>CM032456.1:168137755-168770255 GCA_019049505.1 Pachyrhynchus sulphureomaculatus
TTTTTGTTTTACTAAGCACTAAAGTATATGTAGATTAGAACCAAATATGTCACCAGTCACCAAATTGTGTCATTTTCATAACGTGCCAAGTTAGAATAATTATATATATATATATATATATATAATATATATATATATATATATATATATATATATATAATATATATATATATATATATATATATATATATATATATATATATATATATATATATATATATTGTTGATTAACTGAATTCAATTATGGCTATTACTAAACAAGACCAAAAGTACTCATTAGATTTGCAATAGCTTGAGCAAGGAATGTCTTACTGAAGTGTCATTTTTAGTATATATTAATGACTTGAGATTTTAAATCAAAAGAGTTTACTGGTAATCTTGTATATATATATATATATATATATATATATATATATATATATATATATATATATATATATATATATATATATATATATATACAAGAATACCAGTAAACTCTTTTGATTTAAAATCTCAAATCATTAGACTTGACTTTAAAAAAGTCAAGTCATATATACTAAAAATGATACTTCAGTAAGACATTCCTTGCTCAAGCTATTGCAAATCTAATGAGTACTTTTGGTCTTGTTTAGAAATAGCCATAATTGAATTCAGTTAATCAACAATCATTTACATTAGACAAATTCAGAAGAGTACCCAATATTACTCCAAATCTTTTAATATATCCTAGAAATTTGAAAATTTCTGTTCCTGATATAATGGTGTTGGTGGTGATTTATAATAAAATAAATAAACTCTCCTGTTGCTTCAACTTATTTAGATAAAATAACAGATGGGGTTGGACATGAGATAAAATTAAAAATAAATGAAAAAATAAAATGTTTTACTCACTTTTAATATTTTTTTATCAACAGACATGAGGTATTACAAAAATCAATAATAATTTAAAATAATTATAAGAATAAACATTAGTCGTCGGGAAAATGGCTTTGCCCCAATCTATTTAAAAAACTAGCATTGATATTTAAAACAGATCCGGCTCCGGCAAGTATTGTTCTTGCTATGCTCCTATCGTCGGATTTTTCCGAAGATGATTCTGATATCGTGGGTTTGGCTGCTTTTTTAGTAACCGTTATATTACAGGCAAACTTTATTTCACATTTTAGAGCTTCTAAGTAGGTCATCTAAAAAACAAAAAGTATTTTGATATCAGCACTCTTACATTTATAAATGAATCATCAAAAACATAAATACAAACAATTATAGGAGAATGTTATGGTGGCTTAGCAGGTAAATATTGTCAGTAAACTTTCCTGTGACATTAAAAGTATGGGAGCATTAAGACAATAAGCGTTTCCTGGCGTGTTTATTACCCCACTGCTAATCCAGTGCAATTTTCGCCCCAATGGATCTCGTCAGTCGAATGCAGACAAAGTAGTATCGAGCATGCTATAACATTACGATAGTACTATTATTGCTATTTTACATTATTTTTAAGATACTTGGGGCTTGTATGATGTTATAATAAAACAACATGAATTTGTGACTAACGAGCTAATGGTGAGGATATAAAAAATCAGAAAAATTTAAATTGTAGCGCTAAAAAAAAACCTTTAATGTAAGTACTAATTGAATGTTTCATAAATTGTTCGTTATATTTACTTACATGTTCCTCCACTGAGATATTACGCACATTCCAAAGAAATTCTATGGCGGCGAAGAAAAATGCTAAACCTATTCCTGCCCCTAATACTACAAATACACCACCAACATTAGCCAATCCGAGTTCATCTTTATTACCTTCAGCCTCCCCCTAAAAATGGAGTATTGTAAAAATAGCAGGTTAAATATTATATCTAATAATATTAACATTAATAAGTAATAGTAAGTGTAGCTACCATAACAGCACGGAGATGGCGATCTACTAAATTCGGAGGAACTTCAGAATCAGATAACGTTGGGAGCGAACTGCAGCAAGATCGATACTCATAACCCAGGGCGACATTTACAAATAGCAGCCCAGCAAGCTATGGACGACCTTGTTCTTAAATTTTAACCTGGCAAAGGGCAGCAGTAACGCCAATCAAATGGGCAGTCCATTAACGATTTGGAGCATCAAACATGAAAAACACTAGTTTAGGTTACATAACATCAGTACTTATTTCAATAGCATACCAATCCAAAACGTTCAGGCATCTGTTATCAGCTGCGATACATGAAATATAACCCTGAATTAACAGTTTTGTATTCCAACCTTGGTTATGTCTACGATATTGATCAGATTCCAGTAATGTCATACATAAGACTTGAGATAGAAACGGTAGTAGAAAATGAAAGACGTCGTATTTACTGGAATTATATCTTTCCGAGCTTTTCCAGGTAAGACTACAACGTACTAATCGATTAAAAACTCGTTTCGCCTAGTAGACTTACGGAATATAATCAACTAGTAACCGCTCGCGACTTTGTTCGCGTGAAAGTGTTATTTTTTTCAAAGGTTTTTTTTTAAATTTAGAAACCTATCTTAATTAGTTAGAGCTTCTCTGTATACTATGTTTGATGTTTTATTATTTTCTGGTAGCAAAATATATTGGTTTTCAGGAGTTCTAACTCTTGATAACCCGACATATGATGGGCCATGAGAAAAAAAAATCCTATCTCAAAGCGATTCCCACGAGTTTCAAAGTTTGACCCTAGACCTCATTTATTGTGAGAGTAAGCGATACTTTCAGCAAAATATGCAACGGCTTAAAATAAATCGGTAGACCCATAGGGATCTTAGGAATATGAGGAATAGACGCTATTGTACTTATATTTTGCCTGTCAAAAAACTACTTCATAAAAATTAAACAATTGCATCATACAGCTTAAACTGACATTAGTAACTGTGAAAGCTTACTAAATTCCGGAAAACTCGAAACTAAATAAAGTAGGTACCTAAGTGGCAGTGAAACAAATTAAGGAAGATTACTAAAATAATATTTGTTGCCTAAATGAATCTCACATTATTAGGTGCTTATTGAACCAAATAACTAATATTAGTAACAACAAAAGACTCTAAATAAATGTTTTTGTTATTTAGTACCTATCGAGACCAACAAAGTACCTATAATGTACCTACAAAAAGTATGAAAAAATCTTAAATTTACGAATAAAAAAAACTTTAACAACCAACCTTTTCGTCTTCGAAAACATGACTTGTAATGAACGAAACAATAATTATTTACAAAAAACAAAATATTATGTACCAAATCAACAAATTATATCTAGTTCATGTCAGGTAAATAGGACATGGATCGACAAAATTGAACGTAAACAGAACACCGCGCGAGTGCATCGGCTGGTCTGTCGGTCGCCTGGCGTGCGACGCCGCCTGGCGTGCGACGCCGCCTTACTCCCACAGGACCGCTTGCTCGTGGCCGTTTCTTTCCCCACCGCATCAGCTTTTGTCACACCCTTACACAATATACCCTATGTTCATTCCAAAAGTCCAGACTACATACCAATAAAAGATTTTTTTAAATCGGATTGATATTTTTAGAGATTACCTGCCGCATAAATTCCATCTACAGTACAGGAACTATACCAAAGGTTTGGCTTGAGTCTATGTTCATACCATTACCTAAAAAGCCAAATGCGAACAGATTTGAACAGTACCGTCTTATAAGCCTAATGAGCCACGCTTTAAAAGTAATGCTTAAAATCATTCACCATAGAATACGCAATAAATGCGAACAAGATGTTAGCGAAGAGCAATTCGGATTTAGACAGGGATTTGGAACTCGAGAAGCACTTTTCAGGCTGAGTGTATTTTTACAGAAATGTAGAGATCAAAGGAAGGACGTTTACTTGTGTTTTATCGACTACCAAAAAATATTTGACCGAGTCAATCATCCACAATTAATACAAATGCTTCAAAATATGGGCCTTGACGAAAATGACATCAGATTCATTACTCACCTATATTGGGATCAAGTGGCGACAATACGAGTAAATAGCAGAGAGACTGAGGAAATAGGAATAAAAAGAGGTGTTCGTCAGGGATGTGTTCTTTCCCCGCTCCTGTTTAATCTATACTCTGAGCACATATTCCAGAAGGCTTTAGAGAATGCCACAGATGGTATCAAAGTTAATGCAAAATTATTAACAACCTAAGGTACGCTGATGATACCGTTATTATAGCAGATACAGCGGATGGACATCAGCGTCTTATGAACAATATATCTAGGGAAGGCGATGTTTTAGGCATGAAACTAAACGTTAATAAAACGAAAGTAATGGTCATTTCAAGAACACCGGGGTTGCAAACAGATATTCGTGTTTACGATCAATTAACAGATCAAGTCAACAAATTTAAATACCTAGGGCGTTGAGTAACTAATGATTTGAATCCTGAAGTTGAGGTACGAGTTTCGCATTGAAATGGCGAGAGCGGCTTTTTACAAATGAGACCTCCTCATAGACTCGACCCTTTCTTTGGATACTCGTTATCGTTTTGTAAAAGTCTATATATATCCAGTGCTTTTATATGAAGTTGAAGCCTGGACCTTGGGAGTACGATCAATGAATCGTTTGGAGTTTTTTCGAATTATGGGTCATGCGCAGAATATTGAAGATCTCTTGGACAGAGCGTGTTACTAATGAAGATGTACTTCATTAAATGGGTAGAGAAAGAGAACTATTGTCGTTTATTAAAAGACAAAAAACTCGTTACTTGGGACATATTTATAGGGGTCCACGTTACTCACTGCTTCGGTTGTTGATGGAAGGGAAAAGAGATGTGGGGCTAGCTTATCAGCTAGTCTCCTTGAAGGTGAGGTGTTCAGCAGCTAGCAAACAACCACGGCGGCAACAAACATTTAAAAACCATTTTTCAAAAGATATTTGTAGCTAATTAATCCCATAGCTATCTGATGTAAAACACTGCCAAAACTTTTAATCTAAGGGAAAAGTTTATTCATTTTCCTGGCCGTGAGATAGTCTAGAGGCCACATGGGTCAATGCAAGCAGTTCATAAAGCTCGCACAAATGGCATAGCTTATTAGACGGTAACTACTCCGTAATTCTGGATCCTTTTCTGGCTTGAGTAATGGACTACTACTACTACTATAATTTAGAGAATTCATGAGGAAATTGGTAGAAGTCTGGATACAAACAAGCTGGGAGCTCATCAGATACCGGAAGAAAAATGGCACTACATCAGACAAACACTGGAAGAGGTAATGGAAAAGCACCTGAAACAAAATACAACCAAAAAGAAACAATCATGGATGACGGAGGAAATATTGGATATGATGGAAGTAAGAAGAAAGCATAAGAACAATAATAATATAAAATACCAAGAAACCCACAACCTAATAAAAAGAAAGGTAAAGGAGGTTAAAGACATGTGGCTAAATGAACAATGCACAGAAATAGAAGCATTAGAAAAGAAATACGACACATATAATTTACATAAGAAAATCAAAGAAGCTGCTGGACTAAGGTTACAAAGACAACCACAATAATAGAGGATTAATAAGGTAAACTACTAGTGAACATACAAGAAAGAATAGATAGATGGGAAGAATATATAGGGGAAATGTGTAGTGACACAGCTAGACAATATAATACAAATAAGCTTAATACAACGGGCACCCCATAAAGACGAAATATTAGCGGCAGCAAATTAGCTTAAAAATAAAAAGGCAGTAGGGAGAGGCAGAGGTAGAAAGTGAGAGGAATATCGAAATATAAGTATAATTCCTTCCTTAAAATAATCCACCAAAGAGTATACAAAAAACTAGATGAACGTACTGGACAAACACAGTTCGGCTTTAGGAACGAACTAGAAACGAGGGACGCACTATTCTCCATCCGCGTTCTGATTGAAGAATGTAAGGATGTCAACTCTAATGTATATGCTTCATAGATTTTCAAAAAAAGCCTTTGATACGGTAAATCATGGAGAAATGATGATGAAAATACTACAATCGTGTAATGTTGATGACAAAAACTTACAAATAACATCAAGTTTATACTGGAACCAGACTGCCAAAATAAAAGTTGAGAATCGCAAGTCCAAAGAAATAAAAATAAAGAAAGGAGTACGTCAGGGTTGTATTTTGTTTCCCCTGTTGTTCAATGTCTATTCGGAGGAAATCTTCAATAAAGCACTTTCTGATAAAAAAGATGGAATTACAATTAATGGTGTGCGTGTAAATGACCTCCGCTACGCTAATGATACTGTCATTCTAGCGGATAGTGAAGAAGGCCTACGAAGACTTCTGAATGGAATTGTTGATGCACGAGAAGAATATGGAATGAAACTGAATATGAACGAAACAAAAACAATGGTAGTCAGTAAGAATCCTAATACAAACATAAATATTAAAGTACGTCAACAAACACATAAAATAAATAAATAGGAAGCGTAATTAGTGAAGATTGGGACCACTTTATTGAAATACGCTCAAGAATCGTAACTGCCAACTAAACCTAAAAAGAAGAACAAGAGTGCTAAGATGCTACGTATTCTCGGTCATGTTATACGGTATAGAAGCTGCAACAATCACAGAAACAACACAACAAAGAATGGAGTCATTAGAGATGTGGTGCTATCGGCGAATGCTGCGTGTTCCTTGAACAGCGCATTCCACAAACGTGGAAATACTTGATTCGATGGGAAAAGAACTAGAGTTGATTCCAGCTCCTAAAGAAAGAAAAGGCACCTTGGCTATATTATGAGAAGCCAAAAGGGCTTGCAACCTATAATTGAAGGAAAAATAATCGGTAAGCGAGGACCAGGAAGGCGCCGCAACTCCTGGTTGAAAAACTTACGACAGTGGGCAAACATGACATCTACTGAACTGTTTAGAGCAGCAATAGATAAAATTAGATGGGCAAATGTGATCGCCAACGTCCTTAGAAGATAAGCCACACTAAGAAGAAAATAATTTAGGTATTTTGTTGTTAGAGAAGATGCAGCTATAATATAACTTAAATAACCAGTATCTAGAGAAATCCCAAAAATGTTTAATGTTATCTGGGTGCAGGTTGCCTAATGACTTCCTGTTTTCATTTTATTTATATCTTCATTTAGCCCTTTCATTGGAAATGGCGTGGAAAAGTGACGCGGTGTTTCTCATTTAACAAGAGCTGATTTGCCACTTTATTAATTGTTTCATTAGTGTTACGATGCTGATTTTGCTGTTGTGAGTCATGTCCATTTTCTTCAGTCTCCATACATTTTGCTCCTCTAGCCTCGCCTAGCCTCTTTCGGTAATCATGGCATAGGAGAAAGTAAAAAAAATCTTAAATCATGATGCACATGCCTGTATACTTGATTATAATAGAATGTGATTCTACTATTGGAAATAGTATCTTTTTATTTTTTAAAACCTTGTTACACTTTCAAAACTTCTAAAAGAGTTAAGTATAGCTACTATTGTACTTACACTGTCACATTCAGTTCCTTCCAAATCTTCCTCTTTCCACCATTTTTCTTTTAGCTCACCTAACTTGCCAGTTTCTCCTAACTGCAATACCGCGGAATTTATTTGATGTCTATACTCAGCTCCTAAAATAAAAATATTACTTTAAAAATACATAGGATGTACAAATTAGCTTTCAATCATTATCTTTCATCATTTAAAAAAACTATTTAAATTGGTGTTTTCTTCCCTTTATAATAATTTTAAAGTGTCACCTTTTAACTTTAAGACACTGGATAATAGTCAATATAATCTGAAAATTAAGTTGTAGCCGCGATGATGTTTGCAAAACAACATTTGAGGAGCTGTCTTCTCTTTACAATTCAACATTAAAAAAATGTGATTAAGGCGAAAGAAATGATTTATTCAGTTTTGGGTAAAAGCGCTTTATTGTATTGTTTAAAAAGTGGTTCCAGCAGTTTCAACAGGGAAATTTCAACTTTCAGGATTATGAACGCCCTAGTCACCCAAAAAATGTGAATGGTGACGAGTTGGAGTCAAGCTATTTTCTGTCCTCTACAGAATCTAGAGAGGAGTTGTAAGCAGTTCTTTAAGCGCTCACTTCTTGCACAAAACTGTAACGTGTGATAAAAACTGGATATTTTACGAAGTCGTTCAAAGCGGCCATCATGGGTCTAGCCAGTTGCGCCATCAACGATCACCGCAAAATCGAACATCCACGCGGAAAAAGTGTTGCTATGCATTTGATCAGGATAGTGAATCATACCCCTGATCCACCATGAGACGTGATCTATTCTAGATGTACCATAAACTAATAGATTTGGAGAACAATAGTTTAATTAAACTTCGATTATAAATTTCTAAAAAAAACTATTTGATTGCCTTAATTTATCCTGGTGAAATAGGAACAGCTCTCGGGAAAAAAAAACAAGAAACGTTTGAAGTGTTATTTTTTGCATGCTTAAACAATAAAGATAGATAAGTTAGACGTAGAATGAGAGGAGTCAACATTATCATTAACCGAACAGAGAGAAAGTTTTTTAATGATATAGTCCGAAGATCGCTGGTCAAAACTTGTCGTTAAGAAGATTCTTATACTAGGACAAGAGAGTAACTACGATGATGATGATATATGATGATATTTTAGATGAACAGATCTGGAAAAAGAAAACGGTGGAGATTTTTATACCCAACCCGAACCTGAAAGTTACCTCAGCAGCAAAATGGATGCATAGACCAACTGAGATTAAAAAATAACATTTAAAATTAAAAAACTTGGAAGTGGTTATGTTTTTACGATTACAATGCTTACCCATTCGTAAAGAGTACAACTTTGGTATTTGCAACACTTTTTTTATCTAAGTATAATAAAAAAAAAATTAGAATAGTATTATGCATTTTTTTAATACTTTACCTAAAGGCATTCCTATTCCGTAACTCTTAGAATCCAACCATTGACCTATCTTTTTTAGGTCACAGTTTCTTTCCAGTTCATATTCAATTGTTGGAGATTCCATAAAAAAAGCATAGAGGCCTTGTTTCGTCGACAAAACTCTTTCTTTTCCTTTATCGTTACTTTCTTCAAAAACGCTTGGATTTTCATTTTTCATTGTTGCCCACATTTTTTGGTAGAGGGAATTATTCGAGTATTGGAAAAATACCTCAGTCGAACCACCTGACATTACACCTGATATAAAAAATAACAAATTAATATTTTTTTTGTAATAATATCAAGAAAACTTGCAAGAGAAGTTTATCAGGAGTTTTACAAGAATTAAAGAATAAATAAAGCTGCAGATCTACATGAAGTATCAGCATAACTCATAGAACCTTTTTCAACAGAAATTAAAAAAAAAAAAAAAACAACTATACAGGTGAGAGTATTCTTCTTCTTTTATAAATACGATATACCCAAGGCAAAAACTGTATAAAAATATGAAGACAGTCACAAGAACAAATGTTTGTCTTTGTTGCTTCTAGTAATACTATAGACTAAAGAACTATCTTATAAGACTACAAAAGTTAATGTAAATATTAGACAACTAAATAGTGGGAAGTTGGGGCGGCAGAGTCATCCTCGGGTGAACGGGAACAACAGCCGCGGAGGTGACACGATATAATATGGAGTATATAAAATTTGACAAAAGATTTGGTAATCAAATTAGCTCTTTTGAAGTTCTTACGCCTTCGAGGGATTCTGATTTCCTGTTGGTCTACCAGCTCAAGCTACACTATTTATTATATATATATATATATATATATATATATATATATATATATATATATATATATATATATATATATATATATATATATATATATGACATGATGTCCTAAACTTAACCGTTTTCGAGATATTGAAGTTTAAAGATTTTCTAAAAAAAACATGTTTTTTAGTGTTCCGTACGGAACACTTATAAGATCACTTCGGTGTCTGTCTGTCTCTCTGTCTGTCTGTCTGTCTGTCTGTCTGTCTGTCACACCCGATTTTCTCCGAAACTATTTGACATAGAAAGGTGAAATTTGGTAATAATATAGGAACTGATGGCCTCATCAGAGCCATGTAGTTTTGAGAATTAAATTTTGACTTAAGGGTTAGTTTTGGGGGGTTAAGTCGGAAGTGAAAAAAAAATTTTTTCGAAAAAAACTCTGGAATATTCTCCACGGGGTGTAGATATATATATATATATATATATATATATATATATATATATATATATATATATATATATATATTATATATATATATATATATATATATATATATATTATATATATATATATATATATATATATATATATATATATATATATATATGTATATATATATATATATATATATATATATATATATATTATATATATATATATATATATATATATATATATATATATATATATATATATATATATATATATATATATATATATATATATATATATATATATATATATATATATATATATATATATATATATATATATATATATATATATATATATATATATATATATATATATATATATATATATATATATATATATAATGTAATACTTGCGCACACTTTTCTTCGTATTACTTTTAAAAAATCGCTGTCCTCTACCTTATCTCGAAAAGTACTGATCAAAAAATTTTGAAAAAATTCTGGAATATTCTCCACGGGTTATAGACTGAACGACAATTATCACGAGTGCATTACCTTTAATAATTTATTTGGTATTTAAAAAAAAAAAAACAAAAAAAATTTTTTTTACTAGATCATCGAGTGTGGTGTCAGATGAAAGCTTGTGAAAACACGAGTAAAAAATGTATATATAATATTATACTTGCGCGTACTTTTCTTTGTATTATTTTTAAAAATTCGCTCAAAATCGCTGTCCCGGGCCTTATCTCGAAAAGTACTTATCAAAAAATTTCGAAAAAACTCTGGAATATTCTCCACGGGGTGTAGATTGAACGAAAATTATCACGAGTGCATTACCTTTAATAATTTATATGGTACATAAAAAAACAAAAATCTCAAGGTCATCAGATTTCAGTAAAGATTGGAAACAAACTTTGTTGAAAACTCATTTAGGGTGTGTTTTGTGAAGTCACTGATCATTTTATACCACCGTAACATAAATTTTGACTTAAGAGGTTCGTTTTGAGGGGTGAAGTCGGAAGTGAAAAAAATTTTTTTTTACTAGGTCATCGAGTGTGGTGTCAAATGAAAGCTTGTGAAAACACGAGTAAAATATATATATATATATATATATATATATATATATATATATATATATATATATATATATATATATATATATATATATATATTATATATATATATATATATATATATATATATATATATATATATATATATATATATATATATATATATATATATAATGTAATACTTGCGCACACTTTTCTTCGTATTACTTTTAAAAAATCGCTGTCCTCTACCTTATCTCGAAAAGTAATGATCAAAAAATTTTGAAAAAAGTCTGGAATATTCTCCACGGGGTATAGACTGAACGACAATTATCACGAGTGCATTACCTTTAATAATTTATTTGGTATTTTAAAAAAAAAAACAAAATTTCAAGGTCACCAGTTTTCAGTAAAGATTGGAAAAAAAACTTTGTTGAAAACTCAATTGGGGTGTGTTTTGTGAAGTCACTGATCATTTTATACCACCCTAACAAAAATTTTTATTTTAAAAACAATCTACGTACGGAACACTAATTGTGCAAGTTCAACTTGCACTTGACCGATTTTTTTGCTTTTATATCGATTTTTTTTTATTAGAGGTTCTCGAGTGCGATTTTTTGGTTATTTTTAGTTAGTCTGTATGTCAAGTATCAAAAATCATCAAAAAAATTTGAACTAGTTACTAACAGTTTCAAATGGCGGCTTGTTAATGTTTCTAAATTACGAATTTTTACCAAGTGTTTCCTACTTTAAATCAATAAAGAGAAAAAAAAAAAATGCATGGAAGTTATTCTGCAAATTATTTTAAAAACTTTTACGTCTTTTTAGCTATCAAAAAAGGTATAATACTAGGAGTTTAATAGGAAACTGTACATAGAATGACACCTAAAGCCGGCTCGGGTAGCAAAAGGTAAATTTTTAGTTATAGGTGAAAATACGAAAAATACACAAATAAAACAAAAAAACCTTTCAATTTAATATTTTTTATTAATTATAATTCATGTTCTATATGGTCGCCCCTATTTTTAACACAAATTCTCATTCTTTTTCTTAAATTACTTTTCACAACGCTGGTTGTGAGGTGCCGCCTCATTTCGTCAGCCGCAACAATTATTTTTTGTCTTAGGACATCCACGTTTTCAATAGGAGTCATCTGGTCGTATACGAGACTTTTCTTGTGACCCCACACATAAAAATCCATCGGTGTTTGGTCTGAGCTTCTCGCCGGCCAAGGTATGGGTCCGCCTCTTCCAATCCATTTGTTGGCATAATTGTCATTGAGCCATGCACGAACACTTCCTCTGTAGTGAGCTGGGCAGCCATCGTGTTGAAAGTACATGTTTTGTCTCAAACCAATAGGTAGGTCTTCCAACAAATTAGGTAAATCGTTCCGCAAAAAATTGTCGTATTCCTCGCCATTCAAATTATCTGGCATATATTGATTGAATTTGAAATTATACCCATCCACACATTTAAGCTGAATCTTGTTTGTGATCCTTTCGTTCTTTTTTTGTTTGGGTTGCCTTCCTCTTTAGAAGCCCAATAGTGGGCATTGTGGTAGTTTGTAAGACCGTCTTTGTCGAATTTCGACTCGTCAGTCGATAGTATTTTCTTTAAAAAAGATGCATCTTCGACATCGGTATTGAGCATAAATCTGCAGAATTCTAATCATCGCAACGGATCCCCTTCTTCAATGACTTGCACGGGCGTATAGTGGTAAGGGTGTTGCCACCTCAAGGAGACGTCGTATTTCATTTTCTTCGTCTTCGTCAAAGATACGTGGTCGTCCCATGTCAATCTGCCGTCTTTGTACGGAACCAGTTTCTCGTAGTCTTCGATAAGTTCCATGAAATACGCTAACATCAGGTACACGACGAGTAGGATATCGCAATATGTATTCATCACGTGCACGCGACGACACTCCTTCGCAAAATCCGTAACACATTAGGATGTCAGCATATTCCTCGTTGGTATACGTTGCCATATTCACAAGCAGAGATCAAAATCCAGTTACGAGCCAATTCACACAGTGAGAAGATGAAACACAGATATTTTTGAAAAGCACGGTATAGCACATCTACCACGGACGAATCGCATGAGCAGACTAAAAATCATTCAATAATGTTTAGTGAACAGAAAATGTCACTCGCACAGAGAGTACCCCGACCGGAAAAAATGCTTACCCAACCCTTTTTATTGTTTGAAGGTGCAAGTAGTAAACCGGTAATTGGTAGTTTCTAAATTCTATTATTATGTTACTCTACATTTGGGCCTATTGAAATCTCATTTTCTTAGAATTTTCAATAGATCCAGTAGATATTATACCGTTTTAGATAGCTAAAAAGACGTAAAAGTTTTTAAAATAATTTGCAGAATAACTTCCATACATTTTTTTTTCTCTTTATTGATTTAAAGTAGGAAACACTTGGTAAAAATTCGTAATTTAGAAACATTAACAAGCCGCCATTTGAAACTGTTAGTAACTAGTTCAAATTTTTTTAATAATAAAAAAAAATCGATATAAAAGCAAAAAAAACATGTTTTTTTTTGAAAATCTTTAAACTTCAATATCTCGAAAACGGTTAAGTTTAGGACATCATGTCATAGAGTCAAATCGGTCAGAAACGACCTAAACTATAACGTCCTTAAATATCTAGGACGACTTTCCCTGTAACCCTGTATATATTCATATAATATTTAAAAATTTAATGTGCTAATAAAAAACAACAATTTGTCCAGGATACATTGTGGTCCTCTAGCCCTATTTCAGAATATTATTTCAGTCATGTCTAATAGAAATTTTTATTCTTTTTTAAGTAGACTGTTACCTAGAATAACCAATGCTATTTTCGGGGCTTCTAGAGATTTTCGTATAACACATATTTATTTTTTAAATCAATTTTACTCGTAATATAATTTATATAGGCATTTTGCAGCATACCAATTTTATAAAGCACACCAAATTTTGCGTCTTTATTTTAAACGGTTTTAAAGGTATTATAAAAAAAAACCGGTCAAGTGCAAGTTGAACTTGCGCAATTAGTGTTCCGTACGTTGATTGCTTTTAAAATAAAAAAAAATTGTCACAGAGGTATAAAATGATCAGTGACTTCACAAAATACACCCCAAATAAGTTTTCAACAAAGTTTGTTTCCAATCTTTACTGAAATATGATGACCTTGAAATTTTTTTTTTTTTTTTTTATATACCATATAAATTATTAAAGGTAATGCACTCGTGATAATTTTCGTTCAATCCACACCCCGTGGAGAATATTCCAGAATTTTTTCGAAATTTTTTGACAAGTACTTTTCGAGATAAGGCCCGGGACAGCGATTTTTCGCGAATTTTTTAAAATAATACAAAGAAAAGTGCGCGCAAGTATAATATTATATATATATTTTTTACTCGTGTTTTCACAAGCTTTCATTTGACACCACACTTGATGACCTAGTAAAAAAATTTTTTTTTCACTTCCGACTTCACCCCTCAAAACTAACCCCTTAAGTCAAAATTTAATTCTCAAAACCACATGGCTCTGATGAGGCCATCAATTCCTATATTATTACCAAATTTTACCTTTCTATGTCAAATAGTTTCGGAGAAAATCGGGTGTGACAGACAGACAGATAGACAGACAGACAGAGACAGACACCGAAGTGATTTTATAAGTGTTCCGTACGGAACACTAAAAACTTGTTTGCTTTGGATCGCCATACTCGTTATTATGCAATATCTAAGCAAGAATTTTTACTACAATGATACAACAAAAATTGGTCGACTTTTAAATGCCACCACCTTCCGCACTACATTAATGAAACATACCCGTAAAAAAGAAGCCATTTTTAGTGACAGGCCAGTAGGTTAGGTAGAATCTTGTATGGTTGCTTTATATGTTGTTTTTTTAGTGTTCCGTACGGAACACTTATAAGATCACTTCGGTGTCTGTCTGTCTGTCTGTCCGTCTGTCTGTCCGTCTGTCACACCCGATTTTCTCCGAAACTATTTGTCATAGAAAGTTGAAATTTGGTAGTAATATAGGAATTGATGGCCTCATCAGAGCCATGTAGTTTTGAAAGTTAAATTTTGACTTAAGAGGTTAGTTTTGGGGGGTGCAATCGGAAGTGAAAAAAAATTTTTTTTGCTAGGTAATCGAGTGTGGTGTCAAATGAAAGCTTGTGAAAACACGAGTAAAAAATATATATATAATGTAATACTTGCGCGCACTTTTCTTTGTATTATTTTTAAAAAATCGCGAAAAATCGCTTTCACCCGCCTTATATCGGAAAGTACTTATCAAAAAATTTTGAAAAAATCCTGGAATATTCTCCACGGGGTGTAGATTGAACGAAATTTATCATTACCTTTAATAATTTATATATAGAAAAAAAAACAAAATTTCAAGGTCACCAATTTTCAGTAAAGATTGGAAACAAACTTTGTTGAAAACTCATTTGGGGTGTGTTTTGTGAAGTCACTGATCATTTTATACCACCCTAACAAAATTTTTTATTTTAACAACAATCAACGTACGGAACACTAATTGTGCAAGTTCAACTTGCACTTGACCGGTTATTTTTTATTAAGAAGATTAAATTTGAACGTGACCGCCCGTATTCTTGAAAAAATGTGTTTCGAAAACATTTTTTGCCATTAATGCTTATTTAGTTAATTATTAGCACACCAATTGTTGATGTGTTAATAACTGCGCAAAAACCTTAGTAAGTTGTCCAATGGCCTCCAGCATCAATAATCGCCTGGCATTTTCGAGGCATGCTGTCGACGAGAGTTTCTGCATAATTTGCAAATTTTTCGAATCTCTCGAGACAACTGAGTCAAAGTCCTTTGAACATTCTCTTTACAAGGGACCAAACGTTTTCAATAGAGTTGGCGTCCGGCGATTATAAGAGCCACTCTAGTATCTTATCGTTGGCCCGAGCGCGGCGCTTCGCGACGTGATTTTCGCCCAGTAAAGGTTTCTTGAACATGCTTCGGAATTTGACATTATGAGCACGAAGATGTTATCGAATACTCTCTTGGTACACATTCAAACCCGATTTTCTTAATTTTGCTGTTCCTTAACGCAGCGTTAATTTCGGATTCTGTGAAAACAAAGACACGATTTGTTTTTCGACTTGCTGAGTGACTTTGTCTACCGAGCTACGTTTTGGCAAGTCGTCGACATTTTCGTCTCGTTAAAATGATTTACCCGCTTCTTCACAAACGATACCGACTTCTTAATATATTTAGTGGCCGCGGAATATGTCATTTTATGTCTCTTTGGATGCGAACAGAGAATGACTGCCTCGAACCGACACGCTCATTTGGATTTTATGTGATTTCGACGAGTTCAGAATCGACTTTACTTTTACTAAAATGCGTTGTAAACAAAGGTTCCGTCTACCGATTTTTTGTTAAATCGCTAGAATCGCATCTACTAGAAATGAATTATCGCAGACAAGTTCTTACTTGACAGACTGTAACATTATTACTTATTCTATAGTAGTATATAAGCATGGTGCTGGAATTACTTCCAGAGGTGTGTAATTATCAGTTTGGAAAAATTATAGGATCTTATTAACAAATTATCACGTCACCAGACTTAAATTTTAGAGTCGATACAAACTTAATTCGTTTCCTTTCAAACCCTCTTTGTGTCTTACCATATTTAATCTTATTTTGATTCGCCAAATCTTCAACACTATTTATAGACTCGTCTTGCTTCTGCATAGTCAAGAAGGCGGCCAAATTTGCAGTGTATGTACTGGTCATAATCAATGAAAAGAACCACCACATAGCTGTTGATATTCTCGAACAAACACCCCTAAAAGTTTGAAAATAAACAATTAATTATAAATTCTGTAATTTTATAAAAAAAAACACTCTTTAGTTTTTGCGGAGTTTGATATTGTTATTGTTACTGGTCCTTAAATTTCTTTTTTTAATTTCGGTATTGTCCTCTTAAATAACACGTAAGCTGAAAAATGTTTGGTCTGACACATAGATGTACCTCTTTTTAAAAAAATCCGTATGATTTTAGGAAGTACCAGCCTTCAAACGATACGTATCAAAATTTCACGACATTTCGACGATTAGTTTACAAGTTACAGTGGTTTTAGTGACGCTACTTTTGATATTTTCAAAACAGTGGAATAACGGTCATAGAGATACAAATGATGCTGAATGCTCTGGACGCCCAAATGAGGTGGTTACACCGGAAAACATCAATAAATCCACAAAACTCTTTTGGTTGACCGTAAAGTGAAAATGCGTAAGATAGCGGACACCCTAATATATCAAAAGAACGTGTTGGTCATATTTTGTATGAACATTTGGGCATCAGAAAGCTCTATTCAAAATGGGTACCGCGTTTGCTCACAGTGGACCAAAAACAACCATGTTTTGATGATTCTGAGCGATGTTTGGACCTGTTTAAGCGCAATAAAAAGGATTTTATCATGCGATATGTGACATTGAATGAAACATGGATCCATCACTACACACCGGAATCAAATCGGCAGTCAGTTGAGTGGACAACAGCCGGTGAGAGCCGCCCGAAGCAACCAAAGACACAACAGTCCGCTAGGAAAGTTTTGTCCTCTGTATTTTGGGATGCGCATGGAATAATTTTCAGCGAGAAGGGAAAAACCATCAATAGCGAATATTATAAGTTACTGGTGCGTTTGAAGGCAGAAATCGCAAAGAAACGGCCCCAAATGAACATGAAAAAAGTGCTCTTTCATCAAGACAATGCATCGTGTCACAAGTGAATGGTTACGATGTCAAAATTGTGTGAATTGAAGTTCGAATTGCTTCCTCATCCACCATATTCTCCAGATTTGGCCCCCAGCGACCTCAAAAAGATGCTCGCGGGAAGGAGATTTGGCTCCAGTGAAGAAGTTATCGCCAAAACTGAGGCCTATTTTGAAGACAAAGACAAATCCTTCTACAAGAAAGGAATAGAAATGTTAGAAAAGCGTTGGATTGATTGTATAAAGTCGAATTTTGCAAAAAAAAGTGTGTTTTAAATAGCTAGTCTAGAAACTTTTCCGCCTACGTATTATAAGGTTCGACTTCTTCTAGAGCATTATATTCATGTGTGAATGCGCATTCGTCATGATCTTGGTTTTGTTGATATTAATCGTTAATCCTACTAATTTGGAGTGGTAGTCTAATTCCATAATCATCTGTTGTTGTTCAGCAGCGTCACTACTTAATAGAAGAATATCATCGGCAAATTCTTTTTGTTGATGTTTATGCCTGTACCTGAACAATTTATTTCTCTAAAGATGTTTTCAAGAGATGATATAAACAAACATTTTGAAAGAGATTGTGTCGCCTTGCCTTATACCTCTCTACTTTACAGTAATGTGAGGCAAAGGGCGCACAGAAGATGTTTCTAACAGAGTAACAATTATTTGACGGGCTTAATTTTCCGTATTGTTAATCCTGCCAAATTTTCGTTGCTATAAGCAACTTCTCTTTTGTTTAAAATGTTGAATGAAGTTCCCTGTAATAAGTGCAAGAAAAATACAAAGATACATATAATAAAATATATCGAGAGAATTACTAACTTTAACGTTTTACAGCAATTATAGCAACCAAATATTTGGTTCTGCTTTGCCTCTAGATTAATTAAAAAACTTACTTCGGTAAGATATCACAACCTTGGGTCATAATAGACCCCATTGTAAGCCAAAGGCAGTTTTTAATGCCCCATATGTTTTCCAATTCTTCGGGATTTTGGTTACAGGGATGAGGATTTTCCCAGTCGTCAGGATCGAGTCTACAAGATTAATTAATTCTATATTCAAAGTCTCCTAATTATATATAACAATTAAACTGGTTTGCTTGAGATAAATGCTCGTATTATTTATATTAATTAATTACAAAAATTAAATCCAACGTCTTATAAGTTACATAAGAGTTTCAAAACCAATTGAATCACCTGGATATGATGACTTGGACAATAGATAAAATAAGGTAGAGAGTAATAATATAAATCCATACAGTCCAATTGAAAGGTCTCATAAAACCGTACATATTGTCGATTTCCTCTTGTTCAGTTCCTTTGTGTAAAATACTAATACCTAGAAAATTTAACTAAAGACAATCTTAATTGCAGCGACAACTTAAAGGCCTATCACTGCAGGTTGGGTAATTTGGCTTGTTAATAGACACGAAAACACAAGCTTGATACCATTATATATTTTTTTATTATACGAGGCTGGTTTGAAAAGTCCGTTCAAAAATAAAAACTACTTATGTGTTTGGGGTAAACCATTTTTTATTTTTCGACATAGTCTCCTTTTAGGCTTATACACTTCGTCCAACGATGTTCTAGTTTGCTAATCTCTTCCGAATAATAGGATTTGTCCAAGTCTGTAAAATATCCATTAGTGTCTGCAATCACCTCGTTTGAATAAAATCTTTGTCCCGCCAGCCATTTCTTCAAATTGGGAAACAAATAGTAGTCCGAGGGAGCCAAATCTGGAGAATAGGGGGGATGTGAAACGAGTTGGAATCCTATTTCCATTAATTTTGCGACCACAACTGCTAAGGTGTGTGCTGGTGCGTTGTCGTGATGGAAAAGGACTTTCTTGTGGGCCAATCGCGGGCGTTTTTCTTGCATCTCGGTTTTCAAACGGTCCAATAACGATGAATAATATTCACCTGTAATAGTTTTTTACCCTTTTCCAGATAGTCGATGAGGATTATCCCTTGCGAATCCCAAAAGACAGTCGCCATAACCTTTCCGGCCGAAGGAACGGTCTTTCGCCTTTTTTGGTGCAGATTCCCCCTTGGTAACCCATTGTTTAGATTGTTGTTTGGTCTCAGGAGTATAGTAATGTATCCATGTTTCATCCACAGTGACGAAACGACGCTTAAAGTCCTCCGGATTCTTCTGGAACAGCTGCAAACCATCCTTGCAACACTTCACACGATTCCGTTTTTGGTCAAGCGTGAGCAATCGCGGCACCCATCTTGCGGATAGCTTTCTCATGTCCAAATGTTTATGCAAAATATTATGTACCCGTTCAGTCGAGATGCCCACAGCACTAGCAATCTCACGCACCTTAACTCTTCTGTCATCCATCACCATATCATGGATTTGATCAATGATTTCTGGAGTCGTAACATCCACAGGCCGTCCAGAACGTTCAGCGTGACTTGTGCCCATATGGCCAGTCCGAAAATTTTGAAACCACTTATAAACTGTTCTAATCGAAGGTGCAGAGTCACGATAATGTTTATCAAGCTTCTCTTTAGTCTCCTGAGGCGTTTTGCCTTTCATAAAGTAATGTTTAATCACCACACGAATTCTTTTTCGCCCATTTCTTGAAAATCACTCGACTTCCTTGATTTACACGAATGCCAAACACAAAGAAATAGACCAATATGGCTGAAACTTGGTGTGCGTTCATTCAAGAGATGCTACTAACTAAACATGACCTCGATACGCGCCGGTGGTGCCATCTCTCGGACTTTGCACAGACTTTTCAAACCAGCCTCGTATTAATACTTAATTTACCTAATGTCATAAATGGCAGGCTAAAATCAATAACTTCACTTCTTTGCTGAGTTATCGTAAAATCACATATGCCTAAATCGGCTTTCTGAAAAATGAAAAACAATAAAACATATAATACAATCCTTTCTTAATATTCGGTTAATAATTGTTACATTTAGTTCATTTTACTTCCCTTGTTAAAAGGAAGTGGTGTATTCGTGAGGAAAACCACCCTCCGAAATTTTTACATTTATTAGTGTTCATGATCCCTAGTTTATGAAAAATATATTTTCCCATTTCTTTCAGCCTGTCAATCTGTTCGCACAATAACTTTCTAACGAATAAGAGGAATGGAACCTGTAGTTTCTAGGCTACATTGTCTAAAGGAAAAGGGGTGAAAATATGAAAATTCTTCTTGGTTCCTCGTTCAAATAATGAACACATTTTAAGAATAATTATTTATAATCAAACGTATAAAGGGTGGAAGAGTTGGAGGAAGGTGTTAAAGGGGTTGCTTTATATATATGAGCATTTCCGTACATTGTTGGTATGTTAGCAGTTCACAAAAAAAAGATTTTTTTTTTTCAATAACACTTATTAGACTCGATTTAAATCGTTCCTTGGACTTCCAGGAACAATTATTCACAACTGAACACGACCTTTTTTATGAACTGTTTTTGTTTACAACGCAATATGCAAACTTTTGTGGAAAAAATGGAAAAACTTGCTAAATTGCCGTAAAAAGCATCAAAAATCAATATATAATGTACCGTATTACAGGTTTATACATGCGATTTATTGAAATTATTCATTGTGAATCCTGATAACGTATTCCTCTTTTATATAATGGCCATTTTTGCCTATTTTTTGCCCATTTTATATCTTTTAGTCAAATTAACGTCCAGGTACACTTTTGCCACTCTAAAACTAATGTATGTTATATATACACTGGCTATAAGATTACTATCTTTATATACACCATTTTTAATTTACGGCCATTTCTAACCAAAAAGTGGCTAAAATCTGACCATAACTTGAAAACGATATCCTAGTATCAACAAGGTACATAAAAATTCGAAGTCAGCAGGTCAAACAACATAAGAAAAGTGTATTTGTACGTTAATTTGACTAAAAGCTATAAAATGGACAAAAATAGCCATTATATAAAAGGGGAAGCACTCTATGGAACGAAAACTTTGTAGAAGGCACCCAATCCCCAGCAGTTTGAGTAACCCCGATCAAGGCAGCGGTCAGAACAGGGCTCGAACAGGGGGTGCTAAGAATCTCTGGTCCAAGGCTGCCGACTATACATCGCGACCTATAATGCAAGAACAATCGGAAATGAGGCAAGATTGGAAGAACTGGACCATGAACTTAAAAATATTAAATTGGACATACTGGGGATTTCAAAAAAAAAGAAGAAAAGGAGAATACTGCCTGAAGTTACCTACGGGATACTTGCTCTTCAAAAAAGGCTAGGAAGACAACAGTAATGGATGGACTGGATTACTGATACACAAAAGGTTAATACTGTATACTGAGAAATTCCAAGCGATATCTAATAGAGTTATATACATAACAATAAAATTAAACAACACCCTTAACACTAAAAGTCATACAGGTCTATGCTCCTACGACAAGCCATGAAGATCAAGAAGTAGAAGAATTTAATGAAGAAATATCTTAGACGTTTCATGAAGACAGAACAAAGTATACCCTGGTAATAGGTGACTTTAACTACAAGATACGAAAGAAAGCAAAAAATACGGAGAGTTATATAGGAAATTTCGGCCTCGGAGAAAGGAACAATAGAGGACATCTACTGATGATATTTTTGGAAAGGGAGAAACTCTATAATATGAACACTTTCTTTCAGAAAAAGAAAAGAGGAAATGGACATGGATTAGTCCTGATGGTGAGACAAGAAATGAAATTGAGTATGCACTAACAACACAAAAAACATAGTAACAGACGTGAAAGTCCTAAATAGATTTACAACAGGTAGTGATCATAGGCTGGTCAGAGCAAAAGTATTTTTTGAACGTTGAACGAACGAAAACGTTTATACAATAAGAAAACAAAAAAAAACAGACAGACAAACACTAAAAGAAAACGCTGAATAATACCAAGAACAGATTACAACTAACCTCAATAACAACACATTAACTACAGGAGCAAGTATAAACGAAAGAAACAGAAAAATAATTGAAACACTCAAGACCATCGCAGAAAAAATAGCTCCCCAACCTACTAGGCGAAAGAACAACAAGCTTCAGTAAAGAAACAAAAAGAATGTTGGAACAACGAAGACAACTTATACACGAAGGAAAGAGATTAACTGTCGAGTATGCAGAATTAAATAAGACAGTACGAAAAGTGGCTAAAGAAGATATAAACAAATACAAAGAAAACATGATTAAAGATCTTATAGAGAAGAACAGAGGATTAAAAGTATTTAGAAGAGCAAACGCCTGTAAATGAGAGATAATTAAATTGAAGGACCAAGAAGGAAACAATCAATGACAAAAAAATATCCAGAACAGAATAACAACTTTCTATCAGGACCTCTACAGCTCAGAAGTCCAAAATGTAGTTGAAAGGGAAAATTCACCAACAGACAAAAGAGTAATTAATGTCAACTCAGAAGAATTCCTGATATAGAAATGGATGAAGTTAAAAAAGGCTTACAACAGATGAAAAATGGAAGAGCTTCTGGAGAGGATGATATTATACTGAAATGCTAAAAAGCGGAGGTGAAGCTGTAATGAATGAATTAAGAGATCTTTTTAATGAATGCCCCAAATGTGGAAATATACTAGAAGACTGGGAAAACGCCATAGTCATCTTAATGTACAAAAAAGGTGACCCCGAAAACCTAGAAAACTACCGGCCAATTAGCTTAAAGTCGTAGAATCTAAAAATTGAGTTTTTTTTTTCCTTTTTTTCAGTTAGTCATAGTTAAACATCTTCGTGCATAAATAAAATTATTACGTTTACTCCTACTTGCTCCTACTCCTACCATCATTTCGACTCTGCCTTAACTAAAGTTTTAAAATCAGTCAACTTGGATTTTAAAAACAGTTTTAAAATACTATAAAAAATGTTGCTCTTACCCTATTAACAAGATCTTCAATAATGTTGACTGCTGAATTTTTGTCTGCCATTTGAAATTGGAAGGTTATCTTCATGATAGCAGCAATTTCTGTTATTAAGTCCATGGCGTACCCTCTATATCTTTGATTTCCTACAGCTCCTTTGATGTTGGATAGCATTAAGTATGGTTTGACAAGTCTGAAAAATACCATGCCACGATTTATTTTTGGAATTTTATTTTTCTTGCTTAAGAGAAAAAATACCCTCCAGATTTTTGCAATTTTCCACGTCCCCAATTTCCTACATTAGGAAAAATATAGTATTTAATTTTCATTGAATGATCTATTGGTACGATAACCGCCGAATGAAATGAAATATTAATTTTAAATTTGGTACACATGAAAGGAGGTGAATTGGATGGGGCCGATAAATTTTGTATAGTTTCAACAGTACTATGATAATTTTCCTCGTTTCTAGTCGGAATAATGAAATAAATTTAAGCGTAAATATTTATAGTCAAACAAATTAAGATAAGATAGAACCATTCGTATCTCTGTCTGATGTGAGTCCAAAGCTACAGGCCAGCAGAGATATTCTTGAGAAGTACAAGACAACCCAGTCCCTAGGTGTCGATTAACCTACCTATATAAAAATCATTATTAACTGCCAAAATTGAATAAAGTCTATATTTTTACAATTATATACTGTTCACCTAACTGAGCTATCTCTAGATGCGTTTCGTCGCATTCCGACTCATTAGCCTAGTTAGGATTGACAAAAAGGGGAACAGAATACAAAGTACTTATTACCGTACTAGCGCAATATGACAGTAAACAGCCATTCCCTTTGGCTGATGTTAAATAATAATAATAAAAGCATGCTGCTCTCTTCCGGAGGACGTTCAAGTCACAGATTAGCTAAGGAATTGGTAAAGTCATAGTTTGTTTGCCAAGAATCATCGGTCAGAGGGGAATTTCTTTACATAAATAGTATTGTACCTCCCCTACAAGATTCCTCGGGACGAGAAATCTGAAAATTATATGTTTCCTCTTTATTTCCAATTTTAACAGAAAACATATATAAGGAAAGCAAATAAGTTTCACTTGTAAATATCTTAAAAGCCCAAATTAGACTTAATATCAAAGTGTAAGGCTTGAATTAGGTTATTCTTTATTTAGACTCTTAATACGAGCTTATATAATTAGACTGATAAACCTGAAAAAAAGACTAAAAAAATTAGACGTCTCTTACTACAACTAACTTGGAACTGACTATAAAATTGTGACTTTGTAGCCTTTTTTGTAATTCTTGTTCTCTCTCTGTAGCATTTCTAGTAATGTGAATAGATTCGGGGTTTTCCGAATCCCAAATGGCTATTGGTTTGTCCGAATTGCTAATGTCAATAACTTCAATTGTGAATTTTTCACGTTTGCCATTTTCTAATCGAAATTCACCAGTTATACCATTTGTCATCTCTGTCTAAAACAAAAAGAATAGTCCAGTAAAGATCCTATATTATAAAAGTTAACGGGCGGATGGACCAAAGGTTAATTTGTGAGCGAGTAGGATTGGTCAATCCACGAGTCGTCAGACAATTTCAGTCTTATCACACCGGGCCGAGCTATATCTGTTTTTAGATCACTCTAAAGCTTTCCACTGAATAAAATGGAATAAACTCTGGTCGATTTTAATCAGCATGGGAACACCTATACATCTTGTAAATCTTATCCGATCCCTGTAAGAAAACACACATGGCAGAATTAAACTGAATGATTCTTTTTCCGATCCCTTTAACGGAGAAACTGACATCAGACAGGGCTGTATTCTGTCACCCTTAGTTTTTGACATATATAGTGAACATATAATGTGTTTTGGATGGCTGGAGGGGTGGGGAGTGGTGACAATCGGTGGAAAAAGCTAAGTAACCTTAGATACGTGGTTGATACTATTATACTTGAAACTTCAATACAAGACAAAGAATCAGTTATGGAGCGTCTGGAAATCACTAGCAAAAACTATAGATCGACAGTTAATAGAGGGAAAACCAAAGTAATGATTGTTAGTCGTAATGAAGATCTATCACACATAAATGAAATTGCTGGTTTAACGGTTCTAGACCATTTAAACTTTTTGGGATCCCTCAGAACTAACAATGGTGCCTGTGAAGCGGAAGTAGGAAGACGTTTGGCTCAGGCTGGAAACTCATGATCAAACTCGTTAAGATCTGGAAAGATCCAGCTATCACAAAAGACACAAAGTTAAGACTGCTATCCAGCCTTATATTCTCTATAGCATCGGAAACACGGAGCATTAAACAAGCTGACAAAAGACCAATTGATGCGTTTGAGATGTGGGCATATCGAAGAATCCTCAGCGTATCATATACCGAACACCGTTCTAATGTATTTTGAAGAGCTTAGTTAAATGACCGACTTTCAAATAGAATTAATAGACAGTACCTGAAATATTTTGGTCACATTATGAGGAAAGTGGATGCTATGGAACAGCTTGTAGTAACGGGAAAGATAAAAGATCAAGGGGGACGGTCTCCAACAAGATAGTCCGACCAAGTAAGATCTCTTTTTGGTATGGGTATGCACGAGTCATGTCAGTCTGGAGAATGACTGGTGAGGTAGCAACTGCATAGTGCCACCGAACTTTTATTGGGGTGAAAAAATTGAGAGAGATTTTAGTTTCGCAAGACACTCTATACCAGGGGTGTTCAAACTTAAACTGCTGGCGATCTACCTCAATATTGTTAGACTACGATCGATCGACTCTGAGAGGCTGCAAGTAAGTGTGATGCAGGAATGTCGTCTAGGTAGGGTGTATCGTGGCATAAATATTAGTTTTCCGCACAATATGCATTTTTTTAGTCAAGGTCAGTGTAGGTCTGCTCTAAAATGTCAATGAAAAAACTCATAATTATTCAAAATTGCAAGTTTATTGGTTCTTACAAAACAAGCAAGTTCTAGTGTCTAAACTTAACTAAAGAGTGACTTTGGATGTTGAAGCGTGGCACTGCATGTCCTCAGCATACTTTTCATAAGATGGTACGTAATTACCGAGTGCTAATCGCAAGCATGATGACATATGTTCGTCAGTTAGTCGATTGCGATATTTTGACTTAATTATCTTCATTTCAGAAAATGCAGACTCGCACAAGTAAGTTGACCCAAACACTGCCGTCAGTTGAAGGGCGATTTGCTTAGATTCGAATATTTATCTTCAGATATAAAACACCAAAATTTTGTATCAGATGCTGTGGCTTTGAGATGTATATCTGATATAATCTGCACTAACTTAATTTCAACAGAACATGAGTCCATGTTAAACTGACTTGCTATTTCAGTAGTTAATTCCTCAATGTTTTTACACGAAAAAGGATAACTCATAAATGATGCGATATTTGCCAATTTACTGAAATCATAAAAACGTATTTCGAATTGGCCCAAAATATTTGATAATTCTGCCTCATAAATATCATAATTCAACTGAGGAACCCTTGCTTTCAAAGACGGAAAATTTTTCAGATCCTTTCTTTTCAGTTGATCTATCATAAGTTGCAATTTACTTTTGAATGCGTTTATTGCTCTGATCATTTCAATAATAGTTTTTTTTTCCTTTACCTTGAAGCTCCAAATTAATGGTGTTTAAATGCATTGTGATGTCTGTCAAAAATGCCAAATCAGTCAGCTATTTTCCGTTTTTTTAGCATCACCTCTTTAGTCCAGAAAAGCTGTTATTTCGGGCAATAATTCTTGAAACCTTTCTAGGAATTTTCCGCGACTCAACCACTTGACATCCGTGTGAAGAACTAAATCAGTGTGTTCAGCTGACTCACTATCTTCCAACTGCAATTTAAAGAGCCGTCGTTGCAAGCTACGTGCACGGATAGAATTCACAATTTTTATTGCAATGCCCAGAATCTCCTCCATGTTTAGAACTTTTGAACACAAAACTTGTTGATGTATAATGAAATGGAAGGAAAAAAATGAAGGGAAATCATCATTAGCTCGACACAATGCCACAAAACCGTTTTCGTTTCCAGTCATTGCTGGTGCTCCATCGGTTGTAATGCACACTAGTTTATATATTGGTAGCTTGTAGTTTGTTACAAAATTGAAGAAAACGTCATATATATCTTCTCCACGGGTCTTTCCTTTCAGAGGAATCATTGTCAAAAACTCTTCCTTAGCCGACATGTCATTGAATACCATTCAAATAAAAATACACAGCTGGGCAGTGTCTGTCATATCGGTGGATTCGTCGAACTGTAAAGAAAAGTATGTACATTCCATGATATCATGTTTTAGTTTATCTGCCATGTCCTGACTCATGACTTCAACGCGCTTTTGTGACAGTCGGACGAGATAACTGAAGTTCTCTAATAGCAGACTTAATCTCTGTTTTATTTTTAAAATCTCCAAATAAAGTCTCACCCGCTTCAATAAATGCTTCCTTCACAACCAATCCATCATCAAATGGTTTCTTGTGTTTCGCCAATATATGAGATATTTTAAATGACGCGATCGTTGCAGCTTTTGATTGTTTGGCTGGTCTTGTGGACATGGTTTGTTCTTTTTTCAAACAAGTTATCAAATTACGTACTTTTCGTTTTCCTAATTCACTCTGTGACGGAAAATCCTTTTCATAGTTTTTATGAACCCTTTTATGATGCCTCTCTAAGTTCCCACGCTTAGGTATTGCAACTGACGCACGGCAAATGAGACAAATGCACTTATCCTTTACCATACAAAAAAAAAATTCTTCCTCCCAATCGTTATTAAAATGATAAGTTTTACTTTTCTCCGCCGCACTCATTTTGGACTATTTATTAAGTTACAACTCAGACTGACTCTTATCGGCGCGAACGAAGTTGTTCCCTGCTGCCCTGTTGAAAAATCGGCGGCCGCGGCCTTTGACAAGTACCGCGCGTTCCGTTGATAAAGCCGCCTTTTGCCGCTAGCAGAGGGTTATTACGATAAAAGAAAGTGATGAGGGGGTTATTCTGGCCTAATTGTGGATCGAATAAATTTTAGTAGTTTATCATTACATTTTGTTTTAGTTACCTAAAACAAAATCTGTGAATAGTTCTATATCGGAATTTTTTTCTCGAGATCGACTCAAAAAGCACTCGCGATCGACCGTTTGAGCACCCCTGCTCTATACCATCTAGCTGTGAATAACTGATGGTGATGGTTTGAGATATGGTATACTACTTTTTGACATCTTTATCAACTACCTAAGCGTTTAAACTTCCAGAAAAGGGATGCCGCCCTCCCTGGTACATTAAAATCTTATAAACAAAAAATAAATTTTGAATAATTTGTGAGACCTTAGTTACTAATCTTTTGTGACCATTTTTTTTTAAAATAATGTTTTTATAAAAAATGTTCTTTTAACTTGAAAAAACAAAAATTTCCTTCAAAAGTGTCGCCAATGGCTTTGCCTTTCGAATACATTAATCAAACAACTTATTTTTACTAACAAGAAACGGAAAAAGGTGTTAGGGTACTATGTACCTAGGAATTTGAAAAAATAGAGGTGCATTATGTTTTTACATAAGTTATTCGTGAGAATTAAATAGAAAGTCCGAGTTCATTTTTTTTCCGAAAATTTACTACTTAGTAACATAAATGTAATATTCCAAGTGTTATTTAATACTGCCAAAGATTACTAATAATTTTCCAAAAAAAAAGCAACTTCAAAGGCAACTTTTACTTAATCTTGACAAATTACTTTATCGTAGGTGAGTTGTAGGAAAATGAGTTTAAGTTGACACGGTTTAAGACCAAAAATCATAATTTCTCATATTTTAATGTGTTTTACTCTGACTCCAAACACCAAAAAGAATTGACAGAGTTCATAACATCCTTTCTTATCAAATTAATGAACCATTAGAAATTGTAGTAAAGGCGGTAAGGACAAATAGATCCCGGACACCATTATAACGCTGCAGTATGCAAAAAAATAACCCTATCCGGCGTCCGTGCAGCGCAACGAAAAAATGAAATGATCGCACGTGGTCTGGTAAAACTTGTTGGGAATGAGTACCGGTGTTATCACTTACAGGATGCGGCGCCAAAATACGGGCAAA
The DNA here is from genome assembly GCA_019049505.1 of Pachyrhynchus sulphureomaculatus. Classification (NCBI taxonomy): domain Eukaryota; kingdom Metazoa; phylum Arthropoda; class Insecta; order Coleoptera; family Curculionidae; genus Pachyrhynchus; species Pachyrhynchus sulphureomaculatus. The sequence continues at coordinate 168,167,572 of CM032456.1, forward strand.
ATTCAATTTGAATTTCCGTTCTATACCACTTCGAGAGGTCGTGATTGGCGTCCAAATAGCTTGACGCATGTACTAAACATTCATAACCTCGAAACAGTCGCAATGTTGACACCAAGTGCGGAGTATAATCGAAGAGCCTCGATTATCGAAAGTGTTCGCGCTGGGCGCTCAGCGACAGAAATCATTCGATTCTTCGGGTATTCAAGATCGACCGTGTATGATATTGTCGCTAAGTATAACGAGTCGGAGAAGTCCAACGAAGATTTGGCAACACCGGCAAGGAAAACTCACTCGAAGGAGCGCGTTGTTAGGACGACCGAAATCATTCAACAGGCTCAGGAGCTGATTTTTGAGGATCCAGGGCAGTCGCTCCGAAAATTGTCGTCGGTTGTCAAGTTGAGTAAAAAAAATTATGCGTCAAATCGTCGACGAGGACCTCCGCTACAAGTCTTACACAATTAAAGTGAAACAGATGCTTTCCGAAGCTGCCAGGAAAAAGTGAGTTGCACGCTGTAACCTGCTTTTGTGTTCTTTACAAAACAATGCTGCCGGACGCCTCAGGTTTTTTTCTGACGAAAAAATTTTTACTGTCGATGCGAAAATCAATCGAAGGAATGATCGCTGGCTCGCCCATGATCCTAAAGATGTTTGCATTGTTTCCAGAACGAAATTTCCTCCGAATATTCACGTGCTATGTGGTGTGTCTAGTGAGGGTTGATGCCACCGCATTTCTTTAACAAAGGGGGAAATGTCACAAAAGAAGTTTATTTGCATGTTCTGATAAATGTGTTGAAGCTGTGGATGGAAACTGTATATTCTGGAAAGCCGTATGTTTTCCAGCAGGACGGTAGGCCCGCGCACACAAGTCATTTGGTGCAAAATTGGTTGTCGGGCAACGTCAACATGTTTCGGTCCAAAGAATTTTGGCCTACCAACAGCCCAGATTTAAATCCTTTGAACTTCTATTGATGAAGCGTGGTACAAAGGGTCACTAACAAGTCCAGACCTCCAAACGTCGCATCACTGAGAGCCGCTATTGAAGCGACATTCGCCGATATGGACCGTGACTCATTAAAACGGGCCTGCGACCGCTTCAGACCATTCAAGCAGAAGGGGGTTATATTGAGTAAATGTGTTCTTTATGACCTAACAAACAATTTAGTAAAAAAATAATTATAAACTTTTCCATTTTTGCAATAAAATTATGCTTCAAAAAATGTTTAATTTATCCGGATTTTGGCGCCGCAACCTGTATATGTGTTAATTTTAATAGCCTTATATTTAGCTGTTTCTTTTAAATGTAATGTTATTTACTTTCTTCTCTATTAACCAAAAGTTTTCGTGATAATTTTAAACTTGCGTGCATAGAAATCGGCCCATTGTAAACTTTTGACTTTAACTATATTTTTTTAAAAAAATTATTCATCAGATCAAAAAAAGAAATATGCTGTTTGAAAGACAATTGTGAGTATAAATTTTTGAAATGCTTTAATGTGAGTATAAATTTACGAAAACTTATTTCGACTTCCTATGTTTAACATAGTGAAATTAATGCATTAAGCAAATTAAGTTTTTTTTATTATTAACATAAATAGGGTTATTGGCAATTTAAAACTTAAAACTTAATTTTTTAATAATGGGTATGACCTCCTCTTGCCCTAATAACATCTCTCATATGATTAGGCAAAGATCTAATCAAGTTTGCTATTGTTTCTTGAGGGATGTTAAACCACTCTTCTTCTACTGCAACAATAAGCTCTGCGATCGAGTTTGGGGTATGAAGTCTAGCTCGAATTCTTCGTTTTAACTCATCCCATAAATGTTCGATCGGATTTAGATCAGGACTGTATGCTGGCCACTCCATAACCCGAAAACCGACTTCTGCAATGTAATCTTGCACGATTCTTGCGGTGTGCGGCCTTGCATTGTCATGCATAAAGGTAAATTCGTCTCCAATGTAGTCGACGTAAGGTACCACATAAATTGCTAAAATCTCCTCGATATATCTAGCAGCCGTTAAACCTCTTCTTCCGTGAACACGGTCGCCCCTACGAATAAACTCAGGGTCGGTTCGTGCTCCTATAGAAATTGCACCCCAGATCATACAGGAACCACCTCCATAAGCACTCCGCTCTTCAAAGCAGCAATCTGCAAATCGCTCTCTTGGTCTTCGGTACACTTTCCTTCTTCGGTCGCTACCATGGAGGCATATTCTGGTCTCATCTGAGAACAGAACAGATCCCCATTGTTCCAACGTCCAATTCAGATGATCCCGTGCAAAACGCAGGCGGGCTTGCCGATGAGCTGGAGTAAGTTTTGGACCAATCGCAGGTGTTTTAGGGGTCAGGTTATTTTCCTGCAGTCTTCGTCTTACTGTCCACTGACTAATAGCCACTCCTCGCACCTCACGGAGCTGTCGTTGCACTTGAACGGCATTAAGGTGACGATTTCTTAATGTTGTTGACACAATAAAGCGGTCATCACGAGGATCCAGTCTCCTCATAACGTTTGCACACTCTTCGAACCGCTGCGCGTGTCATATTCAATTGTCTAGCAACAGCTCGCTGACTAAGTCCATTTTCGATTAAAGCAAAAACTTGGGCGGCTTTTTTGTGGTGTAGTATGCATTAAACTAACACACTTAAACACTACTGAGATTATGAAAAACGAATTAATATGCAAATTTCAGTTGCAAACGCAATAATTTTAATATTTGACAAATTTGTTATTTTCGTTACAATCACCACATAAACACGTTTCATTTGTTTACCGGTTGCTACGCATATAAACGATAAGCCTTCTTGATAAATTTATACTCACATTAAATTGTCTTTCAAACAGCATATTTCTTTTTTTGATCTGATGAATAATTTAAAAAAAAAAAATATAGTTAAAGTCAAAAGTTTACAGTGGGCCGATTTCTGTGCACGTTAGTGTACTTTATTAAATTAGAATTTTTATAATATAGCAAAAAGCGATGAACCATTAAATATTTTAAATTTTAGAAATCCGACAATTTCCATTCAACCAAATCCACCGATAATGTTGGATCGCGTTTAGACGTAAACATGCGGAGCCTTGACACTGATCCAATTTACATAAAAAACTAGGTAAAGGTCTTTAAAGACCTGTCAAAGGTGCTTTGATCAAGAAAAAAAAATGAAAACATGTGTTCTAAAGCATAATATGGAAAAGGCCATATGTATCGAATATAATCTTACTTCTTGCATTTGTTGAATTAGTCCTATGGTATCTTCATACTCTTTCGAATTATTACAGAATTTTGGTACTGAACTGAGATCTGCCTCAGGATCTTTTTCTAATAATGCATTTATAGATTTGGCAAAAACTAACATGGCATCATGTTGTAAGGCTGTTTCTACCTGAAAAAGATTACTTTTAATTTTATGAACTAAATATTATGTTTTTTCTAACAGTCATCTACAGTCTCGTCGCAGGCCTTTCATTAATTTCATCAGTTCATTGCTAATTTTAGCGATGTCGTTAATTAAATTGATCAACAAGAGATGTCAATTGGATAAAAATAGTTTCTCTAATCGCCCTAATTGTTTCATACAAAAGTTTTAAAAAAAACCTTTTACGTGTTTCTTTCAGATCAACGTTAATCGCCATTGTTACCATTAGTAATTTTATGAACCAGTCGTCCTAAATAAATTGACGAAGAGCGAAAACTATGATAAGGAAACTCTCAGCACCTTTTGGATGATATAATCCGCTAAAATCAGAAATGAAAATATTCTACACAGTTTATTACATTTATTTAATGTCATCTTTTTTAGGCAACTCTGTAATATGTAATAGACGTGGCGTATATTTACTATCAATTTACTTTCAGACCAAGTGATTTCAGCATAACTTCTACCACCCTAAACAGAAAGGCCCCTACCACAACAAATATAGCTCTTGCTACAGAAAACACCCCTGCAAGGCAAACCCAGCACAGAAATTTTCTGACAGTTCGTGCAGTTTCAAGTAGGTCTGTCTCATACATGATCATGTATATTAGCGGTCGGCAAGCCGCGGTCTTATCGTTCGTTGCAATATCCCATTATTTTTCCATTGTATTGTCCACCAAGAAGCGTTATGCTGCAAAGTTCTTGCATGCAAAGAAATAATGGATATCGTATCCATTGTAAACTACATCAGAAAGAATGGATTGACACATCGCCAATTCCAACAGTTTTTGTCTGATATGGAAGCAGATCACCGAGATGTCCTGTATTATTCTGAAGTAAGATGGTTAAGTAGAGGTACAGTACTGAAAATATTTTTTGACCTCAGAAAGAAATCAACACTTTTATGATCGAAAAAGGCAAATCTGTTCCAGAACTTACAGAACTCAATGGTTAATAGACCTTAGATTTTTGACAGATTTAGCTCATGAGTTAAAAATGCTGGATATGAGGCTTTAAGGAAAAAACAAATTAATATCTGATATACCCCGACGTAAAGGTATTCCAAATGAAAAACAAGCTCTTCATAAAACATATTGACGAGAAAAAGCTGGACTATTTCCCGAATTGTAAAAAAGCTACCGAGGAAGTTGGAATAAATTTTGGTTGAAAAAATGATAAAATGAAATACATTTTAATGCAGCTACAAAATCAGTTCAACAACAGATTTTGTAACTTCGATGAAGGTTTCTGGCAAACTGAACATTTTTGCAAACCCTTTTTCATGTGATACTGAGGACGTACCGAGTATTTTACAAATGAATGTGATCGATCTTCAATCTAATGACACTCTCAAAAACTCCTTGTATGAAATCAATGATCTTGTTAAATTTTATTGCAGTTTGCCATCTAATTTTGACGAATTGACAAGGTTTGCTTAGCAATTAATTACAATTTTTAGTAGCACTTACTTATGCGAACAAACGTGTTCAGTTCTCAATTACAGAAAAAATAAATATTTTTTTCTCGTCTCACAGATGAGCATTTAAGTGCCATTCTACGAATTTCTACGACAGACATGAAAGCAAACATTCCATAGCCAGTCAAACACAGCCTCAAAAATCACATTTAATTTTGATTCGACTCGCATGTATAGTTATTTCGAAGTTCTCATTTAATTTGTCTGTTTTTTTCCCATTTTCTTTTTGTGATTATTCCTATTTGTTAATAAAATTTAAATAAAATGATGATGAATAAAATATTAAAGTAAATATTTGTGTTTTTTCATTTTTAATATCATCGACATTAACAAAAAAACCGGTCAAGTGCAAGTTGAACTTGCACAATTAGTGTTCCGTACGATTGTTTTTAAAATAGAAAATTTTGTTAGGGTGGTATAAAATGATCAGTCACTTCACAAAACACACCCCAAATGAGTTTTCAATAAAGTTTGCTTCCAATCTTTACTGAAAACTGGTGACAATGAAATTTTGGTTTTTTACTATACAGATAAATTATTAAAGGTAATGATAATTTTTTTACCCCGTGGAGAATATTCCAGGATTTTTTCATCAGTACTTTTCATAAGGTAGGGGACAGCCACACTACGATAACGTGTGCGCAAGTAATTAAATAATTTTTTTTTTTTCACAGCTTTCATTTGACACCACGCTCGATAACCTAGTAAAAAAATTTTTTTTCACTTCCGATCTCACCCCCAAAACTAACTCCTTAAGTCAAAATTTAACTTTCAAAACTACATGGCTCTGATGAGGCCATCAATTCCTATATTACTACCAAATTTCAACTTTCTATGACAAATAGTTTCATAGAAAATCGGGTGTGACAGACGGACAGACAGACGGACAGACAGACAGACGGACAGACACCGACAGAGTGAGTGATCTTATAAGTGTTCCGTACGGAACACTAATTATGAACAATGCGGCCCTCCTTTATTTCCTTTTGTCATTATGTGGCCCTTGCCTGCTAAAAGGTTGCCGATCGCTGACATATATCATTCAATAAGATTCAGGAGTTTGATGATTTGTACGAGATTCTTTGTAGAACTCCCGTTGTTGATAGGACTATGCGAATCTCTGTATTTCAAAAATCATCTTTTTATATTTCTCCCGTAAGTTGTTATTATTTGGGATGGCGAACTCAATCAACGTTGTTTGTCTTAATGGTAGTAGTACAGCATCTATTCTATTGTGAACCTCCGATCGGTTAGCACAATTAGATCTCCGTATATTTTTAGTATTATTATTCTGAATAATGTTAGTGTTATTAAGATTTAACAGCTATCGTACTTGCGCAAACCTTAACTCATTCCAGATATTTTTAGATGTCTTACAGAATAAGCTCTGAGAAGGCTCTTTCCGACGGTCTAGGCGTCATTGTACATTTCTGCATTCCCACCCAGTTCTGCATGGTTTGGTACAAGTGTTCATTAAGGTGCTTGAAGCTTCCTATGAAACATGTGATATGCTAGATACTGTTTATTTCCCTCCGTTTTCCAATTTATCATATTCATGTTTTATGCCACATTTGTATTGTATTTCCTCCGCAGATTGTTATATGGATGTCGATTAATAATATTATTATTATAATTATAATGACTGGCACTGCACGAAAATTGATAATTACTATTGTTTATATTATTATCATTCACACTATTATTATTGTTAATTTTAATTAATTATAAGACTAACCCTTAATTTTTCAGGAGGAATCGTTGGGTAGTATTTACTAACTGCGTTCTGTACATTTTGACTTTTAGGATCAAAAAGTCTAATAGTGGTTAGATTAGCAGCGATTTTTTAAGACCTGTAAAGTCTAATGTATGAGCATCCTAAAAAAAAATATTATACTCTATTTAAAAAAAAACTCAATAAATAAAATATCCACTCCTTTTAGATTGCTAAAGAGACAATATTTTCTGTAAATCAAGTCGGTGGTTCTATCCCTAGACTGATTTCGACTACGTCTAAGGTCGAGTTCATTAACGGTAGTTCCATTACAATATGGCAACATATTCTGCAGCGAACATTTACAAAATTTAAGAAAAATTCTATTTACCATACGCATATGCTTTCTTATGTCTGCAATTTGGTTTAAAGAAAGGTTGAATTTTTCGTTAAGTAACACGTCCTTTGGTTAAAATGATTAACTATTTTCTTAAAACAACCAGCTTTTTTGGGTTAAAAACATAAAAAACTGTTGTTAATAAAAAATAATATTAATTAATGTTATATTTAACGATAACATGTTATTTCAACTAAAAAATCTTAATAAACTTTTAAAATGATAAGGACTTAATTTTGGTAAAGTTTAACAAGTAATATTCGATAACTTGCTCGTGCAACATAACTGTAGACAATGCTAGTTTCCTGGTAGTTCAATTCAGGTCACAGTTCTCTTAATTTTAAGTCAAAACGTAAATTTTTCTTTCGAAATTGAAATTTTCTTCGGTTTAGATACTAGTTTTATTATTTTGTAAACTCGAAAAGAAGCTAGAGAATTTTATAATTCTTATTTCATGTAAAAGCGTTTTTACTTTCTATAGTTTATACCTTACTGAGTATTTCTCTAAAACATTTAATCCTAGCTCATGAATTATATCCTGGATCTCATTACAGTGGGTTGTAGTGGCGTTAATGACACTGTAATCGGTGTTCAGTAAAATTTTTGGATCAATAATTGTTTGTGGGCATTATTTTTCTTATTAAATAACTTTTTTAAAATTCAATAATAGTTTACTTCTACAGCATCTAACGATCCTTCTAAACTAGACAAAAATATTTTATCTGATATTACACGATAGAACAATATATTAATTGATGATAACGTTGCAACCTCCAAGGTCTGAGCAATTTATTTTGCTCATTTACTGTAACCTTTGGCGCACATGTAGCAGAAACCATAAATCTTCAGGGTCAGTTTTCTCCTTAGGTACAGAGTAGCGCCATTTATCGATCTTTGCAGTTGCTGTTAATATTTATTATTTAACGTGAATTTACGCTGATATCACATTAGAGGGAGTCGCAATTAAAACTGCCGTCTAACTTCAAACTTGAAAATGATAGGAGATTCCTTAACGACTAATTTTATTTACATTTAACTTCAATGTGAGCTCAATGAAACTTACGAGTATAACAAAAAGACATAAATCTCTCTCCACTCTAACCCAAACTAATTCTAACTAAATCTAAATATTCGTTTCTCATACTCAACTTTAGTGAATACCAACTTTCATCTAACTTTTAATATCTAGACAAATCATATTAAATCTTGTCGTCTCACTTTTCGTAGATACTACTGTAGAGTAAATGTTGCCAGACTGTATAATATAATTCTTTATTAGATGATATTACTCTGCATGCATGTCTACCATATCCGTTGCCACGGTAATAAGAAAGATGTATCCGTGGAAACTAGTTTCATTTGATGAGTGGAAGCCCTTTTTGACATTTATCGGATTGTCAACAATATAAATAAAAGTTAATATTACAAAAGTAAACTCAACGATACTGGGACCTTCTAAGGCGACAGCATTTTCTCTGATATACATCCTGGTATTCGCTTTTAATTTTGATGATAGGGCTATGTGATCGTAATTGATCTACAGAAAGCAAGTAATTCTTTTTTATTGTATCTCTATACTGATTTATACTAATAATTCTCGTACATTCAATTGAAATTACATGAAATAAACTAATTTGAAATCAGAGACTTACCAAAGATGTAAAAAAGAAACTGGTGGAAATATCATCGATAAGTTTTAACTCATCAGCTTGCTTCATAATGTGAGAGATTTTATCTACGTCACAGTCTAAAATGATTCTTCTTGGAGTTAAAGTAGCAACTTCTTTTAACAGAGGTCTGAAATTAAAGGTAATTTTTGTATGCCATTGTAAATAACCTAGCAGAATTCTGTACATCTATCTTCTGTCTGAAATATACTATTTGGGATAAATTATCTATATATGCCATAACATTACGTAGGTAGGTAAGTGAAGTATGGTTACAAGCAGGTTTTTAATATTAACACAAGCTTTACTAAGGTAGAGAACATGGATGTTCAAAAATGTATAGTAAACATCGACCCGTGATTCTTGTATTCTTTACTGCGTTAGATTTCTTCTTGTAACTACCAACTTGGTGATATTTCCATGATGCCTCAACAATAGTACATTTTTTGTTGAAGTTAGGTTTAAACTTAGTGGTAATTTTGAGCTTTAAAAAATTGTATCCTGTGTTCATCAAAAAAATCTGGTGAAAAGAGAGGTGATAACTAGATGTCTCAATATTAATATAGTTGAGAGTAAATTAGGTCTGAAAAAAATTATTCGCAATTTTGCAGAAATGAAACTTCGAAAAAAATTATTTTAATTTAGGTTTAGACTTTGTCTATTATTATACTAGTTTTGTTCATTGTTTTAAAAGTATATTTAAATTATCTCTGAAAATAGAAGGTACTAGTTTTGCTTTGTAAGTTGTCGTTAGCTCGTTAAAAATGTAAACTTTGTTTTTCAATAAAACAATTTTTCGTAAATCTGTATTAGTATTATTGTCTTAATTCAATTATATGTCACTGTCCTGGTCAATACAGTTTTCTTTAAGCTTGGGTGCGGCGACATTTTTTGAGTGTAGCTACGGCAGCAAAAAGCTAGGGCCGACCCTGCCCCCTAGCTATCAGTACACGTATAGAAAATAATGCCCCTTAGAAACGGGGCTTGTTTAAGTGAGGGTTCTTTTTTATGAAAAATATTCCCTCTCCCCCCTTCTTTGATCATGATTTTTAATTTGAGTGTATTTTCTGTGAATAATCTCCACCCCTAATCATCGATTTTTTGTTTATTGTGTTAAGAGAGGTGTAAGCTTTTAGTTCCAGTGCAGTCTTTTGTTTCACCAAGGAGTTTCGCTCCCCCCCCCCCCCGGTTGTCGTTTGACTGCCCACTGCTTGTGGATTGCCCCTCTCTATAAGCAACCTTCGATCTCTTTTTTTAAAGGAGCGCCCTTCGATCAAAGCTCAAAAGTATACCTCTCTCTGACAACACCATTCAACGCAGGATAAGCGATATGGCAACTGACGTTCATGATCAAGTCATAGGAAAAATAAAAGAAAGTACTTTTGTATCCCTGCAGTTCGATGAATCTACGGATATTGCGGGTTGTGCGCAGTTTATAGCTTTTGTGCGTTTTAACTCCAATGAGAGATTGATGGAAGAAATACTGTTTTGTAAAGCTCTTCCCACGAATACAACAGGTCAGTGCTTATATAACATGTTCCTTGAAGCTACACAAGATTTCAATGTTGATTGGGCGAAGAAATGCATAGCTATTTGTACGGACGGAGCAAAAGCCATGACTGGTTCGAAAAGCGGATTTATTACCAGACTAAAAAAACTGATGCCAAACGCTTGTTGGATGCATTGCTTTCTTCACCCCAATCTCTTGCGGCCAAAACCTTGTCAAAGGAATACAATGAAGTTCTTAATATAATTATAAAAATAGTAAATTCTATTAAAGGAAAAGCGTTACAGACACGATTATTTCGAGTGATTTGTGAAGATATGGGTTTACTGCACCAAAATTTACTTTACCACACAGAGGTTAGGTGGTTATCGAAAGGCAAAGTACTGACGAGAGTTTTCGAACTTCGAGCTGAATTTTTGGTGTATTTACAGCAGGCCAAAGCAAAATATTCCAAATTCGTTTGTGACCCGGAATTCCTTTTAAAACTGGCTTTTCTTTCCCACTTATTCGAACATTTAAATACCTTGAATAAAAGCCTTCAAGGACGGGATGAAAATGTCATTACTGCTAAAGACAAAATACATGGCTTTATCAAAAAAAATAGACTTATAGTCATCATCCATAAATCAAAACAACTTCGATTCTTTTTTGTCTACTCAGTCTTTTATTGGAGAGGTGGGGTCAGAGATAAACATCAGAGCATATATACCTGGTATGGAAATTTTCTTGCAAAATTTGAAAGAATTGTGTCATTATTTCTCGGTGCAAGAACTATCAGAGAACATTGGGCAAAGGTGGATCATAAATCCGTTTTTAAATGCAGCGATAGATGAGCAACCTAAAAGAAAAACTGCTGGAATTATCTGCCGATGGAATGTTGCGCTTAGAATTCAAGTTTGTTAATTTGGATACCTTTTGGTTAAAAAGAAAAACAGAGTACCCAGAATTAACCACAGAAGCTTTGAAGTGTTTGATTCCATTTGCCACCTCTTACTTATGTGAGTTGACGTTTTCGCCAATGGCCCAAATCAAAAGCAAACACAGAAATCGCCAAAATTTAGAAAACGATTTAATTCTATGTATAGCAAAAACGGATCCGCGATGGGAGAAATTAGTTAACGAAAAACCGGCGCAACCTTCACATTAATGTGAATGTGACTCATATGTATTTTTTTTATTCTTGTTGATTTGTGTTAACTTACAAATGTCCTTTAATTAACATTTTCTTAATAAAAATATATTTTTAAACTTTGTTTTTTTTTCTCTTTTTTACTGAGGCTTTGCGACCCCCTTATAGAGGCTTCGACCCACACGTTGAAAAACACTGTGTTAAATGATGGGAAATGTAATAAAAACTAACAAATACTGTTAGTTGGCGTTCAGTTTTTACTTATTTTCATTAATTTACTGAAAAACATATGAATTCACGGTTTGTCCTAATCCTTATATGGTAAAGGGGCGGTAGCCTTATATAGGGCCTACAGACAGGTATAAGTAAATAAATACATACATAATTACATGTATGTTGAAGCCAACATGAGCAAATACTTGCAAGAGCCCACAAATTTCTAGAACCGCCACTGCCTCTTGTCGTCATTTTTTACCGAGAACTATATAAGCTGTGTCGTAGTAAAAAATATGTTTATTTAGGCTGATAATGGTTAGCAGCTTGGCTTGTTGCTACTTGAAAACCGATATCAATTATTTTATTTTTGATCAGAATTAGAATTGGTAAACTGCATCGACTACTCACGAATCCATCAAATGCATAATGTTGTCAGACCTCCAAAATTTAAACGATTCCTTTGTGTACCAGCTTACACATTATCATAAGTCCAACTTAATGAAGTGCAGAGTTCTCACTAATAGAAAAGAAAGTAAAAAAATATATTTATAATTGCCAGCTAAATATTTTCTAAATTTGTATTTTAATAACTTATATATGGCCATAGATGTAATATAAGTGGCAACACTGCTAAGTTATTCAAAGCAGTTCGTACTACCCAACAGCAAGTGGCCATTAAGTTTTCTTTGCGGTTTTTCATAGAAGTAGAGTAAGTTACCTTTTTGCACTATTTTCTACTTGACGTTGCCTCAATTTTAAATGGATGATCTATTTAGCGAGAAACAATTTTGTAAATAATATAGTTAGTTTATATATACAGTGTGTTATTAAAATCATTTAATAAATTGTATATCTTTATAGCAAAAGCAATTGTAGAAAAACACTAATAAATATCGCCCCTCGATAAGAACATATAAAACTATCTCAAAGAAATTTCAGACCTCTAATTTAAAATCGACGCCCCACTGCTTGGAAAAGTACATTTAAAAATAATATATTAATTACGTATCCATATCAATTATTCCCCGTACAATTAATTGACTTTTCGTTATCTGTATGGGCGTTTCTAATTGTAACATTGTAAACAAAAGAGCTTGAGGAAGATGTTTATAGCGACTAGAATTTGGCGGGATGAAAAACACGAAACAAAACAGGCAATAGAATTTGGCGAAATTAATTGTCTGTTTTGGTTTTCGTTGCTACGAACATGTTCCCCGAGCTCTTTTGTTTACAGTGTTGAAAAAATACATTTTTTCTTAATTACAAACGCTCAAGGTATTGCCCGTCACCCATCTCAAATTTAAGTTATGACCACACATCACAAAAAAAACATCAATAATTGTTCAAAATGTTCATAAAAGCCAATTGTCACTAAACTTTGCCAACATCAATTAAAACATTTTTAGCATTACCAATTTAGAATATTTCACGACAGAAACAAACCGTATCATCGCCTGCATTAAAAGATCACTCAAATTTACATAGTCCAATGATTAAATAAATTTTCAACTATGTTCAAAATTATTAAAAAGAAGTATTGGGTGGAATAACACCTTTTTATAACATTATCACTTTTTTATTTATTGAGTAAGACAAACTCGAGTAAAATAATAGGGACCAGTCGTGGCAATCTAGTATCAGGTGAATGAGTAGAGTAGCTTGTTCAAGCGATGATTTTACCTTACAATTCAAGTACTCGATTCAATAATTGAATGCTATCGGTTATGTATGAGTTAATGTACGACTTGCATGATACAGGCTCTATGACCTACCACACTGACTGTAAGTGTTTGCTAGAGTAACTAATTTAGATATACTTTAGATATACTTACGCAGTTATTCTGCGATATTAATTACCTATAATCTGTATTTGGTCCTTGATCTGGGCTAAGTCGTTTTACAATGACATTATTTTTCTCGACTCCCTTTTCATGTTGTTGCAGTTTTAAAATATCTTGAATTTTTGTTAGACTTTCTTCATTTTCATATATTAGCACGAAGTTCGACCAATCTAAACTCTTCACAATTGTTGTTAAACCCTTAAAGACATATTAATGATATTATGATTATAAAACCATAACTATACAGTTCTTTTAGAATTTTATTAATCATATATTATGTATAAGGATCTCATTGATTATTAGTCTTCCTTACGGAACACTTATGGGACTACTTCGGTATCCTTCCGTCTGTCTGTCTATCTGTCTGTCCGCCTGTCTGTCACACTCAATTTTCGCCAAAACTCTTTAATATAGAAAGTTGAAATTTGTCACAAATATAAGAATTGATGGCCCAATCGGAGGCGTGTAGTTTTCAAAGTTAAATTTTGGTTGGGTTAGTTTTGGGGGTTGAATCAAAAGTAAAAAAAACATTTAAAAGTCATCGTGTGGGATGTCAAATGAAAGCTTGTGAAAACACGAGTTCAAGAATTTATATGATGTAATACTCTCGAATACTTTTCTTTGTATTATTTTGGAAAGAATGGCCAGAAACTAATACTAATCAAAAAATTTCGAAAAAATTCTGGAATATGCTCCCTAAGGTGTAGATCAGGGATGTCAAAGATATGGCCCGCGGGCCGCATCCGGCCCCCGGGACGTATCAATAAGGCCCGCGATCGCAATGAAGAATCATAATTTTTAACAACCGTATATTTTATACTATATAATTAAATAAATAAAATGTTATAATAATTCAGTACATTTTTTTTTTATTTGAATCTGGCCCGCCTACACATTCTAAATTTAATATATGGCCCTTTGCAAAATTGAGTTTGACACCTCTGGTGTAGATTAAATGAACATTAATACGAGTACATTACCTTTGATAATCTATCTGGTATATAAGAACAAAGATAGGAAAGAAACTTTGCTGAAAACTCATTTGGAGTGTGTTTTGTAAAATCACTGATCATTTTATACCTCCGTAAGAAAGGTTTTTAGTATAAAAGTAATCACCAAGTCCGACTTCTACTTGGCCGGTTTTTATATTTTAAATTTTTATTCTGGGCAAAAAGGGGGGTTTTTATAGTCGTCAAAATACACCCATTACCTAGATATTTATATTTTTTTACCTTTTAGCTTCACTGGATGGAATGTATGTATATAAATGCAAAAATACTTTAACTATCTACAATAGTTCAGGTTATAATACACAAATATTTTTTCTTAATCTTCTAGTCACTTTTCGCAAGTGGACTAATATTTTCAGTTACCCAGAAAATTGAGAGTTTTGAGTATAGTATAAAATCTAAAATAACATACTATAAAACGCCTTTGCTCCGGAAGACACTATTTTGGATGCCGTAAAAGGGTAAGTTTTCATATGTGAATAAGCCTTTCCAATGCTCAACTATTTTTTGTGATTAATGTCCAAAAATAAAATCATGAATATAAAATGTACCATAAAAGGTGTAATTTCAGAAGATTTATAGTAGAAAAACAAATTTACAACTAAAAAAGACCGTCTAATACCTGGAAAATTATTACCAATAATGTCGTTCAAACATGAACCGCTTCTAAGCGAGCGGTGAAACTATTGATCAATACTAGAGCTACCCACCCTACGGGTTTGAATCGTTCATGTAGGGCTACGGGTTAACATCGTATTTCTTCGGGTGTACTCGGACGTAACCCATGAGATCCGCGAATGATGGCTCCCGTCTCGTTCAACTAAGTAGCTAGCCATTGAGCGTAGACGTGCGCGCTAGCCTGCACCGTGTTGTATCTACAGGTTATAGAGAGAGCGAAGCAGGGTAAAATAAAGAAATATGAACGGTGTAGCGACGAACAAATTGTAGTTACAGACAGACCAGAGCGCTTGTAATAATTGTGCACTATATATGTTTTTTTACTAATTATTGGACGACAGCTTTCTACATGTTTTTGGGAACGTATTTGCATATTTAGTATAACGAAAGACAAAGAACCATCGCACAGTGGGAAATAAGTGAAAAAAACCCTAAATTTCAAAACACATTCAAAAGTATTATTGTTAATTTTTATTGTAGTTGAAATCCCAAAGTTTCTTACCTCGGCAAGTTTTTTTTTTCCAATAGCGTTCACAGAAGAATAAAAACGCCCTCCAAAGTAGCCCGAACAGCTTACACACGATTATTGTACGGAAATATTCTTTCGACATAGTGAACTCTAAATTGCTTATAACATTTTTCATTGGTTTTTATGCTTCAAGGAACTGTTCAAAACTAAGCAATCATTCAGCGAACATGAGTACATTACCGTATATATTATACTACCGATTTTTTACTTCCGTGAAAATGGAAGGATGATGATAGTTTTTTGTTTTTTTCTTGAGTTTTAAAGAACAGCTCCATTCGCCTTCAAAGACCCCCTTGTTTTGTTGCCCCGTTGTTTTGTTGATAGCAGGTACTATTAGGTTCTATTTCCCGCAAAGAACCCCACCGAACATCACCGAATGCGAACTCAGTTGATAGTACAGTAAATAGGGGACAAAAAGTGGTCATTTCAGGAAAAATAAATAAAAGTTTTTTTCTCAACTGTTGTTTATTCAAAAGCGGTGAAAAAAAGCTCTTTTTTTCAATTTTGCGCTTATATCTTCAAAACTACGCATAACATAGCACTGTGCCAAGAGTACTCCCTCATTTATCGTTCGGAACTCTCTTTTCATGATATCCTTATTTAAAATAATTGAATTAGTTAATATTTAATAAAATTATTAACCTACATTGGTGATCAGGAAATGGGAGAGTTGCTCTTGGCTTGGCGCTATGTCCAAAGTTTCATTAAATTTCAAAGCGCTCTAGAGGCTAAACCGTTCGCCTGACTGACGCTGACAAAAAACCTATAGAACATAATTTGTATGAAATTTAATGTAGTTTTCTCGAAAAGCGCCCAGTTTTCAAATTATAAGCGAAAAACTGAAAAAACTAGCTTTTTTGGCCTTTTTTTGCATTTTACCCAAAACTCACATCTACGAGGTGGCAAAGTTAAAATTCGGATTCAGCACCCCAAAAAACATAAAGAATAGTTGAAAAAAGTCTATATTTTCGTCCTGAAATGACCACTTTTTATCCCCTGTATACTGGACTATCAACTGAAATCGCATTCGGCGTTATTCGGTGGCGTTCTTTGCGAGAAATAGAACCGCATAGTACCTACTATCTAAGAAAACAAGAGGTGCTATGGAAGCGAGTGGAGCTAGTCCTCAAAACTCAAGAAAAACAAAAACTATCAGCATACTTTAATTCTCATGGAAGTAAAAGTCGGAAATATATACACGGTAATGTACTCATGTTAGCTGAATGATTGATTAAATTTGACGATTTCCTTGAAGAATAAAAACGATTAAAAAATGTTGCAATTTAGAGATCAATATCTCTGAAGAATAATTCCATACACAAATCGTGGGTTCTCTCTGGTTCCTATCTACATAAAATGTCGCACGAAATTACATTAAAAATTGCACTAATTTTAAAATTATTCAGAAAAACCACGTTTTATGGAAAATAACACTGAATAAATTGGCTTAGCATGCAGTCCGTAGGTCTTATCGACTTGAAAATTGTTCTATTCGATTCAGCATGAAAAATATATTGAAATTGGCACCACAAATAAATAATTGTTATTACTGAAGTACTTTAGGAGATTTTTTTCCCATTTCTCGGGTGTTTTGCCCTACTGTGCATCGGTAAATATACAAGAAAAAGATGAAAAGAGTCATGGCTAGAAAATGGACTAAACAAGTAGATCAAAAACAGGCAAAATGTATAATTTGTAACTTAATTTTACAATAAAATGGGACGGTGAAAAAGCTTTACTGACTCATCTTAATAGTTAAAGAAAAATGCAAGAAACCTGGCTATTAATTCATTAATGGCAGCATTTATGCTACAGAAAATCATTTCTGAAGAACTTCACATACCTGTCATTAAAATTGTGTCGATTTATCATGCAATTAGCCATCGCGACAGTTATTTGAGTACCGATTGCGGCATTAAATAAAATATCTCTTTACACTCAGGTTCACCCCTATTTTAAAAAGTTTACTGAAGCAGAACTAAAATTAAAGATATTGTTTTGAATGTAGTAGCATCTAAGTCGATAAATTCAACGTTACGATAATTCAAAATTACTATTGCATCCCAAAACGATGTTCACTTTTCGTAAACTTTTGATTCTTCAAATGAACATTTCCAATTATGCATCTTATTGTCATTACTTATCTGCATTCTCTACAGATAGTACTTCAATGAAATACGGTGATTACAGTTCTGTAAACCAAAAAATAACTTATAAATATCCTGATACCAAGGTTATAAAAGCAAAT
The DNA here is from genome assembly GCA_019049505.1 of Pachyrhynchus sulphureomaculatus. Taxonomy (NCBI): domain Eukaryota; kingdom Metazoa; phylum Arthropoda; class Insecta; order Coleoptera; family Curculionidae; genus Pachyrhynchus; species Pachyrhynchus sulphureomaculatus. The sequence goes on from CM032456.1 coordinate 168,185,398, forward strand.
TGCAATTTTCACATTCTTAAGAACGCAGCTTAAAACACTATAAAAACATTAACATACGATGTGGAGAATTCAATTATGAAAGTTGATTCTGAATTTTAGAACAACGAAAAATTGAAAATATTTATTGAAAACTTCGAAATTAAATAGAGAAAAGTTTTACGAGATGGGCTAACTAGATTGTTAGGTGTGGCAAAAGCTATATTATCGTGGCCTGCTGTATCAATGAATGCTTAAGGTCGTGGTAAAGATACTTATCATAAAGTTATATGAGAATTCGTAAAGCAGTGCGATTCCAATTACCGAGAAAATCTATCTACGAAGATAACGTTACAGGAATGTAATTTATATTTAATATATCATTACATAAATATACTCACGGAAACAATGCTTGAAAAAAAAAAACAGTGGTATCTGAGGTATTGAATCCAATTGTGAAAGAAAAGATAGAATGCCGATTGCATGATCAGTTTTAGGGGGCCAAAGTAACGAAAATATATCTATAAAGATTTTTAAACAAGAGAAGTTAATGAAATATACCAAAGTACTATTTATTTATGAAATTGCGAAATTTGACCTGAAAAATTCCATACGAAGACGTTGTAAAAGCTGTTGAATAACTTGGGTTAAAATACAGACTACAATAATCACATCCACAATTCATACTATAAGTATTTTCGAACTCTTCCAGGTGGTTTAATATGGATCATTTACTCAAATCTAACGTTTTACAGAATTGCCCAAAAAAATAACAAGTAGGCTGAAAAGTTTTTGGTATGACACATAGATGTCGCCCTTTTCAAAAATCCATATGATTTTTAAACAGTACAAACCTTTAAACATTACGTGTCAAAATTTCATGACATTTTGACGATTAGCTTACAAGTTACAGTGGTTTTAGTGAAGCTACTTTTGATATTCTCAGAACAATAGAAACAATCGAATTTCGTGTGTCGATTAACCCTGTTTTTTGATGGAAAAAAATACCGTTCAAACAAAAAAATGCTCTTATAAGTATTATGGGGACTCCACTCCTGAAAAATCACTCATCATTTACTGGTATGCTGAATTTAAACGCGGTAGTACAGATACAAATGATGCTGAACGCTCTGGATGCCGGAAAAGATAAAAAAAATCCACAAAATTGTTTTGGATGACCGTAAAGTGCAATTGCGTGAGATAACCGACACCCTAAAAATATCAAAAGAACGGGTTGGTCATATTTGCGTGAACATTTGGGCATGGGGAAGCTCTGATAGAAATGGGTACCGCGTTTTGCTCACAGTGGACCAAAAACAACAACGTGTTGAGGATTTTAAGCGCTGTTTGGACCTGTTTAAGCGCAATAAGAGTTTTTTCATGCGGTATGTGACAATGGATGAAACATGGATCCACCACTATACACCGGAATCAAATCGGCAGTCAGCTGAGTAGACATTAGCCGGTGAAAGCCTCCCGAAGCGACCAAAGACACAACAGTCGGCTGGGAAGGTTTTGACCTCTGTAGTTTGGGGTGCGCATGGAATAATTTTCATCGACTATGCTCAGCCGGGAAAAACCATTGATAACAAATATTATATAAAGTTATTGGTGCGTTCGAAGGCAGAAATTGCAAAGAGAACGGCCCCAAATGAACAAGAAAAAAGTGCTTTTTTCATCAAGACAATTGCATAAATTGAAGTTCGAATTGCTTCCTCATCCACCGTATTCTTTAGATTTGGCCCCCAGCGACTATTATCTATTCGCAGATCTTAAATAAATGCTCGTGGATAAGAGGTTTGGCTCCAGTGAAGAAGTTATCGTCTAAACTAAAAGCATTGCACTGAAGAAGACTATGTTGATGAATCAAGTCGAATCTTGCAAAAAAATGTATTTTAAGGAGCTAGACCAAAACTTTTCAGCCTACGTGTTAGTAGAAAAAATTTCAATCTCCGTTTTTGTAGAACGCGTGTTTTCCTTCATAGGACAGATGGACGAAACTTCTTATTGGTTCGAATGATAAAACTGAATAGTGAAGAGAAATTATAATATGAGCAGTCAAGAATTTTTGGACAAATCAAGACAACAAAGAAATTCCTAAAAAATCGCAAATAACCAAAAAATATCATTTCAAGAATTAAGTTGGTCCAAATTTTAATTAGTAAAGTACTACTTCTTAAGAATTTTTGCTTGTTAGTCCTCAGTCTTGACCTGACGAAACTATTGAATTGTAATTTGTGCCAAATACTATATAAGAGTTTTAAAATTCGTTGGAGGTATTTGATTTAAGTTAAATCAATGATTTCTACAAACATACTTAGTTTATTTAATCTTTTCAAGTTTATCTAAAAAAAAGGGTGGTGGTTTTTTTAAATTCTCAGGCCATTTTTAAAATTGTGGGGGTACGTTGTAACAAACTCCTGAGCACATTCACTACACTCGATTGTTTGCATATTGAGATATTGGAATTTACACTTGAAGGTACTTTACGTTTGTATTGCTTCTTGACAGCCTCACCAAGGTTTACTTAAAATTGGACCAGTTTCTTTAAATATTGGCATTGATTTTTAGTGTTCCGTATGAAACATTTATGGGATTACTTCGGTGTCTGTCTGTCTGTCTGTCACATCCGATTTTCCCCGAAACTATTAGATATATAAAGTTGAAATTTGGCACAAATATAGGAATTGATGGCCCAAAAACTGTCGTGTAGTTTTGAAAGTTAAATTTTGACATAAGATTTAGGGGGGGTGAAATCGGAAGGGAAAAAAGTTTTTTTACAAGGTCATCGAATGGGGTGTCAAATGAAAGCTTGCGAAAACACGAGTTTAAAAATGTATATGATGTAACACTTGCGCACACTTTTCTTTAAATTATTTTAAAAAAATGTGCAAAAATCGCTACCCCCACCCCATCTCTAAGAGTATTGATCAAAAAATTTCGAAAAAATTATGGAATAAAGTGTAGATTCAGTGAAAATTATCACCAGGGTTTGACTTTACAATATGGTGGAGATTTTTTCATGGAAAGTTGTGAATTTAAGGGACTAAGAGCTACGGAATATTAATACATATTCAGTGCAGTCAGTACTCATATACTTTTTATATACAGTATACTACTGCCTTAAGCATTTGGCCAATCACAGATAAAATAAATTTCCATGACTGGTGACCAACGCATACGTATCGAGTCATCTTATTTATTTAAGTAGTAAATATTTGTTTTAAACCTTTACTAAAAAAAGTCTCGTTTTTTATATATTCTTGGTAATTGTTATCTTAAAGATTAAGGTGTGACTGAATTTCATACAATAATTCAGCAATCCCGGTACGGAAAACTAATTGTGCAAGTTCAACTTGCACTTGGCCGGTTTTATTTTTTATATTCAGTTGAACAATCGGTCGTTTCCCTTATGTAAATAATATTGAAAGTGAAATTTTTACCGCATGACATTCGTATAATTATTGTTTTTGTAAAGGTATCTCAACTAAATCTACAAGGACCGTGGCAACGCTTTGTACTCTTACCTTGTCCTTCCTGCTTATCACATGTACGGAATAAACCAAACAAATTTGAACTTATTTATAGGACACCAACTATAAGTTCTAGTACTTGGCTTCAGTTATTCTTTTGGGTCAAAAGGATGCATTCTTTTGACGGAAGTACTGAGTAAATAGCTTCATCAATTTTTTAAGTGTCATATGTATTCTAATATCCGTCCCTCCATTCAAGTGAATATACTTGATGACGAAGATAAATTCATATTATTAGCGCAGCATATGAGAAAGTAGATCAGAGTCCAAATGACAGAAAATCATCAACATTGTTCATAAACGTGTAGTATGAAAACTAATTCAGTAGATATAACAATACCGAGATTAACAAACAGCCCTTCCTTCAATTGAACTAATACCCAATCTAAAAATTGCTGACCGGAATTTTTTACATCTATAGGAGTAGGGATGCATATGCCTCATGCCCCAACTTGGTTACTCTGCAGAAATCTACATACTGACTGATTTTTGTTGGGTCGTTAAACTATATTTAAGGAAAATGGCAGGTCGATGGACATTAAATCGTTATCGTTACTTACAGTAATAATTTTATTCAAGATGATAAAACTAATGTTGCCATCAACGCAGTTTATATACTGTTTACTAAAAATGTTATTTCTTAGTAGTAAAGTGAGGATAAAATTGCCCTTTAAATATATGTCATTAAATAAGTTCAGGTTAGTTCAGGTAAGCAAGTAATAAATAAAAACCGGCCAAGTGCAAGTCGGACTTGGGCAATTAGTGTTCCGTATGTTGATTGCTTTTAAAAATAAAAAATGTTATTACGGAAGCATAAAATGATCAATGATTTTACAAAACACACCCCAAATGTGTGGAGAATATTCCAGAATTTTTTTCAAAATTTTTTGATCAGTACTTTTCGAGATAAGGGGGAAACAACGATTTTTGGCAATTTTGTGAAAATAATACAAAGAAAAGTGTATGCAAGTATTATATTATATATATTTTTGAACTCGTGTTTTTACAAGCTTTCATTTGACACCCTACTCGATGACCTGGTAATTTTTTTTCACTTCCGATTTCATCCCCCAAAACTAACAGCTTAAGTCAAAATTTAACTTTTAAAACTACACGACTCTCATGAGGCTGTCAATTCCACTATTAGTGCCAAAATTCAACATTCTATGTCAAATAGCTTCGGAGAAAATCGGGTGTGACAGACGGACAGACACCGAAGTGATCTTGTAAGTATTCCATACGGAACCCTAAAAACTATGGTTTATCACTTCTGATCTACTCTTTACTGTTACTACAATCGAATCAATAATAAAAGGCTTATTAACAATCATTACAATTTGCCAGATTAAAAATTTAATATTTTAAGCAGATTTCGGATGTTTTTTCCAACAATCAATTATCGTCGCTAAAATCGGTTAACCCGGTGACTCTCTTTCAAAAATAATAATAATTCCATTAGTAAGGTGGTAATGACTTTCTAATAATAAAAGTATAGTAAAGTCTTACCATCGCCAATAGGTTTGAATCAGGATATATGTTCATAGTACTTAGATATTCTTGTGCAGATATTGGGGTCCACCTTGTTAAAATATAGGGAATTTGAAGAAATGAACATATTGATTCTATTGTTTCTGAATTTGTGGGATTTTTAGGTCCAAAAATTGCTGAGTATCCAGTGTTTCCAGCTACTGCTTCACAAACTAAAAAAATGTAATGTAATTTATAGCAGCAGATACTTTTTATTTTCTATTAACAAATTTCAAATCAGCGTTAAACTATAACTATTTTGGTTAAATTTTTTGGTTTATAATATTTTTTAAAAAATTATATTAGAAATAAAAATCAGTGAATTAAAATCGGCCATCAATCGTATTTAGTTCTACACTGGCATCACTAATTTAAATCAAAGAAGAGATAGGGATTGTTAGCTTATGTCACATAGATAAAAGTAATCGTCTAAAGTAAAAAGCTTGCCTAGAGGACACTAACTCAAAGATAAATATAATGACAATATCAACTCGTTCTTTTTATTTCGACACTCTTGACACTTGCAGTTTAGAGTGAAACCTTAAGACGATAGGATTACAGTCATTCTAAGTGTCTTTTTAGACTTTAATTAATGTTGATAACACAGGGCAACAAAAAAATATTTTTGTTTTGGTGCCTGGGGTTTTAGAGCTGATTTTAACTATATTTGGGACGCTAAATCTATACATGCAATCCGTTTTTCTCTATCAGCTGTACTTTTTTAGATACATCAACTTATCTACCAATGTGGTTTTTATTCAGTATATTCATTTATGAGAGTTCTAAAATTATTATATATTCATTAATGTAGGTACAATGGTTTTATTGTCAGTCTGTAATTGAGTAAATTCCAGGTAAATCTATAAATAGTGGAACCATTGCCTATCAGGTACCTGAACTGACCCTTTTAATCACCTAACTCGGGTAAGTCTCGTCAGTTTGTGCGTTCTTACTAATGAGAGTAGATCGAATTCGGCGTGTTATTTTATGTTAAGAAAAGAGTGTTTTTGTGTTATTGAACAGAATTAAAATGAGTTCAGGTTCCAGTTCAAGAAGAAGTTTGTGTAAATCAACCTGATGTGTTTTGCTATATATGCGGAGAATACATGTTTCAACAAAACAGACAAACTATTACTGACTTTGTAAAGCGAGCGTATCTTGGATACTTTGGAGTTAAGCTTGGTGATCAGGACAAAACGTGGGCCCCGCATCTCGTATGTAAAACTTGTACAGAGCATTTACGGCAGTGGACTACCGGGAAAAGAAAATGTCTAAAATTCGGCGTACCAATGGTTTGGAGAGAACCAAAAAACCACTTCAATGATTGTTATTTCTGTTTAGTAAATACTAATGGAATCAATCGAAATAACCGCAGTAAGTGGACTTATCCCAATTTAGACTCGGCAATACGCCCTATCCCGCACTCAGATGAAATACCGACTCCAACATTTCATCAGCTACCACATATCTCTGATGACGAATATTTTCCCTCTGATCGCTCTTCTGATGCTAATAAAAGTTCTGATGCTAATGAAACTAACAGTGACTATGAGGGGACGTCATCAGTTCCGCAACCCTTCAATCAAAATGAATTAAATGATCTCACCAGGGATCTCAATTTATCGAAAAAAGCTTCTGAAGTACTGGCTTCTAGTTGAACGACAAAAATTTACTGGAACAAGGAACCAAAATTACCTTTTACCGTACAAGAGAAAAAGATCTGCTACCATTCTTTTCTCAAGAAGACAATCTTGTATTTTGTCACGAAATTAGGGACTCATGAAAGAAATGGGACTTTCTGAATATATTCCAGATGATTGGCGCCTATTTATTGACAGTTCAAAGCGAAGTTTAAAATGTGTCCTTCTACATAATGGGAATAAATATGGTTCAATACCACTAGCTCACTCAACGAAACTGAAAGAAGAATATAATACCATAGCTTTGGTCTTGCAGAAGATAAAGTATTACGAACATCAATGGATGATTTGTGTAGACTTAAAAATGGTAAACTTTCTTCTTGGGCAGCAAAGTGGTTACACGAAATATCCGTGTTTCTTGTGCCTCTGGGATAGTAGGGACAAAACACACCACTGGGTTAGAAAAGATTGGCCTCAGAGAGAAAACATGGACGTTGGGGAAAAGAATGTCATTAAAGAGAAAAAATCATACTTCCTCCGTTACATATAAAGTTGGGCTTAATGAAGCAATTTGTAAAGGCTCTTGATAAGAATGGGTCTTGTTTTGCATATATAGGGGTAAAAATGCATCAGTTGAGCACAGAAAAACTCAAAGCAGGGATATTTGACGGCCCACAAATAAGACAATTAATTAAGGATCCTGCCTTCATAAATTCAATGAATCAAGTTGAACGAGAAGCTTGGACATCATTTGTTGCAGTTGTAGAAAATTTTCTAGGCAAACATAAAGCTCAAAACTATGTTGAAATGGTTAACAAGATGCTTAATAGTTTCAAATCTTTAGGGTGCAATATGAGTATTAAAATACACTATTTATACAGCCACTTAGACCGTTTTCCAGAAAATTTAGGAGACATGAGTGAGGAACAAGGTGAAAAATTTCACCAAGATGTTAAAGTTATGGAGGACCGCTACCAAGGAAGATGGGACATGCACATGATGGCAGATTACTGCTGGAGTTTAAAAAGGGACTGTTTAAAAAAACATTCAAGAATGTCGCGGAAAAGAAGCTTTCCAAGTGTTGAGTGACTATTTCATTTCTTCAATGTTTTTTTTTTGTTTGTAAGTACGACATAATATTGTATTTTGTATAACTAAAATAAAAATTTCGTATCTACTTTTGTTTACTACACTTGCGGATTTGAGTTACAATAATGTAACTTATATTTCTCTAAAATTGTATATCTTAAAAATTTGAACTCCTAGGTACAAATGAATACGTTATTTGAATTGAGGACATCAAATTGATATAGAATCAGCTCAAAAAACCTCGACACCAAAACAGCTGTTCCCCTGTGATAATTGCTGCTTTGCCTTAGGATAAGGTATATGTGATACGATTTTTTGGTAGCTGCATAGAGGGGTATTTCAGCGGTTTAAGTAGCCCTAAATCGATTTCCTAAAACTTGTTCCAGGTAGAAAAAAATTGCTACCTAACAATGTTGAATAGGCTTAGAACAACAGGCGACCTTCTCGTTACCCATTTGACACCGCGCACGCCGGAGTCTCAGTCGGAATTTGATCGTCGCTATGAGTGTTCATTTCACTTCTCGGCATTCATTACAAAAGAGTTATTTAAAAAAGTGATTTTCTTGTTTGGAGTTTTAAAGAAAATTGTGATGGATTTGAATATGCCAGGTAAGAGCGTATACATATTGATCATTTTTACATTTTTTTAAAGTAATTAGTAATGTTTTGAAGGTAAAGAATGTTACTTGAAATTATTGTGCGAAAACCCTTTTTTCAGTATTTAAAAAGGAATTTGTTATACTTCAGGGTGCGTCACAGTGATTTTATTGGTTTTATCAGAAAAAAGAGTATATACACTAATCAAATATATTAATATTAACCATGATTTCCCGTGAAATCGAGGTTTTTAGGGTCTTTAAATCAGACGATGAAAACCATTTATTTATTTATTTTTTTAATTTTACAGTTTTTATTTTGCAAATGCAGGAATGCCAAATTTTAAAGAAAAATTGATATTTCTTGAAAGTTATGTTTTATCGCAAGATGAATATTGTGGTGAGCAAAGAAAGGAAGTGAAGCATAAGTTCTCCTATTTGAAGTAACAAATCAAGAAAAAGTGGACAGAAGCACATAAAAAACAGAAGTTATTTTTAAAAAGAATGACGAATGGTTACAAGGAACATTTGAAACACCAAGAGTAAAATGCCGTTCTTCTGGTCGACCAACAAAGTCATTTGAAGAATCAACTGAGAGGGGTAAACTAGAAAAACAGAGGAAGTACGCAGCCGTGTAGATAAAGAAGTAATAATACGTGAAACTCAAACATCCCTTCAAAGTTCTGGAGAGAGAATTGCATCCAGTATTCTAAAAGACATAACTAACTCTCCCCAGACAGCCCAAGCATACCAAAAAATATATAAAATGTCAAAACAACATGAAAAGCAGTCACAACTAAATCCGATAGCCGCCCCCTCAATGTTTGTAAAAGCTGAGGCTTATTGGATAACTGAAATATGTGCTGAAATTAACTTACAACATTTATTGGATCACACGAACGTTTGACTACATATTTGGAGGATGTGCTAAAAGAATTAAATTTCAAAATGGGGATGTGACGAATAGCAACAAGCGCAATTTAAGCAAAAAATGTAAGAAGCTACAATTGATTTGTAGGACAAACAAGAAATTTATTTGACAGAATCCAATTCCCTTTTCAACACGATACTGTCGGCCAATGAGGATTAGATTTGTTAAAGAAATTGTGGGTATTACAAATTCTGAAATTACTTATATAGAAAATGCAATAGACCCGTTGGTAAATAGGGAATGCGTATAAGGAGATATCTCTCTTTCCATGAAACATATAATGACGCCAACGATGGTCGATGCAAAAGTGTGCGATGCTGCTATTTCAACAATGAGATGCTACATTTGTGGTGCTAGTTCAATTCAGTTTAATGATCTCAATGTAAAAAATAACGTCGACACAGATGCATTACAGTTTGGCCTGTCTGTATTGCGCGATCTGATTATTCGAAAATATTCAGCATTTGTTATACAACCTTCCTGTGCAAAAGTGGCAGCTAAGATCGGATAGTGACAAAGAAATTATCAAGCAAAAAAGGCTGAAATATAGGCAAAATTCAGAGAGCAAACGGACCTAATCATAGATGTGCCAAAAGCTGGATTTGGTAGTGATGACAATACAAGTAGGAGATTTTTTGCCAATCCAGAGGTGGCACTGAAATTACCGGTGTCGAGTTCAGCCTCATAAGTCGTTTGAAAGTGATTCTGGAAGTAATACCGAGTGGTTATAAAGCAGACTTGAAAAAATTTGCCGATTATCGATAGGAGGCAGCTAAAATTTATGTGGAATTGTATCCCTGGCATCCCATGACTCCTACGATGCACAAAATATTAATTCACGGTGCAATAGTAATGGAAAGGCACATTTGCCCATTGGATTACTATCCGAAGAAGGAGCAGAGGCGCGAAATAAGCACTTTCGCCCGTACCGGAAAAATTATGCTAGAAAATTCTCAAGAGAAGAATGTAATTTAGATGTCCTCAACAGATTAGCTCAGATTCCTTAATATTTAGTGTAAGGCCGAAACCCAAAAAAAGATCTATGTAGTTTAGTAAGGAAGCAATACAAATGTTTATTTCTGCTGAAGCCAATATTAATGACGAAAGTTCCGAAGGAGAGAAATTCGCAGAGGAATCTGCAGAGGAAGCCGAGGAATGGAGCTCGGGCGAGGACGAAGAGATGTGGGATTCTTCATCGTGAATAATTATTTTTGTTTAAGTCAATACGTTTTTTTCTCAATATACTGTGTTCCGTACGGAACACTTATAAGATCACTTCGGTGTCTGTCCGTCTCTCTGTCCTTCTGTCTGCCCGTCTGTCACACCCGATTTTCTCCGAAACTATTTGTCGTAGAAAGTTGAAATTTGGTAGTAATATAGGAATTGATGGCCTCATCAGCGCCATGTAGTTTTGAATGTTAAATTTTGACTTAAGGGGTTAGTTTTGGGGGTGAAATCGGAAGTGAAAAAAAATTTTTTTACTAGTCTGTCCACCCGCCTTATCTCGGAAAGTACTTATTAAAAAATTTTGAAAAAATCCTGGAATATTCTCCACGGGGTATAGATTGAACGAAAATTATCATTACCTTTAATAATTTATCTGGTATAGAAAAAAACCAAAAATTCAAGCTCACCAGTTTTCAGTAAAGATTGGAAACAAACTTTGTTGAAAACTCATTTGGGGTGTGTTTTGTAAAGTCACTGATCATTTTATACCACCCTAACAAAATTTTTTATTTTAAAAACAATCAACGTACGGAACACTAATTGTGCAAGTTCAACTTGCACTTGACCGGTTTTTTTTATATATTAAAATGTATTTTTCTTCAAAATATGCACTCAAAAAAAGCTCTCACTGCTATATTTAGAAATAAAACCCGATTTAAAATATTTAAAAACAAGAAAATAATTTGCGCCACATAAAACGCTGAAATATTCTTATGTGAGCTGCTTAAAACACTTGGTTGTCCTATAATAACATTATTCATTTTTAAAGCTCCTGATCATATCTATGGTACTTCAAGCATTGTAATTAAAAATTTCATTTTGAATTTGAGATATAATTCAAAAAAATTATAATTATGTCCTGTTTCATGTTGAGAATGTGGAATCTTTAGCACAATGACATTACTCAGTATATATCACTACTACACCAAACACATTATTTTTGCACTCGACGCGCGTTTCGCTAACCATGTTAGCTTCATCAGGAGCGATCATTGACTAAAGCTAAACTACAAATCTACCCTATTTATACTTAGCCTAATCCTTGAATTACTCAGGCGGAACTATTGGAATAGGCCGGACAATCAGTTCCGGTCAAGTAACCAGTAGAGGAGACTATAAGCAATAGGCCCTCTCTCTTTATTTAAACTACTTTTACATTTTATAATTTCCATACTTTCGTATTCGTTTAACAATCTTCTATCAGATACATTTTTAATTAATCTTAGATTATCTAATGTTATAGAATGATCAGTCAAGGGCATATTCGGCAATCGTCCCAAGAATTTGTGCCTCAAATCCAACGCATGTGCATCATATCTGAATTTTATTTTTTGATATAAATATGGCAGGCATTTTAGCAAGATTATTTTATTATACAAAACTAAGCTATGAAACATTCTTCTTTCTCTCATGTTAAACCAGCCAATATCTTTCAATTTTGCACTCACCCCCCTTTGGTATTTTCTGATCCCACATATCATTCGCACACAGCAGTTTTGTATCAACTGGATGCGCCTTGCATCTTGTCCCAACAAGCATGGCCCGTACAAAGTGTCACAAAAAGAGAAGTGTGACAAGACCAGGTAGTCACATAACGATTTCTTGAGGTTCACATTCAAAAGGTGCCTTTGATTGAAAATTAGTTTTAAATTAGCAAATGCCTTTCTTACACAGCTGTTAATGTGTTTAGAGAACCTCAAGTCAACGTCAAGAAACAGACCGAGATTTCTAGCCACCTTCAAAGTAACCAGAGCTTCACCATTTAGACTAATGTGGAGTAAATCCTGTATTGGTCCCTAACATGCTTGCATCCAAAAAGAGTACCTTACTTTTCTTGGGGTTAAGGACTAAACAATAATCAGCTGAGTTCCGCTGCAGCCGTTGAAGATCACTCATAAACATGTTATTAGCCTCAGCAATTTTTCCCTGTTTCAAGGACAAGTATAACTGAGAGTCATCCGCATATAAATGCACTGTGGCGTACTAAAGATTTCTAACTAGTTGTGAAATATATAGAGTAAAAAAGAGAGGACCAAGAATAGATCCCTGCTGGTCGCCACATGTGATATCCAGTGGACTCGATAGTACGTTATTACTCCTGACAGATTGGACTCTTCCAGAGAGATAGCTTTCGAGGAACTTACAAGCCTGTGTCTCGAAGCCAAAGAATTGAAGACTTGCCAGAATCAGTTGATGGTTTAGCGTGTCAAAGGCCCTGGAATAGTCAAGAAGGATTAAGGTAGTAAGCTGACCAGAGTCAGTTGCCTCAAAGATATCATCCGTAACTTTTAAGAGAGCAGTGGAGCAGCTGTAATTTTTATGAAAACTGGACTGATACGTCGGCAGTATGTCATAGGACTGACAATATTCCCGAATCTGCCCCTCCAGGACCTGTTCCAAGACCTTCGACAAAGTGGGCAGAATGCTTATAGGCCGAAGATCTTTTAATTCAGCAGGGACTGGAACCTTTGGTATCGGAATTAAGAATTTTTCTATATCTGCGGAAATGTAAGAGTTTCGATACATGAGTTTATTAGGTGAAAGATAAACGGCAGGATATATGGGCAACAAACTTATCATAGATAGACCAATACCATCCGTCCCAACAGCCCGTGACCCGATAGAAAAGAGAGCCGACTGGACCTCATCACTGGTGACAAATCTAAACTGAAATGCTCCGACACTCTGTTTTGGTTATGCAAATAGTAATTGAAGATATTTGGATCAGGGGCTTTAGGAGTAACAGAGTTAACAAAATACTTGTTGATATCATCCACATTTCCTAAACGATCAGGGGCTGATTTAGTCTCCTTAGAATAGACATCCAGATCCGTAAGTAACCTCCAGTTACTTTTCGTATTTTCTCTGCGGAGATTTGTTTGAAGGTAAGCCCTCTTTTCGTTTAGTAAAGCTGTAGTTACATAATTGCGTAACTGCCGATATTGCTCCGAATTTTCTGCCGTCCACGACCTTTTGAATTTGGAGAGCGCTTTGTCCTGCTGCTTCATAGACAATTTAATATTATAAGTAATCCAGGGTACTTTTTTTGTTATACGTGCATTTCTGAATGGAGCATGAATATCAAAAAGATCCAAAATATAAGAGTTAAAAGCTGCTAACTTATTGTTAACATTATTCATACGGAAGATGCTGTGAAATGGGACATTTAAAAGATTTTCGTAAAACATCTCATGGTCAAAGAATCGGTAGTCTTTGTATGTGATAATCGAAGGTTTAAGCCTAGAAGCAATTACCTGCAGTTCGCATTTAATTAAAAAGTGATCAGAGACATGAAATGTAGTATCCACACCACTATTTACTAAAAGATTCTCATTGGAACATATGATAAGGTCTAGAAGTGTAGCGCCAGTATGACCAAGCCTTGTAGGCTCATTTAACAACCTGCCTTAGGCTATAGGCATCCAGTAGCGAGAGGGGTTGCTGGGTATAAGCAGATTCAAAGTTAAGAACATTTATATTGAAATCACCCACACACACACATAAGTTCTCACAGTGTAGTAAGTATTTAGAGACATTGCATTCAAATTCATCTAAGAACTCATTAATATTTGTACAACTGGGAGGTCTGTATAAAACAATAAAATTATTTTACTAGAATTGATTTTAAGTTGAATCCATATCTGTTCGGCACAATCAGACTTTATTTCATCTAGAACTCGAAACACAAAAGGGACATAGACTTACATGTTTTCATCGTTTCGAAACTGTCACCGTCGGGAACAATCTTGATTTCTGGCTCTTGATATTCTGTTCCTGGCTGAATATGGTCCGAAATGACATTCCAGTTTACAGAATCATCAGTTGGCAGTTCTTCATTAAAAAAAGCACCTTTAATAAAAAAAATACCATGTTACTTACATTATGAGTTTTACTGTGAATAATTGATGATAAATGGATTTAGTATTTGTATTCTTATTTCTGCAAAACTTAAACTTTTTTGAATTGACCTAAAATAGAAAGAATTTTGTTTGTTAATTCTATTGCGGACTGCAAAAAAGAAGATCCCCACATTAGTAACACAGGTGAGTAGGCCTGGTTTGAAAGAGACGCTTCATACTAAAGGGTTTTCCATTTGGGACTTGACAACTTTGAAATTTCACTGTGAACGCACCCTTAAGCCAATCACCGAACTGTCAACGTCAAAACATTCAGTAAAGTCAACATTTTCATCATGGTGAAGTACACGAACGAACAACGTTTACAAATAATTAAAATTTACTACCAAAATTTGGAGTCGGTGACTGCAACTTTAAGAGCGTTAACGCCAATTTTTGGTCGTAATTCTCGTCCCAGTAGACAAGCAAATCATAGTCTAGTGAAAAAATTTGAGTTAACATATTCGCTGCTGGATGTTCCCGTGCCAGTGAGACAACGGGTTGGTCGAAGTGGCCAGAATATTGTTGGCGTTCAAGCGTCCATCTCAAACGAACCAAAACAGTCGATTTCACGGCGTTCTTAAGAATTGGGCATCACTCAGACCACACTATGGCGAATTTTGCGAAAAGATCTTGGCCTGCACCCTTATAAGTTAAAGTTAACTCAAGAACTAAAGCCACTCGATCATATGAAGCGACGTACGTTCTCGAATTGGGCTCTAGAAATGTTGGAAGAAGATGACCAATTTCATCGCAAAATCATCTTTAGCGATGAAGCGCATTTTTGGATAAACGGCTTTTTCAACAAATAGAATATGCGTTATTGGTCAGGTGAAAACCCTCATGTGCTTAAAGAAATATCACTTCATCCGCAAAAAATTACTGTTTGGTGCGGTTTTCATGCCGGTGGTGTCATTGGGCCGTTCTTTTTCGTTGATCGTACAGAGGCATGTTGCAACGTTATTTCTTTGATCAATTGCATGGGCTAGACATTAATGATATGTGGTTTTCAACAAGACGGCGCCACAAGCCACACAGCGGTTGGTGTAACAATCGACTTACTGCAATCTAAATTCGGTGAACGTATTATATCGAGAAATGGTCCCGTCGAATGGCCGCCTAGATCGTGTGATTTAACACCTCTAGACTTCTTTTTATGGGGATACGTTAAATCATTGGTCTATGCTAACAAGCCTGCGTCGTTAGAGGAGCTCAGAGCCAATATTGAAAGAGAGATAGAGGCCGTTTCCGTCGAAATGTGTGGCCGAGTCATCGAAAATTGGGTTCAACGAATCGACCGCTGCAAACGTGCCCGTGGTGGACATATGAATGAAATCGAATTCCATACATAAATGTTTTGATTGTACTTCAAGCCGATAGTAAAATTTTCGAAATGTCTCTCAAATGGGTTGCGTTTTATTTCAAAAAAAAGTTGTCAAGTCGTTAATGGAAGACCCGATATAAGCTTACGAATGCACTTAAAAATATAAAGTTGGCATTTTAAAGTATACAAGTAAAGTATTTTCAGTCATAAATAAAGGGTTATCAAAAACATATTGCCTTTTAAAGTCATAAATGAGGAAAGTGTTTTTTATATTTTGAAAGAACTTTATTAAACCATTTTGTTCGATGATCTTCGGCCATTTACTTCTCCGGTTTCTGAGCAAAAAAGTGATTTTAACAAGCCTTCAAACTTAACATCATTCAGGGAGAATTACCGTTACTGAAATAAATTGTAGTCTGACGATGTAAGGCCCGGGCTATGTGGCGACGCCTTAGAACTTCCCAGCCAAGTCTCTCAATTTTTCCTGAGGCCTGATGTTTGTGGTCTGGCTTTGTCATACTAGAAGACGACTCCCTTTCTTCTGACTAGTTCCGGCTATTTTTTTTTTTTTTTTCATTCGCTTGCTTTAATCTTATCAATTGTTGATAACAGAGTACAGAATCATTTGGCTAGGTTACAGCTGCTCATATTGCACGATTCCCTTTCACTCAACCAAACAAAGAGAATCACCTTTTTTTGGCGTCAATTCGGGCTTTGTCATCGCTTGTAGAGCTTCATCTTTTTCGTACATTATTATCGTACGTGATCCACTTTTCATCGCCCCTGATTACCTGCTTCAGAAATGGCTCGATTTAGTTACGTTTCTGTAGAGATTTGCAGATGGAAATTCGAGGGAATAAATTTTTTAGTGTCAAATTATATGGCACCTAAACATCGAGCTTCTCCAAATGGTTTAAAACTCTTTAGTGATTTATGTATAGTTCTTTGGCGATATCATGGCTATTTACATGCTCGTCTTGCCAAAAGTCTATCAACTGTTTCTATCATTGATCGATCATCGTGGGGAACACCTTTGGCATCGAAATTTCTAGAATGAGACTGAATAATCTTTTGGTTGTTGGTTTTGATAACGTATCTTGAACATAAACAGTACAGGGTGAGTCAACGAAAGAGTAAAGTTCACTATTTCATTTGGTTCGGGAATGACGAAAAAAATACAATAGTTTTAGGGAGTGTTAAAGTACATAGTTTAAAATTATTTTTGAGTATATTCTAATTTATTTTTAAATTCTGCGTAAAATTTTATAACTTTTTTATTAATAATGTTATATACCTAAACCTAGTAGTTTTTCCAATATTTCAATTTCAATTTCAAACCGGAAAATCAATCATCATTTACTGCCGCTGAATTTAAACGCGGTCATATAGATACAAATGATGCTGAACGCTCTGGACGCCCAAATGAGGTGTTTACACCGGAAAACATAAAAAAATACACAAAATTATTTTGGATGACCGTAAAGTAAAATTGCGTGAGATAGAACGTGTTGGTCATATTTTGCATGAACATTTGGGCATGAGAAAGCTCTGTTCGAAATGGGCACCGCGCTTCCTGACAGTGGACCAGAAACAACAACGATAATAGATGAGTGGACAGCGGCGGGTGAAAGCCGCTCGAAGCTACCAAAGACACAACATTCGGGTGGGATGTGCATGGAGTAATTTTTTTTACCGACTATACTAAACATCAATAGCGAATATTATATAAAGTTATTGGACCGTTTGAAGGCAGAAATCGCAAAGAAACGGCCCCAAATGAACAAGAAAAAAGTGCTCTTTCATCAAAACAATGCACCGTGTCACAAATTAATGGTTACGATGGCAAAATTGCAGCAATAGAAGTTTAAATTGCTTCCTTATCCACCGTATTCTCCAAATTTGGCCTCCAGAGACTATTATCTATTCGCAGACCTCAAAAAAATCTTCGCGGGAAAGAGATTTCGCTACAATGAAGAAGTTATCGTCGAAACTGAGGCCTATTTTGAAGGCAAAGACAAATCCTTCTACAAGAAAGGTACAGAAATGTTAGAAAAGCGTTGAACTGATTGTATCGCTCTTAAAGGAGACTATATTGATGAATAAATTCGAATTTTGAAAAAAAAAACTTCCGTTTTGAGTAGCTACATCAAAAACTTTTCAGCCTACGTGTTACAACAAGACCTTGGATTTTATCGAAACATGAATAATTATAAATGCATTACAAAATTCAAAAAAATATTGATCTTATACATATAAAGAACCAACCAGTAGAGTAAAATAATATCTAGAAATAGACAATATTAAAATTCAAGGAGGAATAAGAGAAGGAACTCCATATCACAGAAGCCTTTCACATTGTTAATCGAAGTGTGTATCAAATTTCAAATCGATACTTCATTTAATAAGGGCGCAAACAGTTTTGTCTAATTTTAGCCTTAACACGGAGGGAGCACAGCAAACATCTATACTTTCCCCTATACATTTCATACAAACAGTTTAAATACTGACATATTCATATGTATGCTGAATATACCCAGGTAAATAAAACATGCAGAACGACAATAGCTCAAGTTAAATTCGAAATTTTTTTTTTTACTTGTTCGTAAAAAAAAACAAATACAAAGCTGTCAAAAATATCATTATACAAATTAATGACGACAAGATTGTAGTATCAGTTCACAACTTCACGATCCACCAGTGTTTTTGATATAAACTTATTGCCGAAAAAATTTAATTTATTCGCCACTATTTAGATCACGGCACAAGATCAAATTTCTGACTATTTGTCTGTTTCATGAAACTATCCTTTCCTCTAAGCCATATTGTGGTTAACAAACAAATGTGTTTTTGTTGTAAAACATATTTAATTTTTCAACATAGTCTCCTTTTAGCTCAATACACTTAGTCCAACGTTTTTATCTCTTTATCGTTCTGATTGCGCTTCAATATCGCCAAACATTCTTTTGAAGTTAACACATGTGCGTGTTTATTGTCAGTAGTGAGCAATCGCAGCATCCATCTTGCGGAAAGCCTTCTTATATTCAAGTTTTTAAAATGGTCTGCACCCGTTCAGCTGATATACCCACAGTTTATTCCACGCACTTTCACTCTCCGGTTATTTATCACTATATCGTGGATTTTTTTCTATCAGTTGGACGACCTGGTAGTTCTTAATCAAAAATGCTTTTGATTAAGAACTTGAATTCAGCTCTCCAATATTTTGTTGTCGATAACGAAGATACAGAGTCCCCCTAAACTTCCCTGAGTTCCGTTTTTATCTTCTCATTTGTTTTCTTTTTCAAAAACAAATATTTTATCACTGCTCGATATCCCATTTTTTCCATTGTTGTAAAATCACAATAGTTGTTCTATGTAAATTGTTGCCACTCACAAACTAAATCACGCAGCGACTTGAAAATTTGATAGGATTCTTGTGAAAGGTTATGTTTACGAAAAATATATTTTTTTTAAATAGTAGTAGCTCTCGCCGAGGCCAGGTACTTATCATACAACCCTCGTAACATAAATATTAAATTTAGGGATCCTCGCCATTTTCAGAGAACAGCACATTCCTGCGATCTTTCAGATATAATATACCTCACCATTATAATCAGCTCAAAAAGTGCTGTTTAAAAATCATATGTAATACATACTATTATTTTATGGTTTGATTAATCGCGGATATATGTGGTAAATCGGATGGAACTAATTTAATCGCGTGATCAAGATCTTAGCTATTGCTAAAGTAGCATTTATTTACACTTCCATGGCTAAGGGAAATATGGATTTTTTGCTGATATAATTATATCTAATCAAATATATAAGGAGCTAAATGGGTGAAGGAGGAGTTAAAGGAATTGCTGGACATATATCATATTATACATCACATTTAGAATTCTTCGAGTAGAGGTATTTAAAAAATATATTATTGGTTCATTATTTCCAATTTTAACAGATATTGTAAGTAGGGAGAAATATCAGGTTCAATTTATAAATATCATTAATATCTCACCATAAAGTAATTATCACTAATTTATCGGTTGTTTACGGTCCCTGTGTTGATAAAGAAGTAAAGATAGAATTCAACGCGTCTAAAAATTCTGTTTAAGGTTTACATGATCCTATTTCTTACAAGTTAAATGAAACAACATGGCTTCCTATGGAAAAGGGTAGAAGACTGCATGAAACTACCTTATTTCATTTATTTATATTCTTTAATCGTCCCTCCTATCTAACAGCTAAAATTCGCTACAGAACTGACGTTCACACACTTAATTTAGGATATCATTGTTACAACTCCCTCCATCTCAAAGCACTGCTTGTTATCAGAGGTCTTTTTCAATATCTGTAAACTTTACAATATTCCGGAACCTTTTAAAAGCTTATCAGTTACAGCATTCAAATATCAATTTCAAAAGTTTTTACTAAGATCTGCGGGACATACACGATGATTTTGTAGTTTTATGAGGAAAAATAAATATATCTATTTTTACCTCTTAGACATTGGGGGTGTAATGGTAGGTAACGGGCAAGAGAGTAAGAGAATTACTTGTTTTAGTTTTTTAAGGGGGTTAAACCAGAATTTTTTTAAAATTGATTCTTAACCTCCTATTTTTTTATATGTAGATGTAAATAATTCTTTTTTATTATTATATATATTGCAATATTGTACAAAATACTATTATTATTATCATCTGAAAGAGAATGAAGAATCCGACGGACAGATACTATGGCTCCGATCTACACAAGTTGTTACGCGGTGTGGTCCGAAAATGATAATCACGCCTCACGTTCGTTCGGTTAGTGACTATCGATCAAATTCATTTGCCTGAGCAATCTGAGCGACCCCAGGGAAAACTGCTCTCTACATCATTGTTAACGAATCAGTCGAGGCACAGTAAACCGGTATCTTCTTAAGGTTCTTCTGGAATGTATTATCAATTCCTTCTAAAACTCCGTTGACTAAGATGACTATTGCTATTGAATGTCGAGGGAACAACGTGCGAAGTTAGTAGTTTAAGTCTTTGTACTTAGAACTTTTCTCCTCTTCCTTGATTGCTATATTTGTTTCTGCAGGTGCCGAAAACTCAATTACATAAATTTCTTTTGCTGTTTTATCTAGAAGTACTATATCGGGTTTGCTGGCTTGTAAACGCCTTGTGGTCGAAAATGCAAATTTCTAGTAAATGCGGGACCTCTCATTTTCTAAAACAGATCTCTCCCAAAAGTCGCGGCAATCTGAGAACCTCATCGATACCGTACGCAACGCTACCTTATCACGATGGATGTAAAATGGTATAGGGTGAACAGAACACGCTGAAACTAAATGCATCAGTGATTCTGGTTCTTTGTTGCATGCCTTACACTTAATGTCGATACAATAGGGTATTAATCACACTATCCTAACAAGTTGGTAAAAATCCCTCGGTCTCTGACTTAAGACTTTCTGACTATAAAAAACTAAATGTTTTTTCGACAGTTACAGCGAATCGATGTTTCTACGAAATACTCCATGATGGGGTTGTTCTGTGTGCAGCCTATAAAATTGTTGTTGTTCTGCTATTTTACCAACTGTCTTAAGTCTAGGTGGTTCTAAATCTAGAATGTTAACTTCATAATTTTGTTGTTTGATCACGTCGCTGAAGCATATTGGCAGCAGCAACTGTATTAAGACCTGTGAGTTTTGACGACCAGATCTTTTTTAGTCGTTTCCTGTACTTGCTACGAAGTTCTGTTTTAATAGTTGCTGTATCTTGCATGCGATGTTGTGCAATACCTAGATAGTTGTACGTTTCCTCGGCATCTAAATGGTATAGAACATTCCCATTAGATAACTACATCTTCTCTGGATGTTCATGATAGCGTCATCTGTCGAGCTTAACAACGGCACATTTATCCAATCCAAATTCCATACCAACATCCCGCGTGCATTTTTCAGTTTCTCTAAGTGACTGTCTCGTTCTGAAGCACCATAAAGTTTAAGGTCATCCATATAAAACAGATGAGTGACCTTACGCCTGTGATCTCCTGGTGGTCCATAGTTATACCCATGGGTTTGGCGTAGAGCAACTTAGAGAGGAAGCAGCGAAATACAGAATAAACGTGGGCTTAATGAGTCACCTTGAAAGACTCCTCTTCTAAAAGTCACCGGCTCAGTTCCTACCTTTTAAGTACTTGATGTTATGGAAAATTTAGTTTTCCAGAGCGGCATTAGACGTTCTATGCAGTTAATCAAAGGAGGCGCCACTTTTAGCCTTCCTAACAGGTGAAGGATCAATTCGTGAGATGTTGTGTCGAAGGCTTTCCTATAGTCAATCCATGCCACGGACCGATTTTTTATATTGCACGGAGTCCTGAGTGATACATCTATTAATTAGAAGTTTCTCCTTGCAATCTTCATATCCTTTCCTTCCTCCACGCTGCCCCCTGATGTCATGAAGAACGGGTTCAATCGTGCTAAATAATCTGTTGTTTTTATTATTATCATTATTACTGTTACACTTGTGTTCTTCTTTTTCACATTTGGTCAATGTGGTTCCATGTATGGCTGACGGGCTCAGGATAAGTTAGAAGAAACGCTATTACCATTGTGTATTAGGGAATGACCTGACAGTATTACATGTTTTCAAGATCACTGACTTCTGAATGTTTTTTTGTGTGTTTGTGTTGAGTCCTAATTGTATTAAGTGTGGTGTGAATGTTGTTGGTGTAAGGCCTGTGGCTGATATGACGAGGGGGACAATGATGACTTTTCTTGGTTCCATAGCCTTTTTATTTCTATTGCAAGGTCTGTACATTTAGAGATTTTTGCTGTGTTTTTCTGTGTTATTATTATTATTATTTTATTTTTTGTTCTTCTTTCTCACATTTGGTCAATGTGGTTCTATGTTTGGCTGACGGGCCAAAGACAAGTCAGCACAAACGCTATTATCATTGTGTATTAAGGAATGACCTGACAATGTTACATGTTTTCACAATCACTGACTTCTGAATGTTTGTTTGGAGATTTTTTCTGTTCTTGTTTGTCGCCAATAATTATTGATGAAATAAGCAAGATGACACAGAAGAAAACTTGAGAGTTTTCAGCTTCGATAAGAGAAACGAACGAGGACAAATGCTTCTTGACTTTCTAACCAACAATCAATTATTTGCCATGAATACGTTCTTCAAAAAGAAGAAACAACGAAAGTGGACCTGGACTAGCCCAGATGGAAGTACAAAAAACGCAGTCGACTATATGATCTCCACAAGAAAACATATAATTGAAGATGTCAGTGTACTCAACTCGTTCAAAATATCAAGCGACCACAAACTAGTAAGAGCCAAAATTAAGATAGATGGAAATATAAAACTATCAAGGAAGCATAACAGAAAAATAACAATAGATGCAGAAAAATTGAGTAAAAATGGCGAAGCATATAGAGCAGAATTAAAGCAGAGATTGAAGCAATATGAAGACAAAACACAAAATACATCCCTACAAGTATTAACAGATAATTTAACAACATCAATAAAAGAAGCAGCAAATGCAGTGGCCAAAACGGAACCAAAAAAAACGGATAAATTTAGTGCATGCATTATAAATTATCACGTAGAGACAATAACTTAGAGGAATTCAAGAGAGTCTCTAAAGAAACAAGAAGGTTAATCATAAGAGATATGCAGAAAGCTTACGAAATTGAGGTACAAAAAGCAATAGAACATAACAAGAATCTAAGATGTCTAAGAAGTGGAGGAAGAAAACAAATCATCAGTCTAAGGGATAAGGAAGGAATAGAAACAAGAGAGAGACAGGAAATAATAACAATTGCAGAAACTTTTTATAAAGATATATACACTTCCCAACTTGATGAGGATCCAGAATATAGAACAACGACAGGGAAGATAATGAATGTCGGATCAGAAGATATGCCTGATATTGATAAAGATGAAATCACGTTGGCCTTATCGAGTATGAAAAACTGCAAAACAGCAGGGGAAGATGATATAACAGTGGAGATGCTAAAAGAGGGAGAAGACGAACTTCTGTCTAGAATGTGCCAATTATTCAACGAGTGCTTGAGAACTGGAGGAATATCAGATGCGTGGAATAATGCAATAGTTATTCTCCTACACAAGAAAGGGTACAAAACAAATTTGGAGAACTATAGATCTATTAGTTTACTTTTACAGGTGTATAAGCTCTTCTCCAAAATTATAACAAACCGAGTTTCTAGAAAATTAGATGACTACCAGCTTGTAGAGCAGGCGCCGTTTAGGAAAAATTTTAGCACTTGTGACCATCTTTTAACAATGAGAATGTTAATAGAAAAGCCAGTTGAATATAACTTGAACATCTGTTTTGCTTTTGTCGATTTCTATAAAACATTTGATAACATCGAAATAACAAAGAATATATATGAAAAGGCAACTTCAACTATTAAACTACACACAGACACAGAAAAAATTAATATTCTCAGAGGAATTACACAAGGAGACGTCATTTCACCAAAATTATTCAATTCAACAATAAAAGAGGTATTCAAACATCTACAATGACAACACAAGGGTATTGAAATTAACGGAAGCAGACTGAATAACTTAAGATTCACTGATAATCTAGTCATCAAACCTGAGAATCCAGGTGATTTGCAGCATATGTTACAAGAATTAGAACAGAAATCAAGTAAAGTTGGTCGAAAAATGAATCTGAACAACACCAAAATCATGTATAACAGAGACCCACACATAATAATTAAAAACTACCAAATTGAAAATGTCGAAAAATACATTTATCTGGGTCACCAAATACAACAGGAAAAAGAAAACCAAATTATTGAAATACATAGCAGGAGACGGCTGGCATGGTCTGCATTCGGAAAATTATCACATATTCTTAAAAATAAGAACATTGCCTTAAAGCTTAGATCGAAAGTATTCGATCAATGTGTTCTTTCAGTGCTTACGTACGGATGTCAGATTTAGACTTGGACAAAGCAAACCCTAAGACGAACAACAGGAATAACAGATGCTGTTGAAACCATCACCACTTTAAAGTGGAATTATGCAGGACATATCGCAAGACTTAAGATGGAACAACATCATCCTTCATTGGAGACCGTCTACCGGGAAAAGAAAAAGGGGACGTCCACCGACACGCTAAAGTTGACTGCCGGGCCGAACTGGATCAGAGAAGCGCAAAATAGAGCCCAATGGGATAGAATGAGGGAGGCCTATGTTCCCAAATGGACGGTTGATATGGGCTTTTTAGACTGAGATCTCATTTGGATGTTTGTGTCGTGGGGACAGCTATGTCATTCAGATAGGTAACTTTTCCTTTTTTTATATTGAAACTAGCAGGGCCCGCGGCTCTGCTCGCGTGGACTTGATTCACTATTATCGTCACTGCTTATTCCTTATGTTACCCAATGTAATAAAATATCTCCCATTATTTCCCTTATCTCCCAATATTTCTCCTTATCCCCCATTATCTCTACATAATTTCCATTATCTAGACTTATCTCTGCTCATCTCCCATTATTTATACTTATCTCTCATTATTTCTCCTTATCTCCCATTATCTCACCTTATTTCCCATTATCTAGACTTATCTCGATTTATCTCGCAATATTTCTCCTTATCTCCCATTATTTCTCCTTATCTCCCATTATCTCACCATAACTCCCATTATCTAGACTTATCTCTGCTTATCTCCAATTATTTCTCCTTATCTCCCATTATTTATACTTATCTCCCATTATCTCACCTTATCTCCCACTATCGAGGCTTATCTCGACTTATCTCCCATTATTTCTCCTTATCATTTCCATTATCTCCCATTATCTAGGCTTATATCAAATTATATAGAACATATGTATAAATTTATAAAAACACGTAAATCGGATAAGTGGTTCTCGAGTGATAAGCGTACTAACGGACAGACAGACAGACAGAGAGACGTTGAATTTTATATATATTATATTCTTTGCTACATGATATTGTTCCATATTTAATGCTTTAGGCAGTGTATTGCAAGAGAACGCGCTAGTAGCAAACTTGTCTCCGACTTGATTCACTATTATCGTCACTGCTTATTCCTTATGTCACCTAACGTAATAATATATATTCTATAACCTGGCCAGAGAACATACGTATGGTTTAAAAAAAAAAGCACGTAAATCGGATAAGTGGTTCTCCAGTGATAAACGCACAAACGGACAAACAGACAGAGAGACGTTGCATTTTATATACAGTCCCTGGCCAAATTATTAGACGCACTGCAAGATTTCATGTAAAATATTAATTACCGAGTGATATTGTACCGTTTTATTATTTTAAATTGATTTGTTTTTTATTTTTATATTATCCAATCAATTACCTATTTATTTGACATAAATAAAACAGTATTAATTTAGAAAAGCATAAGTTTATTAAGTGAAATTAATGTTAGTAAAAGTCACTATTTAGTTGAGCCACCTTTAGCCGCTATCAAAGCTTTAATTCTGCGCGGCATGCTATCAATGCAAGATTGTACTGTCTCCTGCATTTGAGGATGATGATTCCACACATGAATAATCTTTTCTAGGAGCTGGGTTTTGTTGGTAATCACATCTTTAGCCACTTCTCTTTTCATCAGCTCCCACACATTTTCAATGGGGCCAATCCAACAGAGGGATATTTTTTTTTCTGCCAAAAAAGCTTTAACAGACCGAGCATTGTGGCAGGGAGCTCCATCTTGCATGAAAGTGAATGGTTCCCCATTTGGAAACCATTCTCTGAGCTGCGGAATCAACCGATTTTGTAATACTTCTTTGTACTGATCTTGCCTCATTATTCCTTTGACGACGTACAGACGTCCAGTGCCCTTGCCGCTGATGACTGACCAAATCATCACTTTGGTGGGATGTTTAACCGTCGGGACGACACAATCAGGATGAAACTTTTCTCCATGACGACGACGCACATACTGAGCTTTATTCTGCAAAATTTCGAATGTGCTTTCGTCACTGAAGCAGACCTGTCAAAAATAGGAAAAATATATAAACTTCCATGTTTATTTGCTTTATTTAACTGAAAATGATAATAATGTATCAATTATTGATTAAATTGCTGTATCTTACCGATCTCCAGAAGTCCACATCTTTGTCTTGCCATTGTTTGGCCCACTTCAGGCGCTTTGCTTTCATTGCAGCTGTTAACTTGGGCTTCCTGGCGGGGCGACAGGCCTTAAAATCTAATTCTTTCAATTTTCTTCGAACAGTGCGCTCAGAAGCATTTACGCTAGCATCCTGGAGTTGTGATTTTTTATTACCTTTGTGGTAACAAATCTGTTTTTCTACACAAATTTTCTTCAAACATCTCTCTGACCGTGGAGTGAAAATTGGTTTTCTACCGCATCTTTTCTTTCTTTTCGGGCTTAATTCCTTCCCTGACTCAATTTTCTTTTTTATGCGTAGTACACTAGCTTCAAAAACCTCCAATCTTCGTGATATTTCTCGTTTGTAAATGTTTTCGCAATCACAAGGGCCTTCACTTCAGCTTTTTTACGTGGTGAAAGATCGCCTTTTCTACCCATAATGAAAATAGTCCAATTACTTTTTTAAAACACTGCATACAAAATAAACTAATAACTGAGTAGTATAAAACTGTTAAACAAACAATCACAGTCCATAAAGCCACAGAAACACGTCCGTACCTGACTCGATTCCGATCGCGACTGATACAGGTTTGTACTTCTTTACGTTCATGTATCACTTTGTCAACACAGTGTTGCCATATGTTAAAAATAAATACAAATATGTAGTCTACAACAATTCTTTTAAATAAAAATCAATAATATTGTAGTTTAAATATACCATTATTGCATAAAAACATAAAATTACTAAAAAAAATACAGTGCGTCTAATAATTTGGCCAGGGACGGTATATTATAGATATCCTTTGCTTTATGATATTGTTCCATATTTAGTGCTTTAGGAAGTGTACTGCAAGAGAACGCGCTAGCGGCAAACTTTTTTCCGATTTGATTCACTATTATCGTCACTGCTTATTCCTCATGTTACCTAACGTAATAAAATATAGTCTATAACCTGGCCAGAGAACATATGTATGTTTTAAAAAAAAAGCACGTAAATCGGATAAGTAGTTCTCCAGTGATAAGCGCACTAACGGACGGACAGGCAGACAGACAGAGAGACGTTGCATTTTATACATATTATAGATATAGATTATTATTATTATATAACCTTCTCGCGTGATAAACGCACTAATGGACAGACAGAGAGACATTGCATTTTATATATATTATAGATTATAGATATTCTCTGCTACATAATATTTGTTCCATATTTAATGGTTTAGGCTGTGTATTGCAAGGGAACGCGCTAGCGGCAAACTTTTTTTCCGACTTCATTCACTATTTTACGTCACTGCTCATTTCTTATGCTACCTATCGTAATAAAATATCGCCTATAACCTGGCCAGAGAACATATATATGTTTTAAAAAAAAAGTACGTAAATCGGATAAGTAGTTCTCCAGTGATAAGCGCACTAACGGACGGACAGACAGACAGACATACAGACAGACAGATAGAGAGACGTTGCATTTTATATATATTATAGATTATAGAAGTAATATCGGGTCTATCGGCGGGGACTGTTTTATCTGTATGGATACCGATGTCCCAGTAGAGCTTGTAACCTTTATTTTCAAGTATGTATGTTGGTGTGTATTTGTAGTAGGGATCTGTGTTTTCTATGAGTTTGTATGTTATTATTATTATCATTATTTATAATATCCAGTTATAATGCTTGGATCAAGTTATTTTTTAATGTGAGCAGGTCCATTTTGTGTATTTTAAAATTGTGTGTTTGCGATGTAACGGGAATGGATAAACCGTTTATTTTATCAATAATATCTCACAGGAAAGTATAGACATAACTACAAAAATGGTACGTAGTTCACAATCCAAATTCCAAACTATGTCACAAACTCATTTAAGTACTGCTAGACTATGAACTACAAATAAGATTTATTTGACCTCAGAGGAACCTTTCATTTAAATAATCGAGTCGTGCTTAGATTAAGCTATTATTTAGAGCGAGAAAGTCAAATTCAGTATATATTTTAGAACGGATTGATGGCGAACAAAGCGCTAGGTAAATTATTTTGCCATTTTTTTTATTATTTTTCCTACAGTGGAGTAATTTCCATTTAAAAGACTAATAGAAACTTACCAACTTTAATGTTATCTTTAGCTAAACAAAAGTAGTTGTAGGCAATAAAAGTAAGCAAAACTATTAAATTCTGAAACACAATCTTCATTTTTTACTTGTTGCTATACATCACAATAAAATCGAAAATTTCTCGAACCTTTGCACTCAATGACTACTGCACTTTCAATGTTTATTTTACAATTTATGTCAACAATTTCATGAATGCTAAAAATAACGACCTATACTTTACTGTTCTGGAGAAAATGTCTCCTGCCTCAAAAGATGTTTGTTTCGAATACATTTTTTGGAGACTTGCCAGCATTATAAACTTCACACGGAACTCAAAAATAGATTCATTACAATGATTTGTTTAAGAAAATGAAATGTGCTTATTTTAATGCTCCACAATGCAATGTTTGATTGAAGATTTGGCCATAAATTGTTTTTATTGATATTTAATTACTACAAATGTACAATAAAAAATTCATGTATTATTTATGGCTTTTTAATAACAAAAAAATATTATTTATTTATTGATTTTATTCACTTCATTTTATTTGCACACTAGCCGTGCCCGCGGCTCCGCTCGCGTGGACTTGATTCACCTTTATCGTCACTGCTTATTCGTTATGTTTATATTATTATACAGCTCAAGGGGCCTTAGAGGCCCATGGCTTGGTTGCATACTTGTCTTCACTTCTTTTTGTCTCCTGTTAGCTTTTCCCAATGCGGGATTCCCATCAACTCCGGATCTTACTTTACTGCCTGAATCCATGTAGATCGAGGTCTACCCTTGCCTCTTCTTCCAACCACTCCTCTTATTAGGGCTAGCTTTGCCTATCTTTCTTCCTTTATCCTTGCCACGTGTCCTAACCATTCTAATCGCTGGCTTATTATGATTTGGCTTATAAGGGGTTTCATATATATGTTAGGCATTTTAATTCGTAGTTTGTTCTTTTTCTCCACAGTCCCTCTTCTTTCCTTCCTCCGTAAATTCTTCTCGAAGCTTTCCTTTCCCACACCTCCAACGTCTCCTTTTCTCTTGCATTCAGTTTCCACGTTTCGCATCTATATGTCACCGTGGGTCTGACAACTGTCGTATATATTCTTTCTTTTACTTTTCTTGATACGTTCTTTGATTTCAATATTGGATTTATTGCCCCCAAACATCTCTGTCCTTTCGCTATTCTTTCTTGTATCTCCGTCTTTCTTGTTACTCCCAGATAATTAAATTTGTCTACTTTTTCAAACATATATCTTTTCCCTAAATTGTTTATTATATCTAAACTTTTGTTGTTTTTATTATCCTTCTTCTTTGTAATTTCCATGCATTTTTGTTTTTTCCTCATTTATCTTTAGTCCTCTCATCCTTCCCCTTTCTTCTATCCTACTTATGGCTTTTTTGAGGTTCTCTTTTGCTCTTGCAAACCCTGCTACATCATCCGCATAGGCCAAGCATTGCCAGAATTGTTGGTATATCGTTCCATTTGTTTTTATTTCTGACTCCCGGATTATCTTCTCTAGTACAAAATTAAATAGACATGCCGACACTGGTTCCCCCTGTCTTAATCCTCTCTTCACCTTAAACTTGTCTGATACTTTGCCCTCAACCAACACTCTATTTTCTGTGTCATTCAGAGTCATTCTCACCATGCGAATCAATTTACTTGGAATTTTTAGTTCTTTCCATTATCTTGTAGAGTCCTTCTCTATTTACAGAGTCATATGCTTCTCTGAAATCGACAAAGACCAAGTGTAGTGCCAAATTTTGTTCTAAGCTTTCCTTTTGCTTGGACTTGCTTAATCGAAAATATCTGGTCTGTAACCGATATATTTTTCCTGAATCCACACTGGTACTCTCCCAGAATAGGCTCAGCTTTCTCTGCTAGTCTGTTTTTGATAGTCAACATTACTGTCTTGTACACGACATCCAGTAAGGCTATTGGTCTGTAATTAGCAAATATAGTTTTTTTCTCCTTTTTTGTATATTGGACAAATGAACGACTCTCTCCAGCTCACTGGCATCTTTTCTGTTTCCCATATTTTTTGCACCAACCGGCATATTTCATTTTCCAGATCTACTCCTCCAGCTTTTATCAGTTCTACAATTTCCACCCGGGGCCTTATTTTTTTGAGTTCTGAGTATTTCTCTTATTTCTTCTTTGCAGGGTTTATTTGTCGCCTCTTGCCCTTCAGTTAATTTTGCTTCCAATTTCTCATTCAACTCATTTTCATCTCCATTTAGTGTTTCTTTAAAGTATTCCCCCCATCTATTTAGTCTTTTTGCGAAGCTTACTGCTAAACTTCCATCTTTTTTCCTACATATTAGCATTTTGTCTCTGTTTATTCCCTTTGCATTTTATAAAAAAAAAAACACGTAAATCGGATAAGTGGTTCTTGAGTGCTAAAGCGCAGTAATGGATAGACAGACAGACAGAGAGACGTTACGCTTTATATATATTATAGATTTTTTTTTGATATGTATTAAATTAAGAATTAAAAAAAATCACGATGAGTGGTTCTCGAATGATCAGCACACTAGACAGACAGACAGACAGAGAGACGTTGCGTTTTATATATATTATATAAATTATTATTATTATTATATAACCTGGTCAGAGAACATATGTATAAATTTAAAAAATCACGTATATCGGATAAGTGGTTCTCGACTGATAAGCGCACTAACGGACAGACAGACAGACAGAGAGACGTTGCATTTTACATATATTATAGATACAGATTATTATTACTATATAACCTGGCCAAAGAATATATGTACGAATTTAAAAAAAGACACGTAAATCGCCTGATAAACGCACTAATGGACAGACAGACAGACAGAGAGACATTGCATTTTATATATATTATAGATTATAGATATTCTCTGCTACATAATATTGTTACAAATTTAATGGTTTAGGCTGTGTACTGCAAGGGAACGCGCTAGCGGCAAACCTTTTTCCGACTTCATTCACTATTATCGTCACTGCTCATTCCCTATGCTACCTATCGTAATAAAATATAGCCTATAACCTGGCCAGAGAACATATGTATGTTTTAAAAAAAAAGTACGTAAAACGGATAAGTGGTTCTCCAGTGATAAGCGCACTAACGGACAGACAGACAGACAGACAGACAGAGAGACGTTGCATTTTATATATATTACAGATAAAAATAGAAAGAATGAAGATCCTAAAACTAAAAAAAATAAAGAACAATGTATGACAGTTGTCTACTAGATAAATCGTTTGAAAACCGCCGAACGTGGCATACAATCCATGGCAACCGCGATAACCAAAAAATAATATTTAAGAGGGTTTTTGCATGCATAACTTTTTTGAAAAAAAAATTAGAAAAAAAAAGTTTAAAGAAACAATGTTAAAAAAAATTAGGGCTTTCCAGTGCAGATATGTCGATGAAAAAAAAAGTCGTTTGGCGTCGCGGCGCCCAGCGTCGTTTTTACTACCAAATGTTAAATACGTCCGTATGCTCCTTGACATACACTATACCATTCTACATTAAAAAAAATTATATTATATCCAACAATTTTCCACAAATCGGGGCCGGGCGTTTAAAAAGGATCACCCTGTACAAAGGCAACTTTGGCAAAATTAGAAAAACCTTTTTTCTTCCTTGTTGCGTGCAATATCCATTTGAAATAACCGGTCAAGTGCAAGTTGAACTTGCGTAATAAGTGTACGTCCGTACGTTGATTGCTTTTAAAATAAAAAAAATTGTTACGGAGGTATAAAATGATCAGTGACTTCGTAAAAACACACCCAAATGAGTTTTCAACAAAGTTTGTTTCCAATCTTTACTGAAACTGATGACCTTGAAATTTTTGATTTTTTATATACCAGATAAATTATTAAAGGTAATGCTCTCGTGATAATTTTCGTTCAATCTACACCCCGTGGAGAATATTTAAATAGAATTTTTTCAAAATTTTTTGATCAGTACTTTTCAAGATAAGGGAGGGGAACAGCGAGTTTTCGCTATTTTTTAAAAATAATACAAAGAAAAGTGTGCTCAACTATTACATTATATATATATATATATATATATATATATATATATATATATATATATATATATATATATATATATAATTTTACCTATGTTTTCACAAGCTTTCATTTGACACCACAATCGACGTGCGAGTAAAAATTTTTTTTTTCACTTCCGATTTGACCCTCCAAAACTAGCTTCATAAGTCAAAATTTAACTTTTAAAACTACACGGCTCCGATGAGACCGTCAATTTCTATGTAAGTACCAAATTTCAACTTTGTATGACAAATAGTTTTGGAGAAAATTGGGTGTGACAGACGGAACACTACAAATACAATATTTTTGTCATACATCAAAAACATAATGCGGCATTTAGGTTTGTAAAATATTCTTTAAACGTACTACAACTTCTATATTAATATTCTTGCTTAACTCTTTAAAAAAGCGAGTTGGAGGTCTGATCCATTCATAATCAATAACTTGGTACAATAAAACTACAGTTTTTTTTTATGTACTGTAATGATTTCAACTGTATAGAAAAATATTGTTTTAAAAAAATTAAAGTTTAATTAGTTCCCACATCTTGGACAATTATAAGCACAATGTATTGGGATCTTACCTGTGGGCGGAGCCTACTATGATTATTACTAAGATGGCCGAAATATGGGTGCAGATTTAAATTTGTAACGTGTGAAGCATAGAGAGTGTGACAGTATTTTTCAAAAATATTATTAACAATTGACAATATTTGCAAATGGGCTGGTACAAATCCTGCCCAAAGGAATTTTAGACTCAGTGAAAAACTTTTAAAATCAAATCTTTTCCTTGGGTGTGGAATAATCGATGACAAAACTGTCGCGCCCAACATAATGAAAATTCAAGCAGCATGTATATCCACGGCCCAATTGCGAACAGTACTGTTTGAGATAAATAGCACCTTTAACAGTAGACCAGGGGAATTTTTTTATGAAATACTCTTGTAAAGCGGGTGACTGCGAAAAATGCAAACATATCTTCGCAACTCTTTTGTATTGTTACCGGTAAGATTCTAACTTATAAATGTCTAATATTTACATTTCAATTTTTGTATGAAAATTAATTTTTTATAATCATTGTAGTAACGAGCCAAGTGTTTTAACCTGCGCTGATATCAAATGTACCTGAAAAGTGAAACGTCAAGAGCTATTGGAAACATTCGAACCGGAAAAATTTTAGCTGGTGTCAAATCAAATGCCAATTCACTTCGGAGGTGAATATTTATTAACTATTTATGAATTTGAATGAATACAAAATAATTGGGACAGTATTTTATCAAAATAAAATCTGAAAACTCTTATCTAATAAGGAATTTTTGTTTGATACACTTACACAAATTATAAAAAAACAAATGACTGTCCAAGAATAAATAATTTTACTTACCTGGAAGAATGTAATCTTTTTCAAAATGTTTAGAAAAAACTTTAGCATCAATTGAAATTTTTCGTTCAATTCGGAGAACTTTTTTCCACACTTCCAGTCTGACAGCTTTCTCCACTTGCCAAAATACATCAGTAATATTTATATAACCCTCTTTCGCTTTTGAAAATGCATGACAAACTATATTTATATCCTTTTGCAGGCGACTTTCACAATTGTAAACACAGCATAAAAGTATTTTTTTTTATTTTTCACGAAAAGCAATAATTTCAGAGTTTATTTTTAAGAAAATTTGTAATATTAATTTACTTAGACAAGTTTAATTCTTAAAAAAATCACGAGATGTCGTATTGAATAGGTAAGATCCAATACGTCTACACATTTTAGATTCAATCCTGCTTTCGTTAGATTGTCACGTGTGTGCCCCCGTAACAGTGGTGCGAGTTTATGTCTGTCATTTTTCTTTTGATAGGATTATTAAGATATAGATATTTATTTAGGTCGTGTGAAAATTATTCAAATAGAGAGAAGTATTACATACATGCTTGCGCCTTCCGTTATAAACAAATAACGACCTGTATCTACTGGCTCTCCCTCCTACCTTAATTTAAAAACCTCTTTACTCCATTCTGCCTCTTCTTATTGTTAGCAATATGAGCATAATAGTGATTATCAATTATCCCTGGTATACTACCAGTAAATTAGTTATGTGGCGACATCTATTCATACTCTTACATATCATTGTCCGCAGATCAGTGCGGGAAGAGCGATAGTTGTCTAACATAGAAAATTGTCTTCTTTTACGCAGTTCGTATAGAGGTAGCAACGACTCTTTTCTCATGTTTTTTTTTAAGTTTAAATATTTATTGTCAGGGTACTAAAAACAAAATACTTTAAAAATATAAAATTTGTTTTATCAACATTAAAAATTATTTTAAAATTGAAAAAAGTATAAATACAATAAACAGTAATGCCTATAATATTGAAAATGGGTTGTGTTATTTATAAATAATAAAAAAATGCTGTTAAATTTTGTAACAAATTATTAAATTAATTTTATATTTATATTTAAATAAATATTGTCGGAATACAAATTATGTAGCTTAGGGGACGTTAGAGTAATTAATTTAAATAAATTTTATTGAACCACACCCCGTGAAACACATACGGGTTACAGGGTGAATTTTATACTAAGTTGGCAATACTTTGGCGTCCTAATCAAACGAACCAATGGGCGCCGCGTATTTTTCGCCGTCTCCGAGCACGGAGGGGCACTCGCCATCTTGATTAGCGATTATGCGCGGTTCAGTCGTGGAAAAGTTGATCCGTTGAAAGTTGAGTTTCGTGTTAAGTGCGTATAAATCGGATTTCAGTTGAAATTTTACGGGATTATTGCAGTCCTAGGTAAGTTTTTCAATAATTTGTCAATTAAACCTGATTTTATTTCTTAAATACTATTATATTTGTTAAAGTTTACAGCGAAGTTCGACGTATTTTCGCTAAAATTTCAGTTTTTGGGACTGCTTACAATTTGCCGGTTAAATTGAAATTTTAATTTAGCATGTTTTAACACTTTACCGTTGAAATATTTAAAATTATAGGTCCTTGCATCTCGACAACTCTTTAACAGTTAATTATGGCACAGTAGACTCGATTCTTTTTGAGATTAATGCGACCGCTGAGTAATTTCTTTGTTTATTGTCATCCTAGTATTTGCGAACAAAGAGACAATTAATTTGAAGAGATGTGTAAGCCGACAAAATTGAATGTCGACGAGTACTCTTCGCAGAAATCATTAAAATACGACGAAACATAGGTTAGGAATTGTACGGAGGCAAGAAGGTCTTAAAGGCAAGGACAGCAGCTGTTAACATTAGCCAGGGACGTAGTTAAGAGGGTACCTATAATTAAATAATTAAAATACTATATAACAAAAATATTATTTTCAGAGCTATGTATTATAGTTATAGGTTTTTTGTTCTTTTTATTTAAGGTTAACAGGTCTTTTGGCTTGAATTTTCTGAGGATTCGTCCCGCTACCTTCTGTTTAAGACAGTAAGTTTTATTAAAATATTTTTAAAATCTAACTATATCATATTAGGTTTCTCCAAATAATGGGTCTTGGATGACACAAGTTTTTTGGAGTACGGGAGTAATTTTAAAAAAATATTATTGTTTAATATTGGTAAGAGGTAGTTTAAAAAGTATCCTTGGTTATTATCGGTATATTTCCGGTTAGTTCAGGTTAATCGATTTTTACTAATTTATCGGCTTATCTGCAGCAATAAGAAATATTAATATTGACTTCACACTGACAAACCAGGTCTAAAAAATATTCGGAATATAAATACTCAAAAATCCAAATAATTTTACAGGAACAAAATAAAATAAATGATATTTCATTTTTACTCCTCTTGCTAGAGTATTATTCTATGGGTGAAAAAATCCCTCTCCTAGATCATAAAAAACATAGCTTCCCATTTCCGTTGATCTGTCTGCGTGTTAGTTTGTCAGTCTGTTCTCGAACGAAGTGAGATATCAATTTCAGATTTGGCACACTTTTAATACGTGACGTAGGAAAGGAAAAAAACCTTCAATCAACATGTTTTCAGGGAAAGGGAATGAAATTGGCAAGAGTTATGAAATATTGTAGAGTTTCAGTAGTATTATGAGAATTTTTCCTGGCTTTTAGTTGTAATAATGGACAAATTTTAACCTTAAATATTTATAGTTACACATTAAACAGATTAAAGTGGTACTGGAGGGGGTTAGAGGGAGTTACTTCGTATATATCTTTTACAAGCCTTATTTAGCGTTCTTGAAGTTGAGGGCACTAAAAAATTTTGTTATTTTATCATTATTTCATTCATTTAGTCAGGTAATAATCTCTGACCTTGCAAATTTTAGTCTTTTTTGAGATATTTTTTCATGAGTTTTTATGAATTAAAAAAACATAATAATTTCTCCACTAAGGCACGTACAATTCGGTAAGTGAGCGTTTAATCCTAAAATAACCGGTCAAGTGCAAGTTGAACTTGCCCAATTAGTGTTTCATCCGTTGATTGCTTTTAAAACAAAAAAAATTATTACGGTGGTATAAAATGATTAGTGACTCACAAAACACACTCCAGATGAGTTTTCAACAAAGTTTGTTTCCAATCTTTACTGAAAACTGTTGACCTTGAAATTATTGTTTTTTATATACCAGATAAAGTATTAAAGGTAATGCACTCGTGATAATTTTCGTTCAATCTACACCCCGTGGAGAATATTCCAGAATTTTTTCAAAATTTTTTGATCAGTACTTCTCCAGATAAGGTGGGGGACAGAGATTTTTCGCGATTTTTTAAAAATAATACGAAGAAAAGTGTGCGCAAGTATTACATTATATGTATATTTTTTACTCGTGTTTTCACAAGCTTTCATTTGACACCACACTCGATGACCTAATTTTTTTTTCACTTCCGATTTCACCCCCCTCCCCCCAAAACTAACCTCTTAAGTCAAAATTTCACTTTCAGAACTACACGGCTCTGATGAGGCCGTCAATTCCTATATTATTACCAAATTTCAACTTTCTATGGCAAATAGTTTCGGAGAAAATCGGGTGTGACAGACAGACGGACAGACAGACACACAGACAGACACACAGACACCGAAGTCATCTTATAAGTGTTCCGTACGGAACACTAAAAAACTACAAGTAGTAATATATAATAATAGGTTTAATTTTAGTGTCCCATACGGAACATTTATAAGATCACTTCGGTGTAGGTCTGTCCGTTTGTCCAACCTGATTTTCTCCGAAACTATTTGACACAGAAAGTTGAAATTTGGCACTAATATAGGAATTGATGGCCCCATCAGAGCTTTGTAGTTTTGAAAGTTAAATTTGGACTTAAAGGGTTAGTTTTGGGGGTGAAATCGGAAGTGAAAAAAAATTACCAGGTCATCGAGTGGGGTGTCATCTCGAAAAGGACTGACCAAAAAAATTTTGAAAAAACTCTAGACTATTTTCCACAGGGTGTACATTAAACGAAAATTATCACTTTAATAATTTTTCTAGTATATAAAAACAAACTAAAATTTCAAGGTCATCAGTTTTCAACAAAAATCGGTCGGTGTTATTATAAATTGTGTGTGTCTTCGTGGCCAAGAATCCAAAAGTTACTTAAAATAACTTATTAAGAAAAAAGTAAACGATTTATTAAAAGACACCTATATATAAAATAACGTATTTTTCGAAAATTTTATTTATTTGTAAAGACGAGTTTACTTTGTCCACCTAAAAAGTTACATTTTATATATTTTTTTTGTTGTTAAACAATTTTTTTATTATAGCCTGTCCCAAAATATAAGATCCTGGTTTTTGCCGTTTTAAGTGGGCAATATAAAAATTCTGACCTTTCGTTTATGATAGGTTGCAGAGATGGACTTAAGAATTTTATTCATTAATGTAAATAAATAAAATTATAAGTCTTTTTGGAGATGTTTATTTATAGATGCATGTAATAACAAATGGATAAGAAGTACAAATATACAGTTTGAATGAATGGGATTTACAAGAGGGGACATATTGCATAAATAAAAATATATTTTAACTTAAGCCTAATTCGGTTTCACTATCACTGTCATCAGCTGAGGTAATTATCGGTGGTTTTATATTATTTACATAAATATATGAATCTTCAACTTTAACAACGTGCTGAATAGAATTTTTCCAGCTTTCACAAGATATATCACTGACACGCTTAAAGTAGGAGAAACATTTTGTGACCTTATTTTTGATTTAACTTGATGCCAAATATGTTCAATTGGATTAAACACACAATAATACGGAGGAAGCCGCAAAACAGTGTGTCCCATTTTCTCAGCCATACTATCACAAACATATATCTTTTTCAATTAATAGTCTTTCAAAACTTCCAAAAGATCACTTTTTTATAACTAAAGTCAAAATAAATGTCATTTTCTAACATATATTCCTGTATTTCAGATTTGGTGTTGGCTGCATTAGGAACCTTATTTAGTAGGTGACTATGGTAACTTGCATTGTCCATAACTATAACACTCTCTTCGGGAACATTTCGAAAAAGGGAATTTTGAAACCAATTTTCAATCAGTTCTGTGGTCGTGTCTTCGTATTAGTCCAAACTAGAATCTTTTATGTTTTTTTGCAGATAATAGTAGACAATTTGGAACCCAGCCCTTTTCAAATCCAGCATGCAAAATGGTTATTCGTTTACCTTTATTTGAAGGTGCATTAGTCTGACATTTTCTACTGCTGTCAACCTACTATTTTTGCACAGTGTCATGGGTATCGAACCATGTTTCGTCAAGGTAAATTATTGGCCAATTTTCTCGATCGATACTTTTTAATTTCGTAATCGTAATCTTTGTGACTCCATCACTACTTGTCTTTGTTGATTTTTCGGAACGTGAATCCCATTCGTAAGAAAATTCTGTGAAGGGTTGATCGGCTAAATGTATATTGGTCCCGTTCTGCACCAGTCTTAATTTTATTTTGTCTAGTGTCGGCACCAGCAGCTCTTCATACATAGAATATATTTTTCTCCTGATGACGTCTTGTTCACAATCGTCTACATGATGCTTTTGAAAATCTTTCCGTTTTTTCCTGTTCCTGAGTGATGGTTTTCCTACAATACCCTTAATCTTAAAAATTGGGGTTTTTGTTAGTTTGGTAGCTGGTTTCCTGCAAAGCACTAGTTTAGTAGCTTTTTTCTTGCAAAGCACTTTGTTTATTCAATTTTTTTTTTTACCAAACTGTAAACATTTTTCACTATTTGTTTAGCGTCAAGTGATAAATGTTTTTTTCCTGCGATAGCCACTATTGCAATTTTCCCACGCACGTCACATAATTAAAATAAAGCCGTTACATTGTAGGTAAAATTAAAAATAAAAATAATAAAAATCTTCTTTCGAATCTTAATGGGGGCCTGTGGTCATTAGGCCTATATTACCAAATACTTAAAGGGCTCCAAACCGGGTTGCCAGGTAGTATATATATAGGTAAAAATAGATCCAGTATGATTGCAGGTGCAAGTGAGTGCGGTATACAAAGCAGGTAAAATAAAAATACGTTTATCGTAATACCTGGCAACTATGCACAAAACCCTAATAGGGTCGTTTATTGTCCCATTGAAAAAGCAAAAAGGCAGGATCTTATATCTTGGGATTTACTTTACCATTTCAATAAAACAACAGTCTTATTGATATTAAGCTAAACTTTTTCAACAGAGCCGAATAAATGCCTACCTGTCCAATAAAAAAATAGAGAAGTTACGCATTAGACCTTCGAATCCTTTCATCTTTATCACTGCGCAAGCATTTAGATCCATGGCTTCGTTTATATCAGTGGTGCTGTTTAACTGCGCCTAAGAATAAACGTTTTGAGAGTATTTAATAATAAACACCCAAAATTAATTGAAATTTTTATTTTAAATCTCAAGCAACGAATTTAAAATTTTATCTGACCCATAAGATATGTTGTATAACAAGCTGTCTAACAAGAAATAACCGCAATTTCAATTAACCTTCCGCGTAGTTGCAGATTACAAAAGCGGTAAAAATTCGTTGAGCTCTGGCAACAAAAACATGAAAAGGTTGTACTCATAAGTGGGTACTTCGTTAATTTTGCTTCTTTTGTATAAAT
Organism: Pachyrhynchus sulphureomaculatus; assembly: GCA_019049505.1. Lineage (NCBI taxonomy): Eukaryota > Metazoa > Arthropoda > Insecta > Coleoptera > Curculionidae > Pachyrhynchus > Pachyrhynchus sulphureomaculatus. Next base: position 168,226,434 of record CM032456.1, read on the forward strand.
TTATACCTGTATGTTCCATGACCCACGACAATAACATTTATTTAAAAAGAAAAGAATATCCCTTTGAACGTGGGTGCACAGACCTTCTAGTACTGAATGTGACCACGAAACGTCAGTGGCGTAACACTGTTGTTTTGTTCATAAACTTTTTTCTGTCACATTTGTAGCGCACAGCTGTTCTGATAATTTAGGGTGGTACGTACAAGAAATCACATAACAGCATAATAAATGACATTTAAAATCATGTGAAGTGATTTACGACTGAATCCATATGTTTTCCAAAGTGTGTTTATTATTTCAAGAAATGTTAGATGTTAATATTCGATAAATTGTTCGGATATCCAGAGGTCCTCATCTACCCTCATATCAAATCTGGTTCACTCGATTTTAATTGTTGAAAAGTTTGACAGTTGATTGATATTTTAAAAAATCGATATCGACCAAATTTTATGTTTTGATCTTGATCCCAAGTCTGTCATCACTACTGTAGTTCTTTTACCTTTTATGCAATCGCATTTTTTTTTTGACAGGCACTATAATTCGATACATACTAACTGGAACACCTATACGACATACATCTATCTTCAGAATGTCTTCTTTTTATCCTTCATTTTAAGGGGCAAAAATTAGGTAACCATTCAAAATTTGTGGCAAAGCAAATGCGTCTCGCTACAACCCACATGATGTCAGATTGACTGTTCTCGGCTACTGGTTTATGTGTAAAACCGACTGACAACGAGCATGACGTAGAATTTTTTTTGACATTTCAAAACGTCAAATTAAACAGCGGCACAAAATTATAACTGTGATTTTTTACCGGTGTTTTCATTTACTTTCCACTAATCGTGGTCTAACTAATTTTGGCCATTTAGAAGTTCAATACTGGATCGATATTTTGAAAAAATCAATATCAACTCATTACCCTCTCCATGTCCATTAGATGAAATCTGACTCTAATATCTGAAAACGTACACAACTTTTCTTATTGAGTCAATAACACGTGAGTGTGTACTCAAATAAAAAAATTTTATTTAGAGTTAGAAAGAAAATGCAGTGGTCGGAATTTAGACCTCATAAAAAAATATTTTAGAACTTCAAATCTGAAGTATTCAGAGTTTGAATTTAAAGTTTCTTTTTAAAATTGCTACAATAAAAAACTATTTAATATTTTTCGAAGTATTTTTCTTTATTAAAAAGAGTAAACCTTCGTATTAATTATAATTAATTGCCGCTAGGGCTGGCTTGGCAGTAGCCCATCTTGCCAATCCAGTTTTTCAGCACATTTTCGAGGGTTTGTAGCTCTATTTGGTGAATAGCTCGATGGATATTTTCCTTAAATGCATGGATTTTGTGTGAATTGTTAGAGCAATAACGATCCTGAACCGTTCCCCCATAAAAAAAAAGTCTAACGGCTAATCACACAATTACCGATTTTAATGCAAAGGAGATCTTTTGTCTCACGATTGGTGTGCCATATTGCGCCATACTACTCGAATCAAAGCTCCTCCAACTCCAAATCGTCCAATTTCGGCCACAAGAAATCAGTTATCATATCTCTGTAATGCACTCTATTCACCGAAAGTTGTTGCTTGGTTCATCTTCAAAGAAGAGGGGGCTAATAATGCCAGCACTCTAAAACCCACACCAAATGGTCACTCTTTGAGGATGCCATTTTCTTGCTTTTCTACGAGTAAGTGTGGATTTTCAGAACCCAAAATTCTACAGTTTTGCTTGTTTACATATCCTCCGAGATGAAAATTTTAACTTATTTGAAGCCCACACGGAAAATCGATAACGAAGTGGATGGTTATTTTGCTTTAGTTGAGTGAATTGGACCTTGTAAGCAAATAATCCGCGGTCTTTATGCAAAGTGCGACTGATGTTCAGTTGTTGAGTACTGGGACAAGTTGAAATTCTTGGGTTTTCACGCACACTTTTAGCAACGGCAATCGGTTATCAATAAGTATGCCAGTTTCATGAACTTTCTTTACGAATTTCCTTCCACCAGCCGCTGAAGAAGTTTGATTTCTATCAAAATTTCTATTTAAGTTTCACACAGTGTCTGCAACACAGCACTCACTTTGGAAATAATTTTTTATTATTTTAGAGCGTTATTCAAGTGTAAATGGATCCATTCCGTATGGCGGAGGTTTAACACTAAATATCTGCAAATATTTTAGGCGCGTTCGTGTTGACAGTGTCGCAATAACACATAGTTCCAAAAGAAACCAACAGATGGTCCGATCCACCCTTTAGTTTAATTTGAATTTAAGGAAGAATATTAAGATTAGAAATTTTTATTTTAGTTCTGGTGTAGGACGTTGTGATACTTTGTTGAAGTGAAATGGTCTGAAAAGATATTGACTAAGTTTTGCTTTTATAAGTGAATAAATTTGTTTTTAGTTGCACTCTGCGAGGTAATCCCTATATCGCATGCGATAAAATCTTGAATTACTCACGTTGTATTCGCTAGGAATGACAGTTCCGTGCAGTTCGTTCAAATGAGATAAGGTTTTTCATAAAATGAATTTTAGGGTGGTACGAGGAGCTGAAGCTCATATGTATAATATATTAGCGCTACGAGAATTCCTAGCCTGTACCATTTTGAGGGGAATCAAGTTCATTCATTGAACACTTCCCAGGAAATATAGAATAGACTCAAATCATTCATTTTATTTTTTATATTTCAAAAATCAAACTTTCTGGTGAGTTCTGGGACCTCAATCAGACGTTTTTTGGATGTAATCCAACAAATGCCAAGTATGTCTGGGAACAAAGCTCCAAACATCCATCGATGGTCGAATATGTAAAAAGTTGTTGTGAAGTATACAGTTTCCTGGTATGAAATAATAATCCTAGTTTAGGTTGTTATTTATACAATACAATCGTACCAAACTTATTCCAAAATTAACGTCTAATAAGTTGAGTAATGATGCTAGTGGTATGATTCTGTAATGTTAACTTTTTTTAGAAGAAACTGCTATCTGAGTTTTTGTAGCGTTAGTTACTATCATCTCAACTCAGAATTTCCTCCAGGTCTTTGTTTGGTTTTATAACTTCTACTGTCTATGGTTTTCGAGCGTTTAACGTAGTCGACGAAACAAGCTTGATCTCATCAGCAAAGTTATACATTGATTTTTTGGTATTTTCCAGCAAATTGTTTACATAGACGAGAAAGAGTTTTTTTTATAGGCATAGCATAGGTGCGACGCGTGTTCGGAAAAACGATTCACGTTCGCCTAGAATTGCTCGAAATTGTACTCTGTGGGAAACACAGTCCTGGCCAATTCATTCCAAAGGGATGATGTTCTCCATATAAAAGACTGCTTGATAAGGGTTGACCGAGGAGTGACAAACTGAACTTCATACGGATCTGAAGTATTAGCGCGACATGTATTCTTAGCACGCACCGCTTCGTGAGGAATTAAGAACGTCCCCAAGGAGCAGTCGTGCTCATCTTACAGAAAGATCCCTCCTATCTAAACTACCATGCGTACAATAAAAAATAGTTGAGGCGCAGTGCGCTTTTTCGCCCCCTCCCATATGCGCAGAAATACAAAAATAATCCCACTGCGTCCTTTTTCGGATCTGGCAATGTTACATTCTTACTCTGATCGAGACACGAGGGGAGTATTTTTCGAGGTTACAAACTTCCCGCGCGGTGCAACATTGCCAAGTAGCGAACTTTTCTTTATCAAGGTATGCAAGGAAAACTGAAAACGATCAAAAATACCTCACTTTCAACATTTTTTAGTACCGCTTGCTATAATTTTCTTTATAGAAAAATATTCGTTATATTTTTAATAAATGAGTTTTTCAAAACAATCGTAAGAAAATTACCATTGTTATATAATAAAACATCCGTTTCAACGTAGGTCGGGGTAGGATTCGTATGTCAAAAATGCAAATTTTAACAGCCAATATTTACAAAGGACCCCGCACATTTCTTATGGGAAGTCCTTGGTGAAATTATCTGAAATCGGTATATGTTATTCCTCTCGAGCTTCTGATCCAAAGACAATTTTCGGAGATCTTGTTGACAACAGCGTAGAGCCGTGAGGCTGTTTATGTGCCGTTCTCCGGGGTATACGGGTTTTTTTTTTTTTTTTCAGTCGCTGATTCCAAATCTGGTGTGAAAAATGACATTTGACAGTTGGCAGCTGTTAAAAAACTGTCAACTCGCCTTATTTCTAATAAAATGCCCATCAAAATATATATAGGGACGTTCTTACGATCGCTGATTCCAATTCCGGTGTCAAAAATAACATTTGAAACTTGGCAGCTACCAACAAAATGTCAACTCACCTCATTTGTAACAAAATTTTCATCGGAATACATGTCACATGGTTTTTTGTTTTATCTACTTTTACCATTACCCGGGAACAACGACGTGGACGTGGACGTAGTTTTCTACTCCCTTTGGGGTGCTTGCTAACTGTGAATCCCCGTGCCTCTCACGATTGAAATGCTTGATTAGGGTACCTCTCATGATTAGGGTGCTTGATTACCGTGAGTCCCCTTGTCACTCACTGTAGGGTGCTTTACACTATTTACCCTCATTTCGGCGGGCGATTTGCCGCATTCATGTGGTATTCAGAAGATTTGATTGTGGCCACATCACGTTAGCTTGGTGGCGAGCATATCCAAGGTACCAAAGAATGGTAGCCATGTGTGTACAGGTTCCTAGAGTCCTGGCCCCCGACTGGAAAGTACAATAATACCCTGTGATTGCCTCATCATCTTGGATTTCATCTTGGTCAGTGTATGAGATGAACACTTAATGTATGGGAGCCCGCCTCAGTCTAGAATAGATACGGATCCTGATTAAATTATTTTCATTGAACAGCCTATCAAATTGTAATTCCTTATCTTCCTCTCCTCTTGTTTTGTCTTGGATGTAACCTGGAGCTAAACTAACCTGATAGTCACCAAAAGTCAAAGCTTGCACATCTTCCAAATGAAGACTGTGGCACCTCATGGCGTCATTTTTAATGGTGTCGTGATCATTTTTAACATTGGAATTGGAATCAGCGACCGTAAAAACGCCCCGATGTATATTCTAATGGGCATTTTATTAGAAATAAGGCGAGTTGACAGTTTTTTGGCAGCTGTCAACTGTCAAATGTCATTTTTGACACCAGATTTGGAATCAACCACCGAAAAAAACCGTATAACTCGGAGAACGGTGCATAAACAACCTCACGCCTCTACGATGTTGTCGACAAGATTTCCAAAAATCGTCTGATATCTGAAAAACTGTCCATTTGCCGAATTTGTGCCCTTGGGAACTTTTGATCAGGAGCTCGAGAGGAATAACATATATCGATTTCAAACAATTTCACAGAGGGCCACTTCCCATAAGAAATGCGCGGGGTCCTTTAGTGCGGTAAGGAGTATTGAAATTTTTTCTACATATAAAGAACACTAATAAATATTTATATTCAGATTTTCTAGATAATAGAAAATTTATTATCTTGGGAAAGTCCTTAAGCGGGCTACATCCATCGAACACTTTCCACGAAAATACTTTCAAAATAGACTCAAGTCACCAACCGTTCTTTGATATTGCAATGAATCAATGTTGCTGGTCAGTTCTGGGTCTCCAATCAGGCGAACAACCCTCTCTGAATAGAATCAAATAAATACAGTGTATGTTTGTGAGTAGAGCCCCAAACATGGAAGCAGTATTCCATCATCGAATTTGAGCTTTGTACAGAATTAACAGTTATGGAGTGTAAAGCTTTGTAGTTTGAAATAATATTCCTAGCTTTTGAGACGCTCTCTTTGCTGTACTTGCAACACGTTCATGCCAAGACATATTTCCTCCCAAATTAACGTCCAGCAAATTGAATGACGATACTAGAGGAATGGAGTGCCCTGATATAACTATGTCGGGGGCAGCAACGGTAACTTTTTTAGGAAAAACTGCCGCCATGGTTTTCATTGCGTTAATTTGTTCTTGGTTACTGTCACCAAGATAGAATTTCTTCCAGGTCTTTTTTAAGTTGAACGACTTCCTGCTGTTTGCGGATGTTTGCATGAATTACTGATATTGGAGCGTTCAAAGCAGCGTCTCATCATCTGCAAATCTATAGATTAGATTCCTGGGCCTTTCCAGCAGATCGTTAATGTAAAAGAAGAGTAGGAGATAGGATAGAGCCTTGGGGCTGAGAGTTAGAAGCCATTACTTTCAAAACAACTTTCACATTCCACAAACCTTCGAGACATACCAGAAATGCATGTCTTAACCATCATACCAAACTCGGTCGGATGCCTTGAGTATGCCAGGCTCAACCGCTGGAATTTCCATGATATTCAATTGCGTTTTTCCAAAGATATTGGATATAGGTTATTAGAAAAAAATGACTCTGTACAAATTTATAAATTACTAGGAATTTGTGAAGCTTCTTTAAAATAGTAAATGTAAATCATTAAAGTCAAAATTCCTTGAAAATCTAAATATTTTTAGTAGTAGCCGCTAGAGATTTTTTTTGAACTACCGTAAATTACAATTTTTGTATACGCACCAATACCTGTGTATATTATTTTAAGAAAAATTCTGTAATCTCTTTATAAATATAGCATACTGAAATTAGCTTATAATTCATTCACACCGGATTCTTCTTTTTAAATTCCAGAACGTATATATCATTCATTAAGTAAACAGCAGGGGTAAACAATTGGGCAATAAATAAACAGTACGGAAGATGAAAATAGACAGCCTATCACAAGATACGGTGTTTCAATGGGTTATGATAAAATAATTAAACTAACAGAATAATCAGATTCGCATCATTTTTTTGGAGTGCGTGCAGGTGTACTTGGCTGGTGTAACCATAATGTAACAATTTTAAGTGATACTAGTACTTCCCAAGTCGATATTTTAAATAATCTAAGGAGTGTGAATTAATTTTGAGGGATTTCTAAGAGAGGGCGTAACTTGTATTATATCGCATCGGGCATATTGTTGCTATATTCATAGTGAAGCGCCATCATTAGACTTTAATTTTTAATATATGTTATTTTGCCAAAGGTTAAACAGCATATTTTTTTGAGCATCGAATATGTCGAGTTTCGTGTCAACAAAACACCATTTGCGGGAAGCGTTACTTTTCTGGTTTAACTCAAAGAAAAGCTCTGCTGAAAGTCATCGATTGTTGAACCTATGGTGATTATATTCCATTGATAAAAATATCTGAGTACTGGTTTCGACGCTTTAAAAGTAGTGATTTCAACACGGAAGACGAATAACGTCCAGGCCAGCCGAAAAAGTTTAAAGATGAAGAATTGGAGGCATTAGTCGATGAAGAGCAGTTCTAAATGAAAAAAGAACTTACAAAATTATTAGGACTTGATCGCACAACCATTTTCAAGCTCTTGCATGCACTGAGAATGGTTCAAAAGCAAGGATTTTGGGTGCCGTACGAATTGATTCCACCATCTGGTGGAATCAGCTGGGTGTAGTGTATTATGAGCTGCTCCAACCTAACGAAACTATTACTAGGGAACGTTAACGACAACAATTGATGCAATTAGGCTGAGCGTTGAAGAAAAAACGACCGCAGTATGTCAAAAGTCACGAAAAAGTGATTTTTCAATATGACAACGCTCGGTGCAAAACATGTCAAGGAAACGCTAAAAGCGCTTGGATGGGATGTCCTACCTCACCCGCCATACTCCCCAGGCATTGCTCCTTCTGATTATCTCTTGTTCCGATCGATGAAGAACGGCCTGTCTGAACAGCGCTTCCGTTCTTATGAGGATACCAAAAAATGGGTCGATACGTGGATAGCTTCAAAAGATGAGTCGTTCTTTCAACCTGGTATTCATATGCTACCACAAAGATGGGAGAAAGTAGTGGGTGGACAATACTGAATATTCAGTTTGTAAGCATTTTTTTACAATACTGTGATATTTTTACCGAAAAGTCCCAATAAGTTACTCTCAAATAAATTTGAGCAAAGGAAAATAACATAATTTTCAAATTCCTTAATTTCAGGATCCTGAAAAAGACTTATACTGTGATAGATCCGAGGCAACTCCTCTATTACGCCTTCCCCACTCCTTTAACACACGATATAATTGAACATAAATTTGTTCATTATCCCTACCAAAAACTAAACTCATAATATTATATGATACTATATCTATCTGTCTCCACCTCTATTACCCTGTTCCCTTAAAGCGATATCGCCCATAAACGTTCATTCTTGCTTCAAGTGAAGAAGAAGTGAAAAGAAATAGAACTACAGGAAGTAGAGAAGGCGCTGGAGAAATTAAAAACTGATAAAGCAGCAGGATGTGATGGAGTAGATGCAGAACTGTTAAAATTCCTTGGACCAACGGGGAAAAAGAACTTCAGGATATTTTTAATCCTGCATGGAGAAGTAAGAAAATATCAAACGAATGGAGTACTGATATTGTTCTTCCAATGTATAAAAATAGTGATATGCGGGCGTGTGAAAACTACAGATGCATATCACTCCTCTGTACAGGTCTAGAAGTATATGAATCTATAATTGAAAAGAGGTTAAGACAAATAATTGAACCAAAGTTAGCAGATGTGCAAAGTGGTTTTAGGCCAGCCCATAGTACACATATTTACAATATAGCAGATTGCAGAAAAGGCTCTGGGAAAAGATGAGAGTATTTTTAGGGTTATTGGATATTAAAAAAGCTTTTGATATGGTGAATAGACATGAAATATGGAGGAGTTTAAGGAACAAGGTTGTGGATGAAGATTTAGTAAGTACAATACAGAGTCTGTATGATAATACAATAAACCAAGTGAGAACGTGTAACGGAACATCGAAGGAATTTACCAATAGTGATGGGATAAGGTAAGGAGGTGTGTTGAGTCCATTATTATTTATAAGCGTTATAGAAGAGGTAATAAAAGCGAGCTGGGGAAAGACAATTAAGTACATGGTGGAATATAACTAGTTACAGGCTGTAAAAATAGAGGCATGTGCATTCGCAGACGATATTGTATTGGTAGCAAGGACAGAAGGAGACTTGGGGCTGAACATGAATATATGGACAGTAGAGTTAAAAAAGTGTAACCTGTTTATTAACCTGGAAAAAACAAAGGTAATGGCTATAACTAACAGACAAGAGACTATGGACATTAAAGTAGAAGGACAAAAAATTAAACAGTTGGAGCCATATAAATACCTGGGAATAGTAATAAACTCCAAACGAACACAAGAAGATGAAATTGGAAATAGAATGAAAGCTGGAACAAGATTATACTGCGCGCTGTAAAGAAGCAAAAATGACAATTTTTAAAACAATATATACGCCAGTTGTAACCTACGGGGCTGAGAATCGGATTCTGACAGATAAGTATGAAAAACGATTACAAGCCACAGAAATAATGTATCTGAGGAAAGTGGTAGGGGCAAGAAGAATTGATAAAAGAAGGAATGAAGATATTAGACAGGAAGTTAATGTAATATCGCTAAAGGAAAAGAAGTTAAAATGGAGTGGACACATAGTGAGAATGAATGATGATCGTCAAGTCAAAATGGTGTGGAATGCAAGAGTGTCTGGAAAAAATAGAAGGGAGGGACCTAGGGAAACATGGAACAGTAGTGTAAATGAAATACTGAAGAAAAGAGGAAAATCCTGGGCTGAGGCGAAACTACTAGCTTTAAATAGAGATGAGTGGCGTAAATTTGTGGAAAAAAGTAGAGAACGATCCTCGACACCTACGAGTATAAGAGGTTTATCGATTATGTATGTATGATTTATTGGTTACTCGGTAGCTAAGATGCTATAACTATTATACCTTATTGACTAACACAAAAACGTGAAAATACATATTGGATCTTAAGATATATACATGTTACATGGAACTTTTTGTCTTATTCTGGTTGGTCTGATTAGCGTGCTGTCAGTACCTGATTAGACATGTTTGTAATCTGGGCTTTTAATTTTATTATTGAAAACTCATTTGAGAAATGTTTTGTGAAGTTGCTGATCATTTTATACCTCGGTAATAAAAAATTGTATTTTAAAGGCAATCACAGTACGAAACACTAATTGCGCAAATCCAACTAACGTATAACTGTACGCACATACTCGATAGTTAATTAAAATATGTGTAATAAAAAATGATAAAGGAAGATTAGAAACATATCAATAAGGATTGGCGGAAGTAAAATGCTTAATACGGGGTTTTTGGCATATTAATTACATTCTTATTAAAATCTTAATAAAATGACAATGAAGTACCAATTTCAATCGAACACCTGTATTTTACCTTGACTGGTTCTTCTTATCGTATAAAACGGCTATACAAAGTTAAAATAAATATCAGTACTCATGTTTTATCTACGCAATAAAATATTTATTTTCTGGGTTAGACCAGAGTTGCGTCTTAAAATCAATAGAATGTACCCGCCGGTCGGTACCGGCAAGGTACTGAACGGCTGTCGTGAAATCGGCTTGGAAAAATCAAGGTCACATTTTTGTTCCTATTTCGGGCCTCCGTTTCAGCCTGATTTGAATAATGTCTGGTCTATGTCTGCTGCATCGAATACAAAATGTTCAAGTTGAAGGATCTCAATCTGTGTTAAGTGTATGTGTGCATACTGCGATGCAAACTAGACTATTTTAATATTAAAATGAGTAGTCCATATCTGTTTTTGATTGATTTATTGAATGTTTGCTAATAATATAACATTTAAGCGTAATCAAATTTGGTGTATTTATTGATTTTTCATTGATTTTTGTTTTAAGGCTTATTATATGGGTAGCCGCAATTATTTCCTTTTTCAGTCCCAATAACTCTTACTTTTTCCTCTTCCTTCCTCTAGTCAATCTCTATCGTTTGGATATAGGCCTCTCTGATGTGCCTCCGTATGTCCCTGTTTTGAGTAATTTGATACCAATTGAGCCCCGCTGACTTCTTAATATCGTCATACCAACATTGTTGAGGTTTGCAAGTACTTCTTTTTCCTCCCATGGAGTCCACCTGAACACTTTTCCGCTCCAGTTATCAGAGTTTCTGGTCACATGGTCTGCCCAGTTCCACTTGAGGGAAGATATCCTTTCAATTATGTCGTGGACCCCTGTTTTGTTCCTGATCCAATCGTTTGGTTTGCAGTCCCTAACTGATATACCTAGGATTTTCCTTTCAATGGCTTTTTGTTTCGCTACCATATGTTGTTACTGGTAGAATGCATTCGTTATATACTTTACTTTTAAGTTTTAAAGACAGTTTGGACTAAAAGATTTGCTTCATTTTACCGTATGCCGCCCATCCCAGGCGTATCCTTCGATTGACTTCCAGTTCTTGATTCACTTTCCCGATTGTCTGAAACATAGATGTCGCCCTTTCCAAAAAAATCCAAATGCTTTTTAGGAAGTACCAACCTTCAAACGATACGTGTTGAAATTTCATGACATTTCGACGATTAGTTTACAAGTTACAGTGGTTTTAGTGACCCTACTTTTGATATTTTCAAAACAAAAAATCGAATTTCGTGTATTGATTAAAAACTATTTTTTGATGGGAAAAAATACCGTTCAAGCAAAGCAATGGCTTGATAAGTGTTACGGAGACTCTGCCCCTGGAAAATCAATCATTTACTAGTGTGCTGAATTTAAACGCGGTCGTACAGATACAAATGATGCTGAACGCTCTGGAATAAGGTGGTTACACAGGAAAACATTAAAAAAAAATCTACAACATTGTTTTGGATAACCGTAAAGTGAAATTGCATGAAACAGCTGACACCCTAAAGATATCAAAAGAACGTGTTGATCATATTTTGCATGGACATTTGGGCATGAGAAAGGTTTGTTCAAAATAGGTATCGCGTTAGCTCGTAGTGGACCAAAAATAACAACGTGTTGATGATTCTGAGCGCTGTTTGGACCTGTTTAATCGCAGTAAAAAGGATTGGATGAAACATGGATCTACCACTACACACCAGAATCAAATCGACAGTTAGCTGAGTGGATAGCAGCCCATGAAAGCAGCCCTAAGCGACCAACAACACAACGGTCGGCTCGGAAGGTTTTGGTCTTTGTATTTTGGGATGCGCATGGAATGATTTTCATCTATTATGCTGAGAAGGGAAAAACCATCAATAGCGAATATTATATAAAGTTATTGATGCGTTCGAAGGCAGAAATCGCAATGAAACGGCACCGTGTCACAAGACAATGGTTATAATGACAAAATTGCTTGAATTGAAGTTCGAATGGCTTCCTCATTCACCGTATTCTCCCGATTTGGGCCCCAGCAACTTATCTATTCGAATACCTCAAAAAAATCCTCGCGGGAAAGAGATTTGGCTCCAATAAAGAAGTTACCTCCAAAACTGAGACCTATTTTGAAGGCAGAGACAAATTCTTCTACAAGAAAGGTATTGAAATGTTAGAAAAGCGTTGGACTGATTGTATCGCTCTTGAAGAAGACCATATTGATGAATAAAGTTGAATTTTGCAAAAAAAAAAATGTGTTTTAAGTAGCTGGACCAAAAACTTTTCAGCCTACGTCTACATATGAACCTACCCTTTCCACTTGTTGGCCGTGAATGGATATTACGTCAATAATGGTTGTTTGTTCGTTCGTTATGAATTTGGTTTTTCTGATGTTCATTTCTGATTCGACCTTTTTTGCTTCAGTTTGTAATTTTTGGAGCATTTCTTTCAATTCGATATCGTTTTCGGTAAGAAGTGCGATGTCATCAACAGTTGTAGCATAAGTTGTTGAGCCTCTCTCCGGATATGTTAAGTCCCCTGTTTTCCCAGTGAAGGCTCTTGAAGATATCAGTAGTACCAGGGTGAATATTTTGGGTGGTATGATGTCACCCTATCTAACACCTCTCTATTTTTACTTCCTTGGTATCCTCGTGATCTCACTTTGAGTTTTGATTGTTCATTGATTTTGGTCAGTATACCTTTGATCGACTCTTGCGTTTTTATCGCTTTCTCAATTGCCCGGTATTCCACTGTGTCAAAAGTTTTTCGGAAGTCAACAAGTGCCATCCAGACTGTGGTACTGTATTCAGTTACCTTTTCTATACTCTTACATAATAATTTAGAAATATTATTCTTTGTCTGGCATAAGGGAATAATGAAAAAATTGATCATTATTTGAGTTTAGCATAGTAAAGTACAGAAATTTTTACTCTTCAAGATTAGAATATGAAAGTGATTCCTGGAGATGCCTTCTGCACTAAATATCGAAAAATCACTTCAATTTGGCACTATCAAACTTCAAAAACCATGATTTCTCATCTAACCAGCCGTGAAGGGTCAGTTCCATATCCTGGAATTTTTTAGAATCTTTTTCGCCGGTCATTTGCTGAGCGGATTGTGCTACTCTTATTTCTTCAACTCGCTCATTTAAGGAGCAAAATATTAAATGCAGAAGTTCTACTTTTTAAAAGAATTTTACAAAGTTAAAACAGAAACAATCGCATTGTAGAATTCTAAATTCTAGAGATGCTGATAAATATTTTTATGGTCATTTTGTGCAAAATAAGATAGAGAAAACGCTTTTTCTAACTTTCCCGAAGTTGGCTATGCACTTTTGACAATAATACAACAAATGCAAATTAACAGTGCCATTTATTTATGCTAAGAACTAAAATCGGGAATATACAAGTCTTTTAAGGAGGTTAAGAAGAATCTCTCGCATAAATTCATTTCTCTGAATTCATAACCCCATCTTAACTAAAACTACGTTGAACTAAAGGAAAATAACTATAGAGGGAGATGGAAACTACCAGAAAGCACATAGACACCACTCAATATATATCACCACTACACCAAACACTTTATTTTTAAATAAAGTGTTTGGTGTAGTGGTGATATATACTGAGTAGTATCATTGTGCCAAAGATTCCACATTCCCAACTTAACACATAGACACCATTAATAAAATGTTCTGCAGATGATGGCCACGCTAAAAGGTTTAGGATCTGGAACGGAACCTTCCACTGCTGGTTAGATAAACAGTCATGGTTTCTGGGATTAGATCGTGTTAAATTTGAGTGACTTTTCCCCTATTCGCCTACGGTTGCAGATGACATCTTCACGAATAACTGATTCTGTGTTAAAGCCTTGAACACTAAAGATTGCTGAAGATGCCTCATGCAATTTTCGGCGAAACTTCGTAAAGATAATTCCAAGAAACCCAATATATCAATCATTAACAGCAACATTGAGAAAACTACTAAATACCAAATGAAACTTTCTGACATTTAAGTTGGCAACCTTGGCGACGAATTCAACCAGGTGTTCGGATAAACCGTTCTTAGTTCACAGCCATTTGTCTCGTTAATTATTGAACGTCCCTCGTACGATTAAATAAAATGAATGAAAAACCACGAGACAGTGAGAACGTAACAGTTATTTAAAAGAATTTCTATAGAACCCATGTAATTCGCACATACTAGAGCCAAATTATTTTCGCTTATTTTTGAGAAGAAAAAAAATCATAAACACTGCAAAATCTAACAAACTCCTATAAAACTTCTTTAAAGTACTTAGAACAGCAATTTTTTTGGGTGATATCAGTTACTATACTCTATTTATTTGAAACTGATAGTAATAAAAATTGCGGTCCTATAACAGAGGCGTGCTATCTATTCCCAGGTATTTTTCAGGTAACAATCCTCTTTTGTAACGAAGTTTCATTGAATATTGTTTCTGGCATTTTGAGGAGTGGTTTTTCTATTCTGACGTTTCTTGCGCTGCCTGTAATGCAGCAAGGAGCTGCTGGTAGCTTATGTAATGCTTAAATTTGAATTGTTATTATATGTTTTTATTTATTTGTTTGTTATTGCTTTTTTTGACTTTTGGCAGTACTTATTCATTCATCATTCATTTTTTTTTTTTGCTTTTGTGAGTATTCTAGGGGTCAATTATTAACTCATGGCCATCTGTTATCTATTTGACATAATTTATAATTATTTATCATAATTCATCAATTGTTCTAACGCTTTTCAACATTTACCAACAACTTTTCTCGGATAAAGGACATTTCCAGATTAACAACCACATCAGTAAACATAATTCCCGTTATTATAGTCCGACTGATCCAAAACTACAGCATCATAGGCTTTTATATTCCCCTAAAGGGACGGCACCTGGAATAATCATACCGTGTTTCTTTGAGGATGACAGAGGAAGCACAACTGGAATTTCTGGAAGATATGAAGACAATTTAGAATTTCTTTACACCCACATTACAGCATTTTGATCTTTATGAAGAGAATTTGTCTTCAGTAGGATAAAGTGATATCACACACTTCAAATATAACTTAGTCATTTGAGAAATTTTCCGGAATAATTTGCTTTCTAATAGAGGTGACATAAGTTGGCCTCCACGAAGCCTTTCTTGCTAGCCATTTCACATTGAAAAATTTATTTTTGCAGGGATATCTTAAAATTGAAATTTAACGGTAACAATCCTGGCTTTCTGGAACAATTTAGAGATAGAAAATGCCATGCAGCAAACGACTTGCCGCGCGGTAATTAATAACTCTACCTCTGTGTTAGAAGAGTGCCGGGAACATAACTATTTATATTTATATGACTTATTATAACTATTTTCCACTTGGTTGACTTGCATTGATAAAGATACCAGAAAGTCAACTAAAGCTATGAGGAATGAATATTATAATGTACGCCACAAGAAAAGTCCTTTCATATATGAAGGGTACTGGGGAAAAACCCCGTCAGTCAGTTTTTTCAAGGAACCGGAATAATGATGCCATCTATGTCAGCTGAAATATTTGTTTGAAAATAGGCGGTACTGGGGAAATATCCTGTCAGTGTATGGAAGAACCCCGGAAGTCAATAACATGGCGCTCCTATCAGCCAGCTTTGCAAGCCTGTTACCTCAGTGATTTATCGTTTTGTGTTTGTTATTGCCTTGTGTGTTGTTGTTCGCATCTCAATCATCAGTTTCTTTGTATTGTTGTGAGCGTCTCATTCATCTGTCAGTTTCTTTATGTTAGTGTGTTTCAAAACAATGGAAAGTGACTACTCAGGCAGTGGCAGTGAAGGTGATGAACTCTTCAGGAAACCCACAAGTAAGAAGCGAAAAAAAACTGGTAGAGTCAGGGATGTTATGAAACATTTGCGAGCCGGGTCTCACGAGCTTGGCCCGAATTGTTTTTGCAAACGGCTTCAATGTTTTCAGAGTGTTCTAGAAGAGGATCGTAAACGAATTATAAGGGAGTACAATTTGCTGGGAGACAGAGATAAACAAAACTCTTACTTGAGTGGCCTCATCACTTTGTTACCGGTAAATCAAAGACGACCAAGAAATGATGACCCTACACACAACGTAGCTTCATTTTCATATAGAGTTCGTGTGATAAAAGACAATGTTTCATGTGACGTTCAGGTCTGCTTAAAAGCATTCATCTCGCTACATGGTATCAGTGAAGATAAGGTTAGGTACATAAGAGGGGCTCTTCTTGCTACTGGTACATCTCGTAATGACCGTCGTGGAAAACATTCCACTAGACCCCACAAAGTTTCACATGAGACCATGGAAAAAGTGGTCAGTTTCTTGAAATCTCTTAAAGGAAGAAAATCACACTATTCATTGAAAGACACCAACAAAATATACCTGCTGCTGAGTTGAATATCTCAAAGCTACACATCATGTATTTATTTCACAATCCAGAACATAAACTACCCACGTAAGGACACGTGCAGTACTTGTGATGCCTTTAAAGCACCGATTTCAGCGCTTGAGGAAAAAGTTAAATCTGCTACCGACCTTGAAGAAATAAGAAAAAATCTGCTTGCAAAATTGAGGGAGAAGGACGTACACCAAAAGAGGGGTGAGCGTTTTTATACCTTAAAAAAAGCATACCGCAAACGTTCCATGAAATATTCGACGATGAAAGCTGTCACGATGGACTTTCAAAAAAACTTACTATGTCCCAAGATCCCTACTAATGATGTCTACTACCGACGCCAACTCAATTTCAAAATAGTTTCAACGTTCACGTACTGTCAACTCAGCAGGCAGTTTTCTATACTTATGATGAGTCTGTGGCGACAAAGGGCGCAGATGATGTATGCTCTATGTTTCGGCAATTCGTATTTAGTATTTTGCCCCTTGAAGTACGTGAACTGTGTATATTTTGTGACTCGTGTGTGGGCCAAAATAAGAATTATATAGAATTAGGTTTTTACACCATCTGGTTACAAGGGAAGAACGTTTTGAAACCATTAAGGTCATATTTCCGATAAGGGGCCACTCTTACTTAGAGTGTTATCGTAATATGAGCATTGTTAAACAAAACGCATACACAGAGGTTCCAGAAGACTGGAGGGAGGTCTTGAGGAATACTCGAGTGAAAACCACTCCATTTACTGTGATTGATTGTGGAGTGGATGTGGTTTTTCAAAACTGGACTGATCACCTCTCGTCACTTTACCCCAAAAAATGCCCAATTCCTACCATACCAATTCGAATGTTGAAAATTTACAGAGGTCTTGTATTTTATAAACCATCTTTTTTTGGGAGGTATACATCTTTAGCCCTTCAAAAAAAAACCTCAAAGTAAAAACTCCAAGAAGAAAACTCAATACACAGCTACTCTTGTTAAACCACTGCAAAATTTGTATAGTAGAAAACTTCCAATAAATGCTGCAAAATATCGCGATCTCCTCCATTTATCTCAGTTCTTGGGAAGTACAGAGGCAAAGATTTTTTACCAAAATTTAACTTCAGAAAATGTTCATAATGAGGAAAATGACGAGGAATACGCTGACAACTCTCCGATTGACGAGGAATTACCTGGAGAGAAGTGATTCAAGAACATTTATTCCAGAATTTAATTGCGTTTTTCTTGGTGTTACTTGTATTGGAATTTTTTTAAATCTTTTAGTTATAAAAATATAAGTTACTGAATTAATTCGATGTTTTTGTGTTTCTTTTTGTTCATTTTTCGAGCCACCATGAAATGGAAAACATTCAAATGCGTTTTTTTTCAAAATTAGCTTTTTTTGACTGACGGGGTTTTTCCCCTGTACCCTTTATATAATTAAACCTATAGAAAATGAAATATAGTGGTAAAATCCTAAAAACTGTTAGATTTACATGTTCCTTGATTCTCTATTGTTATAATATATTTTCTTATAAAGACGTTTATTTGATGATATTTAAAATATAAAATATTGCATCCTCAAAAACAAAAGTCCACTGTTCAGCTAAAGGTTTAAATTAAAGAAAATCCATAGCCACTGGTCCGGGTCGCGCTGCTAAGAAGCGCTCACACACGAACCACTCCGTCGGGCCATTGAATGGCAATACGTCATCGCTGGCAGTC
This sequence comes from Pachyrhynchus sulphureomaculatus, assembly GCA_019049505.1. Classification (NCBI taxonomy): domain Eukaryota; kingdom Metazoa; phylum Arthropoda; class Insecta; order Coleoptera; family Curculionidae; genus Pachyrhynchus; species Pachyrhynchus sulphureomaculatus. Next base: position 168,244,751 of record CM032456.1, read on the forward strand.
GTCGTCTCATTTAAGAACCTTCGGAGTGAAAAATTTTACTCCAAAACAATGCTTTTAAGTGACCCGTCTGTAAGCTTAGTGGCTTAGTTGGACTGTATGAATCTGTCTGTATAAAATTGAACTTTTTTCTGAGACACCTTCTATTTTCCCTTCGTTCAACAATTTCAGTTATGAAAGTCCTTCGAATGGCTTGCAAATAATTGAACAACGCAGGAATTATGTATATCTCTTTAAATTCCAATCCATATCTTTCTTTCCTGGCTAGACATCGAAGTATAGACACTTCTTGTAATCTTGGAGGATGAGCATTCACTTGTCCGCTAAAACACTTCATCTATAAACAGGAAGTGTGAACATTGTTGACTAAATTGGTTCGTCATATCGCTTCCCCTCTGACAAATATGCCAACCGCGGAAGTAATAAAGAAATAGCTTTGTACTTTCTCTGCAGCGAACCATCCTGATATCTTGTAGGAATGTGGTACCTGAGGTAGTTCACCAGAACGGATTCATGATATAGCCGGTCCCAAAATATAAGATCCTGATTTTTGTCGTTTTAAGTGGGCAATATAAAAATTCTGACCTTGTGTTTATGATAGGTTGCAGAGATGGACTTAAGAATTTTATTCATTAATGCAAATAAATAAAATTATAAGTGTTTTTGGAGATGTTTATTTGTAGATGCATGTAAAAACAAATGGATAAGAAGTACAAGTATAAAGTTTGAATGAATGGTGTTTACAAGACGGGACATATTGTATAAATAAAAATATATTTTAACTTAAGCCTAATTCGGTTTCACTATCACTGTCAGAGCTGAGGTAATTATCAGTGGTTTTATATTATTTACATAAATATATGAATCTTCAATTTTAACAACGTGCTGAATGGAATTCTTCCAGCTTTCACAGGGTATATCATTTATAACTTTTTTTACTAATTCAACCACTGACACGCTTAAAGTAGGAGAAACATTTTGTATCCTTATTTTCGATTTAATTTGATGCCAAATATCTTCAATTGGATTAAACACACAATAATACGAAGGAAGCCGCAAAACAGTGTCCCATTTTCTCAGCCATACTATCACAAACATATTTCTTTTTCAATTTATAGTCTTTCAAAACTTCCAAAAGATCACTTTTTTTATAACTAAAGTCAAAATAAATGTCATTTTCTAACATATATTCCTGTATTTCCGATTTAGTGTTGGCTGCATTAGGAACCTTATTTAGTAGGCGACTATGGTAACTTGCATTGTCCATAACTATAACACTCTGTTCGGGCACATTTGGCCAAAGGGAATTTTGAAACCAATTTTCAAAAAGTTCTGCGGTCGTGTCTTCGTGATAGTCCAAACTAGAATCTTTTATGTTTTTTGCAGATAATAATAGACAATTTGAAACCTAGCCCTTTTCAGATCCAGCATGCAAAATGGTTATTCGTTTACCTTTATTTGAAGTTGCGTTAGTCTGACATTTTGTACTGCTGTCAACCCACCCTTTTTGCACATTGTCATGGGTGTGGAACCATGTTTCGTCAAGGTAAATTATTGGCCAATTCTCTGATCGATACTTTTTAATTTCTTGTAACTAAGTATGTCGCAAGATTCGTAATCTTTGTGACTCCATCACTACTTGCCTTTTGTTGATTTTTCGGAACGTGAATTCCATTCTTAAGAGAATTCTGTGAAGGGTTGATCGGCCACAATGTATATTGGTCCCGTCCTGCACCAATCTTAGTTTTATTTTATCTAATGTGGGCACCAACTGCTCTTCATACGTAGAATATATTTTTCTCCTAATGACGTCTTTTTCACAATCGTCTACATGATGCATTTGAAAATCTCTCCGTTTTTTTCCTGTTCCTGGGTGATGGTTTTCCTACAATACCCTTAATCGTAGAAATTGGGATTTTTGTTAGTTCACTGGTTTCTTGCAAAGCACTTTGTTTATTCAAATTTCTTTTTACCAAACTGTCGTAAACATTTTTCACTATTTGTTTAGCGTCAAGTGATAACTGTGGTCATTAGGCCTATATTATCAAATACCTAAAGGGCTCCAAACTGGGTTGCCAGGTAGTAAATATATAGGTAAAAATAGATCCAATATGATTGCGGGTGCAAGTGAGGGCGGTATACAAAGCAGGTAAAATAAAAATACGTTTATAGTAATACCTGGCAACTATGCACAAAACCATAATAAGGTCGTTTATTGCCCCATTGAAACAGCAAAAAGGCAGGATCTTATATCTTGGGATCTACTTTACCATCTCGAACTGTCAAGTTTCGGTGACATAAAACTGTGGATCCATTTTTAGACTCCACCTCTTTTTAGCTGTCTGTTAATCTCTGTGCTTATTTTTATCGTTTTATTAGTTGTGTGGAAAGTGTAAAAATAAAACAAATAATTAAAAGAGTAACAACGTTGTTTTACAAGCAGACCCGTTTTCATCTTGAGCACCTGCTTTTAATAGCACATCCACTGAAGGAGAGATAAAATTAGCTTTTAAATTTTTTGCTGTTTATACGAAATATTATGCCAATCTGTAGAATGGAAAGTAAAGAACTACTTACATAGATTATGTTGTTTTTTAAAACCATGAATTTCAATGGGGCTAATTTACAAATATTACACCAACACCAAAATAGCGAAACTAACAGATGAGCTCTGAAAATAACATATAACAGTAAAGTTTGTAATATGCTACAGAATTTGGTGTCTCAAAATGTTATAATAGAAAACCAAATGTGAATAACAAAGTTTCTAAATTACTGTATGTATGTACCCTGTAGAGCTCTTAAGTGATCTTAACAAAAACAGTAATATAAAAATTCTACTATTTGGACCACATTAAGGAATATCCGTATTTTCTGCATGTTAAAAACCTAAATTTTAATACTTGTGAACAAATAACATAAAAACAAATATTAATGGAACCATATAAATTTGTAAAATATGAAAAGAATATTCCAGTATCGTTTAACAATAACAATCCGTCAGATTTATTTAGAAATACAGTAATACCCCGCTTAGCGCGACCCCGTTACGCGCGGTTTCACTATAACGCGAATTTCAAATTTCGCGCTCATGTAGTCATTAACTTCTCTATGGTCGCGGGGGATCCCCGCTTTCTCTGAATATTCTCTTTGAAGAATTGGGAATTCCCTGTCCTTCGACTTTGTTCTATGGGGATTTCCTCGTTCGTTTCGTGTGTTCATTTGTTCCGTAATGTTAGTTCGGTCGGCTGGCAGTTTTGTTTTAATATTTATTGGAGATACATACATACATAATTTAACCCTACGTTAAAAATGCCGCCTGTAAAGAAAAAAGAGCGTAAAAGCGTCACTTTGGAATTGAAGATGAAAGTGTTAAGAAGAATGGAAAATGGAGGCAAAGCAACAATTGTTGGGAGAGATTTTGGACTCTCAGAATCGACTGTGAGAACGATTTATAAAAATCGGGAAAAAATTAAAATCTCCAGCGAAGGTTCAACACCTATAAGTGCAACAAAACTTTCTCGTTCGAGATCATCTATCTTAGAAAGAATGGAGAAATTACTGTCAGTCTGGATCGAAGATTTGAATAAGAAGAACACACCACTAAGTCAAGATCTCATATGCACAAAAGCAAAATCTTTGTATGAGATGCTGAAAACAAAAGAAGGAGAAGGGAGTGCCACTCCGACTTTTGCTGCCAGCAGAGGCTGGTTCCATCGGTTCAAGCAGCGTTCTAATCTTCACAATATCCACATAACAGGCGAGGCGGCCAGCGCGGACATTCAAGCTGCAGCTGAGTTTCCAGACAAGTTTCAAGACTTCGTTAGACGAGAGAAAATTCCTGCTTGTCTCATCTTCAATGTTGATGAGACCGCACTTTACTGGAAAAAAATGCCATCTCGAACATTCATTTCTAAGGAAGAACGTCAAGCCAGTGGTTTCAAAGCTGCGAAAGATCGACTAACACTTCTGCTGGGTGGTAATGCCACTGGTGATTTCAAACTGAAACCTTTACTAGTGTACCATTCAGAAACACCCCGTGCAATGCGAGGCACAGACAAGACAAGTCTACCAGTTGTGTGGCGATCAAACAGAAAGGCGTGGGTTACACGGGAAATTTTTCAAGAATGGTATTCTAATAGTTTTTGCCCATCAGTCAAATCATACTGTGACAGAAATGGGCTTGAACCTAAAGTTATATTACTCTTAGACAATGCCCCAGGACATCCAACCTCACTTGATACGCCCAGAGACTTAAAAGTGTACGTAAAGTTCCTTCCACCAAACACTACGTCAATATTACAACCTATGGACCAGGGAGCAATAGCAAACTTCAAAGCTTATTACCATCGCCGCACTTTTAGCCAGCTAATTCATGAAACTGACGGGGAAGGAAGACAGTCTATGCGAGAGTGGTGGAAGTCATACAACATTATGAAGTCTATTCACAACATAGAAGAGGCTTGGAAGGAAGTTAAAATGAGTTGTATGAATGGGGTGTGGCGTAATCTTTGGCCAGATGTAGTGGAAGCACCTAGAAGAATTGTCCAGATGCAGAGACAAGTGCTTGAAGACATTGCTGCAATGATTGTGGGGTCTGAACTTGAAGATGTCACGGTAGAAGATCTCGTAGAACTTGTAGCAACGCACGACGATCCTATTAGCAATGAAGATCTGATCGAGTTACAGAATAATCCTATCTACGATGAGGAAGAACAAGTAGAAGAGAAAGTTTTATCTTCAGGGGAAATACAAAATGCACTTTCAAAAATTTATTCAGGTTTGGACATATTGCAGAGTATAGACAATAATGATGACCGTGTCTTGACCGTGTGTCAAACAATTAAAAACAGTGTTGGGTGTTATGAACGTATTTTACAAGAACGTAAACAAAACGTTACCCAAAAGACAATAGATGTATTTTTCCGTAAAAAATAAGAGTATGTATTGCATAAAGTGTTCTTAGAATTAAAGTGATTGATTAAAATGATTGTATTTTTTTGTATTAAATTTTGACTATGTTTAATCATAAACCTCGATATACGCGAATTTCAGTTAACGCGATTTTTTTCGGAACGTATCCCTCGCGTAAAGCGGGGTATTACTGTAATGGCTAAAAACTGAGCTCTTTTAGTTATACTAGCTGCTTTGCTTAAGGATGTGTCCTAAATGAGCGTTTATTTGCAAGCGGTGGTGGAGGCGGGGGCGACGCGAGTAGTGCGTGTGACTCGAGCGGACTTCCAGGTCCTACCGAGCGGCAAAACTTAAAGGCACACACAAAACTTACATTGCTGATCAAAAATTGTTTTATTAAAAGGTTTATTTTAAAAATTATCAGAAATTAAGGTTTACTATTTTGGTGAAAATTTACATCGAGCAAAAAATTAAAAAACTGCCAAAACTTGATGTAGTTCCAACATGTAGGGATTGATAATCCTTTTATTGGATTATAACATATTAAAAATATTTTAATCTTATAGCTTGTAACTAGTATCAAAGTGTATTTTGGTCCTAAATGTATACGTGTAAAAAAATTGTTTTTAATCAAGAAACCCTATTTTGAGTGGGAGAAAATTTGCTAGCTTTTATTAAGAGATTCTTTAGTTTTCCAAAAAAAACTGGGCGACCAACCAGCGTGAACAGCCACACATATATAGAGAAAGGTCAAACACATCTTGATTTTTCGAATTTTAAAAGTAAATTCCTATAGGAACCTTAAGAAGTTTGTTTTTTTATAGTTTACTGTAGTTCTGAAAAGATATGTACAAACAATAGAGAAGTATTATTTTAATGAAATATAAATTATGTTGTATCTATAATGGGTCATTCGAGTTTTAGTATGCATATATGGAAATTTTTAATTTTTTAATCATGAGTAAGAGCGTGAGGAAGTGTTGTCTGATCAGAGATGCGCGTGTACTAACTGTGTTTCTATAGTGTAAAACACGCAAGACGAACTTGCGCAATAAGTGTTTCGTACGTTGATTGCTATTAAAATAAAAAATTTTCGTAATTTTCGAACTTCATTGCGATTTATTTGACAATTCAATAACTGATCCTGAAGTAAAATTTGACAACTACGAGTAAACAATTGAATTAAACCATATGGCCGCTCCGTCCAAAGCCTACTTCACAAAATGTGCATTTAAAACTCGCGTAAAAACTAAAAACCTTCATATTTTGAAGTAGATTTAAGCAAAATATAAAGGGTGTTATATTTTTAGAATGGTAATTTAAAGCTCTATTCGGATAAGGAAAAATATACAGGGTATCCCATTAAAAAATATATTTTTGCGTTAATAAGTCTTAAAATATTAGTTGTAAAAAAATGTAACTTACACTGTTGAAATCAACTTGAAAAAGTGCTTTGAGAATGTTTTTACAGAAATTAAAAATTTTTAATAGGAAAAGAATTACAAACATTTTTCCAAAATGCAGATTTTTGAAAAATACCCTTTATATCTGAAACGGTACTAGATATCGATATGTAGTTTTCAAAATTGAGCCTCAGACACCAACATCAGTTGTCGTCTATCTCCTTTAGATAAAGGGGTTTACCTTTAAGTGTCCAATTTGGACCACCCTGTACATGTACGCGTTAAGTGAATAAACCCGCCTTACTCTGCCTCGTATATAATACAATTAAATCTGGAAAGAAAAATTAAAACATATTTTTGTGATATCAATCACACCGTGACAAAATTATCCATGTAATGTACAACATTGGCACGGTGCACTAAGTTTGAGCATTTAGAGATATATAGGAAGGAACTTCTGTTACCGTCATTTACAATAGGTTTATGTTCCGTTGACATTTACACACGCTAGCATTAAACAAATGTAATGGTTTAATTGCGCTCGGCAATTACGAATGAAATTGGTCGTTGACACCGAACATTTAGAGTAAAATTTATTTCTGCCGAGGTTATTTCTTTTTTTTTTTTGCTTTGTGAACTGCTATTATAAACGCAGGTGTTTGAGATGAAATAAAAATGAGTGTAATTGTAAAACAGCTTTATTGGTACAGTCTGTCAAGTAAGAACGTGACTGCTCGTATTCTCGAAAAAATGTGTTTCGAGAACATTTTTGCCATCAATATATTTGGTGTCGCGAAATTACCTTAGTAAGTTGTCCAATAGCCTCTTGCATCAATAATCGCCTGGCATCTTCGAGGCACGTTGTCGACGAGTTTTTCTGCATACTCTGCAAATTTTTCGAATCTCGCGAGGCAACTGAGTCAAAGTCACCAGAGTCTTTCCTCTGAGAGATCAAACGTTTTCAATAGGGTTGGCGTCCGGCGATTGCGAGGGCCACTCTTATCATGAGCCCAAGCGAGTCGCTTCGCGACGTGATTTTCGCCCAGCAAAGGTTTCTTCAACATGCTTCAGAATTTGACACCATGAGCACAAAGATGTTGTCGAATGGGATATGGGACACATTTAAATCCAATTTTCTTAACTTTGCGCCTCCTTGATGCAGCGTCAATTTCGGACCCCATGAAAACAAAGACACGATTCATTTTTCGACTTTCGGAGTGACTTTGCCTACCAAGCCACACGTTTTGGCAAGTCGTCGACATTTTTCGTCTCGTTAAAATGATTTACCCACTTGTTCACAAACTATATCGACTTTTTAATATATCTAGCGGCCTCAGAATGTGTCATTTTGGGCTCGTTTGGATGGGAACAAAGAAACACTGCTTCGAACCGACGCGCAAACAAGTGACTCATTGGATTTTATGTGATTTCGACGAAAGTTCGGAATCGACTGATACTTTTACAAAATTGCGTTGTAGACAAAGGTTCCCTCTACCGATTTTTTGTTGAATCGCATGTACCAAAAATGAATTATCACTGACACGTTCTTACTTGGCAGACTGTATTGTTAACTGATTGCTCATAAAGGTAGACATGGTGTATTTTTAGCACCGTCTTTAAATTTTTGTAAATTAGAAACAACTTAACTGATTTTAATAAATCTTTCAGATTTTGAAAACTACACTTCTCTAGATATCTCTTTGCTGTTACAACTACTTTATTGCATTAGACCAGAGGTTCCCAAACTTTTTTTTCTCATGGACCACTTTCAAAATTTTACTGGTTTCGGTGGACCCCCTGCTGCTACATTTCTACCATATTCCCAAAACTCATCAAAAAATGTGAAGATTAGATCTAACGATAGAAATTTTCATCGTGGCTGAGTTCCACCCCAAATTCGGAGTGGTAAAAATAAAAAGAAAAATAATGTATTTTCTTGTGTTCTATTTATTAACATAATATTATTACAGACTTAATAGAATTAAAATTAAACATTAATAACGTAGCGTAACCTCAACAATGCAAATCAACAATTAAAAAAAATAGTCTTAATTTTAATGGGAGGGATGTACTTGATGGATTGACAGCAAATTATCAATATTTGGCTTCAGTTTTGTAAGGAATAACCGCAAATCTCCTCGTTCTTTGATGTTCAAACTTCTCCTTTTTTTTGTTAATAGGTTTGTAACGACACTAAAACTTTTTTCGACAAGGTATGACGAGGGAAACGCTATCAAAAGTTTTCTCGCAATTTCCCACAGCCCAGGATATTTTTTGGGTATTTCTGCCTGCAGCCAAAATGTTTGATATCCTTTTTTAAATTTCACCTTCAGCTCCTCATTGGTGCTAAGTTCGAGTAGCTCCTCTTGTAATACCACATTCGCCACTTTCGTTTCATCAAATGGATTTATGATCCATGGTGGTATTTCCATCATCAGAATATCTTCAAATCTATTTTTGGAGTCATCATGCAAGGCAGAGTCATTGCTCAAAACTTTGTTGCATAAAAGGCATATGGGAAATCGTTTGTCTGCCTTTGATGGAAGAAAACCAAATTTCAAATAACAACACTGTACTGCCGACATTTCTTCTTAGATTCAGCCATGTTTCGTATCAGTTACCTACCTGTAAAGAAAAAAATGTTTGTTTTAGTAATCATAAGGCGACTTTAACAGGATATGGCTATTTTAACAGAATAAAATAGGATTAATTAATTATTGCAATGAAAAAACCAAAATGCCGGCGGCAAAACTGATTTTAATTATTAAAAGCAATAAACTGCTAAGATCCATATAAAGGTTTTCACAAAACGGCTGAACCTATTTTAATGTAATATAAAATATTTTTTGATTAATTATATTTTGATACATTTCTGTAAATTCGAGAGAAAATACTTTTAAAGAATATTTTGACATCAAAACTCCGCGATTTTAATGATTTATTTATTACTTTGATGTACGTTACGAGTGGTACATAAAGACACGTACAATTTATGAAAATATTTTTAGTCATTTAGCATTAGCAACTACGAAGGCCCTGAAATATGTACAAACATGCAGGTCAATCATATATCTCTCCTTTAGTGAATCACCACAGTCGGGTAAATAAATAATTTTATAATAAAAAGTACTAAAAGTTCAATCTTTCTCGGCTTTCTGTTCTTTTATAGAAGTATCGAATAATGGCCCTGTTCAGTATTTAATTTTTATTACGTACCTACTACACGCAAACATAACAAATATAATATTATTACAATATAAAATAAAAGTATGAATAACAAATAGGCAGGTACTTACTTTTTCCGGCACTGGCAAACACTGACATCGATTTACTCACACTTTTCTTTTCAAAATTCCGGAAACAAATGAGTAACGTTTGTTCTTGGCATTCGTAACATATTTATATTGGTGAAGAATCAAATAAGTTCATGCAAGATTGCAAGCACAGCACAAGTCGTATTTTGTCCGTTTGCACGTCTGAACGGGTTGCGTTGCGGGCGGGCGGGCGGCGCTTTGCAAGTCTCGACGCGCGTTGTACTGAATATCGAATATGCAAGTTTTTACAAGTAACAGTCCTTCTTAAAATACACTACTCAAAAAAATTAGGGAGGTTTTAAAACAAGGAAATTAATGCTAAATAAACAGGCTATCTGATCCATATGCCGGCCTAACTGAAAAAATTTTTTTCAAGCCCGTGGACCAAAAAAAAAGCAAAATATTTGCAATATTATTTTTTTCGCGTTATCTGTTAGGATTGCATGAGAACCGTAGCTTCTAAAAAATTTTAGCCGAAAAATCTGAAAATTAGAATCTTAAAGCTTCAAAATGCTTTTTTTTTAAGTCTCAATACGACCATTTTTCACCGAAATACAGCCTGTCAAAAATCACCGAAAAATTTGAGTAGTGTATTATCTGCCTTCATTTATAGGTAAAGCTAAGCCAACATTTTTGTTCTTTACTATCGAAACCAGATAAATTTTCGTGGACCCCCGCTTACAACTTGTGAACCCCCATTTTTTTTTTCACGCCAACGTAGACCCCGTCGAGTCTCCCGTAGACTCCTGGGGGTCCACCTGAACCACTTTGGGAATCACTGCATTAGACAAAGTCAGGAAAAGAGAAATGAAAAATTCGAAGAAGTTTTTTACGAGATATAAGGGTAGAGTTCCGTATAATATTTAATAATTTTGCAGAAATATTACCGAAGTAAGAATATGACAAAAATCAATGCAGTTTTTTTTTTTAATTTAATTTGACATAAAGATAAGTTCGTAAACGGAAGGGTTATAGCATGAGAGGTAAATAAATGAAAATACTATACTATGCTGACTACGCCTTATTGATAGAAGAGAAGGGTCTTTAGCGGTTACGTTATCAATTTAACAACACAGCAATAAAATTTGGAATGGCAAAATAAAGTACCTGACAACGTCTAAAACGCCTTAAGATAATAGACTTTTTGTTTACTAGAAAATTATGTAATAAATGATATTTGAATATCCGCAAGTGTTTTGGTGATATCGAAACATAAGGGGAAATTTAGCTGTAAAGGCGACTAAAATAACGGCTTTTAAACGATGCATTATAGCGAAACAAAAACCTAAGAATAACGAATATTATTTATTGGGATGCCATTGCCTATAATACCTCGCTTTTAAGCCCTTGGGGCTAACTAAAATATTTTTCAACAAAATATTACACAGAATAGGTGATAGTACACGTTTTAGATGAACTTTATCAATACGCCGAGCGTTTCTGTTAAGCGCACCCTATTAATGCTGAGGGTGACCCGAAATTTTAACCTGTCGACTAACCGTCTGCCTAGTTGTTCATTTCATTGGGCGAGTGTCAACAAATGTTATGGTATTGGATTCAAGTGGTTAAACGACAGTCCATTTTTAGATGTAGCATTTTGGGCATTCCAGGGCACGAGGACCGCAAAGTCAACGGCTTTTATTCGACTCGTCCGATAGAACGAACAACTAGGCAGACGACAGATCAAAATTTCGGGTGCCCTCCTGGTCTATAATTCTTTTTTGCTAGGATATCCTTATGGTCAGTCCCGACCATGTATAAAAATTGATACTAAAATATATTACGTTGTTTTGTCCTGATAAGTTCGAGTCACCATGTATGTGAATTTATTCATATCTCATGATTTTTTTCCTGGTAATACTAGACACTTTGCAAACCAAGATAAAAAAAAATAATGCGCTGTCAAAACTGCCGCTTTGGCATGAAATGCCATAAAAGTTACGATAATCTGCACATATAAAAATATTAATTTGTTATATAGTAATGTTTTTATAGGTAATAAAAAGTTGGTCTCGGATTTTTATTTTTTTACGACGAAATTGTTCACTAACAAAATTACTGCTTGTATCTCAAATACAGGGTGTCTGAGTCAAAATTTGGATTGGCTAACAACATGGGGGTCTCTATTTTAAAATTGTTTAAAGTAAATCTTGCCTTCTCGGTAACCAAAACTTGATTTTGTGTAATTTTCGTTCATATTATACTCGAAAGCATTTATATGTTAAATCATATACCACTTATATTTATTTCTCTCTATATTAGTTCCTAAAGTGATTGTTTAAATGATTTTTTTGGTAGTTTCTGCTTGTTAATATAAAAATAAAAAGGTGAACGAAACGTCATCTGTGGTGTGTTCCAAGACAGTATCTGGGGGCACGGCAGTGCCCCCGCCAAGTCGAGCAGAAAGCACAGCCGTACCATCCTTTTCTCGAAGTCACTGACGGCACTTTCGACCCCCCCGTAACTTCGTTGTAGATAAAGCTAGAAGCCTGAATTTTCAGTGACCAAGAGGACATACTATACTAGCTATATTCCTAAATTACCTACTATTTTATACCTTATAGTTTACGAACTATCGCCAGTCGAAGTTCTTTAATTTTGTCACTGACACACTCACCGATCATCAAAATTCTAAGGTACTTCTAGCAGACACACAAACTTCAAATTTTGAATTTAGTTAGTGTTTTAGCCTATAAAGGAAGGAAAAACTGAAATATCCCGAAATGTCCGTCCCGTTTTCTAAATTGTACAGTCACTTAAACCAAAAAAGAAGGTCAACCTCGGAATGAGAGATAAAAAGCTGTAAACTTGTATAAACCTTTATTTTGGCATTCTAAAAGTTGTCTCAAGGGTCTCATAAAATCTCGTGTTCGCCTCTTAAGATATTCACAGTCAAAGGTCACAAAAATCGTTTTTTTTCCAAAAAAAAAACTCGCTTCCTATGGTTTCAATGATATTTGCATCTATTATGAAAATTTTAGAGCATAAAATTCTCTACATTTTTTTATACGCTTAACCGTTTTTGAGATAGAGCGCGAAGAGCGCGCAGCGCTCAGCTATACATAGCATAATGCAAGGTCAACCGTGAGCCCCGGTAAATAATACGTCGTATAAAGTTAATTAATCACTAAAAAATCCATAATTATGAATAATTTGTATTATTTATTAATTAATATATTATATTTAATAATATTTTTCATTTATCAAATATATTCGTTTAATAATACTTACCTACTTCGTGTAATTAAAAAATTGTTAAGTGAAATACTTTAAGTATATTTTAATTATAAAAAAAGTATGAAGATGAGGCTTCCATGACAGCAGGGCTAGAAGAGAATATAGTTATTAAAATAGGAGCAAAAGTCATGTTAAGACGAAATATTGACGTGAGTCTTGGCTTAGTCAACGGTTCTGTCGGTATAGTACAAGGAGTAAAGGTTGATGATGAACATCTTTACGACCTTGGTCCAGTCAAAACTAAATTTGAAATTATTAATAGGGCTTATGCTCATCGCTAACAGTTTCCGATATATATATAGCCTATGCTATTACCATACACAAAAGTCAGGGGCTAAGTCTAAACAGTGCACGGATGGCCATCGGTTCTTCAGTGTTCATGTGCGGTGAAGCATACGTGGCACTTTCGAGAATGACAAGTCTGGGCGGATTACATCTAATTAATGTCGACTTCGGTAGTATCAAAGCTCAGGAGTCCGCAATCGTTGAATATAATCGACTTAGAAGCACTTATCGTCCAGACTTGTCAAAAATTGTTACATCATAGCCTTTGAGAAAAACCAATAGAGAGAGGGAGTGGGCTTTAAGAAAATCCATAGTTGACGTACAAGAAATATTACCCGAGAAGAAAAAAAAAGAGGACTACCCATCAAAAACGTAAAATGTAAAAAAATGCCAAGTCTCGCCAGGCAGCCTTTCCACCACAAAAAGTTGTGAGATTTCATGTAAAACCAAGTCAGTTATTTTAGTTAGTATCTATGGAAGCACCTATTCAACAACCTTGCCATAAATTGTTATCTATTTAGTTACCTACCAACATTTATAGTGACCGTATCAATATTAGACATCTTTATTTCTATAATAAAGATAATGACTTGGAAATCGCACGGCAACATAATCACATAAGAATAATCTACTATTTAAAATACTTTATTCTTAAGTGCACTGTTTAGACTTACTTAGCAATCGAAATAGTAGATTATTCTTATGTGATTATGTTGCCGTGCGATTGCCAAGTCATTATATTTATTATAGAAATAAAGATGTCTAATATTGATACGGTCACTATAAATTTTGGTAGGTAACTAAATAGATAACAATTTATGACAAGGTTGTTCAATAGGTGCTTCCATAGATACTAACTAAAATAACTGACTTGGTTTTACATGAGATTTCAACTTTTTGTGGTGGAAGGACTGCCTTGCGAGACTTGGCATTTTTTTACATTTTATGTTTTTGATGGGATACTGTTTTCAATTTATACATTTAATTTCATTATAGAATCGGTAACAGAGAACTTAAAATTATACGTCACTAGCCGTGCTCGCGGCTTCGCTCGCGTGGACTTGAGCCACTATTATCGTCACTGCATATTCCTTATGTTTCCTAACGTAATAAAATATATCCTTTAACCTGACCAGAGAACATATGTATTTTATTAAAAACACGTAAATCAGATAAGTGGTTCTTGAGTGCTAAGCGCACTAACGGACAGACAGACAGATAGAGAGAGAGACGTTGCGGATTATATATATATATTATAATTTTTTTTGATAAATATTATATTAAGTTAAGAATTAAAAAAACACGTAATTCGGATAAGTGGTTCTCGAATGATAAGCACACTAACGAACATATAGAGAGACGTTGCGTTTTTTTTTATATATATTATATAGATTGTTATTAATATTATACAACCTGGCCAGAGAACATATGTATGAATTAAAAAAAAAACACGTAAATCGGATAGGATAAGTGGTTTTCGAGTGATAAGCGCACTAACGGACAGACAGAGAGACGTTGCATTTTATATACTACTGTGATTAAAAAATAGTAAGACTTTTGAAATAAAACGCAAACGGGTTATTTATTTTTCCAAATTTATTTCGTCCTCTTCAAAGTAATCCCCCTTGGATACAATGCATTTATGCCAACGTTTTTTCCAGTCTTCGAAACAGTTATTGAATTCGATTTCTGGAATAGACTTCGATTCGGTTTTAATCTCCTCGATTCGGTTTTAATCTCCTCGATTCGAACGTTTGGGAAGCCGAAAAACCATTTTTAAAACAAAATTTAATGCAACTTCTTTGCTGAATTTTTTTCACTCATGGTAAAAATCAAAAAACGCACTTTTGTTGTTGAACGAATGCATGCGAATCTTATTAACTACTGACGCTATGGTCTTAAAATTTGACACAGATGGCAGTTAAGGTCCTACTAACCTAACGAAAAAAAATTAATCCGATTTCGAAATTCCCGGGCGATTTAGAAGGCTTACTATTTTTTGATCACAGTAGTATATTGTATTCTTTGTTACATGATATTGTTCCATATTTAATAGTTTAAGCAGCGAATTGCAAGAGAGTGCTAGCGGCAAACTTTTTTCCGACTTGATTCACTATTGTCGTCACTGCTTATTTCTTATATTACCTAACGTAATAAAATATATCGTATAACCTAGCCAGAGAACTTATGTATAAATCTAAAAAAAAAACATGTAAGTCTGATAAGTGGTTCTTGAGTGATAAGCGCACTAACGGACAGACAGACAGACGGAGAGACGTTACATTTTTATATATATATATATATATATATATATATATATATATATATATATATATATATATATATTATAGATTATTATTATTATAATTATAATTATATAACCTGGAAAGAGAACAAACATTTGAATTTAAAAAAAAAAAACACGTAAATCGGATAAGTAGCTCTCCAGTGATAAGCGCACTAACGGACAGACAGGCAGAGAGAGACGTTGCATTTTATATATATTATAGAAGATTATAGATAACCTGGCCAGAGAACAAATGTATGATTTAAAAAAAAACATGTAAATCGGATAAGTGGCTCTCAAGTCATAAGCGCACTAACGGACATACAGACAGAGAGACGTTGCGTTTTGTATATATTATATTCTTCCAAGTCCAAGAAAGAGATAGAGCGACGATCTATACAGCAGGGAACAAAGAAAACAGGCAATAGTGCCTAGCTATAAGTCGGAAGAAGAAGTTTCATTAAAAGTGTAAAGCATTACAACTACCATTGATATACAGGCGACACCCCACTTTATTTTTCGTTTTTACCATTCGACACCGTATCAGCCAATCAAGAAATTAATAAGGTATTTGCTTAAACTTTGTAGTAATAATTTTAAAATGCGTATTTTTAATAATCTTGATGTAAATATTTTTTAGTCTCTCATTTCCCTTACTTAAGGCTCATCATTGGCACTGTATGTAAATTTAGAGATCCCGTTACGCCTAAATTAGGAACATTATATGTTAAAAGTATTTGTTTCTCCATCTTCGTTTGAATTTCAACATAAAACGTTTATTCCTTTTGTTTAGATCCAAAGTGGTCCCATAAATTCAAGGTGTTGGTTTAATATGTTTAAGAGCAGGGTACCACATACCCCATGTTTTGTTTATAAAGTAATTAAGTATAAGTTTCTACCCTACACAATTCGTCGATTAACTTTTGGAATAGAAGTTGACAATGTAAATATTCGTCGGAAAGCTCTTTAAAGTGTCCCCACGTATAATGAGTTATTTAAACGGTCCTTTAAATCTAACACTACTTCTCTTGTTAATAGGTAGGTTTTCTCAATTGGTTTTAATTCAAATTAAAGTTAAAAAACCGGCCGACAGCAAGTCGGACTTGCACAATAAGTGTTCCGTACCGTGATTGCTGAATTATTCTATGAAATTCAGTGACATGTTCAATATAAGAATTACCAAGAATATATAAAAAGCGAGACATCTTTGTAGTAAAAGTTTAAAAGAAACATTTACTACCTAAATATTTGTTTAATTATAATCAAATAAAATAAGTCATCAGTCGTCATGGAAATTTATTTTATCAGTGGCTTACAGCAGCAATATAGTGAAAAGTACGAGGATGGATTGAGAAGTTCTCGGCCTAGTCAAGAAAACAAAGTAAAATACGTATAAAAATATTTTTATTCTTCTTCTTCCACCTGCTTTCCAAAGTTTCCACACCTATTTCAAAAAAAAATTCCTCAAGGTCTTCAAAATTCTGGTTAACTGCAGCTTCGACTTCTTCATTTGATGAAAATTTCTGGTCACCGAGGTTTTTTTTTAGGTTTGGAAACAGATGAAAGTCCGAAGGTGGCAAATCAGGAGAATAAGTCGGGTGGGGTACCAATTCGAAATCAGATGTGTGAACGCTAGGGTTGTCCTGATGGAACAAAACTTTCTTTCTCAGTAATCCTGGGCATTTTTCTTTAATTTCTTGACGTAAACGACTCAAAAGGGTGCAATAGTAAGTCGAGTTTATTGTTTCGCCTTTCGGAAGGTAGTCCACCATAATAATGCCTTTAGCATCCCAAAAAACTGACGCCATCACTTTTCCAGCCTGCAGAATTGCCTTCGCTTTCATTGGGGTCGGTTCACCAGATTTTTTCCACTGCTTGGATTGTTGTTTTGACTCTGGAGTAGTGGTGAGTCGTTGACGCTTTTACAGTCAA
Source organism: Pachyrhynchus sulphureomaculatus (assembly GCA_019049505.1). Lineage (NCBI taxonomy): Eukaryota > Metazoa > Arthropoda > Insecta > Coleoptera > Curculionidae > Pachyrhynchus > Pachyrhynchus sulphureomaculatus. The sequence goes on from CM032456.1 coordinate 168,262,120, forward strand.
CGAAATGAGACAGTTTTATAAAACAGTTTAATTTTCGACTTGTTTCTACCGTCGTCGACAGAGCAACGTCCACGAATGACCGTTCGCGTCGACTCGTCTGTAGTAGACCACAGTTTATCTCGTCGACGGTCAGGTTGTGACCGTGCACAAATGTAGTTCACGAGTGAACTAATTTATCGGTAGACTATACACTAGTTTATCAGTTAATGCGAAATAAACAGTCTAAAAAAACTGTTCGTTCATTCAACGCCCACCACTACTCTGGAGTATAGTGGTGAACCCAGGTTTCGTCCGTTGTCACAAACCTGTTGAGAAAATCTTGCGGATCAGCCTCAAACATCTCCAAACAGTCGCGAGAAATCGTGCGTCGAATTCGTTTTTGTTCAACTGAAAGCAATCTGGGTCCCACCTAGCGGAAACCTTAGAATATCCGAGTTCGTTGGCAATGATGTTTTGTGTTCGTTCATACGAGATGCCTATAGTGTCTGCAATCTCCCTGATAGTTAATCTACGGTCTTTCAATATGAGATCACACCGTTTGCCGATGTTTTCTTCAGTGTTAGATGTCGTGGGCCGGCCGGAACGAGGGACATCTTCGATGCTCTCTCGTCCACGTTTAAATTCTGCAACCCATTTTTTCACAGTGGTATATGACGGAGCAGATTCCTCTAGTGTTGTTTTCATATCATCGTGGATCTCCTTTGGTGTTAATCTTATTTTAAACAGGTACTTGATGACCGTACGTTGTTCAATTTTTTCCATTTTTTCCAAAAACGCTGCACTTGGTCTCACTAAACTTGTTCTAACCTAAAAGCCACAAATTCTACAGCAACAAAATTTTACACTGTGACAACCAAAAAAAGTGTGAACTTATTGGGGGTACTATAATAAAAATATTATTATTTTTAGTGATGCTGCGAACTTTTCATTCCATCCTCGTATATGAGTATATCACAGATTGCACCGAATACGTATTGATATTTCGTAGCTCCTAGTCCCGTTTAAATTTACGACTTTCCACGAAAAAAATCTCTCAAATAGTTTTTTTATGTACCGGAAAAATTGTCAAACGTAATACACACATGATAATTTTCGCTCAATCTACACTTTATAGAGAATATTCCAGAATTTTTTCGAAAATTTTTGATCAGTACTCTTAGAGATAGGGTGAGGGGACAGCGATTTTTGGACATTTTTTAAATTCTTTAAAAGTAATACGAAGAAAAGTGTTACATCATATATGCGTGTTTTCACAAGCTTTCATTTCACATCCCACTCGATGACCTTGCAAATTTTTTTCTTCACTTCAAATTTTACGTCCCAAAACTAACCCCTTAAGTCAAAATTTAACTTTCAAAACTACACGGCTCTGATTGAGCCATCACTTTCTATATTTGTGCTAAATTGTAACTGTTCTGTGCCTTCTATATAATAAAATCTGAAGTCGGACATGCTATAAAATTGGCCAAACCAAGGAAATCTTTTGGACCCGATACCATTCCCTCTGAGCTCCTTAAGATTGCCGGGGAAGATAATATTCAGTTACTCGTAAAACTGCTCAATGATATTTATGCCACCGGCGAATTTCTTGACGACTGGCTAAAATCAGTGTTCGTACCCATTCTGAAGAAACAAAGAGCAAGACGTTGTAATGACTATAGACTGATAAGCTTGCTGTGTCATGCCTTAAAAGTATTCCTTAGAATCATTCATGGCAGAATCAGAAGAAAGTTCGAAGAAGATCTGGACAACTCACAATTCGGATTCAGAAATATTCTTGGAACACGAGTGGCACTCTTTGTTTTGAACGTTCTGCTTCAGAAGTGCAAAGACCAATGACGGGATGTGTTTATTGCTTTACAGATTAAGAGAAGGCTTTCGATAGGGTAAAGCATACACAGTTAATCGAAATACACAGGAGTTGACAACAAAGACATCCGCATAATCAGAAATCTGTATTGGAGACAAACGGCATCGGTGAAATTTGGAGAGATCAGGTGAGAGGATGTTGCCATCCAACGAGGAGTGAGACAGTGTTGCATACTTTCGCCGTTGCTGTTTAACCTTTACTCCGACAAAATATTCAAAACAGCTTTATATGAACAACGATATGGAGTGAAGGTGTATGGAGAGTTCATTAACACATTCAGATATGCGGAGTAACGGGATTGAAAACCTTCAACGCCTGTTAGATAGAGTTTAACTGGCAGGAGCGGATATGGGCCTTAACATCAATATATCTAATTTATGGTCTTTAGCGGCCAGGAATATGCAGATGTTGATCTCCATCTCGACGGTTAAGCGATAGAAAGAGTTCACCATTTTAAATACTTTGGAAGCTACATTACTGACCAGTTAGATCCTGACAAAGAAATTAAGTGCAGAATAGAAGCAGCCAGAGCAACCTTCATTAAAATGAAGTCTCTCTTTTGCAATGATAGCATTAACCTGAAACTGCGCCCGAGAATCCTAAAATGCTATATTTGGTTGGTTTTGTTGTACAACATAGAGGTAAGGACATTGAAGGTTGCGACAGTTAACTGCTTGGAGGCGTTCGAGATGTGGCTGCATACAAGGATTCTCCTTATTCCGTGGACAGCTTACGTCACCAATCAGAAAGTACTGCAGGGAGCTAGAGCAGTCAGAGAGTTGTTGTCAACGGTAAAGTGCAGGAAACTGGAGTATTTGGAAGATGTTTTTCGTGTCAAACATTATGAGTTACCGCAGCTCATAATGATGGGAAAGAATGAGGGCATGCGCGGCGTTGGTAGGAAGCAGGTCACTTGGGTCAGAAACATACAAGATTATACGAATATGCCAGAGTCATAGCCAACGTCATTGGGACCTGATATGGCACATATAAGAAGAATAATGTTAAATAGGTTCGGAGAAAATCGAGTGTGACAGACAGACAGACACCGAAGTGATCCCATAAGTGGTTCGTACGGAACACTCAAAACATTTACTTCTTAACTAACCTTATTTATTGAAATTTCCAATTTTTTCTATTATACTTTTCTCCTTTTGCTCTCGATCTATTTTTTGTGTTTTAATAGTGGATTAAGAATTCATACACAACTTTTTTCTGTTTAGGGTGATTAATTTTTTAATTGCTTTCATTATTGTTGGTAATTATTTTTAGGATTACAATACGTTCACAGATCCAAACACTTCATTTGGGAAGCTGACGAGAGAGCATTTTGCTCCTAAATTTATAAATGGTATCATATTTTTATTAGTATTGTACTATTTTACCCTAAAAGACATGAACAAAATCTGATTATCGCCTTATTTTATAAAACACTGTTTACATGCGCAAGGACTAGTGTAACTTCCTGTACCAATCTCAGATTTCAGCCATCTGTAGGAATACCCATGCAAATGTTCTTGTATATTGCGGTATAAAGAAAGATGTCAAAATGTATAAACATTCAATTCCAAAAAGACATTACATTTTTAAAAATCAAAAATACAAGTACAAAAATTTCTAGAAATAGCTTTCTTATATAACAGTAAAAAAGTTGTTTTCATCTAAATCACAGAAATGTTTTCATCATCTATAGTTCGTATTAAGATTATACCGAGTAATGTAGTACGAGTATTTTGCCCAGGACCAGAATTTTTAGTATTTTCATTTTTATTTAGTGTATTCTTTATTTTAATATATAAGTTTTGTATACGAGATATTTGCTAAAAAGTAGCGGAATTTACCTTTCAAAAAAAATGTCCCAACTTAGAAAATATCCTGTATATATAGTGAAAAAATTTTGTAAGCATGTATATAAATATAAATACTGGACATTTTAAGTATTATTTCTTTTAAAGTCAATTATAGTATATGGACCATAAAAAACTGTATTCCAACATAATGTAGAATGTCAAAACCCTATAATTTTGATAATTAGGCCCAGAGAAAAAATTCTTTAATAAAAATAAAACCCTATTAAAATAAAATACCTGTCTTTTCAACTTGCGTTAAAGGTATAACCTGTTCTAAACGATTATTTAAGAAGCGAGAAAATACTTAAATATTGTAAGAAAATCACTTACAATAATTGTTATTTAGATCAGTAGCGCAGTTTAAATATTCATATAATGTAATAAATTAATAATCGCTAAATAATTTAGTTTAATTTGTCGATTATATTGACCCTCGATTGTTTCGATTAAGCATCTATTATCGTCGCAATTCGTCCTACAATTAGGGAAATATATAACTAAAGCTAGCCATGCCCGCGGCTCCGCTCGCGTAGACTTGATTCACTACTATCGTCACTGCTTATTCCTTATCTTACCTAACGTAATAAAATATCTGATATTATTTCCCTTTATCTCCCATTATTTCTCCTTATCTCCCGTTATCTCTACATAATTTCAATTATCTAGGCTTATCTCTGCTCATCTCCCATTATTTCTCCTTATCTTCCATTATTTCTCCTTATGTCCCATTGTCTCACCTTATCTCCCCTTATCTAGGCTTATCTCGACTTATCTCGCAATATTTCTGCTTATCTCTCCTTATTTCTCCTTATCTCCCATTATCTCACGATAACTCCAATTATCTAAACTTATCTCCGCTTATCTCCCATTATTTCTCCTTATCTCCCATTATTTATACTTATCTCCCATTATCTCACATTATCTCCCATTATCTAGGCTTATATCGAATTATATAGAACATATGTATAAATTTATAAAAACACATAAATCGGATAAGTGGTTCTCAAGTGATACGCGCACTAACGGACAGATAGACAGACAGAGAGACGTTGCATTTTATATATATTATATTCTTTGTAACATGATATTGTTCCATATTTAATCGTTTAGCATGTTTAAAAAAAAAAGAACGTAAATCGGATAAGTGGTTCTCTAGTGATAAGCGTACAAACGGACAAACAGACACAGAGACGTTGCATTTTATATATATTATAGATATCCTTTGCTACATGATATTGTTCCATATTTAGTGATTTAGGCAGTGTATTGCAAGAGAACGAGCTAGCGGGAAACTTTTTTTCGATTGATTATCGTCACTGCTTTCCTCATTCCTCATGTTACTTAACGTAATAAAATATAGCCTATAACTTGGCCAGAGAACATATGTATGTTTAAAAAAAAACACGTCAATCGGACAAGTGGTTCTCCAGTGATAAGCGCACTAACGGACAGAAAGACAGACAGACAGACAGAGATACGATGCATTCTATATATATTATAGATGTAATAATATATATATATATATATATATATATATATATATATATATATATATATATATATATATATATATATATATCTATAACCTGGTCAGAGAACATATGTATGAATTTAAAAAATCACGTAAATCGGATAAGTGGATCTCGAGGGATGAGCGCACTAACGAACAGACAAAGAGACGTTGCATTTTATGTATATTATAGATATAGATTATTATTATTATTATATAACCTGGTCAAAGAATGTATGTATGAATTTAAAAAAAGACACGTAAATCGGAAAAGTGGTTCTCGCGTGATAAACGCACTAATGAACAGACAGAGAGACATTGCATTTTATATATATATTATAGATTACAGATATTCTCTGCTACATAATATTGTTCCATATTTAATGGTTTAGGCTGTGTATTGCAAGGGAATACGCTAGCGGCAAACTTTTTTCCGACTTCATTCACTATTATCGTCACTGCTTATTCCTTATGTTACCTATCGTAATAAAATATAGCCTATAACCTGGCCAGAGAACATATGTATATTTTAAAAAAAAAGTACGTAAATCGGATAAGTGGTTCTCCAGTGATAAGCGCACTAACGGACAGACAGACAGACAGAGACGTTGCATTTTATATATAGTATAGAAGATGTTCATAGTGCGCATGTGTATACAAGACAATTAACGTCGCATCGTGCTTGAGTTTGAAAAGACGATGTACCCATATTTCAGGCATTTTACTAGATTTTTTTCCTTAATCGTAAGGATGTTTGGGAGATATCGGAGACAAAAGAAGGTGAAATTTTAATTTAATTAATAATTTGTTATTCCGGCATTAAAATTTATATACATAATTTTATTTTTTATATAATTTTTCTACACATATATGATTTTTTTTGTTTTAATTAATTTTAATTTAAAATTTTTCATATGTTTAATTATTTTATTGGGAATGTGGAATCTTTGATACAATGACACTACTCAGTATATATCACCACGCACGTGTTTGACTCAATCATCGCTCCTGATGAAGCTAAGATGGTTAATGAAACGCGCGTCAAGTGTAAAAATAAAGTGTTTGGTGTAGTGGTGATATATACTGAGTAGTATTTTTAATTATTACTAAAAAACGTTTGGCAGTGAAAATGCCTTGAATCCAACTTCAAATAATAAAGTATTTTATTTTTTATTTATAAGATAAATAAGATTCGAGAGTATCTCAAGACACGAAAAATTAGAACAGAAATATATGTATAGCCCAATAATGGGAAATTTTATTTTGTTAAAAATTAGTTAAATAGAATAAGTCTCGTGTAACTTGTTAGTAGGCAATTGTTTCTCTTCCTACACCTTTACAAACTAAAGCGTGCGTATGCGCATTGCGCATTGATCTTAGCGTTTATAATATTGATACCGATGGAAAGGGAACATAGTGACTGAGAAGGTTTATTTAAAAGATTAGAACAACAATAACTCAGCTTGAAGAGAAGAAAAGTCGAGAAAAAAAGATAAAGTTGAAGAGCATGTGCCATGTGAAAATGTTGAAGAGGAAACAGAAATATGAAATGGGCGGCGTATTGTTGATTTAACAACATATCTTATAGAAAAATTCAAATTCGTTATAGTTCGTTTCGATGACTTCTAACTCGAGCAGATGTTTACGATGTTGCCACGTTTTCACTGCAGATGACATGCTGAGTTCGATAATAGCATAAATCTCATTAATTTTTTTTTGCCATAACAATTTTGTAAGTCTTTAATATTACTAATTCATTTCCTTTTTAAATACTTAATTTACTACTTTACAAATTTGTTAACGATTCCTACTATTTTTTCGATACTATTTTTTTACTTAAATCACCGTGATAGTATGTTTTCCATTGAGCTACGAGTAAATTTGATATAAATAAAAACTTTTAAACGGTTTAGTGAAACAATTCCAAATTTTTTGAGGGGTTTCAAAAATCTATAATTTTTACTTGCACTTATAAATTCTCGTCGGTGTCTGTCTGTCCGTCTGTCACAACCGATTTTCTGCGAAACTATTTGACACAGAAATTGGGACTAATATAGGAATTGATGGCCCCATCAGAGCCATGTAGTTTTCTTCTTCCTCTTCTTTATATTAGCCATTCTTGTCTGTTTTTCTTTAATGTATCGTCACTACAGGTCGTCGTTCCATCTTTTTCGTGGCGTCCTATACTCTTTCGGCCCACCGGTGATTTATCTCGAGCTATTTTTACTAATCGTTGTTCGGACATTCTATTTATGTATTGGTTCCATTCTTGTTTTCTGTTTCTTATCCACGTGTTAATGTCCTCTACTTCACATATTTGCCTTATGTTGTCATTTGTTTCTCTATCCCAAAGTGTTCTTCCTGCAATTATTTTTAATGTTTTCACTTCACTTGTTTGTAAGTACCTCTGAGTTTTGCTTGTTTCTGGTCTTGTCTCTGCTGTGTAGGTCATAACTGGTCGAACTACAGATTTTATATATACGAGATTTTACTTCTGTTTTCAAGTATTTATTTTTTCCAAATAGTGTCATACAAGCATCCTGCTATTCTATTGGCTTTTACTACAGCAACTAGGACAGTATCGTCGGCGTAACACAATATTCGTATCTCTTTATTGCCCATTTTATAGCCTTTTGTTTTTACCTGTTTAATTATTTCATCTAATATAATGTTAAACAGTAGGGGACTCTGGATTCATTAAACTCCGAATTTACTCTCGCTTCTATTTTATTTCTTTTGTAGATGTTCACAATTAGTTTTATTATATCCAATGTAATATTCTTGTCATAAAGTGTGTGCACTACGTCTTGCAGCTGTACTTTATCAAATGCTTTTATCAGATCTATAAAGCATAAGAACGCTGGTCTGTTATACTCAATTGATTTAATAATTTGTCTGATTACAAATACTGCGTCGTTACAGGATCTTCTGCTCCTGAATTCTTGTTGTTCTTCGGCAAACTGTATAAATGGAGTTATTTTATTGTTAGCAATTTTTGTCGTCAGAGGTTAACAATTATTAAGATCGGTTTTTCTCCTTTTTTTAAAAAGTGGTATCATTATGTTCGTTCTCCATTCTTCTGGTATTCGCGATCCCTGATTATTTTGTTTATAAGCTTTGTTAATTCTTTAGTCAGTTTCACTCCTCCGTACTTTAATAGTTCATTTTGTATTTCGTCCTTACCAGCTAATTTTCGGCTTTTTAATTTTTTGAGAGCTTCTTCCACCTGTTTATCATCCATTTCTCATGTTTTATTGATTACTATTTCTGGTGTTTCGGGTGCCAAATTTTTTGTTGTATTATACAATTGCTTTATATAACTTATCCATGTATCTTTTTCGATGTACCTTACTTCTATTAATTCGTCCATTTCCTTTCGCTGTCCACGTATCATTCTCCAAATCTCCTTTGCATACCATAAAAGTCATGTTCCATTTCTTTAGAGAATTTTTCCCAATGTTCCATTTTCTTTTTTTTGTTAGTGCGTTTGTTTTATTATGGACTGTCTTATATTCTTCATATGTTTCTCTGGTCTTGATCTATATTTAAGATAGGCTTTTGTTTTTTTTAGCATTTTAATTAATCTTGATGTTCTGTTTATTTTGTGTTTCCCGAGTGCTTCCTTTGCCGCGTTTATAATGTTATCCTTGATCTTTCTCCAACTGTCTTCTTTGTCTTCTTCCTCTACTACTGAGTTTTTATTTATTTCGTCCTCCAATCCTGTCTGGTAGTCATTCTGATTTGTAGTTCTGAAAGTAAAATTTTGACTTAAATTTACTAGGTCATCGAGTGGAGTGTTAAATGAAACCTTGTGAAAACTCGAGTTCAAAAATATATATAATGTAATACATGCGCACACTTTTCTTTGTATTATTTTTAAAAAATTGCCAAAAATCGCCTCCCCCTTATCTAATGAGTACTGATCAAAAAATTTTGAAAAAATTCTGGAATGTTCTCCACAGGGTGTAAAACTGCATTTTACCAAATAATGTATAAAAATAACCCGCCCATGAAAGCCTGAAATTATACACGCAGGCCTGTGTTGCCAAATATACGATTTACTTTAACAGTTAAAATTTTTAGTACAATTAATCTGCCTTTCCCAACAAGTTTAATAAAAAAACTAGGTATATAAAAATTATTACCTTTTAAAATAACTGAACGACCAATTATTTACACCTATTTCAATATTGTAAATGTCGAAGCAGCACAGTCCAGCTTGCACTTGGGCGTTTTATTTTATCAAATATTGGTTACTGGCAAAAAATGATGATACGCAAACAAATCATTGGAATGTAAAAACTTACAGAAAATATTAAATAAAGCCGAATATGTTTGTACATTCATATCTACTTTTCAAACATATTGAAACGCGTATTTGTCTCATTTATCGTGAATATTCTCGCCTCTCCGACATAATGTAATAGACATACTGACAATTCCAGTAAAATTAGTAAGGAAATATTCCTAAGAACATTAAAGCATAGCTTAGCCTTGTGTGTCTTGAAGAAGTTCTTTATTACGCTATGCCTTAAGTAGGTTTTCTAACATTTTATATTAATGATTTGTTTCCAATACCGTGACGATACTTTATTTTGCTTTTATTGTTACAACATAGCATAACGTTATTATCACTGCTATAAAATGTCTATCTACTGAAATTTTAAAAACAGGAATTTGTGAAAGTCAATTTCGTTTAAACACGAGCATTCCGCGCAGGTAAAATTACACCATTTACATTTTAACTTATTCATCTGTTTCGAGATCAAGTAGAGAACACATACTTTTCAACTAACCCTGAATTATTTATAGAAAATTCCAAGTTACCTCCCATATCAAAGCTATAATGTGATAACAAAAGAAAACAATCAACACAGCGCATCAACTGGGCTAAGTTCAGCAAACACAAAGAACATCATTAGTACCCGGATAAGGTCTGAACCTTATCCGGGTACTAACGGAAAACTATGACAAAATAGATACTTATACTGCACTCTGTCGGTGATTTATTTAAAGACTTTTCGAACAATGCGGCCAGACCACAGCTGACACTTAATTGCAGAAGCGCACCTTCTCAAGCTTCCCGCTCGAAGGCATAGATGGTACATTAGTGAAGCAAAGAAGATGAATCGAAAGATCCGCACTTTGGAAGTTCCCAAAAGTGTTCTCTGTATTTGCTAGACCATCCCAAGACGCATTTCGCCGCATCACGGCTCATCAGCCGAACTAGGTTCAGCAAACACAAAGAACACCATTTCAGACCTTATCCAGGTACTAACGGAAAACCATGACAAAATAGATGCTTATACTGCCTTCCGTCGGTGACTTATTTGAAGTCTTTCCGAATAACGGATAAATACCAGTACTAGTACCATCGCTCTCGAGTGCCACTCATCCCATTTCTACACCTAAAATGAGTTCAGGCCTTTGGAAGGACAAGTGCCGATTATGGCGAGTTCATCCGCCACATTGTTTAGCTATACTCCCCGATATCTAGGAAGCCACAACAACTCGACCTAGGTCATCTCTGCACTCTCATATCAGTGCCAAGTTTGTTCGGGATTTGGGAATTGCCTGGAGTGGTGTCTGACTGGCAGAGCAGGTGTACACCATGAAACCAGCTCCTTCATAGTGCATACCATTAAAATGGCAAAAACCTCTGCCTGGAAAACTGTGGTGTATCTCTTTCGTACATCTGCAGTTTTTAAATAAACACCTGCCCCCGCCGACCTACTCTGGCCTTTTACGACCCATCGGTGAAGAACACCAGAGCGTCCTAGGGCAAGTTGATCTTCTGTTCATCCTAGAGACCCCGACTAGGGAAATTAAGGAAGAAGGATCTGTTACGCCTTAAACAATCTCCTATAGTCAGCAGTGGGATTTCCTCCTTCGCTTTTGGGGCTGTTCTGCCTAGCTTTATTTGTACCATAGTCTTTTCGACACCTGGCCTCCAGACCACTGAGCCATAACTGACTCTTGGCGTTTAGAGCAAGTGCGTGATTCGGAGATTGAGTTCCAAACGAGCCTCCGAAAGCGATGCAGAATGCGTGGCAGTCTACAACTTTAGAACAAATAATAATAAAATCGATTTAGAACAAGTTAGAATACACCCTGTATTGTTTGTTTACTTCAGTTTGGAATTTTTGTATTTCTACACCATTTTAAATTTAATGAAGGCACAACATTTTAGTCCATATTTCTTGTTTATGAGTTTTAAACGGAAAGCAATTATTCTGCACCCTTCCTATCAATTAACCTTTATAACTGATTGGCGTGAAACAAAGGGCTCGTAAAATAAAGAGAAAGCAGTTATTCCGTGAATTAAAATCACAATGTAAGACTTCCTTTTCACGTTTAAAAATTTTAAAAATACTTTAGTAGCGAATTGAATTTTCAGAGATATTTCATGTAATGGTTGTCATGGTGGAGATGTGAAATTTAGATGCGGTTAAATTGCAAATGTAGCTGTCCAGTTATCATGGGACAATGGATCCAAACCACCACCGAATTTTTTAAAAATCAGAAAGGCAAGATACTCCAACAGAAAGTTTTTAAAAATTTACTTCAATTTACAAAAATAATCAGTTGACCGTGAAAACTAGATTTTCTAACCAAAAAAAAAATGATCTGTAAATCGTAAAGTAGCTGTGGGGCACTCTCTTTCTCTCTCTCAATCTTTTTTTTCCAACAGAAGTACTGGTGACACTATGCAGTTGCTGCCTCAACAGTTGTTCTCCAGGCATCTCGATCCTTCGTGACCTGACTTGACCCGTGCATACTCATACCAAGAAGAGATCTTACCTGATTAGACCTTCTTGATCTTCTACCTTCCACCTTACCCGTTACTACAAGCTTTTCCATGGCATCCACTTTCCTCATAATCTGACCAAAATATTTCTGGTCTATTAATTCTGTTTAAAAAACGGCCATTTATACTAAGCTCTTCAAGAATAGATACATTAATAAGGTGTTCGGTATATGATAATCTGAGGATTCTTCGATATGCCTACATCTCAAACTCATCAGTTCGTTTTTGTCCGCTTGTTTAATGATCCATGTTTCCAATACGTAAGTTGTTATGGGGTATACGAGGCTGGCTAGCAATCTTAACCTTGTGTTTTTGTTATAGCTGGAATTTTCCAGATCTTAGTGAGTTTGTTCGTCGAGTTTCTAGCCATAACCAAACGTCTTTTTACGGCCGCTTCGCAGCCACCATTGTGAATTTTGAGGAAACCCAAATAGTTGAAATGGTCTAGAACAGTGAAAGCAGCAAATTCATTTGTGTTTGAGAGATCTGCATTACGACTAACAATCATTATTTTGGTTTTAGCTTTATTAATTGTCAGTCCATAGTTTTTATTAGTGATTTCAAGACGTTCCATAATTGATTTCGGATCTTGTATTGACGTTGCCAGTATTACAGTATCATCCACATATCTAAGGTTACTTAGGTTTTTTTCACCGATTGTCACACCCCTGCTCCAGCAGTCCAACACAGATCTCACTATATGTTCACTAGATTTGTTAAAAAGTAAGGGTGAGGGAATACAGCTCAGGCTACGCCAGCTTCTGCGTTAAAAGGTTTGGAAAAAGAATTATTCAGTTTAATTTTGCTTGTGTTCTCATCCAATAAGGTTTACAAAATGTCTAGGTGTTCTCATGCTCATTTGAATCGATCAGAGTTTATTCCATTGCATGTAAAGCTTTGTAGTAATTTACAAAACAGATCGAACTCCACGATTTTTTCTATTGTCTGGCGTATGTTGAGAATTTGTTGTCTAGAATGAAGTTAGATATCTTCCAGTCTTCCATGGTACATTACACAGTTGATGTAGCAATTTCACACCATTCTTTCGGCCATCTTCCAGTTTTCCATGGTACATTACACAGTTGAGGTGACATAGTCTGTCTCTTGGATATACCTAAAGCAGTTTTCGGTCACCGGAAGGGAGTCATGGTTCATTCAGGGTATTTCGGCACAATCGATTTAAGTGGCGTCTGTCTAATTTGAGAAATAGGAGGCGTCAGGCACGTCATTTTCATCATCATCATAATTTTAAGGTTATGTAACTTCAGCTATATAATTCCAATTCCTTCATCCTATATAATTACTATGTAAATCCTTCAATCTTTCCTAAAAAGTTATAATTTATTTATGATATCATGACTGTGATGTGTGGAATGCATGTGAAAGTTGTCATGTGGCATGGCAATTATCTGTCGCGACGATACAGAACTTTTATTATATTTGAGATTATAAAACCAATAATTCCTGATTCATCGTTGTCGAAGATTTATTAATATACAGTCAGTCAAGTAAGAACGTGACCGCTCGCATTCTTAAATTACCTTAGTAAGTTGTCCAATCGCCTCCCGCATCAATAATCGCTTGGCATCTTCGACGCATGCTGTCGACGAGATTTTCTGTATACTAGGCAATGATGTCCATATTTTTTCGAATCTCGCGAGACAACCGAGTCAAAATCCTCAGACTCTTTCCTTCGAGCTATCTCTTTACGAGAGACCAAACGTTTTCAATATGGTTAGCATCCGGCGATTTTGAGGGCCACTCTAGTATCTTATCATGGGCCCAAGCGAGCCGGTTTCTGACGTGATTTTCACCCAGCAAAGATTTCTTCAACGTGCTTGGCATCATGAGCACGAAGATGTTGTCGAATGGTCTCATGGGACATATTCAAACCCGATTTTCTTAATTTTGCCGCTTCTTGACGCAGCGTCAATTTCGGGTTTCATGAAAACAAAGACATGATTCATTTTTCAACTTTCAAAGTGACTTTGCCTACCGAGCCACGTTTTGGTAAGTCGTTGACAGTTTTCGTCTCTTTAAAATGATTTTCCCACTTCTTCACAAACGACACAGTCTTTTTAATATATTTAGCTGCCGCAGAATGTATCATTTTACGTCCTTTTGAATGGGAACGAAGAAAGACTGCCTCGAACCGACACACAAAAGTGACTCATTTTGGATTTTACGTGATTTCGACGAAAGTTCGGAATCGATTGATACTTTTACTAAAATGCGTCGTAGACAAAGGTTCCCTCTACCGATTTTTTGTTGAATCGCTAGAATCGCATCTACCAAAAGTGAATTATCGCGAACACGTTCTTGCTTGTCAGGCTGTAGGAGGGTGTTTTTAAGATATCTACCTAGTTATAAAGTAACACTCTCAGCGCTTAAAATTTTTTACGTAACTGCCATCTACACTAATACACTTAGTCCAGGTCTTTTCGTTTTATTTCATCTAAAAAAATCTTTTGCATGCAAAAACACACTTTAAAAGAAAAAAGTTGCCGAACACTTAATCAGGTCTATAGGATGAATGTTCTAACTTGGTGAATCCACAGTTTTTGGTAACGGCACATACTTGCGAGTCTTGTGTTAGTGTCGTGTAACAACAGTATTTGGGTTCTCGATGAATTGAACATTTTTCTATAATGGCCCGCTTTTATTGGGACCTCATCATTAATTGCGGCCTCTTTTTCTACATATTGATTAAGCAAAATTTCTTCATAGTCCCTAAAAACAGACGCCATCAACTTTCTAGAATACGAGCAAATTTTGACCCTATTTGGAGGTGACGAGTCGTTTTGAACCGATTGGATCGACTCCTGGTTTGTAGGAAAATCCAAATAAAATCCTCTTGTTGCCTGTAATCTAGTTGCAAGAAATAACTGTTGTCTAAAGCGTTTTTTTTCTGCTGTAGTATATGGACTTTGGGGATCCATCTTGTAGAAACTTTTTTCATCAGTAAATCATCGTGAAAAATCTAAAAAAGTAGTCTGGGATACGCCAGCTACTTTAGCGAGTTCTAGAATCTTCATTCGGCGATCTGAGACCAGCGAATTCTCACAAATCCAAAGGGTTTCTTCAGTTCTGGCCTCAATCGGTCTTTCTGATCTGGGATTATACTGAATTGAGTCCTTGAAAATAAGATGAGTATCATTGCCGTATACGTAGGAAATTTTTTTAGGGATGACTTTTGGCACATTTCCCACTTTAGTGAACTTTATCATAGCGCGATTGCTTTCATTCATTTTTCGAAAGAAAAAGAATGGTGAAAACTGCAAAACACAACGATTTCGTAGAAAGTTTCGTCAAATTTCTTATATTAGCGACAGTAATTTGTCAACCAAGCATTTTTTTGGTATGGTGTTATATATATTATTAAGTAAATAACTTTATTAGAGAGATTTTGCAACGCTTATTTTGGTAGGCCACTGTCTTTATCTTTATTTTAAACATGCGCCCACCGTTTAGAGCTTGCGCAGAAGTAAAGGAAGAAATTAAATATAAGGACTCAGCTGTTATCGTTATTTAAAGCAGGCGCCCACCATTTGGAGCTTGCACAGTATTGAAATAAAATAAGACAAAAACTTTATTAAGGATAACGATTTCCCTTATTTAGGAACTTAGAAGAGAGGTTATTTGACGTTCGTTATTTTTATCGCTATTATGGTAGGGCCTGTTTTAAGTTTTATAAGTGCTCCGCACGGAACACTTATAAGATCACTTCGGTGTCTGTCTGTCACACCCGATTTTCTCCGAAACTATTTGTCATAGAACGTTGAAATTTGGTAATAATATAGGAATTGATGGCCTCATGAAAGCCGTGTAATTTTGAAAGTCAAATTTTGACTTAAGGGGTTAAGTTTTGGGGGGTGAAAGTGGAAGTGAAAAAAAATTTTTTTAGTAGGTCAAATGAAAGCTTGTGAAAACGCGAGTAAAAAATATATATAATGTAATACTTGCGCACACTTTTCTTTGTATTATTTTTAAAAAATAGCGAAAAATTGCTGTCCCCCCACCTTATCTCGAAAAGTACTGATCAAAAAATTTTGAAAAAATTCTGGAATATTCTCCAGGGGGTGTAGATTGAACGAAAATTATCACGAGTGCATTACCTTTAATAATTTATCTGGTATATAAAAAAAAACAAAAATTTCAAGGTCATCAATTTTCAGTAAAGATTAGGAACAAACTTTGTTGAAAACTCATTTGGGGTGTATTTTGTGAAGTCACTGATCATTTTATACCACCGTAACAACATTTTTTTATTTTAAAAGCAGTCAACGTACGGAACACTAATTGTGCAAGTTCAACTTACACTTGATCGGTTATTTTGTTTTATTTTCTTATGGTATACAAACCACTAAGAAAATACACTAAAATTCAAATGATAATCTTTTATTACAAATAAGACTGACAACAGTTAATTAGTGTTTAGGTTATGTTGGCATTTTGCAATTTTTGGCACAGTGGCATTACAGTGTTTGTAGTCCTAATTTCAAATGAAATTTTATTTATCGCATATTCATATTACCTTGGAAATATTAAAGGAAGTGATAGAAAATACAATTTTAATTCAGAAACATGTGTTGACCCATCAAATACTAATAACCGGTGTGCCTAACTATTAAATGAATGGAAAAAATCCCATAAGTTTATAGAAAACTAGCCGGGCCCGCAGCTCCGCTCGCGTGGACTTGGTTTACTACTATCGTCACTGCTTATTCCTTATGTTACCTAACGTAATAAAATATCTCCCATTATTTCCCCTTATCTCCCAATATTTCTCCTTATCTCACCATAACTCCCATTATCTAGACTTATCTCTGTTTATCTCCCATTATTTCTCCTTATCTCCCATTATACTTATTTCCTAATGTCTCACCTTATATCCCATTATCAAGGCTTATCTCGACTTATCTATCTCCCATTATTTCTCCTTATCTCCCATTATCTCACCTTATCTCCCATTATCTAGGCTTATATCGAATAATATATATGTATAAATTTATAAAAACACGTAAATCAGATAAGTGGTTCTCGAGTGATAAGCGCACTAACGGACAGACAGACAGACAAAGAGACCTTACATTTTATATATATTATATTCTTTGCTACATGATATTGTTCCATATTTAATGCTTTAGGCAGTGTATTGCAAGAGAACGCGCTAGCGGCAAACTTTTCTCCGACTTGATTCACTATTATCGTCACTGCTTATTCCTTATGTCACCTAACATAATAAAATATATCCTATAACCTGGCCAGAGAACATACGTATATTTAAAAAAAAGCACGTAAATCGGATAAGTGGTTCTCCAGTGATAAGCGCACAAACGGACAGACAGAGAGACGTTGCATTTTATATATATATTATAGATATCCTTTGCTACATGATATTGTTCCATATTTAGTGGTTTAGGCAGTGTATTGCAAGAGAACGCTCTAGCGGCAAACTTTTTTTTCCGATTTCATTCACTATTATCGTCACTGCTTATTCCTTATGCTACCTATCGTAATAAAATATAGCCTATAATCTGGCCGGAGAACATATGCATGTTTTTAAAAAAAAAGTACGAAAATCGAATAAGTGGTTCTCCAGTGATAAGCGCACTAACGAACAGACAGACAGACATACAGAGATACGTTGCATTTTATATATAATATAGATGTAATAAAATATGTATCTATAATCTAGTCAGAGAACATATGTATGAATTTAAAAAATCACGTAAATCGGATAAGTGGTTCTCGAGGGATAATCGCACTAACGGACAGACAGACAGACAGAGACACGTTGCATTTTATATATATTATAGATATAGATTATTATTATTATTATTATATAACCTGGCCAAAGAATATATGTATGAATTTAAAAAAAGACAGGTAAATCGGATAAATGGTTCTTGCGTGATAAACGCCCTAATGGGCAGACAGACAGACAGAGAGACATTGCATTTTATATATATTATAGGTTATAGATATTCTCTTCTACATAATATTGTTCCATTTTTAATGGTTTAGGCTGTGTATTGCAAACGAACGCGCTAGCGGCAAACTTTTTTCCGACTTCATTCATTATTTTACGTCACTGCTCATTCCTTATGCTACCTATCGTAATAAAATATAGCCTATAACCGGCCAGGGAACATATGCATGTTTTAAAAAAAAGTACGTAAATCGGATAAGTGATAAGCGCACTAACAGACAGACAGACAGACAGAGACGTTGCATTTTATATATATTATTATAGATGAATACTAACCTAACCTTGAAATGCCTTTGCGTTAATACTGCACATGCCTGTGGACAATGATAAGGACAAAGGCATGTGAAAAATAAGCGTTGCAAAACCTCTCTTTTAATTTATTTATTGACATTTTTTGCCGTCATTCCGTCTCGCCTCTGACTTATTGTGCCTTAGGGTCAACCAAGTTAAAATTGTGAATCACCGGAACTTCCGGTCTGACTATGCTGCCGTGTATATGTTTTCGTTTCCCAAGCCCTTCGACTAGTAAATTGCTACCCATATACCCGCTTTGCGATGAAACCCTTCGGCAAAACAATATACGATTAAATAATTGTTAAAGTTCTGATTTAAAACTTTGATAAATCGAAATTAAGTTTCCCTTACACTTTTAAATTGATTTTATGATTTTTTTATGAATTCATCAAACTAGTGGGGAGGATTTTGAAGATGTTTTGATTGTAAAAATTGGCAAATATTATCAGTACATTTTGGACCGTGCATTCGAGAGGCAATTTTTGCATATATAAACAAATATGAACGACTTTGGAGTATTTCCTTTCTCAAAATACTAGACACTCGCAGAAAGTTACAAGAAAAACTGGAGATATGATATTTTTCAGAAGCTAGGGTAGAGGTAACTTGTTTCTCGATTCTGGTGGTTGTGTCGGTTTGACTAATGTTGTAGATGGTGTCACTTGACAGCCTATTTATCTTCTTCTTTCCTTGCCTATGATCAGGGTTGCATTTGCCCTTGTCTGCTGAAAAGAACCAGTATTGACTCGTTCTTTGTTAGTTGTTTTAAGGTATATTTTTCCTTTAATGGAAGGTTTGGCACGTAAAGCATTTTTTTTATCATTCGCCCCTCCGCCTATATCATAGATATATCGGCGAGGATGTCGTAATACTCGTCGACGTTGTCAAAGTGCCACGGGCATTCTAGCATGTTTTATAATCTTAAATGTCTCATTTCGAACCTGTCAGTAGGTAGTTTTCTAGTCGAAGCTTCAGCATTGGAGATCATTTTCTCGACTGGGATATTCTAGAGGTAAGCGAAGTTGGGTCCTCTGGACTAAACGGAGGTTTGAGTTTCAATTGACTTTATTACTGTGTTCTGCGCTGGATGTAGGTTTGTTCTTCAGCAAATTCTCAAAATTCTTTTGTTTTTCAAAATAACTTATTATTTTCTGCTTGTTCTTTGGTGATCCTGTTGAAGGTTTTAAAAATGTGCTGTTCAACAATAGAAGTGATATAGAGAATTAATCTATATATTCGCTACTACCGCACAGCTGTTGGGTGGTTTAAGGGGTTACGCCACCTTGGCACTCGAAAAAATAGGCCTAAAGTATATATTTTTTTTTTGACGCAACTATTGTATATATAATATAATTTTTATTTTCCACAAAAACATTATAGTTTTAACAACAAATGAAAAAATATAATATTAAAAAAATTAATAAAATGGTAAAGATATGAACAATCTTGTAGGACCCTCCTTTGAGAATCCTTGCCACCGGTGGAATTTTTTTCTCAGTCAAGAATCATCCAAAAACTAAACCAATCATTTTTCATTGTTAAAAAAAGTCATAGTCAAGTGGCCACTTATGGAAAAATTTTTTTTTTTTTTTGTAGAAGTGACAGCCGTTCTAAAATTAACTCGGATTTTATACAAAAATTTTGAGTTTTAAAAATTATTAAAAAATTAACGGTGCATCCGATTGAAAAAACCCTATGTCAACTTCAAGATAATATTATAAAGAATATGTGGTATACATTTTATCAAAATCGGTTCGGTAGATCTCGAGATATTTTGTCCACCAGTTTGAAAAAAGTAGTTTCGAGAAAAACGCAGAAGGGAAAAAGTACCATGTCCGCGTTTTAAAAGTCTATAATTTTTTTTATATTACTTTTAATCTGCGATTCTATTTTGTAAAGCTTGAAATATTCTTAAAAGTATAAATAATAAATCTAATCGATTTTTTAAAAATTTCAAGGTGGCGTAACCCCTTAAGAAAGTGTTTTCTTTTCTGGTTGAACTGGAATGAACATTTTTTTGTAAAAATTTACAAAAAAATATTTATAAACCTCTTTTTAGTGTTCCGTACCGAACACTTATAAGATCACTTCGGTGTCTGTCCGTCTGTCTGACCGTCTATCACACCCAATTTTCTCCGATATTATTTGACACTGAAAGTTGAAATTTGACACTAATATATGAATTGATGGCCTCATCAGAGCCGTGTAGTTTTGAAAGTCAAATTTTGACTTAAGGGGTTAGTTTTGAGGGGTGAAATCGGAAGTGGAATTTTTTTTTTATCATCTGTGTTTCGAGTGAGGTGTCAAATGAAAGCTTGTAAAACACAAGTTCAAAAATATGTGTAATGTAATACCTACACACACTTTTCATTGTATTTATTTTTAAAAAATTACGAAAAATCGCTGTCGCCCCCCCGTACCTTGAAAAGTACTGATCCGAAAATTTTAAAAAAATTCTGGAATATTCTCCACGGGGTGTAGATTGAACAGACATTATCACGAGTGCATTACCTTTAATAATTTATCTGGTATATATATATATAAAAAAAAAAAAAATAATTCAAGGTCATCAGCTATCAGCGAAGATTGGGAAAAAATTTTGTTGAAAACTCATTTGGAGTGTCAATTTTTCATCTCCATAGCAAGAATTTTTGGTTTAAAAGCAATCAACGTACGGAACACTAATTGCGCAAATCCGATTTGCACTTGGCCTATCATTTATGTTTTCGAATAAAGAAAACTAATATTTACCAGGTGTACAAGTATGAAATGCGGATTTTTTTTCTAAAAAAACATGTTAAATTCGGAAGAATGATAAAAAGTGCTTTATTCAAAGTATGCTCCATCGTTTGTTATACATTTTTCCCATCTTTCGGGCAATTTGTGAATACCATGCCAGTAAAAATCTTTTGCTGCGAACCATTCATCAAGCCATTTTTTCACATCTTCGTACGAACCAAAGTGCTACTCAGCAAGTGCGTGACCCATCGATGCAAACAAGTGGCAATCGGAAGAAGCCAAGTCTGGTGAGTAAGCCGCGTGGGGTAGAACGTCCCAACTAGGTGCTTCCAACGTGTCGCGAACTGGTTTTGCCGTATGTGATAGAGCATTGTCATGAAGAAAAATGACTTTGTGTTGCCTCTTTCGGTATTTTGGTCTTTTTTCAAGCAGCGAACGGTTCAAATCGGTCAACTGTTGTTGGTAACGTTTAGTATTAACCATTGCCCCAGGTTTTTAACAGCTCATAATAGACCAAGCCCCTCTGGTCCCACCAAACACAGAGCATCGTCTTTCTGCCAAAGCGATTCGGTCTTGCGGTCGATATGGATGGTGCGCCTGGGTCTACCCATGATTTTTTGCGCTTGGGATTCTCAAAATAAATCCACTTTTCATTCCCTGCAACTATACGATGCAAAAACGACTTCCTTTTGTACCGAGCCAGCAAAATATCACACGTGTTTTTGCGCTTTTCTATTTGCCTGAGGTTCAACTCATGTAGTACCCATCTACCGGCTTCTAAATCTTTCCCATCTCTCGTAGCCGATTGGAAACAGCTTGTTTACTAACGCCCAATTGCTCGGAGAGTTGTTTTTGTGTTTGCAAATCATCTTCATCCAACAATGCTTGTAATTCCACATCTTCGTATTTTTTTAGCGGTTTTCCACGTTCCGTGTCTTCAACATCGAAGTCACCACTTTTGAAACGCCAAAACCATCGTTCACACGTATCTTGCGACGGAGCATGTTCACCATAAGCTTCTCGAAGTAATCGGTATGATTCAACAGCAGTTTTCTTCAAGTGAAAGCAAAAAATTATTGCTGTCCGTGAATGTTCTTTGTTCGGTATAACTTTCGACATATTGAACACAACAACATAACACTATGCACACACTTTTCCAATTTATCACTCGTGCGCGTCTGACACTTGTTGATGACACAACAAAATGGCGCAGTATCAAATCTTTATAGCCCAAACTGCATTGGTGCACCATCTGTTGTCTGAAATCCGCATTTCATACTTGTACACCTGGTATATGTGTTTCTGGACAATATTATCATTTTTCGAAAGTATTCCATGCGACACAATTTCTTCATTCTTTTAATTATAAAAATTCTTTATCAACTTTTTTTTATTAAAAGTCATATAAATAATCTTCCTGAGCTCCTCAGTGTAATAATACTCGGTATCCTAAATAAATTGTATTAATAATGGAGAGCAATTTGGTCGGAATCCTTTCAATAAGCATTGTGGACTGACCCGTTTACGACAGACTGAATTTTATAAACAGAAATTCCTTATTTTTATATCATCAAGAATATCATGTTAAGAAAACTATCAAATCTATCTCAAACAATAAAAAATGAGTAAAAAAAGCCTATAACCCTCACAAAAGGGCCATCAAAATAAATAAAGGTTTTAAGAAGCTCTATATTATTTATGACTTAACGTTATGGCCAGTACAGCGTCATGTTGTGGTTCGTTTATAGTATAATTGAATATTTATGGTTCGTTTAGTACACCGTAACGAATCTTAATAAACAATTTGTTTGCTGTAAACCCATGTTGCATATTCAATATTGTTCACACTGGTTGTTCGTTATCGTTGAGAGTTTAGTTTTATTGTCGGAAACATGAACAACCCTATTAACTGGAACTCAACCTAACATAATGGAGTTGATACTTTAAACCGACTGTAGGGCGCACCAATTTAAAACTGATTTTCGCTATAGAAATTTAAAACTGATCCCCAATAAATTATTTAGGTAGGCAAAATTACATGTTGCAGCCGAAAACCGATAATACCGTATAAAGAGCCCTGCTAGGAGGCTGGTATGTGTTAGGTACGACTACCCATATATTGGGAAAAGTACGTGAATTTTTGCCTTCTTCAGTATGTATACGAAAAGGCTACACTACTACTACTACTAAGTTAAATTCAATAATCTATAATATATATAAAATGCAACGTCTCTCTGTCTGTCTGTCTGTCTGTCGGTTAGTGCGCCTATCACTGAAGAACCACTTATCCGATTTACGTACTTTTTTTTTTTAAACATGCATATGTTCTCTGGCCAAGCTATAGGCTATATTTTATTCCGATAGGTAGCATAAGGAATGAGCAGTGACGTAAAATAGCGAATGATGTCGGAAATAAGTATGCCGCTAGCGCGTGCCTTTGCAATACACAGCCTAAACCTGGAACCTAAATATGGAACAATATTATGTAGCAAAGAATATCTGTAATCTATAATCTATAATATATATAAAATGCAATGTCTCTCTGTCTGTCTGTCCATTAGTGCGTTTATCACGCGGGAACAACTTATCCGATTTACCTGTCTTTTTTTAAATTCATACATATATTCTTTGGCCAGGTTATATAATAATAATAATAATAATAATCTATATCTATAATATATATAAAATGCAATGTTTGTCTGTCTGTCCGTTAATGCGCTTATCCCTCGAGAACCACTTATCCGATTTACGTGATTTTTTAAATTCATACATATGTTCTCTGACCAGGTTATAGGTATATATTTTATTACATCTATAATATATATAAAATGCAACGTATCTCTGTCTGTCTGTCTGTCCGTTAGTGCGCTTATCACTCGAGAACCACTTATCCGATCGTACTTTTTTTTTAAAACATACATATGTTCTCCGACCAGGTTATAGGCTGTATTTTATTACGATAGGTAGCATAAGGAATGAGCAGTGACAATAATAGTAAATGAAGTCGGACAAAGTTTGCCGCTAGCGCGTTCTCTTGCAATACACAGTCCAAACCATTAAATATGGAACAATATATGGAATAATATATATAAAATGCAATGTCTCCCTGTCCGTCTGGCTGTATGTCTGTCTGTCCGTCGGTTAGTGTGCTTATCACTGGAGAACCACTTATCCGATTTACGTGCCTTTTTTTTAAACATACGTATATTCTCTGGCCAGGTTATAGGATATATTTTATTAGGTGACATAAGGAATAAGCAGTGACGACAATAGTAAATCAAGTCGAAGAAAAGTTTGCCGCTAGCGCGTTCTTTTGCAATACACTCCCTAAAGCATTAAATATGGAACAATATCATGTAGCAAAGAATACAATATATACAAAATGCAACGTCTCTCTGTCTGTCTGTCCGTTAGTGCGCTTATCACTCGAGAACCTCTTTCCGGTAAATTTATACATATGTTCTATATAATTCGATATAAGCGTAGATAATGGGAGATAAGGTGAGATAATGAGAGATAAGAATAAATAATAGGAGATAAGGAGAGATAATGTAATACACTCCCTAAAGCATTAAAAATGGAACAATATTATGTAGCAAAGAATACAATATATATAAAATGAAACGTCTCTCTGTCTGTCTGTCTGTCCGTTAGTGCGCTTATCACTCGAGAACCACTTATCCGATAAATTTATACATATGTTCTATATAATTCGATATAAGCCTAGATAATGGGAGATAAGGTGAGATAATGGGAGATAAGTATAAATAATAGGAGATAAGGAGAGGTAATGGGAGATAAGCAGAGATAAGTCTAGATAATGGGAGTTATGGTGAGATAATGAGAGATAAGGAGAAATAATGAGAGATAAGGAGAAATAATGGGAGATAAGGAGAAATAATGGGAGATAAGTCGAGATAAGCCTAGATAATGGGAAATAAGGTGAGATAATGGGAGATAAGGAGAAATAATGGGAGATAAGGAGAAATAATGGGAGATGAGCAGAGATAAGCTTAGATAATGGAAATTATGTAGAGATAATGGGAGAAAAGGAGAAATAGGGAGATAAGGAGAAATAATGGGAGATATTTTATTACGTTGGGTAACATAAGGAATAAGCAGTGACGATAGTAGTGAATCAAGTCCACGCGAGCGGAGCCGCGGGCCCGGCTAGTGATTTAATAATTGATGAAATAGCTCTATAACGCGGAATAAGACAAGGCGATACTATCGCGCCGAAATTTTTTACACTGGCTTTCGAGGACGTCTTTAAACAACTGGATTTAAAGGAGATAGGAATAAATGTTAATGGAAGATACTTGAGCCACCTCCGTTTTGCTGACGATGTAGTTTTGATCGGCCACAACTTACAACAGTTACAAGAGATGGTTCAGGACCTGAAAGCAGCTTTCGAAAAAGTTGGGCTGACTATGAATTTAACAAAAACTAAAATCCTGACTCCAGCCGAAACACCAGTCTATGTTGGAGACGGTAAAATAGAAAAAGTAAAAGAATATGTTTACCTAGGTCATGAAGTAAAACTTGATCAAGAGAACCCAAAAGCCAAATTGAGTAGGAAATTAGAATGACATAGACAGCCACTGGAAAACTGGGTCATGTCTTAAAAAGTCCTGATATCCCGATCAATCTGCAAACCAAAGTTTTTAATACGTGCATTCTCCCTGTGATGACGTATGGATTAGAAACCGTAATAGTAACAGTGAAAACAGCTACGAGGCTGGTTTGAAAAGTCCGTGCAAAGTCCGAGAGATGGCACCACCGGCGCGTATCGAGATCATGTTTAGTTAGTAGCATCTCTTGAATGAACGCACACCAAGTTTCAGCCATATTAGTCTATTTCTTTGTGTTTGGCATTCGTGTGAATCAAGGAAGTCGAGTGATTTTCAAGAAATGGACGAAAAAGAATTTCGTGTGGTGATTAAACATTACTTTATGAAAGGCAAAACGCCTCAGGAGACTAAAGATAAACATTATGATGACTCTGCACCTTCGATTAGAACAGTTTATAAGTGGTTTCAAAATTTTCGGACTGGCCATATGGGCACAAGTGACGCTGAACGTTCTGGACGGCCTGTGGAGGTTACGACTCCAGAAATCATTGATCAAATCCATGATATGGTGATGGATGACAGAAGAGTTAAGGTGCGTGAGATTGCTAGTGCTGAGGGCATCTCGACTGAACGAGTACATAATATTTTGCATAAACATTTGGACATGAGAAAGCTATCCGCAAGATGGGTGCCGCGATTGCTCACGCTTGACCAAAAACGGAATCGTGTGAAGTGTTGCAAAGATGGTTTGCAGCTGCTCCAGAAGAATCCGGAGGACTTTAAGCGTCGTTTCGTCACTGTGGATGAAACATGGATA
Source organism: Pachyrhynchus sulphureomaculatus (assembly GCA_019049505.1). Classification (NCBI taxonomy): domain Eukaryota; kingdom Metazoa; phylum Arthropoda; class Insecta; order Coleoptera; family Curculionidae; genus Pachyrhynchus; species Pachyrhynchus sulphureomaculatus. The sequence goes on from CM032456.1 coordinate 168,288,571, forward strand.
CATTACTATACTCCTGAGACCAAACAACAATCTAAACAATGGGTTACCAAGGGGGAATCTGCACCAAAAAAGGCGAAGACCGTTCCTTCGGCCGGAAAGGTTATGGCGACTGTCTTTTGGGATTCGCAAGGGATAATCCTCATCGACTATCTGGAAAAGGGTAAAACTATTACAGGTAAATATTATTCATCGTTATTGGACCGTTTGAAAACCGAGCTGCAAGAAAAACGCCCGCGATTGGCCCACAAGAAAGTCCTTTTCCATCACGACAACGCACCAGCACACACCTCAGCAGTTGTGGTCGCAAAATTAATGGAAATAGGATTCCAACTCGTTTCACATCCCCCCTATTCTCCAGACTTGGCTCTCTCGGACTACTATTTGTTCCCCAATTTGAAGAAATGGTTGGCGGGACAAAGATTTTATTCAAACGAGGAGGTGATTGCAGACACTAATGGATATTTTGCAGACTTGGACAAATCCTATTATTCGGAAGGGATCAACAAACTAGAACATCGTTGGACGAAGTGTATAAGCCTAAAAGGAGACTATGTCGAAAAATAAAAAAGGTTTACCCCAAACACATAAGTAGTTTTTATTTTTGCACGGACTTTTCAAACCAGCCTCGTATATTCGCTCTATTAAATTTAGGTTGTGAATTTGACCACTCATCCGTTTGATTAATATTACTGCGTATTGTGCCGATGTTCATGTATCGTGCCAGCTACAGTGACATCGTGCTTGGTCACTACATCAATAAAGTATTCAGTAAGATACAACAAACTGTATCTCTGGCCACCATAAACCCTGTTTGGAAGGCATACCTGAAAGAAAGAACAGTAAACAACTGCTAAAATATGGACTTTGTTTAATTTTAGTAGTTGACATTAATTTTTATGTATGTGGGGTAGAACACTAACAATTGCGCTGCCTAGCAGTAATTGTTAGCAACTTACTGAACAATTCCTCTGTGACCTTAAACAACCTCCGACAAAAGGCAGGTATGACTTCAAAAGTAGGCTTACAACAGTCAGATATATAATGTGTTGTATCTTTCTAATTCTTTGTGCTAGTACTGTGATAAGTACTTCTATTCTTTTCTCTGTCGATCGAAGCTTGGTTGAAAACACGTTCCGATAGGGATTAGCATATGAGAGAACAGTAAATAAGTGCCAAAATATGGAGTTTGTTCAATTTTAGTAGTTGATATACATTTTTGTTATAGTATTTTTCAGCAAAGCACTTCCTTTTATGAAGCCAATTATTTTTTTTTAGTTTTAGAATTTATCGGAATGTCAATATTTTTGTATTCTAAATTCGACAATTTGAACCTTACTCGAATTTGAACTTTTCAGCAATTTGTTAAAAACTAGAATACACAATAATGTCATATTATAAAAAATATAGGTATCGCTACAAAAGGTCTACATGTGGAGCAAAATGTTGCCGCAAAACCTGGACAAATCCTATTATTCGGAAGGGATCAACAAACTAGAACATCGTTGGACGAAGTGTATAAGCCTAAAAGGAGACTATGTCGAAAAATAAAAAAGGTTTACCCCAAACACATAAGTAGTTTTTATTTTTGCACGGACTTTTCAAACCAGCCTCGTACTTGAGCACCTCCGTTTTGCTGACGATGTAGTTTTGATCGGCCACAACTTACAACAGTTACAAGAGATGCTTCAGGACCTGAAAGCAGCTTTAGAAAAAGTTGGGCTGACTATGAATTTAACAAAAACTTAAATCCTGACTCCAGCCGAAACACCAGTCTATGTTGGAGACAGTAAAATAGAAAAAGTAAAAGAATATGTTTACCTAGGTCATGAAGTAAAACTTGATCAAGAGAACCAAAAAGCCAAATTGAGTAGGAAATTAGAATGACATAGACAGCCACTGGAAAACTGGGTCATGTCTTAAAAAGCCCTGATATCCCGATCAATCTGCAAACCAAAGTTTTTAACACGTGCATTCTCCCTGTGATGACGTATGGATTAGAAACCGTAATAGTAACGGTGAAAACAGCTACGAGGCTGGTTTGAAAAGTCCGTGCAAAGTCCGAGAGATGGCACCACCGGCGCGGGGGTAAAACTATTACAGGTAAATATTATTCATCGTTATTGGACCGTTTGAAAACCGAGCTGCAAGAAAAACGCCCGCGATTGGCCCACAAGAAAGTCCTTTTCCATCACGACAACGCACCAGCACACACCTCAGCAGTTGTGGTCGCAAAATTAATGGAAATAGGATTCCAACTCGTTTCACATCCCCCCTATTCTCCAGACTTGGCTCTCTCGGACTACTACGAGGAGGTGATTGCAGACACTAATGGATATTTTGCAGACTTGGGCAAATCCTATTATTCGGAAGGGATCAACAAACTAGAATATCGTTGGACGAAGTGTATAAGCCTAAAAGGAGACTACGTCGAAAAATAAAAAGGGTTTACCCCATACACATAAGTAGTTTTTATTTTTGCACGGACTTTTCAAACCAGCCTCGTAATAAACTTCGAACTACCCAGAAAACTGTAAAACGAATTATGCTGGGTTTGCGTAACGAGGAAATACGTCTACGAACCAGGGTCGAGCATGTCATAAAGCGTGTGGCAACTCTAAAATGGACTTGGGTAAGACACGTTGCTAGGCAGGAGACGTATAAGAAGTGGACGAAACACTTAATACAGTGGAGACTAGAAGACACAGGAGAAGTGTGGGAGGACCACCAAAAATATGGGTCGATGACGTGAAACATCAGGTCGGCAGGAACTGGCACCATATAGCCAAGGATAGAGTGGAGTGGAAAAGACAGGAGGAGGCCTACGTCCAGAAGTGGATGGTAAAAGGCTGCTAAGAGAAGAAGAAAATCCATATGTTATGAAAGGGTTAAATGTATAGTTAATTTTTCAAAAAAAAGTTAGTACATATTTTGATCTCTGTATTATGTTTTTGTTAGTAGTAGTCAAAGTTATGGCTAGATCAAAAGTTTAGAGTTAAATTCATTATACAAAACCGACGCAAACTTACTGAAAATCACTTTTCTCACTACGCTCATTGTCGATTTCATTGGGATCAAGGGTTTACTTCTGCTTTACGAGGCTGGTTTGAAAAGTCCGTGCAAAGTCCGAGAGATGGCACCACCGGCCCGTATCGAGGTCATGTTTAGTTAGTAGCATCTCTTGAATGAACGCACACCAAGTTTCAGCCATATTGGTCTATTTCTTTGTGTTTGGCATTCGTGTGAATCAAGGAAGTCGAGTGATTTTCAAGAAATGGACGAAAAAGAATTTCGTGTGGTGATTAAACATTACTTTATGAAAGGCAAAACGCCTCAGGAGACTAAAGAGTAGCTTGATAAACATTATGGTGACTCTGCACCTTCGATTAGAACAGTTTATAAGTGGTTTCAAAATTTTCGGACTGGCCATATGGGCACAAGTGACGCTGAACGTTCTGGACGGCCTGTGGAGGTAACGACTCCAGAAATCATTGATCAAATCCTACTATTACAGGTGAATATTATTCATCGTTATTGGACCGTTTGAAAACCGAGCTGCAAGAAAAACGCTCGCGATTGGCCCACAAGAAAGTCCTTTTCCATCACGACAACGCACCTCAGCAGTTGTGGTCGCAACATTAATGGAAATAGGATTCCAACTCGTTTCACATCCCCCCTATTCTCCAGACTTGGCTCCCTCGGACTACTATTTGTTCCCCAATTTGAAGAAATGGCTGGCGGGACAAAGATTTTATTCAAACGAGGAGGTGATTGCAGACACTAATGGATATTTTGCAGACTTGGACAAATCCTAATATTCGGAAGGGATCAACAAACTAGAACATCGTTGGACGAAGTGTATAAGCCTAAAAGGAGACTACGTCGAAAAATAAAAAAGGTTTACCCCAAACACATAAGTAGTTTTTATTTTTGCACGGACTTTTCAAACCAGCCTCGTATATTCGCTCTATTAAATTTAGGTTGTGAATTTGACCACTCATCCGTTTGATTAATATTACTGCGTATTGTGCCGATGTTCATGTATCGTGCCAGCTACAGTGACATCGTGCTTGGTCACTACATCAATAAAGTATTCAGTAAGATACAACAAACTGTATCTCTGGCCACCATAAACCCTGTTTGGAAGGCATACCTGAAAGAAAGAACAGTAAACAACTGCTAAAATATGGACTTTGTTTAATTTTAGTAGTTGACATTAATTTTTATGTATGTGGGGTAGAACACTAACAATTGCGCTGCCTAGCAGTAATTGTTAGCAACTTACTGAACAATTCCTCTGTGACCTTAAACAACCTCCGACAAAAGGCAGGTATGACTTCAAAAGTAGGCTTACAACAGTCAGATATATAATGTGTTGTATCTTTCTAATTCTTTGTGCTAGTACTGTGATAAGTACTTCTATTCTTTTCTCTGTCGATCGAAGCTTGGTTGAAAACACGTTCCGATAGGGATTAGCATATGAGAGAACAGTAAATAAGTGCCAAAATATGGAGTTTGTTCAATTTTAGTAGTTGATATACATTTTTGTTATAGTATTTTTCAGCAAAGCACTTCCTTTTATGAAGCCAATTATTTTTTTTTAGTTTTAGAATTTATCGGAATGTCAATATTTTTGTATTCTAAATTCGACAATTTGAACCTTACTCGAATTTGAACTTTTCAGCAATTTGTGTTAAAAACTAGAATACACAATAATGTCATATTATAAAAAATATAGGTATCGCTACAAAAGGTCTACATGTGGAGCAAAATGTTGCCGCAAAACGACGCTGGTGGGCTAGCGTCTGGTCGTTAAAATGCACCTCGTCGAATTTCTTAGAGATGCCGCGCATATTTTTCCCTATTATTGTAACATATAATTCAACTTCTACTTGCGCGGTATCTTTGAGAAACTCGACGATTCACATTTTAACGTGCCACCGGGAGGTAAACGTCTTTGTCTTGCGGCGACGTTTGTTAAACGTGTTTATCTCTGTAGCATTAGCTATATTTTTTTCTGGTCATGTTAAATAAAATTGGAAACTACACAAACGAATATAGAAGATAGTTATCTGTAATATAACTCTCAATTTTAAACGAATACCGTTTTTATTTAAAACGTAAATACATGTTTGGTAAAACATTTTCACAAATTCTTAACATTTTAACCGGACTAGACCAGATGTCTCGAAAAGGTATTATCGGTCTTCGGCTGGCGCCTTTCATCTCGTTTACTTAAATTATTTATGAGAGTTTTGTTTACAGTTGCTCTTTTCTTTGTTGTACGACGAATATTAGATGGAAAAAATGGTAAAATTTGAAGATTTTAATTCAACATTTTTTAGGAGATTAAGCTTTGAAAGATATCAAATTTTGCCCCTGGCAGATTCAGTGGTCAATATATATAGATTACTTCCCTTACATAAAAGGTTTGAAATTTAGCACCAGGACGGATATACATTACTAATGAAGGAAAACATAAAAACACCAATTTTCCTTCGTCTTGGATAATTAGTAAATACTATACATAATATACTTTTCAAAAACTTAGACAACTTACTTTACATACATTCGTCAAAAAATCGTTTAATCAAATCAAGTCTATATCAGTCAAGCTCTCTTACTGGCGCATAAACATTTGACAGTAACATTTAGCCTGCATGAACCTGCGACATTTGACTGAGAGGTTAGTTTGGGGACAAAGATCAGTAGACAGGAGTCATTAAAACAGCACAAAAAATATATTTTATTTAAAATTAATTAGTCAGTTTGTTAGTTTAATTCAGACCTTTCGGTATAACCTGAACTAACCTATCCATAAATAGCCTAATCAAACTAAAGTACAAATTTGGATTCACCTTCCGTAACATGCTAAAGAAAATATAAGCAAAAAAAAACGGAGAAAAATACAGGAAAATTTAGAAAAATAAGTCATCTTTTCTTCCATTACCACCTCTACTAAAGTACCCTGCACAATATAAATAATTAATTTTCAATTATTATTTTACTAATTTTTCAATAAATCAGGTAAGTTAGTTTTCTTCTCTTTTAGATATAACCTCTCTGTAAGAAAATGAAATTTTTAAAATGTAATCGATAAACATAATCGTCTCTTTTGGTGACTAAAAATTAGACCGTCATGGAATCTAAAATCGGTGGTTGTCGATTTTTTACTTTTGACCATGTAATATTTTGTATTAAAGATATCGCTCTACAAGGAAACGTTTCATAAAAAAACGATACACAAATCGAAAGTAAATGGTATTGGACCAGGTAGGGGATACAATAGTTTTTAGAATTTTTAAATACAATTTAATCTTTTTTTTCATCGTTTGATCAGAAATCTAATTCTCTAATCATATGCGTCATAGCCTCATAACTTTGGTTGTCAAATTTGGCCAGTTTTAAGATATTTTTAATGTATCAGATAGTGCTCTGATTCAGTGATAAATATTTAGCTTTAAAAACTGAACTAATTTAATAATTAGGGGTCTTATTAACAAGAACACCAGTAAGCCAAGTAAAGTTATGAGGCTGAGTAGTCTAGAGCCAGAGAATTTGTTTTTATTTATGACTAAATCAATAAAAATGAAAGCTTATTTCAAAATTCGAATAATTATTAACAGCCGCACCTGATCTAAGCTCTTATTTCTCTATTTATATTTTAAATGTTCTTCTAGAGTATGTTAGGATGTGCAATCTTTGACACAATGGTACTATTCCGTATATATCACCACTACACCAAACACTTTATTTTTGCGTTCGACGTGCGATTCGCTAACCATGTTAGCATCATCAGGAACGGTGATTGACATCGCTCCTGATGAAGCTGACATGATTAGCGAAACGCACGTCGAATGCAAAAAGAAAATGTTCGATGTAGTAGTGATATATACTGAGTAAGGTTCTTCTAAACACCTTTATTTGCTGGTATTTGCCAAATGACATATAATAGTGTCAAAAAGCAGTCAACCGAAATACTAAAAGTTTAATAACATTCTCTGACAACTTTTAGTGAATCTGGCTGTACAACTTTACATGTTGTTTCAAAGATTAGCCCAGGACCACATTGTATGTGTACAGCAGAAAAAAAAGATATGGAAAGTGCACAAAGACTCAATTACAATAGTATAGTCTCACTTTGGTCGGCTAACTGGCGTCTCACTTTTTGGTCGGCGGACTGGCTGTAGTTCCCGATTATCTCTTTTCCTTTTTTACACTAACCAAAAACTAAGTAACTGACACTTCTTTGTTTGAACAAGCAGGCCTTTTCATCCGCAGACAAAAGATGTTTTTTAAAGGAGATTAGCTTGTTTATTTCGAACGAAGTTTTTGAAACGTTTATCAATGTTTGAAGTTATAAAAGAAGCAAATATGAGTAGGTTTATTGATGTTAGGTTTTCTTATTATATAGGTCTAGAGACACCGTGTCATTTTTGAACTTAAATTCTATTTTTTTTTCTTTTTGACTGATGGCTTTTTAACATGAAAATTTAGCTCTCTGACTCAAGTTGCATTAAAATTAGCATAGAAGAGATAACTCAAAATATTTCCGTTTACAAATATAGCTTTTATTATTTCCTGGTGTTTTTAGCATTATATAATTCAGAAAGAAAGAATAATAAAAATAAGAGGAGATTATCGGCGATGCTGTTAGAAAATAGTAGTGGACTACATCATTCCAATACTTTTCATGTAAGTATTTGTAGAACAGACTCAAGCCGCTAACCATTCTTTGATGTTCCAAGGTGAGTGCTGGTGAGTTCTGGGTCTAATCAGACGAACATCCCTTTTCTGAACAGAATTCCACAAACTCTGTGTATGTTTGAGATTAGAGCTTCAAACATGTAAGCAGTATTCCATCGTTGGGCGAATTTCAGCTGTAGATTGGATGCCTGGCCCTTTCTGGCAGATTGTTTATGTAAAGGAGAAAAAGAGTAGGAGACAGTATGAAGTCTTGGGGCACACCGGCGTTGATAGCGCAAATATTAGAAAGAAACCAGTCAACTACCACTCGTAAAGAACGCTCTCCGAGGAAACACGGGAGCCATAAACAAAATCTTTCAGACATACCATAAGAACGTAGCTTAGCCAACTATCCATCGTGCCAAACACGGTAAACTACCTTATATATATATCAAGTGCAACCCCTCGAGATTCTCCAAAATGTTCAAGTGTGTTGTTCCATGCAAGGAACATAAGTAAGAGTATCTTTTTTTTGATCTTTTCTTAGCAAAACTCTATTGCTGGTCGCGAATACAATAGAATGCGTCCAGATATGCTTATTGAGATCCTTTTCCATAGCTTTCGATCTAATTAAAAGCAAGTCGGTAGTTGTTCAGCAATTTCAGGGAAAAACATTCTCTTTCTGTAGGAGAGGTTGAAAAGTCTACAGAAAATTGGTGTAAGTTCGCTAGCGCATTTTTTTGAGTACTATGGCCGGTATTCCATCAGCTCCAGAAGCTTTTTAGTGTGTAGTGTTTTATCACACTCTGTCTGAAGACAATATCGGGAATCTTTGACTGTACATTGGGAATAGTGTTTGTGATATGGTTTCCCTCAAAATTGGCAGTAGAATATGAAGGAAAGAGTTCAGCTGACTTTGTCAACACGTGTTGTCGCAATTGTATTTTCTGCCCGCGTAAGTAGTGGTATAGTAGATTTAGTGAAATTTTGACTACTGGCCTTAGCGACCGAAAAGAAAACCCGGAATTGTTGGGGCAGACAAGAAGTTTGTTTTTAATTCTTTGATTGTGACCTCCTTGGTCTCGTCGATTATTTCTTCCAAGATTTTCACGCCATTGTCGGTAGGCAAGAACTGTAAAACCAACAGCCTATTTGCATTTTCGATCAATCGGAAAGGCATTTCTTCTAAAAAACAACGTAAGCTTCGGTCAGCCAAAATTACATTGAAAACCTCCATAGCGCCATCAGATGGGTTGTTAGATCTAAACAAACGATTCGTTTGTTTATATTTTGAATATATTCCATGAGTTCTTTCCATTTAACGGATTTGTAGTGCCTAGTCCTGTGCAGTTTTGGTGCCTCTCTGTCATTGAAAGGTAGAATACTATGTCAAGATGAGCTTGTGGTCAGAAGAACCTAACGGCGGATTTACAGTGACGGTGTAAATCCCTGGATTAGTGGTTAAAGACAGGTCAAGAAGGCTGGGAACTCTCCGTCACGATCAAGCACCCCTGTCAGTTCATAGATAAGCTGAGTAAAGTCACAACTGATTAAGAATCATTAAACTTCACGGCCTCGTTCGTCGGTCGTATATGAATTCTTAAGCTAGTTGATATTTTTGACATTTGACACTAATTTGCTGGTGTCATTTTCTACAGCTCGCAGCTACAATAGCAATAGCCTACATCATCGGGGCCACAATAGCAATATGTATAGCACCTTACTCCATGAAAATTAGAAAGTGAATAGACAAGATAACGGCAACTATAATAACAGAATGAGAAAAAGATTATCGGGGATTTTGTCACAAGTACAGGTGTTTTAGACCTCATTAGTAACACTCAACCAAGTTAAACAATGAATAATATGAATGCTTTAGGTTTTCGTAAACCTCTCCATTAATTGTAGATTCTTATTCTATACATCAATAAGCAAAATTCCGTCTTAGTCCCAAAAAATGGTCGTCACCAACTTTCCAAAATACAACTAAATTTTCGTTCTCCTTGGAGGTGGCGATCCCTTATGAACCCTTTATATCGATTCCTCCGTTCTGGCGTAAGGAGTTTGGGACTCCATCATTCAGAAACTTTTTTCATCCCCAAAATCGTCATACACAATTTTCAAAATTGTAGTTTCGTATATTTACAGTTGGTCAAGTAAGAACGTATCCGCGATAATTCATTTTTGGTAGATGCGATTTTAGCGATTCAACAAAAAATCGGTAGAGGGAACCTCTGTCTAAGACGCATTTTAGTAAAAGTATCAGTTGATTTCGAACTTTCGTCGAAATCACGTAAAATCCAAAATGAGTCATTTGTTAGCGCGTCAGTTCGAGGTAGTCTTTGTTCCCATCCACAGGGCCTAAAATGACACATTTCGCGGCCCTCAAAATATATTAAAAAGTCTGTATCGTTTGTGAAGAAGTGAGTAAATCGTTTTAACGAGTCGTAAAACATCGACGACTTGCCAAAATGTGGTTCGGTAGGCAAACTCACTCCGAAAGTCGAAAAACGAGTCGTGTCTTTGTTTCCATGAGACCCGAAATTGAAGCTGCGCCAAAGAGTGGCAAAATTAAGAAAATCAGGTTTGAATGTGTCCCATGAGACCATTCGACAACGTCTTCAAGCTCACGATGTCAAATTCCGAAGCACGTTGAAGAAACCTTTGCCGGGCGAAAATCACATCGCGAAGCGGCTAGCTTAGGCCGTCGATAAGATACTAGAGTGGCCCTCACAATCGCCGGACGCCAACTCTATTGAAAACGTTTGGTTCCTTATAAAGAGTAACTCAGAGGAAAGAGTCTGAGGATTTTGACTCAGTTCTCTCGCGGGATTCGAAAAATTTGCAGAGTATGCAGAAAATCTTGACAGCATGCCTCGAAGATGCCAGGCGATTATTATTGATGCATGGACAACTTACTAAGGTAATTGGGCAGTTGTCAGGACACAAAAGAATACATTGATGGCAAAAAGTGTTCTCGCAACACATTTTTTTCAAGGTTACCAGCGGTCACGTTCTTACTTGACAGACTGTACATCTCTGACATTTGTTTATGGCTCATTTCCCTCGGTATTGAGAAACTATCACTACACTCAATGAGCTACTAAACAACTTCGTCAAGCGACAGTAATTTGACAATCAAGCAACTTTTTTGTATGGCGTCATGACCATAGCTAGGTAAATAACCAAAAAAGAAATTAGTATTTTCTATGGTAACGTGTTTTAGTAAAGAATACTGGCTACGTAACATGGAGCGAAAGTTTTCACGGTTTGAGTTAGATGATGCGACTTCACTAGGCATTTTCAGGAATCTTTCCTTTTCGAGATTCAAAAACTTGGGCATCTTTTTTGATTTTTTCCTCATAGAGATTTGCGGACATGGAATGGGAGCTTTTATGGTTTTGGTTAGATGACAAATTATGGTTCTAAGGATTAGACTATGTCAATTTGGAATAATTTTCTGACGTTTCGCCTAAGATTGCACGAGACATGTGTCTTTACTCAATGAGTGATCTAATCTTGAAGATTAACGATTTCTCAAGATAACTCGTGTAATCGTGGGCAAACCGTCAGAAAATTGTTCCTATATGACACTGTCTAATCCCAAGAATACCGATTTTTCATATGTACTATATCGTTTAGTTGTACTCAGTCGAAAAATTATTTCTAAGCTAATAAAATATAAGAAGCCGGGAATAAGATTCTGTAACAAACAAAAGGAAAAAAGATTCATTTGTTTTCGTAATAAATGTCACTCAGTAACCGAGTTCGATTAATATCGGCTGAGCCGAACGACTTCCGAATTTAAAAGAGACCGGGAAGGCACATTACATGTCACTTTACCATTTATCTTTGTCCTCTGTATGTTGAAGTAGTTTTTACTTTTTCTAGTAAGAATGTAACCAATATCAAAACTAATGTATATTTGAACCTGCTGTTTCGAATTTTTGGCTTTTCCGATCTAGCTAATTTATTTATTTTGTTATTACTTAAAATTTTTATATTAAATAACCGGCCAAGTACAAGTCGGACTTGTTCAATTAGTATTCCGTACGTTGATTGCTTTTAAGCAAGTGAGTTTTCAATAAAGTGTTTTTCCGATTCTTACTGAAAACTGACGACCTTGAAATATATGTATATATATATATATACCCTTTTATTATATTAGGAAAATTTAATTGTTCTTAACATGGCCATCATAAAATTGTTTAGATAAACCTTTTTGGTAATATCACAAATTAAAAACCAATTAGAACTAATTTCCAAGTTTTGCATGATAATCGTTTTGAGGCGATTTCTGAGAATTTCAGTTGAAGAAAGGACTCATTTCAGGTTTCTAGGGAATATGGAAATTCCTAGTGGCATTTTATGATAAAAACTATGTTATAAATACCATTGCCCTTTTGGAAATTAACCATTCGTAAACAGTACTTTGTCATTGATACAGGCTCAATTGTTTTGTGAAAATGCCAAAAACGAAAGAAAGAGGTTTCCGTTGAAAATCGGGCTCTGATAATTGCGAGACATCTAAATGGTCACTCGAGTTGACAAATTGCGAGTGATATGCGGATACCAAGGAGAACGGTGGACTACATCGTAAAAAAATTATCTGCGGGACCTGGAATTCCCAACCAAAAACGTTCAGGAAGGCCTCGAAAAACGACCCCCGCTGAAGACAGCTATAGCAATGTCCAGCAGACGAAATCGCCGCCTAACCGCACCAGAAATCACGGCTTAAGTAAACCTGGAGCGGCCCATCCCAATCAGCGTGACAACCGTGAAGAACAGGTTAGCAGAAGGTGGACTACACGGGAGCGTTCAGTAAGGCAACCACTTCTTAGGCAAGTGAATAAACATAAACGATTAGAATGGGTCCGAGAACATGAAAATTGGACATGAGAACAATGGAATTCCGTCCTTTGGAGCGACGAATCTAAATTCGAAATTTTTAGTTCGAATCGACGAATTTGCGTGCGGCTGGAGAGAGGATGTTAGACGCGTGTCAGTTGCCTACAATAAAACATGGTGGAGGTTCAGTAATGGTTTGAGGTTGTTTTGGCAACGGTAAAGTTGGAGAAATCTTTAGGATAGAAGAAATCATGCGAAAAGAACAGTATCAAGAAATTTTGCTAACTCAAATGCTTCCTTCTGGAAGAGATATTTTTTAGGGGGAATTTATTTTTCAGCATGACAACGATCCTAAACATTCTACTAAACAAATTCGAGAACTTTTAGACCAATGGAAATCCGATGACGTCCTGGAAGTGATGACTTGGCTTCCACAATCACCCGACTTGAACCCCATCGAATTGCTGTGGGACCATTTGGACAGGTGTGTTCGAAAACTCAATCCAATATCAGAAAATCATTTGTGGGAACTTTTACAAGCGAAATAGCTTAAAATAACCGAAGAAACTCTGAAGAAACTACTGGACAGAATGCTGAAACTCTGTAAAGCGGTAATTAAAAGCAAAGGAAGTCACATAGATGAGAAAAATCCTGGAAAATTATGAATATTTTTCTGATTTTCGAGACTGTAAATAATGTGAAAACAAATAATAATTCATTAAAATTAAAAAAAAAAATATTATCTGGGTTTTTGTTGTCTTGCTACTGAAATAACTAAGTGGGCAAATACTTTATGACGGTAGTGTGTATATACCACCATATTTATTTATTTATTTATTTAAACTGGTGTTTTTACAAGCTTTCATTTGACACCCAACTCAATGGCCAGGTGTGACAGACGGACGAACACTGAAATGATCTTATAAGTGTTCCGTACGGAACACAGAAAACAAATTAAAAAAAATAAATTACAAGAAGACGACCGCTTAAAGGAAACGTCCTCTTTGGGGAACATGACTGCAAAAAATAAACTTCTTTGCGATAAACCTTAAACAGTCCGAAGAAAACAAATCGCAAACAAAAAGGCCAGAACCTAAAACTAATTACTGACAATTCAGGCTTAAACACTACAATGTTGGGGAAAATAAAACAGCTAGCGAATATTTTGAAATAGACAATATAAAATGTTTTTAATTTGCATAAGGATTCGAGCCTATCTGAAATATGTATAACGACATCAAAATGAAGGTTTTATAGAATCTGAAGTTTCAAAGAGACAAGAAACTATTCGTTTTTCCCTTCGTTTTTCTTTATCTTTATTACTATATACAGAGTACCAGCCCTGGCCTCTTTTATCTGATCGACTTTTCAGTGATTTGCCTTATGAAAACAGCATCCGTGCAAGACCTTCTTGATCTAAATAAAACCCTATTATTCCTCTGCCAGCGAAACATGCTTGTTGATTTCGTTTGCTATGATCCTCATTGTTAGTTCTAAGAGTCGTAACTAGGAGGATTTCTCTGTAGTTTGCTGGTGTCTTAAATTTGATCAAATATATTCTTTTTTTATTTATTCTTGTCTTTGTATTAAAAGAATTTGCTCTGATGATGCGATGTAGATGTTATAACAATAAAAAATAATAAATTATACAAATTGTAACACATTATTAAAGTCTTCTTCCCACCTCGAAGCATTCAAATACGATGTTAACAATGTAGGCTATCTTTTTTTACGAGCAGTTAAGTAAAACTTTAAATTGATGTTAGACAATAGAATCCGAAAATTATTGTTTTTGTTTTTATGACAAGATAAAATTATTATGCAGTATAATCTGTACAAAATACATTTCCGTTTCCTGCTATCGAGTTAATGCATAACATTAAAAAATAACATTTTTATCGTATTTTGTAAGAGGAAATTGTTCGACATTGATTTTTTTTGTGTATTTTATGTTAAGTAATAAATGACAGAACTGTAATGTATTAATGATGGGAGATAGAAAATAATAAATTAAAAATTTACTGTTTTCCTTTTTTTTATAATAATCTAAGGGGGCCTCATACAAAAACCTCTTTAAACTTAGAAAACGCCCACTTATTAAACCTAAACCACATTCCGAAATCGATACCAAAAAGAATTCACAATTTGATCATAACATACAATATTACCCCCCCCCCCCCCAAACCACGAATATCCCCTTTACACTATTTTTCCACCATGGCTTTTCCAGCAACCCAACATAGACCTTTCAGTGAGAGTTTACGATAAGACAAACTGCTCAAACACTCTTCTTAGAAAATCATTCCTAGAAATTATCTCAAAAAAATACTCTAAACACGTGCTATATTATACCGACGGATCTAAAACCGAAAAAGGAGTTTGAGCAGCCTTTATCACTCAAAATATCACAAAAATATTTAAGCTCCCTAATCATTCTTCCATCTTTGCCGCTGAAATGTTCGCACTAAAAGAGGCGATTAGGTATTCTTTAACAAGGCCCCACAGGGCTCCAATCTTAATAATATCTGACTCCCTCAGCGCTCTGACAGCAATCAAATCTAAAAATCTAGACTACAACTCTATCAGACAGATCACAGATCTCATGTATACGGCCTCTGTAAAGCATTACTCAATCTCGCTACTATGGTCGCCTAGTCACATAGGAAATAGGGGAAATGACAGAGCGGACTTCTATGCCAAAATGGCCACTGAAAAGGGGAACGTAATCATAGAAGAAAACCATTACTCAGACTTTAATATATACCTAAAATCGATCTATGAATCCCTTTTCCAACTAGGATGGTATTTGGAAAATCCTAATAATAAATTATGGCCCATCAAACCCAATGTCTATCCATCATCGCATTCAGTGAACAGAAACAACAACGTACACAGGAGAAGATTAGCGGCAGGACATACGTACTCCACTCACAGTTACCTTATGAACAAGGAACAACAGCCCACATGTCCAGACTGTAATGCACCTCTTACAACGTCACACATTTTCGAGGCAGCTCACTATAGAGACAAGAGAAACAGTCATAACATTCCATGTAGCATGACACAAATAATTGAATCTTTTGAACACATGAAAGGAAATGTTCATAACTTCCTCCTAGAAATACACTTTAAAATCTAGATAAACAGAACAAGGGGCGCTAAATAACCTTTAGTAGTTGTTGCGCCCAGACACCAATAACATCATCATCATCATCATCATCATAAGGGGGATCGTGTTAAAATACGAGGGTGGATTAATAAATCTGATAAATTTCTACGAAATGGCAAGAAATTTTGTTAAGCGGCTTAAGTGTTGGTAAGCGTGATTCTTGGAACGGTTGTTTTTTTTTTTTGTATGGGTCTAGCACACGTGCTGCAGGGAAGTCCCTAAAGCGCTCCAGGAGCGGCACGTGTGTGGAAAAAGCGATTTACGTTGTTCTTGAATCGCTGTAAATTGTACTCGGTGGGAAACACAGCGCTGGGCAAATTATTCCAAAGTGATGATGTTCTCCATATAAAAGACTGCTTGAAAAGCGTTGTACGCGGAGTAACAAGCTTCACAGGGATGTGAAGCACCAGCGCGACGTGTATTTCTCGCATGCACCGCTTTGGGAGGAATTAAGCGGGCTACATCCTTCCATGAAAATACTTGTAGAACAGACTCAAGTCGCCAACCATTCTTCGATGTTCCAGCGAATCAAGGCCGCCGGTCAGTTCCGGATCCCCAATCAGACGCATGTTCATGCCAGGACATATTTGCTCCCAAACTAACGCCCAACAAATTGACCGACGATGCTAGGGGAATGGAGTGCCCCGACATAACCATCTCGGATTCAGCAACGTTAACTTTTTTAGAAAAAACTGCCGCCTGGGTTTTTGTAGCGTTAAATTCCACTCGGTTACTGTCACCCCAAGATAGAATTTCTTCCAGGTCTTTGTTAAGTTGAACGACCTCCTGCTGTCTGCGGATATTCGCCTAAGCAGCCGATGTCCGAGCATTCAAAGTGAATGAAGAGACAAGCGTACTGTCGTCTGCAAAGCTGTAGATTGGATTCGCGGTCTTTTCCAGCAGATCGTTAGTGTAAATGAGGAAGAGAGTAGGAGACAGTATGGAGCCTTGGGGCACACCGGCCTTGATTGTGAAGGTGTTCTCTGAGGAAACATGAGAGCCACAAAGAGAACTTTTCAGACATACCACAAGAGCGTAGCTTATCCAACAGTCCATCGTGCCAAACACGGTCGAATGCCTTGGATATGTCAAGAGCAACCGCTCGAGATTCTCTAAAGTGTTCAGTTGCGTTGTTCCAAACATGTGTTACATAAGTCAGAAGATCTCCTGTTGATCTATGTTTACGGAAGCCATACTGACGATCGCTAATAATATTGAATCGTTCAAGATATTTTAGAAGATGCTGATTGATAACCTTTTCCATGACTTTCGATATTATTGAAAGCAGTGCGACTGGTCGGTAGTTATTTGGCAAGGTCTTCTTGCCTTTTTTAGGTATCCGCTGAACCGTGGCAGATTTTCAGCAGAGCGGAAATATTCCCTTTCTGTAGGATAGGTTGAAAAGTCTACAGAAAACTGGTGTTAGTTCCCCTGCACAGTTTTTGAGAACTATGGCAGGTATTCCGTCACCGCCAGAAGCCTTTTTGATGTCTAGCTTCATTGTGTGTTGTCTTCAAAGTTTCAAACAGATGCAATACGCAGTTGTTTGTGGGCAGCTACAATAAGTGATCGGTGTTACACGTTTTGTAGAAATGGATAAAGTCCAGTATCGTTCAATTGTAAAACACATGTTTATTTAAAAAAGTGGACTGCGACCTATATAGAAACTGATCTCAAGGAGGTTCATGGGGCTCTGCACCAGCCCTCATGACCATTTATTACTGCATGAATTTAAATATGGGCGCACGAGCACTGCAGATGCTGCAAGTTCAGGACAACCGATTAAGGTTTCTTATGAAGAAATCGTCCATAAAATTTATGGTACCGTGATAGAAGATCGTCGCATTAAGCTCCGTGAGATTGCTGAGATGGTAGGCTTTCCATGTGAACGGGTACATAATATCCTGCATGAAGTTGAAATGTGAATCCAGCATTACTTTCCGGAGACAAAACGGCAGTCAAAACAGTGGGTTAGCGACGGTCAAAGTGCACTGAGAAAATCGAAAACAGTTTTATCGGCAAGAAAAATGATGGCAACTGTTTTTTGGGACTCACAGGGTACCATCATGATTGACTATTTGGAAAAGGGTGAAACAGTGACGGGCTCTTATTACGCAACGTTTTTGGAACGTTTGCATAGTGACTTAAAGCAGAAGCGACCAAGATTAGTGTAGCAAAAAGTGTGCACACATCGGTCTTCGCAATGATAAAAATGTACGAGGTGGGGCGCGAAATAGTTCTCCACACAGCCTATTCCCCAGATTTGACCTCAAGTGACTTTTTTATATCCTAACCTCAAAAATTGGCTTTGGGGAAGAAATTCTCATGAATGAAGAAGCTATCTTTGCTGTAAACGGGTATTATACACAATTTGACACAATTTTTTTTTCTATGGGAATAAAAATGAGAATCTTGCTAGACCAAATGTATGAGGTCAATGGAGATTATGTTTAGAAATAATTTTTTTTTTTTTTTTTCGAAAAAATGTTATTACTTATCAACCCTCGTAAGTTGATAGTTAAGTGCAAAAGTTTCACAATTGAATCGGTTAAATCTAAAGAGAAAAATTCTGCAAAAAAGTTTCATTATAAAAGCTAAAAAACCGGTCAAGTGCAAGTTGAACTTGCACAATTAGTGTTCCGTACGTAAAATGAGCAGTGACTTTACAAAACACACCTAAAATGAGTTTTCAAGTTTGTTTCCGATCTTTACTGAAAACTGATGACCTTGAAATTTTTGTTTTTTTTATATACCAGATAAATTATTAAAGGTAATGCACTCGTGATAATTTTTGTTCAATCTACACCTCGTGGAAAATATTCCAGAATTTTTTCAAAATTTTTGGATCAGGACTTTTCGAGATAGAGATTTTTTTCAAAATAATACAAAGAAAAGTGTGACAGACATTAAATATATATTTTTGAACCTGTGTTTTTACAACCTTTCATTTGGCACCCCACTCGATGATCTAGTAAAAAAATTTTTTTTTCACTTCCGATTTAACCCCCCAAAACTAACCCCTTAAGTAAAAATTTAACTTTTAAAACTACACGGTTCTGATGAGGCCATCAATTTCTATATTAGTACCAAATTTCAGCTGTTTACGTCAAATAGTTTCGGAGAAAATCGAGTGTGACAGACGGACAGACAGACAGACACCGAAGTGATATTGTAAGTGTTTCGTACGGAACACTAAAAAGAAGTTTCTTCCATAAATACAGAATGCTCTTTAAATTTAGTCTTTTTTTTAACTTATTAAAATCATCCACTTCGCCTAAAGTTCTGTAACCAAGGGAAATACTTGAAGTTTTTCGATTTATAATTTCAGTATGCCAGCTGCTTTAATCGATCTTTCTTTCTGACAAATTCTCAGTACTGTAAAACTATTTTTTTTTTAATAAAAATTCTTTTAATAGAATCTTGGCACTTAGATACTCATTTTAGTTTTTCCAAGGACTTTTTTCTCAAGATGGTGGAAACAGTTGGTATCACTTTAATTAGGATCGGACTTTCCATTTAGATATTTTTATGAGTTAAGGCATAGAAAAAAAAACTCACAATTTTTTGCAGGTAGTGCATGGATTCCTAGAACCCCTTAATTCTAAATTTGACTTTTAAAACTACACAGCTCTGATTTGGCCATCAATTCCTATATTTATGCCAAATGTTAACTTTTTGTGTCAAAAAGTTTCGGAGAAAATCGGGTGTGACGGACGGACGGACAGGCGGACACCGAAGTGATCCCGTAAGTGTTCCGTACGGAACAAAAAAAAATGCAAACATAATTTTGAGCCAATACGTCCAAAAAGTTATATGAGATAAATGGGGAAACTTTATACATACAATATCAGCTGATCTGGGCACAAGTCCAGATGTCAAATATAAAAACATTGAACCAAGTGGATGGAAATAATATGACATTGGATGAAATTAGTCGAGATATAACATCGTTATAAAGCCCTAGACCATTCTATTTGCATAACATATGATTACATCTATAATATATATAAAATGCAACGTCTCTCTGCCTGCCTGTCTGTCTGTCCGTTAATGCGCTTATCACTGGAGAACCACTTATCCGATTTACGTACTTTTTTTTAAACATACATATGTTCTCTGGCCAGGTTATAGGCTATATTTTATTACGATAGGTAGCATAAGGAATGAGCAGTGACGTAAAATAGTGAATGAAGTCGGAAAAAGTTTGTCGCTAGCGCGTTCGTTTGCAATACACAGCCTAAACCATTAAATATGGAACAATATTATGTAGCAGAGAATATCTATAATCTATAATCTATAATATATATAAAACGCAATGTCTCTCTGTCTGTCTGTCTGTCCATTAGGCCGTTTATCACGCGAGAACCATGTATCCGATTTACCTGTCTTTTTTTAAATTCATACATATATTCTTTGGCCAGGTTATATAATAATAATAATCTATATCTATTATATATATAAAATGCAACGTGTCTCTGTCTGTCTGTCTGTCCGTCCGTTAGTGCGCTTATCCATCGAGAACTACTTATCCGATTTACGTGATTTTTTAAATTCATACATATGTTCTCTGACCAGGTTATAGATATATATTTTATTACATCTATAATATATATAAAATGCAACGTATCTCTGCCTGTCTGTCTGTTCGTTAGTACGCTTATCACTGGAGAACCACTTATCCGATTTTCGTACTTTTTTTTTTTAAAACATGCATATGTTCTCCGGCCAGATTATAGGCTATATTTTATTACGATAGGTAGCATAAGGAATAAGCAGTGACGATAATAGTTAATGAAATCGGAAAAAAGTTTGCCGCTAGCGCGTTCTCTTGCAATACACTGCCTAAACCACTAAATATGGAACAATATCATGTAGCAAAGGATATCTATAATATATATAAAATGCAACGTCTCTCTGTCTGTCCGTTTGTACGCTTATCACTGAAGAACCACTTATCCGATTTACATGCTTTTTTTAAAACATGCTAAACTATTAAATAAGGAACAATATCATGGAGCAAAGAATATCTATAATATATATAAAATGCAACGTCTCTCTGTCTGTCCGTTAGTGCGCTTATCACGGGAGAACTACTTATCCGATTTACGTGCTTTTTTTTTAAACATACGTATGTTCTCTGGCCAGGTTATAGGATACATTTTATTATGTTAGGTGACATAAGGAATAAGCAGTGACGATAATAGTGAATCAAGTCGGAGAAAAGTTTGCCGCTAGCGCGTTCTCTTGCAATACACTGCCTAAAGCATTAAACATGGAACAATGTAATGTAGCAAAGAATATAATATATATAAAATGTAAGGTCTCTCTGTCTATCTGTCTGTCCGTTAGTGCGCTTATTACTCGAGAACCACTCGAGATAAGTCGAGATAAGCCTTGATAATGGGATATAAGGTGAGACAATGGGAAATAAGTATAATGGGAGATAAGAAGAAATAATGGGAGATAAGCAGAGATAAGTCTAGATAATGGGAGTTATGGTGAGATAATGGGAGATAAGGAGAAATAGTGGGAGATAAGGAGAAATATTGCGAGATAAGTCGAGATAAGCCTAGATAATGGGAGATAAGGTGAGAAAATGGAAGGAGAAATAATGGGACATAAGGAGAAATAATGGGAGATGAGCAGAGATAAGCCTAGATAATGGAAATTATGTAGAGATAATCGGAGATAAGGAGAAATAATGGGAGATAAGTCGAGATAAGCCTTGATAATGGGATATAAGGTGAGACAATGGGAAATAAGTATAATGGGAGATAAGGAGAAATAATGGGAGATAAGCAGAGATAAGTCTAGATAATGGGAGTTATGGTGAGATAATGGGAGATAAGGATAAATAGTGGGAGATAAGGAGAAATATTGCGAGATAAGTCGAGATAAGCCTAGATAATGAGAAATAACGTGAGATAAGGAGAAATAATGGGAGATAAGGAGAAATAATGGGAGATGAGCAGAGATAAGCCTAGATAATGGAAATTATGTAGAGATAATGGGAGATAAGGAGAAATATTGGGAGATAAGGGGAAATAATGGGAGATATTTTATTACGTTAGGTAACATAAGGAGTAAGCAGTGACGATAGTAGTGAACCAAGTCCACGCGAGCGGAGCCGCGGGCCCGGCTAGTATTTTTTATAAAATTCTAGAAGATTCTCCGTGGTAATTAGTTAATATAAGCAATTTTTATGAAATTATGGAATAACTTTGGTTTCTGTAAACTGACTGTTCTTTTTAAATAAAAGTAATTACAAATGGAACTGGTTAATTGATAAAATTAATTTATTTTATTGCTAGAAATAAAATACATTCTAAAATAGTATGGGTGTGAAGAAATGGGAAAAAGAAACCTCTTTGTTTTTGGTGGAATTTATCATTATCTGCTTCTAATTATAGCAATATTAATTCGTAATACCGCAATTTAAGGTTCGTATACTACTAAATATGTATGCGTATATCATAAATTTAATGACTAAAAATAAAATTAATTATTAAATTAAATTGTACACGATAAAATTTAACACGATTCGTTAAGCGTCCATTACTAAGTGGTTTCTATTTGAGTAATTAACACATTTTAAATTCTTCATGGACTCATCACATGTTTACTAGAAGAGTAATCTTTTTTCTTGAATTTAATTTGTTTAATACAACTGCAGATGACACATATAAATGGAATTTAGAGTTTAATGATCTATTTAACTCGAATATGAGACTGTATTTTATATAAATAAGCATGTAATGTTATTACTAGCAATCATACATATGGATATATTGTTTCATCCGTTTATGAATGAAAAATCGATTAGCTGCAATAAATTATTTATTTGTATGTTGTAGATAATTACCATATATATATATATATATATATATATATATATATATATATATATATATATATATATATATATATATATATATATTGTAACATTCATTTTTTCCTAGATTTTAAGACCATGTAATGTTACTGATTTTTCCATTTCAAATTGTATTTATTTTTATTTTAAAATATCGACCGGTATATTAAACAGAAGTTTTAGGACATACGGTATATACCATATAGTTTATTGTGCGGGCTTTCGGACCGAATCTTTCGCCAGGCCACGATTGGTCAAATGTTTGACCCGGAGTTCAGATTGGAGCGACGTGATATGACCGGCAAAGGTCGCAGGATTATTTAAACGTCCGAGAACCAGCCGGCAGGACTTTTTCCATCGAAGTCGCCAGGCAGGGGAGTTCCATCGAGCCGCAGACCAGTGAGCGGTTTTTGATCTAGCTGCCGACCATGTCGGTCGTCGTTTCCATCTAGCGCAACCAGGCAGTACCGTCTAGCCGAAGTAGGCTAATCTTCACCAGAGTCGCTAAGTTTCGACAATAAAAGCTGTAGTGAGCTTTCTAAGTGCTAAAAAAAAAAAAAGTGAAATCGGTCAAAGTCCATCACAGACAGGAATGAAACACTGTAAGTCAACCAAATCCCTTATATAGACTTATCCCGGAGAGTGCATTTAACTACAATGTAACACCGACAAAAAAGTGAAGTGTAAGGCACGATACCTCGCCTTCGGGGATTTATAAGAATATAAAATTTTAATGTAACAACTACTGTTTAGGCTAGAATTTTTTGGTAAACTGCAAAGGTTAGAACTTTTATTATTTTTAAAAAACATGAATAAATTTTCTTTTTGATTAAAGCTAAGTGTATCACTGAATATTTATTTTCCTTTTCAGGATCAGTTGTACTAGACTAATTCCTTTTAGTAATATCCATAAAACACTTCAGTTTTTTCTCATTTTCTTAGCTGAAGTTAAATCCTTTCTATTTTAAAATGAGTGGTGCCCTTAAAAAACAAAAAGTCGTACAACTGAGGTTTCTTAAAAAAAAAAAAAATAGAAAATAATTTCCAAAAAGACGTATAAAAAACTATCTCTTACCCATATTTCTCTACCAAGGAAAACTGAGCTAGTGTTTCTTTAATTTCTTTAGTTCTTTTAATATCAGGTTTCACTCAATTCATTATCAGAAATTAAAGCGGGGCTGCAAGAAAATTGTGCTCAAGCTTGGGGCGTCCAGTATTTAAAAATGTTACAAAAAGACGCAGTCTACATGGAGCAAAAAAAAAAAAGAATAGCAAAAGGAAAAGTTACAAAATTTCCCCCTTCCAAAAAGAAATAGACTACACTAGTCTATTAAACTTAGGCTACTTATAAAAAGGTATAAAGTGGTACACTATCACTTAATACTAAGGTCAGAACTTAAAACAAAATTACAAACTTCGGTCCTTACTACTAGACTTAATTCAATTAAGCACTAATATTAAGTACAATGAAAACCAAATGAAAATCTATGCAGGTACACAAGAATCATATAACTAGACCTAACTTAATTAAGCACTAAGGTTAAGTACATCAAAAGGTAAATAAAAATCCTTGCATGAACATAGGAAATACCTTTCCAAAATAACAATCGCGGTCTTCTTATATAAAAGAATCAGCTCTATTATTGTTATCTAAACAAAAAAAATATAACTTTGTCTAGACTTTTGTCTAAATCAAAAAAAGTGAACTGAAATAAAATATGAACACCCCCCTTAAAATCTTTTAAGGATTGTCTGAAAATTTTTTATTTCAGCAAAAGAAATTTATAAAAATTCTTAAATAAAGAAGAAAAAATAAAAAAATGATTCTAGTGCAAACACTTACACTAAAAAGAAAAAGTCTTGTCAGACCATTTAGCACAAGGCCAAAAAAAATAATATCTGGATAAATATCCAGACAAACGCTCAGGAAAAATCGCTATCCATGCTCTAGCTCATCGCTAAGAAAACATTCTAAATCTAGTATCACTACTAGTCGCACTCGGAAAATAATCGCATTCTATAACGCAATGTCGACGTCCTAAGACATCCAGACATGCTAAAATCGCCAGGGAAAACGCTCTGGTTGATCGCCAGAAAAAACACGTCAGCTCATCGCCAGCAAAACACTCTGGTATATCACCAGAAAAAGCTCGGCTCCTCGCCAAGAAAACACTCTGTAAATAGTCCTCGACTACACAAAGTCTGCGTTCTAAAAGAACAAACTCGCCATGATCATAGTGAGCAGCTATAAAAGCTAACTAAATCACTATAAGCGCAGTGAATAGCTACAAAAGCTAAAATTCACTCTTAACACAGTGAATAGCTATAAAAGCTAAAATTCACTCTAAACACCGTGAATAGCTATAAAAGCTAAAATTCACTAAACTGAATGATCCTGCTTCAAAAAGCAATGTTCACTAAGAACAGAATGATTAGTCCGCGCGCAACTAACATTCTAGGAAACATTCCCAACATAACTATATGAGACGGCAAGTCTCGAAATAGGACCTCCCTAAAGTCATAATTCCTATATAGGAATCCATAAGCAAAACGACTCAAAATCTTGCATTTTGAGCACATGCCCTCAGGCAACCAACATACCCCGAAATATATACAGAAATATGTACAGTAATATATACAGAAATATATACAGGAGTTCAAGTCCCAAACCTTTGGTTATGACTACTCCATACTGAGCTTGGTGAAAGCTCTTAGCAAAAGCTAATCAAATCTTCGGCACATCGCACCAAAGTGACAAATCTGCCTAGAAACATGAGCCAGAAAAAAAAAACGCTCTCCGTCATTCTTCAGGGTGGCTACACAGAGAAATAAAACTTAACCAGCATTGCGCCTCTTCAAGTTGCATGAAGAACCCTCGTGTACTGGTCTCGCCCTAGAACAACAACGAAAAACATTCAATCCATCCCACATAACAGGAGACAAACACTTCACCACGATATACTGAAAGGTGGAGACAAAAAAAATACAGAATTGGTGACCCTGGAGTCCACCAACAAAAGGGAGTAGATTATAGCATCCACTAAACTAAAACGGTGTCTACCACACCACCATAAGTCAAAAAAATTAATCAATAGGGTGTTCCGAAATACACTACTGCCAACAGCCTGTCACCACTAATAGGCTAATTGGAGCTGAGGTCGACTACAGTAGTTAGGCTCTCCTTTGGTTCAAATAGAAATAACCATTGGGTAACAAAACCTTTAAAGGTCCCAAAGGTCAAACGTTCACCCCCCATAGACTACCCTTCCAATCAGTCTGTTCCTCAGGAAGACTAACTCCCTGCCAAACGTCGTAACGGCATCTGTTAGCACCCGGTGCATCACAGCCTGTAAAAAACAGATAACTCATGGGATACAACCTAAAAGGTTTACAAGGTTGACTTAACCAAGCTTCTAACGAAATTTTAAAAAACGAAAATGAGCTTAAAAAGGCTACATGAAACAAAAATTGCTCAATTTTCCGGTGGCAACGCAACAAAACTTTTGAAGACGACAAGAGCTTTCCCAGCTTAATCAGAAACAAGAAGAAAACATCGTTGACAGCTAAAATATTCGATCATGGTGTTAATCGCCTCCCTAAACAATAGCCTCTAGAAGAAACTGCTACAGGTATCAGGCATAACCGTTTTCTGTCAGCCCAAACTTCTAGATTACCTCTTGGAAATCTAAAAATTCGGTTAGGAATCTTCCTTCACTGCGCTTAGCCTCTCTTGATAAGGTTCTCATCTCGGTATCAGATTTTGATCATTTCTTTGTGAAACGACTGTCTTACTCTGCTCTCATCTCCTGTAAATGATCAGCCTTTAGTTCTCCTGCAGAACTTCAGTTTTCCATCAATCTGATAGTGAACCGAAAAAAACTCATCAGACGCCTATGAGCCTATGCAAAAAAAAATTTTTTAAAAAAATTTGTGACTCAAAGGTAACGTTTAAACGGCTCTGAAAAAAAAGAAAATACCCTTAGTTTGTCAATTCAGAAGAAGATCTAAATCAAAATAATCCAAGTCTTAGACTTACTGGATAAACCAAAATCAATTTACTCTTAATTGCACCCAAAATATACCTCTAAGGTAATAAAAATACACCCACTCGGGTAACGAACTTTGAAATTGCTCTTAAAAATTTTGACTCTACATCATACAACACGAGCTTCATCCTGCGCTTGTCCTAACTCAAGATCACCTTGGATTGCCTCTAATCTAAATTTCGCTTCCAAGTGTCAAGAACTGGATATTATTTGGGGTCATAAGCAAATCAAATCCCGCGACCACCGACATACCAGTCTTATGATATCCTGAGCGTGACTCCTTCGCAAGCTCGCAACAGCTGAGTCGATGCTAAACATCAACTACAATCAACCTAGGTTTGGGATATGGCCAATACCCAAAACCTTAGCAAAAACTATAAAAGTAAGCTATCCTCAGCTCAACTTTTATAACAGTCAAAAAAGACGAGGTCGTCACCTCTACAGAGCAACATCAAAAAGAAATAAACTAGAGCAATTAAGATAGTGTAAATATAAATTATTCTTCTTCTGACAAACTTTCCCTAGGGTTAGGTCCGTTGAATGGTTTTAAGTCTTTAATATGCCATCGTCCTATTTTAGTCCCATCTAAATTAACTAAACCATAAACTAAATCCGAAATCTTTTCTCTAATCACGCAATGCACATACTTAGGTACCAACTTAGATGTGAATTTATCTGCTGCACTGGAAAGAATTTTATTTTTTCGCCAAACGTGATCACCTATATTAAAGGCAAAATCCCTTTTCCTAAGATTGTAAGACTTACTGTTCCGTTCATAAGCCTTATGTATCCTACTACGCACGTCGGTGAAAATATCTTTTAAACCCTTTAAATTTTCGGCGTACGCACCCCTGTTACCCGGAATAATTTCGCTGTCAACATTGACATCCAAATCTAAATTTTTATAATACGATCCAGATAGAGGTATATGTCTGCCGTAAACTAAGAAAGACGGTGTGAACCCTGTTACTTCGTGTCTTGCGGTATTTATCGCTTGTTGGATTTTTGAAATATTGCTATCCCAAGTGTCATGTGAATCCACGTAACTTCTTAAAGCGGTCCCGACTGTTCGGTTATTACGTTCCACAAAATTACATTGGGGAGAGTACACGGGATTAAAACGGATGTTAAAACCATATGTTTCACTTAAGCTCTTAAAACTCTTAGAGGTAAACTGAGTACCGTTATCGCATATCAAGAGCGATGGAACACCGTGGATTAGAAAGACATTATTTTCCAAAATTCTCTCTATATATCCAGCCTTAGAGCTTTTCAAAGGAAATAGCATGGTATACTTTGTAAACCAGCAAGAAACCACGAGAAGCCATTTATTTCCCTTTTTTGAACGTGGGAATGGGCCTACTAGATCAGCTGCTATGACTTGAAAAGGGTAATTAACCGTTTTCTCTTTTCCCATCAGTCCCATAGGTAGTGCATTAGGAGATTTCTGCGCTCCACATACTTCACAAGTCCTCACAAACTTTACGATGTCAAAACGCATTTTTGGCCAATAATACTGTTCCTGAACCCTGTGAAGAGTTTTATAAAAGCCAAAATGACCAGAAGTAGGAGGAGTGTGACACATGTCTATAACTTCCTCTCTCTGTGGTTTAGGAACTAGTATTTTCCACTCGGGTACATTAACTTTTAAAGGCAACTGGTTTGGGATAAATTTGTACACGAAATCATTTTCCACCTTCCACTGCGGAAAATTTTGGGGAAATTCTTTAATTTGCTGCCGTAAATTGTCGTACCATGGATCAATGCGATCTACATCAACTGTATCAATTCTTACGCCAAACTGTGCATTAAGACTGTTTTCGTCCGCTGTATTATCTGGGATTCTTGACAAAGCGTCAGGAATAACATTGTGGACTCCTTTTCTATGAATTAAATTAAATGTATGTTGTCTCAGCCTAATCGCCCAACGCGCTAGTTTGCCACTAGGGTTTTTAATAGAATTAAGCCACAATAAGCTATAATGATCTGTTATGACCGTGAAAGGAACACCTTCTATGTAGGGTCGAAACTTTTCGATGTTAAAGAGTACTGCTAAACATTCTTTTTCAACAACCGAATAGTTACGTTCAGCCTTTGATAAAGTTCTACTGGCATACGCTATCACCCTTTCCTCACCATTGATTTTCTGTGTTAGGACGCCCCCTAAACCAGTATTAGAAGCATCACTAGAAATATAAAACTGTTGGGAAAAGTCTGGTTGGGATAAAATGGGAGCTGAAACCAATAGCTCTTTAATCTTTATAAAAGATTCTTCGGCTGCCTTTGTCCAATCTATCGATTGTCCTTTTTTTTCGTCCTTTCAAAAGATCATTAATAGGCGACAACAGGGTAGAAAAATTCTCGATAAAACGTCTGTACCATGAACACATTCCTACGAAGCGCTTAACTTCTGTAGTATTAGTAGGTCTCGCATAATTAACCATGCTTGCTACTTTATCCGGATCGGTACGCAAGGAATTTGAGCCTACAATATAGCCTAAAAACTTTAGAGAAGTTTTGAAAAAATCACATTTGCTCAAATTTATCGTCAGTCCGGCCTCTTTCAATTTATCTTTTACTTCCTTAAGTAAGCGAATATGCGATTCGAAGTCTTCCGATGTTACTAAAATATCATCAAGATAGGTAAAAATATGTGGCTCATATCTCGGACCAAATATGGCGTCCACTAAACGTTGCTGAGTTTGAGCAGCGTTCTTAAGACCAAACGGCATAGTGACGAACTGAAATAGACCTCGGCCTACTACTGCAAAAGCGGTCTTTTCTTTAGAGGAATTGTCTAAAGGAATTTGCCAGAAAGCCTTTCTAAGGTCTATCGAAGATACATACTTAGCATTCCTGAGTGATGTCAAAATTCTGTCGATGTTCGGTAATGGGTAGTTATCAAATTTGCTGACCTCGTTGAGCTTTCTTCCGTCAAAGCATAGACGATACTGTCCATCGGCCTTTTTTACCAATAAGATTGGAGAACACCAAGGACTGTTTGATTCTTCAATCACTCCGAGTTTTCAACATTTCGTCTAACTCTTTATTTAATACTTTTGACATATATGGAGACATGGCGAAGGGCCTTGTCTTTACAGGACTGGCATCAGCCGTATCTATAGACATCTTGATTTTATTCGTTCGGCCTAACCTATCTTTACTACTTATTTCATTGAAAGAGTTTATTACTTTTTCTGCTTTTAAGCGTTCCGTCCGCGAGAGATCATCTAGGGTGCATAGACGCGAGAAAAGGTGTTCAAAAGAACTTTCTGAATAACAATTTTTAAAGCTTGTTTGAGAATTGTCTTCTAGGGACTGGGGATACCACGAATTATCTTTAAAATTTACTAAAATTCCGAATTTTTGTGCAAAATCACATCCTAAAACCAAAGTATGTGATAGAGAAGGTACTACTAGAGCAGAGATTACTAAACAATGACCATTGCAGACTAGCGGCAACTCAACCGTACCTAAAACTTTTAGACGGCTGCCATCTGCAGTGGTAACACTTCTATTCTTGACATGGCATATTTTTTATACTTAAACGACTTAAAATTTTAATACCATTCTGACCTATAACGGAGGCATTTGCACCAGAGTCAAATAAAGCCGAAAAATGGACACCTAATAGATTTATCTTGATATGCGGTCTGTTATCTAAATATTTATGCACGAATAGAGGAGACATGTGACCATTTGGAGAAGCAGGAGTTTTAACTTGAGAAGGAGAATTTTTATTAGACTTAAAAAAATCAGAAACTTTTTGTAACCATTTAGTCCAATCTGATCTACTGGAATATTTTTGTTCGTCCGTGTTTCTAGAACGTTTTGGATTAGGGGCTCTACTGCGAACATGAGCTTGTGACTTAGCCGAATGATTAGAGGCTTTTTTGTTGGACTTAGGATATCCGCCTCGGTAATATACCGTCCTTACTCGTTTTTTGTACATTTGGGGCATGATGTTAGTCTCACACCTGTTGTTCCACATTTGAAACAAAATACCCTCTTTGGTGCTGTACAATTTTGGTAAGTGTGATTCGGGCCTGTGCAATTCCAACACGTGAAAATTGCCTTAGGTGAAACCGGCTTGTCGTTCACTTTAGCTGCAGTGTCGCTAATTTTAGAGTCATTATCTTTTCCTTTACCCGTTTTCTGGTTACTCCTAGGGTTCCGATTTACATTCCCAATTTTATTTGTCGAGACTCCACTTCGGCCATTTGGATTATACCTTACTTGATGTATATTAGTTTCGCTTTTTGGTCTGCTCTTTTCTAACAAATAATCGGACTCTTCAAGTTTTCTACATAATCCGGCGAGTTCGGCTACCGAATTTATATCTAGTAGAGCTAACCGATTGACGAAACTAGGCAGAATATTCCTACGTATAAATTTAACTTTGGTACATTCCAAAGGCTTGATGGACAACCTACAAAATAAAGATTCCATGTGGGCAATAAAAATCACAGTGGACTCATCCTTCTTTTGTCGCCTCTTCTTTATTTCTGACCACAATTCTTCATCATCATCACAGTGCAAGAAGTCCTTCTTTAGCCTATCTACCAAGGAATGCCAGTCGTTGACACTTGATTTTATGCTTCTATACCAAATGAAGGCATCGCCAGTGAAAAATTCAACAGCAGAGCTGAAAAGTTCATCTTCCGATACTTTCCTAGCTTGAGCTATTTCAGTTAGCCTCTCCAAAAAAGGATAGAGTCTCCTTGAGTCTCCATTAAATTTCAATTGCCATTCGCTGACAGGAATATTTCTGGCTGCGCAATTCACGATTGGAGCTGGTACGTTTATGACTGGGGTTGTAATAGGCAGCTGTGGTAACTCATGACCAGGAGCTATCTTTTCGGCAAGATTTGCTTCCATGAGTACACACGTAGCTATTGTTTCTTGAACATATTTGGAAAATTTCGACGCTTCCTCTTCGTCATCCGGCATGGGAATTCTTTGTACGCGACCCGCTACATGCGATAAGCGTGACCTAACCCGGTGTACAAGTGAATCATTTGGATCGCCGTCATAACTATCGATTAAGTTTTGGATAGAATTTAAACTCTTTTCGATACCAGCCGTTTCTTCTTTAAAAGACAGGGTGTCATCCCCTATTTTTATCGTTTTTCCGGGCTCATTAATTTCTTTACTTAAGATCCTCGTTAGAATCTTTCTTTTATCCGCGACCGGACGTTCTGAGAAAGTACGACGGATTTTCAGTTCATAGTCTAATTCATATTCTAGTAGGTGATTGACTTTAAAATTGAAGGCTTCCATGATAAATGAATACTATAAAATTTAAAAGAATTGTTAAAAAATCGTAAAAATATTTCTCCTGTGCTCCCAATAGTCTAAATAAAATCATATAAAGGCACTTAAAATATGTAAACCTCTTTACTAAACATTTAAAAAAATCTTCGACAATTTCAAAAAAAATTTCTAAGTATCGCCTTGTATTAAAATTCCTTTACTAAGATAACTTAAGAATTTTCAACAAAAAATCTCCAAATATCGTTTCGTATATCCGCTAAGTATTTTTAATATTCATGCAAAACCTCGGTGAGAAAAAACAACAGTTTTTTGTTCGGTTATCCGTAAAATAAATCTATCACTAAAAAATTAAAGTAAACCAGCACATCTGCTAATCTGAAAGATAAAGTTAGCTTTTAAGAAAAAAACAGGGATCTCTTATCTTAGAGTCAACAACAAAATTCAAATATCTATATCAGATAAATTGAAATAAAAAATTCTACAAATTTCCTGCTTTTGTCTTATTGCTATAGTGTAGCTTCGTTTAATAAATATTGTGTAATAAAAATATCTGCAAAGTTAGAGCTTTTATTTTGTTCGAAAGCTAGTACACTGAACCCTTTTAAAAAATAAAATTCCAAAAGCCCCGCGTTGACAGCGCTATTTTGTAACTTTTCCTTTTGCTATTCTTTTTTTTTTTTTTGCTCCATGTAGACTGCGTCTTTTTGTAACATTTTTAAATACTGGACGCCCCAAGCTTGAGCACAATTTTCTTGCAGCCCCGCTTTAATTTCTGATAATGAATTGAGTGAAACCTGATATTAAAAGAACTAAAGAAATTAAAGAAACACTAGCTCAGTTTTCCTTGGTAGAGAAATATGGGTAAGAGATAGTTTTTTATACGTCTTTTTGGAAATTATTTTCTATTTTTTTTTTTTTAAGAAACCTCAGTTGTACGACTTTTTGTTTTTTAAGGGCACCACTCATTTTAAAATAGAAAGGATTTAACTTCAGCTAAGAAAATGAGAAAAAACTGAAGTGTTTTATGGATATTACTAAAAGGAATTAGTCTAGTACAACTGATCCTGAAAAGGAAAATAAATATTCAGTGATACACTTAGCTTTAATCAAAAAGAAAATTTATTCATGTTTTTTTAAAAATAATAAAAGTTCTAACCTTTGCAGTTTACCAAAAAATTCTAGCCTAAACAGTAGTTGTTACATTAAAATTTTATATTCTTATAAATCCCCGAAGGCGAGGTATCGTGCCTTACACTTCACTTTTTTGTCGGTGTTACATTGTAGTTAATGCACTCTCCGGGATAAGTCTATATAAGGGATTTGGTTGACTTACAGTGTTTCATTCCTGTCTGTGATGGACTTTGACCGATTTCACTTTTTTTTTTTTAGCACTTAGAAAGCTCACTACAGCTTTTATTGTCGAAACTTAGCGACTCTGGTGAAGATTAGCCTACTTCGGCTAGACGGTACTGCCTGGTTGCGCTAGATGGAAACGACGACCGACATGGTCGGCAGCTAGATCAAAAACCGCTCACTGGTCTGCGGCTCGATGGAACTCCCCTGCCTGGCGACTTCGATGGAAGAAGTCCTGCCGGCTGGTTCTCGGACGTTTAAATAATCCTGCGACCTTTGCCGGTCATATCACGTCGCTCCAATCTGAACTCCGGGTCAAACATTTGACCAATCGTGGCCTGGCGAAAGATTCGGTCCGAAAGCCCGCACAATAAACTATATAGTATATACCGTATGTCCTAAAACTTCTGTTTAATATACCGGTCGATATTTTAAAATAAAAATAAATACAATTTGAAATGGAAAAAATCAGTAACATTACATGGTCTTAAAATCTAGGAAAAAATGAATGTTACAATATATATATATAATATATATCAGGTGTACAAGAATAAAATGCGGATTTCAGACAACAGATGGTGCACCAATGCAGTTTGTGCTATAAAGATTTGACACTACGCCATTTTGTTGTGTCATCAACAAGTGTCAGACGCGCACTGGTGATAAATTGGAAAAGTGTGTGCATAGTGTTTTGTTGTTGTGTTCAATATGTCGAAATTTATACCGAACAAAGAGCATTCGCGGACAGCATTAATTTTTTGTTTTCATTTCAAGAAAAATGCTGTTGAATCATACCGATTACTTCGAGAAGCTTATGGTGAACATGCTCCATCGCAAGATACGTGTGAACGATGGTTTCGGCGCCAAAAAAATACGAAGATGTGGAATTGCAAGCATTGTTGGACGAAGATGATTCGCAAACACCAAAACAACTCGCCGAGCAATTGGGCGTTAGTCAACAAGCTGTTTCCAATCGGCTACGAGAGATGGGAAAGATTCAGAAGCCCGGTAGATGGGTACCACACGAGTTGAACGACAGGCAAATGGAAAAGCGCTAAAACACGCACATTTTGCTCGCTCGGTACAAACGGAAGTCGTTTTTTTGCACCGTATAGTTACAGGGGATGAAAAGTGGATTTATTTTGAGAATCCCAAGCGCAAAAAATCATGGGAAGGCGCACCATCCACATCGACTGCAAGACCGAATCGCTTTCAGAAAGACGATGCTCTGTGTTTGGTGGGACCAGAGGGGCGTGGTCTATTATGAGCTGTTAAAACCTGGGGAAACGGTTAATACTAAACGTTACCAACAACAATTGACCGATTTGGACCGTTCGCTGCTTGAAAAAAGGCCAGAATACCGAAAGAGGCAACACAAAATCATTTTTCTTCATGACAATGCTTCATCACATACGGCAAAACCATTTCGCGACACGTTGGAAGCACTTAGCTGAGAAGTTCTACCCCATCCGGCTTACTCACCAGACTTGGCTCCTTCCGATTACCACTTGTTTGCATCGATGTGTCACGCACTTGCTGAGCAGCACTTTGGTTCGTAGGAAGATGTGAAAAAATGGCTCGATAAATGGTTCGCAGCAAAAGGGGAAGATTTTTACTGGCGTGGCATTCACAAATTGCCCGAAAGATGGGAAAAATGTATAACAAACAATGGAGCATACTTTGAATAAAGCACTTTTTATATACATATACGTGGGTAAATCAACTATAAAAGGTAATTTTGCTATTCTTCTTAGAATGCAGTTCTTAGCTAAATAATGTTGTGTGGAGTAGATGTTTGATTTGTGAGGAGTGGGGGAACCGGATGGGTGCGCGCGCCAACTCGTCTTTGTCGTCAGTACAGCCATGACCGAGCAAGAGGTACCTTCGTCTGTTGCGCAACGTATTATCATCAAGTTTTTAACCAATGAAGGCGTTAAACCGTCAGAAATTTTAACCCGTTTGAAGGCAGTTTGGGGACAGTACACTCTCTCAGAATCGTGTGTATACGTGGGCGAGAGAATTTAAGGGCAGACGAGAACGGGTTGAAAACGAAAGTCATGATGGACGCCCTAGGTCAAGCCTTACAGATGACAACATCCGTGACATTAGACACCTTATCGAAGGTGATCGACGATTAACCGTTGAAGAAATTTCCTCAGAAGTGGGTATCAGCTATGGAAGTGTTCAATCCATAATTACTGATCGACTCGGTTTCAGATAAATTACTGTTCGATGGTTGTTGACTGGAAACCAAAAACAGGTCAGGTCCGAGATCGCTGAAAGGCTTCTGAATTCATTTCAGCAAGAAGGGGAGGCATTTTTAAAGCGCATAGTGACATGTGATGAGACGTGGGTACATCACTACACTCCCGAGTCCAAAATGGCAAGTAAGGAGTGGCGAAGAAAGAATGAAGGTTCCCCAGTGAAGGCCAAAACTCGTCTCTCTGCTGGAGAAGTCCTTGCAACGATTTTTTTTGACTCTAGGGGAATTTTACTGATCGATTTCCTGCACCATCAACGTACGGTGAATGAATATATATATATATATATATATATATATATATATATATATATATATATATATATATATATATGGGACTTAAGTCCCATATATATGTATATGGGACTTAAGAAAATTGCATATTATAATAAAACTAATATCCTCTAGTCCAGGGAATTGTAGAAAAATACAATAATAACATGTAAAATTAACTTTTATCCTACTTAAAAACTTATCGATACCTATTTGAGCAACCCAATCAGTTGATTACTATTTATAATATATATATATATATATATATATATATATATATATATATATATATATATATATATATATATATATATATATATATATATATGTATATGTATATGTATATATATATATATATATATATATGTATATATATATATATATATATATATATATATATATATATTTATATATATATATATATATATATATATATATATATATATATGTATATGTATATATATATATATATATATATATATATATATATATATATATATATATATATATATATATATATATACACATATATATATATATATATATATATATATATATATATATATATATATATATATATATATATTAAATGCAACATCTCTATGTCTGTCTGTCCGTTAGTGCGCTTATCACTGGAGAACTACTTATCCGATTTATGTGCTTTTTTTTAAAACATACATATGTTCTCTGGCCAGGTTATAGGCTATATTTTATTACGGTAGGTAACATAAGGAACAAGCAGTGACGATAATAGTGAATCAAGTCGGAAAAAAGTTTGCAGCTAGCGCGTTCTCTTGCGATAAGCTGCCTAAACCATTAAATATGGAACAATAGCATGTAGCAAAGAATATCTATATTATATATAAAATACGTCTCTCTGTCTGTTTGTCTGTCCGTTAGAGCGCTTATCACTGGAGAGCCACTTATACGATTTACGTGCTTTTTTTTAAAACATACATATATATGTTCTCTGGCCAGGTTATCTAATATAATATATATTTTATTACGTTAGGTAACATAAGGAATAAGCAGTATCGATAATAGTGAATCAAGCCGAAAAAAAGTTTACCGCTAGCACGTTCTCTTGCAATACACTGCCTAAACCATTAAATATGGAACAGTATCATGTAGCAAAGAACATATTATATGTAACATCTCTCTGTTTGTCTGTCTGTCCGTTAGTGCGCTGATGACTTGAGAACCACTTATCCGGCTTACATGTTGTTTTTTTTTTAATTCATACATTTGTTCTCTGACCAAGTTATCTATAATCTTCTAATAAATAAATAAATATATATATATATATATATATATATATATATATATATATATATATATATATATATATATATATAATGCAACGTCTTTCTGTCTATTTCTCCGTTAGTGCGCTTATCACACGAGAACCACTTATCCGATTTACGTGTTTTTTTTTTTAATTTATACATATGGCCAGGTTATATAATAATAAAAATCATCTATATAATATATATAAAATGCAACTTCTCTCTGTCTGTTTGTCTGTCCGTTAGTGTGCTTATTATTCGAGAACCACTTATCCGTGTTTTTTTTTTAATTCTTAATTTAATATTTATCAAAAAAAATTTTATAGTATAAAATGCAACCCCTCTCTGTTTGTCTGTCTGTCTGCCTGTTAGTGCGCTTAACACTCAAGAACCACTTATCCGATTTACGTGTCTTTTTTTATAAAATGCATGTTCTCTGGCCAGGATATATTTTATTACGTTAGATAACATAAAGAATAAGCAGTGACGATAATAGGAAATCAAGTCCACGCTAGGGGAGCCGCAGGCACGGCTAGTTAGTTATAAGTATCAAAATAAGGAACAAACAAAGTGTTTCTCCTCTGCAATTAAAAATTTTGTGATAACTTTATTTAATACGTTAGTAGCATGTTGTGGCAGCCACAACTTAAAAAATATCACTATTTTACCTTCTCTCTTTGTCTGGTCTTAAAAGTCCGTATCTTTTTTTTTGGTACATTGCAATGTTGATCTTAGCTGATTCCAGTGACGGTAAAGTACTTTTTAAAATTACACCACAGTAATTTATTAAAATTTTTTCATATGTTCGAATTTTTGAAAAATAAATATGAAATGTGTTTCCATTTGATTTGAGGAGTAATCCGTCTTAATGTATTAAGCTATTGTTATAATTTAAGCTACAAAATTTTCTTTATAAACAAAAACAAAAGTTTTAGAATTTCACAGAAACTTTGTCTTATTATTTACAAATATGTTGCTCTACAGTTTTTTTTAATGTTTATTTTTCTTTTTCAGGTGCGTTTGTTATACCAGCCGACGAGTACTACATAACAAGAGACAAACAATAGGTAACTTATAAATCCACAGTTTCTTTCTTGCCTCAGTATTTTTAGAAAAAAAGTTCATTATAATATTTAATAAAAAGATAAAAATAAAATACAATGTTGCGGAATTAGATATAGAGTATTGAAGTTGCTGAAGTAAAAAAAAATACTAAAATATGTTTAAGTCAAATAACTTACTAACGAAACTTAAATCTAACATAACGCCATTTTTGTTGTATTTTGTTCTAAAACTGGCGGGTTGATTACTTTGTAGGTCGTATTTTGCGTCCGAAAATATGAGTAATAAAAAGTTTAGATAAACATACCTCAAAATATACTTGCTAAGGGGCTAAAGTTCCCAAGGAGTAAAGTTGAAAACAGATTTTTCTGTATTTTAAATAACTATTTTTCCGAAGGCGCCATAAGGGGGAAAAGAATTTTTATTTTTCAAACTGTTTATTTGCAAAATTATTTCACTGTTGATCTACAAGTTCAAGCTATACTATTTATTATATATATTTTTAGGTATATATATATATATATATATATATATATATATATATATATATATATATAATATATATATACAGTAGAACCCCAATTATCCGAGGTAACGTGGGGGGGCACCCTCCTCGGATAACTGAAAACTCGGATAATCCGGTTTTGTTTTTTATTCATTCAAAAAGTAAAAACCAATACTTTAAACCGAGGTATTAACGTTTTTTTTAACATATAAATAGGTACATACATTGTAAAACAGTGAAAGAGGTATCTATGCGCTTCTGTTTCATATTGCATCTTCTTTTTCTCGCTGCAGTGTTTCTCCATTTATAAAGAAGAAGCAAATCCACTAGGGTTGCCTCTGGTTGTTGTTCGATATACCTCAAAGCTTTTTCCAAAGAAGCAAAACCTTCTTGATGAGAGTTCTTAGTAATCGTCATCTGATTTTTCGGTTTCCTGAAAGGCATTCGTTATTTCTTCAATACTCATTTTTTCTTCTAAATCATCTGCTGTAATCCATTCAACAACATCTTCTCTTGTCACATTTTCGCAACCTTTTAATTTTTGCATTAATTCAAATAAACTTTTTTCTTTTTCTTCTATCTCGCTGTCAAAATTTGAACAGGATATTTCTCCATGGCTTCTCAATTTCAAAGCTAATTCATTTAATGGAGTATCATCTTCACTGTCATTATAGACCTCAAAATCAATAACTTTTGACCAAGATTTTTGAACAGAATCCCAAGCTTGACCTACTCAGTAAATAACATTTTTCAGTGTAACCTTTCTCATCCCATCGATAATATCCTCCTTTCCTGTGTATTCTAACAGATGGTCAAGATATGAACGCCTATAATTTTACGACAATTTCGCCCACATGAAGTCCTTCTCCAGGATGAGAGGGGGCATTATCCATTAACAAAATTGCTTTAATAGGAAGACGGTTTCTGTTCAAAAATTTAATCGCAGATGGCACGAACTCTTCTTCAAACCAGTTAATAAATAAAGTCGCATCCATCCATGCGCTCTTCTGATTTTTGTAATAGACTGGTAGGCTTTTGGGTGAGATGTCTTTTAAAGCTGCAGACTTGCCAATCACCATCAGTGGGATTTTGTGCTTGCCAGATGCATTGAAACATACCATTATAGTTAATCTTTCCTTACTTTGTTTGTGCCCAGGAGCTGATTTTTCCTGTCGAGATGCCAATGTTTTTGATGGAAGCATTTTATAATTCAGACCAGTTTCGTCACAGTTGTAAATTTGATCACATGTGTATCCACAATCTTCGATTTGCTTTTTAAAGTTCTGCTTAAACTTCTCAGTTGATGACATATTAGCAGAAAGTTTTTCACCACATACAGTCAGTTGTACACCGTACCGTTTTTCCAGTGGTCAAGCCATCCAGAACTGGCGGTAAACTGATCTATCTCTGGGAATTACCTACTAATCACTATTGCTTTCTGTTGTAAAATTGGACCTGACAGAGGCACACCTTTTGATCTCTGTTGGTTAAACCACATGAATAAAGCTTCGTTAACCTTTTCATAGTCGCCGGTTTTCATTGATTTTCTTCCTGAGGACGAGGAGGCTTGATTTATACACCACTCTTCTATTTTTGTGCGGTTTCTTTTCCAATCTCCAACTGTTACCTCACCTACTCCATAATCTCGTGCAACAACTTTAATTGTCTCTCTTGCTTCAATTCTTCTGATGGCTTTCAATTTTTCTTCAGTATGAACGACGATTCTTTTACGCTTGTTTTGCTCCATTATAATACGACAAACAAAAATTCAAACAAAGCAGTTCGTATTAATTACACTTAACTACCAGAACTCCAACCAAATAAATTATGTGAGTATACTCGTACTTCTCCGTAGTAAACGCTATAACGCACTGCATTCACGCAAATTTACATGCTGAAAGAGTCCAAAAACATAAATAGGACAACCCCTCACACGGGCCAGGGGGATTCCCCGAAGGCCCCGACGATTTTAAATGGAAGTATGTACATACATATTTTAGAAACCGGGTTAATACGCAGCATAGACGCGCGTACCTCGGATAATCAGGTTCTTGGCTCGGTTAATCCGGAGCTCGGATAATCGCGATTCGGTTAATCGGGGTTCTACTGTATATATATATATATATATATATATATATATATATATATATATATATATATATATATATATATATATATATATGTATATATATATATATATATATATATATATATATACATATATATACATATATATATATATATATATATATATATATATATATATATATATATATATATATATATGTATATATATATATATATATATATATATATATATATATATATATATATATATATATATATATATATATATATACATATATATATATATACATGTATATATATATATATATATATATATATATATATATATATATATATATATATATATATATATTCATATAATATTTAAAGAGTTAATGTGCTAGTAAAAAACAACAGTTTTTCCAAGATGCATTGTGGTCCTCTAGTCCCATTTCAGAATATTATTTCAGTCATGTTTAACAGAAATTTTTATCTTTTTTTAGGTAGACTGTTATCTAGAATATCGAATGTTATTTTCGGGGCTTTTAGAGTTTTTCGTACTGTTTTTATAACATATATTTATTTTTTAAGTCAATATAATTTATATGGGTCGTAATATAATTTATATGGGCTATTTTGCAGCATACCAATTTTATAAAGCACACCAAATTTTGCGTCTTTATTTTAAACGGTTTTAAAGATATAAAAAAAAACTCGTGTAATATCTAACCAAAAACCTTTACTACATTGATACAATAAAAATTGGTTGACTTTTCGTTGAATATCGTCGGCCAACACCTCCCGGACTACATTAATGGAACATTTCCTTTAAAAATGAAGCCATTTTTTAGTGATGGGCTATTCGGTTAAATAGAATCTTGTATGGTTGCTTTATATGTTGTTTTTTTTTTATTAAGGAGAATAAATTTAATTATTTTTATTTATGATTGGAGATATGAGTAAAAACACGGTTATTATCCTGTATATAACATAACCTAAAGAAAAATAAATTAATAAATATGCTAAAAATTCATTCATCAACCTGTGGACTTTCGTAGAGGGCGGATATGCTTTCAATATTCGGTTGACAACTTGTTGCATCTTACTGTTACCTATATTTTGCGATACAGATTTTTGCTCTTTTTTTTGTTTGACCCTAGTCTGACTGACCGATTTACAAGTGACGACACGCCAGAACCGAGATAATTCGACACATGAGGATTAACAATTTAATAGTAGCCGAAATATGCAATTTATTCAACTTTACAAACTACTTTTATCCAGGATTTATTGTATTGTGTATGTGAAATTGATTATTTCTTTAAATTTCGTGTGAAATCTTTTAGAAAAGTTTTTAACACAGTACCTCACAAACAATGATAATTTACATGGTTAAGATTGATGGTGTAATTACTAATTAAAAATATAATTGCAACCACGTTAGCAAATCTAGATAATGATGCCGTTTTTAATTAAATAAAATTTTATTGTTTATGTTGACGTGGCGCCTGTTTTATTTTTGTATGTGTTAACTGTATTGTCTCCTGTATGTAATTTGATAACGATGCTCCTCATAAATCGTAGTTTTTATTACAAAAACTGAAGAAGTACGATGTTAGAGGAAGAGTACCAGGTTGGTTTTGTTCATATTTATCTAATCAAAAACGGTATGTGGCATTCCTAAGGGGTTCAGTGCTTGAATCGCTGCTATTCAGTTATGTTAATGATATTCTCAGACATGTGACGACAAAAGTTGTAATTTATGTTGGTGATGTGACTTGACTCTAAGTAATTACTGTTCCAAGGAATTAGAGGCAGCATGTATTAATCATTTAACTAGCTGGTTAGTTAACACTTAAATAGTAAAATATAACATCCCATCTAAAACCGTAATTTAATATTTAAAAAACCGGCCGAGTGCAAGTCGGACTTGCGCAATATGGCTTAATGGCATGGGAACATCGCTAGACGAAATGTATCGAGCTCGAAGGAGATTATGTTGAAAAATAAAGGTGAATTTTTCAATTTTGTTCGTATTTTCTTCTTTGTTTACCTTATTTTTTAAATGACCCTGGTAAGATCGCTTCTTCAGGCGAATATATTACATGTACAGTACAATCCCGATTATCTGAAATCCGGCTTATCCGAAACAAACTGTTAAAAAGCAAATTGTATTCCTATTAAACGAAAAACTCCCCATTATTCGAAACAGACGATGAGTGGTTTCTTTAACGGGTTGGGGACTCCCCGACGTCTAGAATTTCACTGCTGTCTATGTTTTGGTTAGTCGACGAATGTTATAAGTTACTCATTACGTCTATTATTATCGCAGAGGTAATAGTTTCGTTTTAATAGATATTTTACAAAATGGAGCGTCATAATAATAAGCGTAAACATGTTGTTATTAAAAATATAGCAAAGGATTTAGGTGTAGCCGTGAGTACTGTTTCAGAGTGGAGAAAAAATCGCAAAAAACTTGAAAAATGGTGTGTAGTGTTTTGTCATCGCCCACACAGGCACGAAAAAGTATGAAAAGCTGTGGATACCAAAAAGTGGATGATTCTTTATTTTTATGGTTTACACAGAATCGAGAACGTGGAATACCAATTTCAGGAACAATTTTAAAACATAAGCGAAGAGTTGCCGGTTATTGAAGCGCCTGCTGCAAGTGATGGATGGCTAGACAGGTGGAAAAAAAATACATGGTGTACGTCAACTGAAAGTTTGTGGAGAAAGATTGTCGACTGATGTATCTACTGCAAAAAAAATTTGCAGAGAATTTTGAGCAGCTTATGAAAGAACAGACCAAATCTATAATTGTGATGAAACAGGCTTGAACTACAAAATGTTGCCGTCAAATACCTTAGCTTCAAAAATGGAAGCTGGAGC
This sequence comes from Pachyrhynchus sulphureomaculatus, assembly GCA_019049505.1. Classification (NCBI taxonomy): domain Eukaryota; kingdom Metazoa; phylum Arthropoda; class Insecta; order Coleoptera; family Curculionidae; genus Pachyrhynchus; species Pachyrhynchus sulphureomaculatus. Next base: position 168,332,157 of record CM032456.1, read on the forward strand.
ACCTGGTTACAAACGTAGCAAAGAACGTATTACTGTTCTTGCATACAGTAATGTTTCTGGAAGACACAAACTCCCATTATTATGTATTGGTAAGTCAGCAAATCCACGAACCTTTAAGAATATTCGGCGCAATGCTTTTCCTGTTTTGTATAAAAATCAAAACAATGCCTATTTAAAGACTGGTTTTTTTGGAGATTTTGTTACCAAAGTGGAACTTTTTTTAAAAGAACATGGATATCCTAGAAAATGTGTTCTGTTACTAGATAACGCCCCCATTCACCTAAGTGCGGAACAACTTGAAAGTGGGGAAATAAAAGCAATGTTTTTGCCTCTTGCTGTAACTTCTCTCATTCAGCCTATGGATCAGGGTGTACTGGAAAATTTAAAACGCAATTATAGGCGTTTGTTATTGGAGCATATTTTAGAAGAAGTAGATGAAGGTGGCAATCTTACTGATTGTCTAAAAAAGATAAATTTGAAAAATGTTATATATTGGATAGCTTCAGCCTGGAATCAAGTAAAGAGTAGTACTCTGGAAAAATCTTGGTCAAAATTGATTCCACAAGAGGAGAGACATTACTCAGAGGCAGAAACAGAAGCTAATGAAAGTTTACATCAAATTATTACAAGAATATCAGGATGTGAAAGTGTTACGGAAACCGATGTTTGTTAATGGTTAAACAGTGATAGTGTGGAAGATGAAATGACTGACCAAGAATTAATTAAAAGTGTATGCAAAAATGCTAATAAAATAGACAGTGATGACGATGATAATAACGAAGTAGAAGCCACTGACAATATTCCAGTAAAAATGTCACATTCAGAAGGACTAGAAGTCCTAGAAAAAGCGTTAACTTATATAGAACAAAAAAATGCAACCGCCGCGGACGTTTTGCTTATCAAACGTTGGAGAGACATTGCAGCCAAAAACAGAACTAACGCAAAACATGTGCAGTTAAAAATTACCTCATTTTTAAGACATTAAAGTTAAGAGTGAAACTGTTTTATTTTCGATTTTCCGTACATATACATAAAATAAGTAAACTAATTGTTCTATTCTTAGTTTTAATAAATACCTATGCACGTAATAGCATATCGTATAAATGCTTTTAAGTCAATCTGCTATGTTGTATTCATTCTAAACTTCTATTTAAAAAGAATTCGGTTTAACCGAAATTTCGATTATCCGAAATCACTTTGGTCCATATTATTTCGGTTAATCGAGATTCTACTGTATATATTACCCAATATATATATATATATATATATATATATATATATATATATATATATATATATATATATATATATAAATATATATAAATATATATATATATATATATATATATAAATATATATATATATATATATATATATATATATATATATATATATATATATATATATAAATATATATAAATATATATATATATATATATATATATATATATATATATATATATATATATAAATATATATATATAATATATATATATATATATATATATATATATATATATATATATATATATAAATATATATATATATATATATATATATATATATATATATATATATATATATATATATATATATATATATATGTTGGGTGTTCGGATGGTTGTAAAGGACCGTTTCAAGTTCGACTTCGAGGAGGCCCAGCACAGCAACATGTTTATCGTGTCCACGGACGTTGGATAAACTTATTTTTGCACAAGTTCAGACGTGCTTGCCCGACGCGTTAGAGTACGTTGGCGTGGGTTGACTGTGATATTAGGTTGAAGTATTACCAATTGACAGATATTTTGTTTGTTTTTTCAGCAGTTAATATACCACTAAAAATGAGAAACTTTTAATAAAAGTAGACACGCTATTGCTATCGAGTAAAATATTTGTTTTTTTAGCGCTCGGTACGGAACACTTATAGGATCACTTCGGTGTCTGCCTGTCCGTCTGTCACACCCGATTTTCTCCGAAACTATTTAACATAGGAAGTTGAAATTTGGCTCTAATATAGGAATTGATGGCCTCCTCCGAGCCGTGTAGTTTTGAAAGTTAAATTTTGACTTAAGGGGGTAGTTAGAAGTGAAAAAAAAAATTTTACCAGGTCATCGAGTGGAATGTCAAATGAAACCTTTTAAAAACAAAAGTTCAAAAATATATATAATGTAATACTTGCGCACACTCTTCTTTGTATTATTTTTAAAAAATTGCGAAAAATCGCTATTCCCCCTTATCTCGAAAAGTACTGGTAAAAAAAATTTTAAAAAATTCTGGAATATTCTCCACAGGGTGTAGATTATCACGAGTGCATTACCTTTAATAATTTATCTGGTATATAAAATCAAATAAAAATTTCAAGTTCATCAATTTTCAGTAAAGATCGGAAAAAAACTTAAGAAGCAATCAACGTACAGAACACTAATTAGGAAAGTCCGACTTGCACTTTGCCTGTTTATTTTTTTTATTAAGTTTTGTCGATTCGTTATATTTAAACTCCATTGTACTTTAGGTTAATAACCTGTCTTGTTTCATGTTAATTTTTAAGTGGTTTTGATTGTTATATTTTTATCAGGCTCACACCCTTCGAATAAACTAACTATGTATTATTTTAGATAGTCACGAAAATAGGAAGTTGACATGCATGACGCTGCAATAATTTCTATTTTTTTATTGTTATTCAACAATGTTGTGCTCATTTCTAATTAACTAATATATAAAAAGAATGCGTATTTAGATGTTTCAACTGATAAAAATGGGTAAAATACTGTTTGTGTGTGTAGTTCGTATTGTAATAGATTATATACAAGGCGATGCAAAATAATCTAATTGTTTTTAGAGGGTTCACAAACTGCTTATGATTGCAGATCTTATAAACAATTGTTTCACATAATTAACCATACTAGGAGGTCAATAATTAATTTTCGGTGGTAAAAGTCGCCATGCCAATGGATAGAAATGCTAAAGTAAAATAGTTTTTGTTGATTTGTGCTTCAATATTTGGTATATACACTGGTAAGCAAAAAAATCGACTCAAACTATTTTGCTTCATTTAATACCGATCCTTGAATTTAATTTTCAAACAGTATCATTAAAATGCTGATTTTCTCTCTTTCAAATAATACCAGAAACATTTGGATTACTCGTTGCGCGCTATTCATCCCTATAAAAACACATACAACTGCATTTTCCTATCCTTCCTTTATCGGAATTTAAACCGTCAACATTTCTCCTATACCTGCTCACTAATTACGTCATCGGAAAATGGATGCCACCCCGGAAGAAACGGCACAAGTCATTACAAGAAGGGCATAGTCAACGAGTAGTCGCTGCGCAACCCAGTCAGCAGCTACCTCCAAAGTCTACAGACCTCACCAAGAGACTGGCGCCTTTACACGGAGACCAGGATCAGGAAGAACAAGGTGTACCTCGGAACGAGATGACCGCTTCATGGTCAACACAACTCTAAGAAATCGGACCGGCGTTGAGGTCCAGCAGGAGCTCCGACAAGTTCGTGGTGAGGCTGTCAGTCATCGGCCAGTCAAAAGAAGACTTAAAGAAGCTACCCTAACTCCGGTTCGAATTTGGAATCATTAGAAAGAGAATAGAACGGCCTTTCGCATGATACTAAAATCCGTAAAAATATATGAATACTTAATTCTAAGATCGAGTCGATTTTTTTGTTCACCAGTGTATATTATTAGAAAATATAATGGTATAAAAGGGAAAATGCCTCGGTCTAGCTTTACATTCGTTTATTTTCGGTCTGCTCTTATAAACTCACAACTTGCAACTCTCGGCAACTTATTACTAACTAACTGCTTCCAATCTAAAAATCTTAATCATTGTTAACTACGAACTATTTCTTTTTCAAAGGAAGTATTATCAGTACCTATATTCAATATTTCTTTATTTTAATATATTCTTGTTTTAAGCAACTTATTCATAGATCAACAATTTTAGAAAGATAGACAATATAACACTCGGCCATCCTGAAAAAGTGATCTGTCATCACACTTCAACATAACTAACTTAGCTGAACCGAGCGATTTCAGATGGAATAGAAATATCTTAATATATTACTCGGCCATCTTGAAGAAGTGAGCCGTCATCGCAGTTCAACATGTCGGTAACTTAACTTTACCATTTACATTTATCATATACCTTATGGCAGGGGTGCTCAAACGGTCGATCGCGAGTGCTTTTTGAGTCGATCTCTAACTAAAACAAAATGTATTGAATAAACTACTAAAACTTATTCGATCCACAATTAGGCCAGAATAACCCCCTCATCACTTTCTTTTATCGTAATAACCCCCTGCTAGCGGCAAAAGACGGCTTTATCAAAGGAACGCGCGGTACTTGTCAAAGAAAAGCCGCGTTTTTGATTCCCGCCGATTTTTCTAGAAACTTCGGGCGGCGTGTTTGACGGGAACATTCGAGACTTCGTTCTCGCCGATATAAATGTTGCGCCTGCAGGAATAGGAGTCAGTCTGAGTTGTAACTTGAAGGCGATACATCGATACAAAGTTTATTAATAAATAGTCCAAAATGAGTGCGGCGAAGAAAAGTAAAACTTATCATTTTAATAACGATTCGGAGGAAGAATTTTTCTTTTGTATGGTAAAGGATACGTGCATTTGTCTCATTTGCAGTGCGTCAGTTGCAATACCTAAGCGTGGGAACTTGGAGAGGCATCATAAAACGGTTCATAAAAACTATGAGAAGGATTTTCCGTCACAGAGTGAATTAAGAAAACGAAAAGTACGTGATTTGATAACTTGTTTGAAAAAAGAACAAACCATGTTCACAGGACCAGCCAAACAATCAAAAGCTGCAACGATCGCGTCATTTAAAATATCTCATATATTGGCGAAACAGAAGAAACCATTTGATGATGGATTCGTTGTGAAGGAAGCATTTATTTAAGCGGGTGAGACTTTATTTGGAGATTTTAAAAATAAAACAGCGATTATGTCTGCTATTAGAGAACTTCAGTTATCTCGTCCGACTGTCACAAGGCGTGTTGAAGTCATGAGTCAGGACATGGCTGATAAACTAAAACATGATATCATGGAATTTACATACTTTTCTTTACAGTTCGACGAATCCACCGATATGACAGACACTGCCCAGCTGTGTATTTTTATTCGAATGGTATTCAGTGACATGTCGGCTAAGGAAGAGTTTTTGACAATGATTCCTCTGAAAGTGAAGACCCGTGGCGAAGATATATATTACGTTTTCTTCAATTTTGTGACAAACTACCAATGTATAAACTAGTGTGCATTACAACCGATGGAGCACCAGCAATGACTGGAAACAAAAACCGTTTTGTGGCATTGTGTCGAGCTAATGATGATTTTCCTTCATTTTTCTCCTTCCATTGCATTATACATCAACAAGTTTTGTGTTCAAAAGTTCTAAAACATGGAGGAGATTATGGGCATTGCAATAAAAATTGTGAATTCTATCCGTGCAAGTAGCTTGCAACGACGGCTCTTTAAATTGCAGTTGGAAGATAGTGAGTCAGCTGAACACATTGATTTAGTTCTTCACACGGACGTCAGGTGGTTGAGTCGCGGAAAATTCCTAGAAAGATTTCAATAATTATTGCCCGAAATAACAGCTTTTCTGGACGAAAGAGGTGATGACACTCAGATGCTGAAAAACGGAAAATGGCTGACTGATTTGGCATTTTTGACAGACATCACAATGCATTTAAACACCATTAATTTGGAGCTTCAAGGTAAAAGAAAAACTATTATTGAGATGATTAACGCAATAAACGCATTCAAAAGTAAATTGCACCTTATGATAGATCAACTGAAAAGAAAGGATCTGAAAAATTTTCCGTCTTTGAAAGCAAGGATTCCTCAGTTGAATTATGATATTTATGAGGCAGAATTATCAAATATCTCGGGCCAATTCGAAATACGTTTTTATGATTTCAGTAAATTGGCAAATATCGCATCATTTTTGAGTTATCCTTTTTCGTGTAAAAACATTGAGGAATTAGCTACTGAAATAGCAAGTCAGTTTAACATGGACTCATGTTCTGTTGAAAATGAGTTAGTGCAAATTATATCAGATATACATCTCAAAGCCACAGCATCTGATACAAAATTCTGGTGTTTTATATCTGAAGATAAATATCCGAATCTAAGGTAAATCGCCCTTCAACTGACGGCAATGTTTGGGTCAACTTACTTGTGCGAGTCTGCATTTTCTGAAATGAAGATAATTAAGTCAAAATATCACAATCGACTAACTGACGAACATATGTCATCATGCTTGCGATTAGCACTCAGTAATTACGTACCATCTTATGAAAAGTATGCTGAGGACATGCAGTGCCACGCTTCAACATCCAAAGTTACTCTTTAGTTAAGGTTAGACACTAGAACTCATTTGTTTTGTAAGAACCAATAAACTCGCAATTTTGAATAATTATGAGTTTTTTCATTGACATTTTAGAGCAGACCTACACTGACCTTGACTAAAAAAATGCATATTGTGCGGAAAACTAATATTTATGCCACGATACACCCTACCTAGACGACAATCCTGCATCACACTTACTTGCAGCCTCTCAGAGTCGATCGATCGTAGTCTAACAATATTGAGGTAGATCGCCAGCAGTTCAAGTTTGAGCACCCCTGCCTTATGCTAATAATGGTGACGTCCGCCTTGGAGCGACTTTTGCTCAAAAATAGCTACTTTAACTTACTTATTTTGCAACTTTTGCTCTGGTGTGACTTTCACTCAAAAATAGTTATTTTAGCCTACTTATTTGGCTACTTTGCCCTGAAGCAACTTTCACTTCAAAATGGTTACTTTAGCCTACTTACTAGGCAACTTTTGCTCTGGAGCGACTTTCTCTCAGAAATGAATACTTTAACCCACTACCTGGCGACATTAATCTTTGAGCGACTTTCGTTTAAAACTAGCTACTTTAACATACTTATTTGACAACTTTTTCCCTCAAACGAGGTTCGCTCAAAAATGGCCACTTTAACCCACTTATTTGGCTCTTTCTACGCTAGAGCCACTTCGGCTTAAAAATGGCTGCTTTAGCCTATTTATTTGGGGATGTTAGTCTTACAATTTTTCCCATAATATATACGTTTAATATTCACCTACCATCACTAGCGATTTCAATAATAAAAATATCTTAATATAATACTCGGCCATCTTGAAGAAGTGATCCGTCATCGCAGTTCAACATGTCGATAACTTAACTTTACCATTTACGGTAATCATACCTTAATAGTGGTGACGTTCGCCTTGGGGCCACTTTTGGTTAAAAATAGCTACTTTAGCTTACTGATTTTGCAACTTTTGCCCTAGTGCAACTTTCATTCAAGAATAGCTATTTTAGCTTAGTTATTTGGCAACTTTGCTCTGAAGCAGCATTCACTTCAAACTAATTACTTTAGCCTACTTATTTGGCAATTTTTACTCTGGAGCGACTTACTCTCAAAAATGACTACTTTAGCTCACTACCTGGTAACGTTCACCTTTGAGCGACTTTGGCTCAAAACTAGCTACTTAAGCATACTATTTGGCAACTTTTGCCCTGGAACGACTTTAGCCCACTTATTTGGAACCTTCTGCGCTGAAGCGACTTCGCATTAAAAATGGTTGCTTTAGTCTATTTATTTAGCGATGTTCGCCTTACAATTTTTTCCATAATACCTACGTTTAATATTCATCTATTTGAATGGTAATCCACTTTTTAATAAATGTGTAAAATTTTATCACAGGCTAAAAATCCAGTGGTAAAAGCATAAGAAGAAAAGACGTTTAATCCAGCGATGTTCTAGTTCTTTTTTTTAGTTAGTGCTAGAGCCTGATGATCGTTTAACAGCGTCAATAACGTCCTCTTTCGCCTAAAATTTCTTTCCCCGAGCCAAGTCTTGAGATGGAACAATAAAAAAAGTCGGAGGGGTTCAAATCTGGAAAGTAGAGTGGATGTAGTAGTGGTTCGTATAGTAATTCGTGAAGTTTGGCCATTTCAACAAAGGAAGTAGGAGGTCTCGAGTTGCCTTATGAAAGATCACTTTTTTGCTTGAAGGTCTCTGATGTTTCGATCGTAGTTCTTCGTTCAAACATCGAGGAGGCTTGCATATTAGATCTCTGTTATCGTTCTATCTTTTTCTAAATAGTTAACGAAGATAATGCTTTATAAACTCCAAATGTTATCATTATCTTTCCAGCCAATAAAAAAAAAACACATAATAAATAACTGACACTCTCACTTTAAAATCATACCAAACCCAAACTATTTTTCGACTTCAACTGAAACTTAGTATAATATGGATGATACTTTCATACCGTATTGCGGTGATATGTGTACTCCTTCTCGGAAAATCACCATATTTATTGAATAACCCTCGTAGAGAAAAACATTTTTATAAAGATTCGTTTCGACAGGGAACGTCGCATGGTCTTAAAGGCGCTGTTCTTGTTCGGCCGATTACAGAGGAGGCCTTGTTTCGGACCGAGTAAAAAATTAACAAGGGGCAATTGTTGCGAATCTAGTAAAATATACACGAGGGAGAGGGTAAGAAATACATGATAAATGAGAAAAGGCTGTTTTCACTAGTTTTGCTGGCCATTTATCGTATTTCGCTAATAAAATGTATTCATTTATAAAGATTAATATTTTTAACTTTAGAGGACCAAATTGTGGCAGTAATGGTAAATAAAGACAAAGAAGTCACTGCCGTATGGGTTCTAAGTAAATACCTTCTTGAATAATGAAAAATGGCAATGAAATTGACCGCACATTGCAATTATTTTTATTGCAAGAGTTAACGTTGCGTTAAATTTATCCACGCTTTCAACTTAACTACAAAGGTATGCAGCATAACAATATAATTAGAATTTTATTTGGTGTCATGCAAAGGTTACCACTTAACACGATTTAGCAACATCGTTCTGCAATAAAAAAATAATTAAAACAAACAATAAGAGGTAAATAACAAATTCCATTCTCAAGCTGATGCTAATGGTTTAACGAATTGAAAGGGTAAGACAATGACAAGCCGGCATTTGTAAAATACTGATAAATAGGGCTTCAAAATTTGAAAAAAACTATCTGGTAATGTATAACATATTTGCCTTGACTGGAGAAAAAAAATTTCGGGGCTAGGAAAGAAGGATTATCGATAACACTATATTACAAGTACGGGGGCTGCAAAAATAATGGACCTCCCTTGGGTAAGCTCACTAACCAAATGCCAATCTAGAACACTTTTCAACCTATTGGATCTCATTTGCTAGTGCAGATCTGGCAGTGTTTTGTAGCGATGGCATGACAAGACCGAAGTAGTCTAAGATTATCGCACGACCTCTGCGAGAATAAGTCAACGGCTACATCCTGTGGCAAAATGGAAGAACTTTTTCCATAAAGTAAAAAAAACGATACCAACCAATAAGACCTAACATAGTATAGGTACTACAAAGCTACTACTCATGTAACTCGTATCCAGTGTGTAATAAACCAGTACTACTTTTGATTGTTTTCGTGATGTAGATGAGCAATGTACCATTTTTGTAAGTTATAATAGGGTGTGCACAATGAGCCATCGTAGTCTATGGATTAGAAAATAATATTTATTTTGTTACATCGTGAGTAGCCCTTATGTTGCCCAATGTTTAGAGAGATGTAAGTATTAAAAATAAATAAACACACAAGTTGCATTACAGAAATTGTTTATTATTAAATTTCATATTATTTTTAAAAATTACTTGCCTTGCAAGGGTTAGTTCTAAAATAAGTACTGAATTTGACTTTCTCACCCTAAAAAAACCGGCCAAGTGCAAGTCGGACTTGCGCAATTAGTGTTCCGTACGGTAATTGTTTTTAAAATAAAATAAAATCCTTACCTATGCTAAGCTAATTAGGTCCCTGACATCCTAAGATCCAATATGTATTTTCATGTTTTTTTAGTCAATAATGTAATAATACTTATATCTTCTTAGCTACCTAGTAGCCAATAAATCCATCTAGCTCAATCTAGACTCTAGTAATAAAAATGTAAAACAAATATTTACTGCCTAAATATTTTTTTAATTATGTTCAAATGCAATAAAATTATTTTGTCTCAGTACAGCGATGCGGTAGCAGTAAGGTAATGAAAACTATATTAAAAAAACTTCCACCATATTGTCATGCAATATAGTTTTGTTTAATACCAGATAAATTATCAAACGTAATGCATTCGTGATAATTTTCGCTCAATCCACACTTTATGAAGACTATTCCAGATTTTTTTAAAAAAATTTTAATTAGTATTTTTCGCGATAAGGGGGGACAGCGATTTTTGGCCATATTTTGAAATAATACAAAGAAAAATGTGTGCAAGTATTACATCATATATATTTTTGAACTCGTGTTTTCACAAGGTTTCATTTGACCCCCACTCGATGACCTGGTAAGAATTATTTTTTTTTTCACTTTCGATATCACCCCCCAAAACTAACCCCGTAGGTCAAAATTTAACTTTCAAAACTACATAGCTCTGATTGGGCTATCAATTCCTATATTTAGTTTGGGCCTAATTTCAATGTAAAATAGTTTCGAAGAAAATCGGGTGTGACGGACGGACACCGAGATGATCCCATTAGTGTTTCGTACGGAAACACTAAAAATAACTTAATTCAAACACTACCACTGTATTTTAAATAATAGGCATTTTATCAGAGATATTAATTACAAAAAAAGTTGAGAAAGGAAAGAATTGCAGAAATATTTATAACTAAAATGGCACATGTCCCTCTACATAGAGTTTCTGTTAAAATCGAGAATATTAAAAAAAACAACACAATTTTCAGATTTCTCGATTCAAAAAACCCTAAAAAGGACGTTTAAGAAGACATATATGAAGCAACCTGTTTTAATCCCCTCCGTTATATACTTAACACCTTTCATATTCAACCGATCGAAAATAATAGAAAAATAACATTATTTTTAACTGCCTTTACTTCAAGAACCCTAAAAGACACGTATAATTCGAAGAAATGCTTCCATCACACCCCAACTTTATTAATCCCTTTCATGTTTGACAAATTAAAATACTGAAAAAATAACACAATTTTTTAATTCGTTCCACGCATCCTAAAATGGACAAATAATACAATATATTCTAAGCAACTGCTCTACCCCCCTTCTTTCTCATCGACTCCTTACATGTTCAATTAAGTGAAAATAATAAAAATATAACGTAATTTCAGATTCTTCGGCTCCAAGAACTCTGAAAAGGACTTACAACACGATGTATGTTAATAACCCTTCCAACCCTCTCCCCTATGTCATTAACGTATATGTACGATTATAAATAATTAAATAGGGGGGAAATATAACACAATTTTCAGAGGTCTCGTCTTTAAGAACCCTGAAAAAGCGTGTAACATGATTTATACGAAGTGGCCTTTCTGACCCCTACTTTCATCATCAAAAATTTACCCCTCATATGCTTGATCATAAATAATTAAAAATAATGAGAAAATAATCGTTGGTCGAACTTGTACAGGATTAAAAGTTGTGGTGTATAAATCTCTCTAGAACGAAATGTTATTCCCAGCTTTTGAAGAGTCTCTTTGCTATGATATATTTGAATCAACTCATCTAACACTTGTCCCTACCCCTTTCACCCCTTATATGTTGGACCAATAATTATGCTGAATTTTTTTTTGTTATATGATCAAAAACCAAGAAAAATTTACATTATGATTTAAAAAATAAACCCCTTACCCCGTGCATCTCGTTTTTCTTTAGCGATATTTCCCAAAAACCATAGGATCTGTTCCTACGTCAAGTATTATGTGTGTAACAAATTTGAAATCGATATCTTATTTCGTTTGAGAGTTATAGTGCCAACAGATCGACAGACAGATAGAAGGTGAATGTGAAGAAATGCAAAAATCTCGGAGTATGAGTTTGTCAAGAATACAATACTTCCCTTTATCAAGGGAAGTATGCAATACTTCCCTTTAGCAAGGGCAGTAAAAATGACTAGGTGCTATGTAAAATGTTGTCTAACAGTATTTAAAAAACTGCTACAATTTAAAAAAGCCATATTGCCCAGTCATATAGTATAAAAGAATCTGCCATCTATATTCTGTCGCTATGCTCCATTAATATTTAAATGCCATGTTCAACTACGATAGAAGTGAAATAATATTAATACAGTCTGTTAAGTAAGAACGTGTCCGTGATAATTCATTTTTGGTAGATGCAATTTTAGCGATTCAACAAAAAATTGGTAGAGAGAACCTTTGTCTACAATTTCTTTTAGTAAAAGTATCAGTCGATTCCGAACTTTTGTCGAAATCACGTAAAATCGAAAAAAAAAAGCCCCCCCCCCCCCCCCCCCCGAGAGGCCTAAAATGACATATTCCGTGGCCGTTAAATATATTAAAAAGTCGGTATCGTTTGTGAAGAAGTGGGTAAATCATTTTAATGAGTCGAAAAATCTCGACAATTTGCCCAAAACGTGGCTCGGTAGGCAAAGTTACTCCGAAAGTCGAAAAAACGAATCGTGTCTTTGTTTTTTACGGTACCCGAAATTGATGTTGCGTCAAGGAGCGGCGGGTTTCCACAAGCTTTCATGTGACACCACACTTGATGACCTAGTAAAATTTTTTTTTTTCACTTTTGATTTCATCCCCCAAAACTAACTCCTTAAGTCAAAATTTAACTTTTAAAACTACACGGCTCTGATGAGGCCATCAATTCCTATATTATTACCAAATTTCAACTTTCTATGACAAATAGTTTCGGAGAAAATCGGGTGTGACAGACAGACAGACAGACGGACAGACAGACATGGAAGTCATCTTATAAGTGTGCCGTACGGAACACTAGAAAAAATTGACACCCATGGAATACAATCATGATACATGAAAAACAACATGGATTTTAGAATATACAGTAATGAAACAACTTGAACAGAATGATGTAAATCACAGAACGTTCAATCTTATACTTGTGTATATACATTACGTTTTTAATGTTAGAAATAAAGCGACAAAAATACGCTTATTTCTTCATTCACTTTGAACGCTCGGACATCGGCTGTTCAGGCGAGTGTCCGCAGACAGCGGGAAGTTGTTCAACTTAACGAAGATCTGGAAGAAATTCTATCTTGGGGTGACAGTAACCAAGTGGAATTTAACGCTACAAAAACCCAGGCGGCAGTTTTTTTCCAAAAAAAGTTAAGGTTACTGAACCCGACATAGTTATGGCGGGGCACTCCATTCCTCTAACATCGTCACTCAATTTGTTGGGCGTTAATTTGGGAGCTAATATGTCCTGGCATGAGCATGTTGCAGGCATAGCAAGGAGAGCTTATCAAGAGTTGGGAATATTATTTCGAACCAGAAAGCTTTACACTCCACAACAACTGTTAATTTTTTAAAAAGCTCAAATTCGACCAACTATGGAATAGTGCTACCATGTTTGTGGCTCCGCTCTCAAACATACACTGCATTTGTTGGATTCTATCCAAAGAAGAGCTGTTCGTCTGATTGGAGACCCGGAACTAACCGGCTGCCTTGATTTGCTGGAACATCAAAGAACGGTTGGCGACTTGAGCCTATTCTACAAGTATTTCCATGGAAAGTGTTCGGGGGATGTGGCCCGTTTAATTCCTCCCAGAGCGGTGCATGTTAGAAATACACGTCGCGCTGATACTTCACATCCGTATGAGGTTCAGCTTGTTACTCCTCGTACAACGCTTTTCAAGCAGTCTTTTATATGGAGCACATCATCCCTTTGGAATAATTTGCCCAGGACTGGGTTTCCCACCGAGTACAATTTACAGCGATTCAAGAGCAACGTGAATCGCTTTTTCCGCACACGTGCCGCTCCTGTAGCGCTTTAGGGACCTCCCTGCAGCACGTGTGCTAGACCGATAAAAAAAAAAACACATCCACATGGAATAACCGACCTTGCTTAAGAAGTCCGGATGTTTTCGTAGGACCAACCCCCCTTCCACAACCAACTGACAAAAACGCCCTAGAGGCAAATCGTGCGAGGCATAGCAGAGCTGGGGACGCCTCACCCACTAGCGCGTTAGTGGTAAGCCTTAAAACGACGACCAGGAATAAAATTTACTCATTTCTTCCGTTTTAGTAACTTAAGCAATGGTAACGCGAGCTCTTGTAAAAACATGTACAAGCTGTATTCTAAAAGTAACTATTTATTTTGTTAAAAATATAACCTATATTGTAGACGAAATATTTATAATATTTATAGTTGTCAATCTTCAAATTGTAGCTAAAATGTCGACAATTGTAAAGATATCTAGTAGTTTTGTTTATACTAAGTTTAATTTTACTATTATAGCAATATTATGTCTAATATGTATCTAAAATAAATGACAGCATAGTTTCAAAGTTAAAATTCGGAATTTTTCCTATTTACATACATTATAAGTTCAAATACCTAATTGAACTAAAACAACAAATAAAGATATTCTTTGTTTACCAAATCGGTACTTGCTGCATTGCGGTTTTAGCTGGAAGAAATTTTCAGTTTTATAATTGTTTACACTAACTAGCGTTAATGTCTTTTGTTGTGGTTTTAGGAGATTTTTAAGAGTTTCTAACTGTTAAACATATATTAACACATGGTAGGCATATGTGCGAACTTTCGTTTATAGCCTCTCTCAAAATATAATGCGCGACTTTATACCACACAATTACCTCCATTACCATGAAATCCCATAAAATCCATTGTAAGTTATTTTACTATTGTTTTTTATTACCTGCTCAGATTATCATATGAGATGACCAAAACAAAAGCTGTTAATTTTTTTTGTCGATTTAACATCACAAATGTTGATTATGAATCTGAGGGTCTCAGACGGTCTGTAGGCCTTAAGGGGCAACTAACTACTTAAGTGGGACGCAAAAGAAATCTTTAATAGACGGAACTTTCCTCAGTCAACTTCGTTTTGCCGATGACTTAGTGTTAATAATAAGTAACGATCTCGACGAACTATCGACGATGCTCAACCAATTGAATGATGCATCACAGAGAGTGAGTTTGTCTATGAACCTTACATATGTATATCTGAGACATAGGATGGCACTTGGACGACGAAACCAGACTTTGGAGATCAGCCGAGGAGTAGGCTTAGCCGGGGCTGCATTTGGAAATTTGAGTCATATTCTAAAAAACACCAGATTTCCCATCAACCTGAGGAGGAGAGTATTCTGCCAGAAATGACTTATGGCATTGAGACAGTGACTTTGTCTCTGAGAACTGCTAACAAGTTGAAAACAACGCAGAAATCGATGGAGAGAACGATGCTGGGCATTAGCCTAAGGGACCGAGTAAGGAATGAGGACATCAGAGCCAGAACTGGGATCACCGATGTGATCGAGAGAGCAGCAAGACTAAAATGGCAGTGGGCAGGACCCAGAGCTCGAGGTCCTAACGACAAATGGACAAAGCGGCTTCTGTGTCTGTACGGAGCATAGGACGTCCCCAGCTCCGATGGCGGGATGATATAAGGCGGCATACGGGTGTCGTGGATGCAACTCGCCCAGGACCGTAGAGCTTGGAAAGGGCTGGCCTACGTTTAGGAGTGGACGGCGACGGACTGAAAAAGAAGAAGTATGCGAGATAAATTGGCTTCCAAAAATATTGTGGTAGCTTTTCTTCGTTCCGGCCTTCTTGGAAATTTGGTTAACTATTTTAAAACTGTAGCGGCATCACTTTTAATGGCCAACATTAGATTCACTTGACTAGCAATCATTAATTCTGATTCAGAGACTCGTTCCCGTAATTTCTTCAAAATCTTTTGTAGGTTGTAGAACTCGAAAGAGATTTTGATAAATCGACCTTCTTTAGTTAATGTCCCTGCGTATTTTTATTTGGATTGCACTCAAAAGTTTTCAGTTTGCATTCAAACATAGTGACTGTACTTTGTGGATAGTTACTAATTTGTATCAAAATTTTTTCTCTATATTCTAATTTTATAACAATTGAGCTGAGCGGCCATAATATAATTAATAACCGGTCAAGTGCAAGTTGAACTTGCACAATTAGTGTTCCGTACGTTAATTGCTTTTATAATAAAAAATTTTGTTGCGGTGGTGTAAAATGATCAGTGACTTCACAAAACACACTCCAAATGAGTTTTCAACAAAGTTTGTTTCCAATGTTTGCTGAAAACTGATGACCGTGAAATTTTTGTTTTTTTATATACCAGATAAATTGTTAAAGGTAATGCACTAAGGTGGGAGGACAGCGATTTTTCGTCATTTTTAAAAAATAATACAGAGCAAACTGTGCGCAAGTATTACATTATATCTATATTTTTTACTCGTGTTTTCACAAGCTTTCATTTGACACCACACTCGGTGACCTAGTAAAAAATTTTCTTTTTCATTTCCGATTTGTACAATCTACACAGCCGAATTGTCAGAGAAGCCATCAAAATCGCATTAAAAACAAATAAAAATAGCAACATTCTCATTATAACTGACTCACTTAGCTCTCTGAAATCCATCTATTCCTCGAAAACATCCATCCTGTTAGTGTTAGACATAATTAACCTCCTACATATAAGTGATATCCGGAAGAATAACATAGCATTGCTATGGACTCTATCCATATTAACATAAGGGGAAATGATTTGACGGATATGAACGCCAAATTGGCTATAACCTCCGGAACTAACCTAAACACAATATTATCACCAACGGACCTAATAAATTTCTTCAAAGACACCTTCAAAAAATTTTTTAACTCTCATGGGATTTACAAGAGGAAAACAAATTATGGGAAACAAAGCCTTTAGTATATCCTCTTTTTCATCTTACAAATTTAACACGTAAAGAAAATGTCTTATGGAGAAGAGTATCCATAGGACATACAAACCTAATCCATTTATATCTAAAAGGAGACCCCCCCAACACTGAAATACACCCCTTACGATAAAACACATTCTTTCTCATGATTATTTCCCCCAAAGAGATAATAATAATTTACTTAGACCCTTACACCAAATAGTTGCACCAAACACAAACAATATAAAACATCTGATTGATTTCTTAAAAGAATCCGGTTTTTATTCTAAAATATATCCGCAATAGGAACTGGCGCTAAATGATCCTAGCTATCGATGCGCTTCTCCTAAACATACATACATACATACTTTCGATTTCACCCCCCAAAACTAACCCCTTAAGTCAAAATTTACCTTACAAAACTACACGGCTCTGATGAGACCATCAGTTCCTATATTATTACCTAATTTCAACTTTCTATGACAAATAGTTTCGGAGAAAATCGGGTGTGGCAGACAGACAGACATACGGACGGACAGACAGACACCGAAGTCATTTTATAAGTGTTCTGTACGGAACACTAAAAATTATTTTTTTAATCCTCTTATTTGCTACTCTAGTCAATTTCGGTAAAGAAATAAATAGTTTCCTCAATTTGAATGATTACGTTGACAATAAAATAAAAGCCAATAACACAAAATGGCTTGTATATGCGGAAGGATTTTTTTTTGATATGGAGAGCCAATAGTTGGTTGCAATAATTTTTCCTTGCCACCGGCTAACAATAGTACTAAAATGCTGTACTTTAGAAAAACAGAAAAGTGTATGAATTTTAAATTAATAAAACCGATCCAAATGTAAAATATTACGTTCAAAATAAAGTATATACCTTCTACTTCTAAATTGACAAAGAATTTATAGTTATATTCCAGAAGACATAGAGGAATAAGGCAATCATACATAGTGACATATGATATTACATTGCTAGCTTCATGCTGAAAGTGTTTGTTTACTCGTGGGCCAGTTCAATGAAATCCATATCCCTTAGTGCGACTTCTCATTGACAACTGATAGTTTCAGCTACTATTTTTTTATCCAAATACCAAAATAACTGAATATTGTTGTGTGAAGTAACTTGTCTTTAGGACTATCATATTCTTAATCAATACTCTCTTTTCTGTGCATAAATCAATTTAAAAATTAACGGCATTTGTTTGCTCATCTCATATCCAAATTATAAATACGCAATCTTCTATAGATCTATCTAGTAAGCTTTCTTCCATCCAGTGGCGGACATAGGCCTCCCCTTCCTTTTTCCATCCCTCTCGATTCTGCGTCTTTCCGATCCATACTAAATCAGCCGTTCTTTTCAGGTCATCTTTCCGTCTTGTTTGGGGCCTTCCTCTGGATCTTTGTCCCAACCATGGGCTCCATTCTTGTATTTTTTTATTTTATCTCTCAACTTGTCTCATTGTGTGACCTGCCCACCTCCATTTGAAACCTACTACATGTTCTCTTATGTCTGTCACTTGGGTCTTTTATCTTACTTTACTTATACTTTCGTTTCTGATTCTGTCTTGTAATCTTATCTTCAACATCTGGCGTTCTATTGCTCTCTGTATTTTACCTTTTATTGGTTCATCATCTTCTTAGTCAGTGTCCATGTCTGAGCCGCGTAGGTGAGTACCTGTAAAATGCATTGATCGAATATCATCTTTCTTAGTTTCAGAGGAATTCTTTTGCTGGTTAGTATTTTCCTTTGTTTGCCAAATGCTGCCCGTGCCAGTCTGATTCTTCTCTGTACCTCTGCCGTTTGATTTGCTTTTCCACACTTCATTATTTGCCCCCTGCTATGCTGAATTTAAACGCGGTCGAACAGATACAAATGATGCTGAACGCTCTGAACGCCCAAATGAGGTGGTTACACCGGAAAACATAAAAAAAAATCCACAAAATTGTTTTGGATGACCGTAAAGTAAAATTGCGTGAGATAGCTGACACCCTAAAGATATCAAAAGAACGAGTTGGTCATATTTTACCATACATGGACATTTGGGCATGGGAAAGCTCTGTTCGAAATGGGTACCGCGTTTGCTCACAGTGGACCAAAAACAACAACGTGTTGTTGATTCTAAGAGCTGTTTGGACCTGTTTAAGCGCAATAAAAAGGATTTTTTCACATGATATGTGACAATGGATGAAGCATGGATCCACCATTACACACCGGAATCAAATCGGCAGTCAGCTGAGTGGATAGCAGCCGGTGAAAATCGCCCGAAGCGACCAAAAGCACAACAGTTGGCTGGGAAGGTTTTAATCTCTGTATTTTGGGATGCGCATGGAATAATTTTCATCGACTATGCTGAGAAGAGAAAAACCATCAATAGCGAATATTATATAAAGTTATTGGCAAAAATCGTGAAGAAACGATCCCAAATGAACAAGAAAAAAGTGCTCTTTCATCAAGACAATGCACCGTGTCACAAGTCAGTGATTACGATAGCAAAACTGCATGAATCGAAGTTCGAATTGCTTCCTCATCCACCGAATTCTCTAGATTTGGCCTCCAGCGACTATTATTTATTCGCAGACCTGAAGAAAATGCTCGCAGGAAAGAGATTTGGCTCCAGTGAAGAAGTTATCGCCGAAACTGAGGCCTGTTTTGAAGGCAAAGACAAATTCTTCTAGAGGAAAGGTATAGAAATGTTAAAAAAGCGACTGATTGTATCGCTCTTGAAAAAGACTATATTGATGAATAAAGTCGAATTTTGCAAAAAAAAATGTGTTTTAAGTAGTTAGACCAAAAACTTTTCAGCCTACGTGTTATGTCCGGTATTTCTTCACATTCGGTGTTGTTTCTTTCAGTGCTCGGTGGGTACATATTACTTGACTCCTTTTTCCATTTAAGACTTTTGAGGTTGAGATTTTTTCTGGCGGTAGAAGGTTGAATTATTCCATATAACTATTATTTACAAATTTTATATATAATTTTTTTTAATAGTCTTAATGTGTTTTACCAATTTTTTATCAAAGTTAAGATAACACGGTTACAAAAATCACAAATTACATATTTGTAAATATTACTTTATGGAATGCAAATATTTATTTTAAACTGGAAAATAACAAAATTATTTGTAATCGATTAATGCGTTTTACCTCGTTAAGAATGATTAAACATTGCATTGCAACAAACAAGGCCTGCATTCATTCATTTCATTTAAAAACTACGCCGATTTCCTTTTGCAAAGCCAAGAATCCCTGTTTTTATCTAAAGTATTTCAAACAAATGGTTTTGTTTACAGAGACAATAATTACTTGTTTTGACTTGAATAAATAATAAAAATTAATCTCTACAAATAATGGAAAGCTATTTATAAAATAATTATTTATTTCTTATCCGTTGTTTGGCTTTTTACATCTTATTGAAATGTTGATAAAGTTATGCTAGGACATTTATTCCCGTTATAAAGTATCGTGTTACTTGATAAGTTCTAATTCCGATATTAATAGGCTTTAAAAATAACTGATAAGTGACATGCATTACAGAATGTCTATGGGCATTTTTGTGTGATATTTAACATTGGAGAGAAAAGAAATCATAGTCTTCCATTCATTATTCTGATATTAACTGATAGTTAGATATTTTATTAGTAAATTAAAAATTAAGTTTAACTTTAAACTTTACTGTCAAAGGTGTTTGCTACTAACAGGGTGAAAAGTACCGAGACTTTCCGAGAGATGGCAGCACAAACAAAAACCCGTGTAATTTTCAGTGAGTGCCGAGTCTCAGAAGATTTGTGTAAAATGTTTATGACATTTTGTCTATTCGTTTACGAGTTACAGCTGTTTGAGTGACGCTACTTTTCATTTTTGCAAAACGATGGAACAAAAAGAATTTGGTGTGTTGATTAAACGTTGCTTTTGATGGAAAAAAAACTACAGCCAGAACCCAAGAATGGCTTGAGAAGTGTCGTGGCCCATCTGCTCCGTCGAAAGCAACTCTATGTCGATGGTTTAGGGACCTTAAATGCGGTCTGACAAGCACGGATGACGCACCCCGGTCCGCACGTCTAAATAAGGCGGTCACTTCAAAAAACACAAAACAATCCACAATATTGTTATGAATGACCGCAAAGTAAAAGTAAGAGAGATAGCTGACATCGTGAAGATATCAACAGAACGCATGAGATGTATTTTGCATGAATATTTGCATATGAAAAAGCTATGTGCCGCGTAGGCTCACGATTGATCAAAAACAGCAACGTGTTGAAGATTCAGAACGCTGTTCGGCATTGTTTCGGCGTAATCTGATTGACTGTTTTGAGAAGGGGCGAACAATCACCACTATTATGTTGGTTTATTGGACCGTTTGAATGGTGAAATCAATAAAAAAAAGGCCACATTTAGCGAAGAAAAAAGTGTTGTTGCGTCAAGACAATGCACCAGTTCACAACTGCAAAAAATCGATGGTGAATTTGGACCAATTGGGCTATGAATTGTTTTCTCATCCGCCGTATTCACCAGATCTGGCCTCCGGCGATTATTACCTCTTTTCGAATTTGAAAAGATGGCTTAAGGAAAGAGGTTTGGATTATATGAAAAAGTCAAATAGGAAACTGAGGCCTATTTTAGAGAGTTCTACAAATCGTAGGTCGTAGTATATGGAAGGTATCTAAATGTTATAAGATCGCTGGAATAACTGTATCGCTCTTGAAGAAAACTACACTGGTGAGCGAAAAAATTGATTCAAACTATTTGGCTTCATTTAACACGGATCGTAGAATTTAGTATTCATATATTTTTACGGATTTTAGTATCATTTGAAAGCCTTCTCTTTCTATACCTCAGGCCTTTTACTGATTAAAATGATTGAAAGGGAAAACAAGGAAAACAAGGATTGATAATAACCAAAATCAGTATTTTGTATTGGTAACATGTGTAGACTCTGAAGATAGCTGACTGGCTCAGATGCAGTTGCGTAACGACTACACGTCGCCTATGCGCTTCTTGCAATAGAGTAATGACTTGTGCCGTTTCTTCCGGGGTGCATCCATTTTCCGATGACGTAATTAATGAGCAGGTATAGCAGAGATGTTGACGGTTCAAGAGATTGGACTTGTATATGTCTTTATAGGGATGAATAGCGCGCCAAGAGTACGTTGTTGAGCGACTAAAAAGGGTTCTATTGAGTAAAACTGTTTTAATCAGTAAAACTTTTTGGAAATCCAAATGTTTTTGGTATTATTGAAAAGAGTAGAAAATCATCATTCTAATGGTACCAAAAATAAAAACAACTGTTTGAAAATTAAATTCAAAAATCGGTGTTAAATGAAGCAAAATCCATCGGGTCGATTTTTTACTCACCAGTGTATGTTGAAGAATAAAATTGACATTTGGCAAAAACATTGTTTTTTCTTCAAAATTCCCGGGAATTTTCACCCAATGTAGTATGTATGTAATAGGCTACCTTGACATTCTGTTCTCCTGCATAAATATTTTCAAACAATATAATCTACATCTGTACTTTAAACGAATTGTGCCACACTCATGTGATTACAATTATCTTGATTCGAAACCTTATTTGGACACTACGATCCACTTTAGACGATTTTTTGGGTACTTAGCGTAACTTTTGACGAATTATGCTAGCGAAAATATTACTATAAATAGAAAATAAACTAAAAATAACAGGATATAATTTCAAAATACACGATGTTACTAAAAAAATAAATTTTAAATTACGAATTGAGAAAAGGAAAAAAAATCCTTCAGTGTATTTAAAACTAGGTTTGGATAATTATTTTAAAAAATGGTAATGTGATTTACATAGTGCTTCCCTTGCAAATATGCAGCTCTAAACTGCAGACTGAATTTTACTTCCTCACACTAAAAAATAACTGCACTACAAGTGCACAAAAGATACTTATAGTGAGATATTAATAAAGAAAAATTGTTCATTATCTTAACCAAAAACCTGGAAAAATACTCATAAAATGATTTAAGCTATACAATATTTAACTATCCGCACCACTTTCAACCCTTTGAAAAAACAAAGCTAATTTTTAAATTGCTCAACTTCAGGAACTTTAAAAAGAACATATGAGATGCTATATACGAATCAACCCATCTAAACACCTTTTTAACCTCTAATATATCGTACTGTTAATAATATACTTAAAATTTGTCTATTATATCAACTAAAAGTCTGGAAAAATTGTCATGTAAATTACAAAATTTTTAACGACCCTCTTTCCTTATTAAAATTGAAAATAATAAAAAAAAAAGCCGGTCAAGTGCAAGTTGAACTTGCACAATTAGTGTTCCGTACGTTGATTGTTTTTAAAATAAAAATTTTTGTTAGGGTGGTATAAAATGATCAGTGACTTCACAAAACACACCCCAAATGAGTTTTCAACAAAGTGTGTTTCCAATCTTTACTGAAAACTGGCGACCTTGAAATTTTGTTTTTTTTATATACCAAATAAATTATTAAAGGTAATGCACTCGTGATAATTTTCGTTCAACCTATATCCCGTGGAGAATATTCCAGAATTTTTTCAAAATTTTTTAATCAGTACTTTTCGTGATAAGGTAGGGGACAGCGATTTTTTAAAAGTAATACGAAGAAAAGTGTGCGCAAATATATATATTATATATATATATATATATATATATATATATATATATATATATATATATATATATTTTTACTCATGTTTTCACAAGCTTTCATTTGACACCACACTCGATGACCTAGTAAAAAAAAATTTTTTTCACTTCCGATTTCACCCCTCAAAACGAACCCCTTAAGTCAAAATTTATGTTACGGTGGTATGAAATGATCAGTGATTTCACAAAACACACCCCAAATGAGTTTTCAACAAAGTTTGTTCCCAATCTTTACTGAAATCTGATGACCTTGAAATTTTTGTTTTTTTTATATACCATATAAATTATTAAAGGTAATGCACTCGTGATAATTTTCGTTCAATCTACACCCCGTGTAGAATATTCCAGAATTTTTTCGAAATTTTTTGATAAGTACTTTTCGAGATAAGGCCCGGGACAGCGATTTTTCGCGAATTTTTAAAAATAATACAAAGAAAAGTGCGCGCAAGTATAATATTATATATATATATATATATATATATATATATATATATATATATATATATATATATATATATATATATATATTACTCGTGTTTTCACAAGCTTTCATTTGACACCACACTCGATGACCTAGTAAAAAAATTTTTTTTTCACTTTCGACTTCACCCCCCAAAACTAACCCCTTAAGTCAAAATTTAATTCTCAAAACTACATGGCTCTGATGAGGCCATCAATTCCTATATTATTACCAAATTTCACCTGTCTATGTTAAATAGTTTCGGAGAAAATCGGGGGTGACAGACAGCCAGACAGACAGACACAGAAGTGATCTTATAAGTGTTCCGTACGGAACACTAATAACCTCCTTTTTGGATATCTTAACTTCAAAAAACCCCTCTAGCCTCTTATATGTTTTAAATGTAAATTTTTGTGCACAAAATTTGTTTATTATCTCAAGAGATAACCAGAAAATGATCATTTTACTATTGAAACCTTACAAAATTTATCGTCATCCACTGCCTTCGCCCCCATCCTCTGAAGCGATATGACCTATTTCCACCTTTTATTTTAAAATGCGTACTGTTTCTCTCTATATGGACTACTATAAATTATATTGTTGATTTTTTAAAACTTCTATATTTTTTCAAAGGATTAAACGCACTGTTTTAATTAAAGGTTGTTTTGATTAGGCGTACTCTGTAACTTTTAGAAATTTCACTTGATTTATTAATATATCGATAACTATCAATGTATCTATTCATAACGATATATCGATATCTATCGATAAATGCCGATATATCGACAGTTATTAATAAATCAATAAATATCTATAACTGTTCCTATGCTGTTAACGTAGAAATATGTCTTATCCTAGAATAATCTGTCGGTAAACGTAAAAAAGCGTTCAAACATTTGATTAACGAAGTTCAGAGATTTTGTAACGCTTATTTTTCACACGCGTTTGTCCTTATCGTTATCTCAAGTATGCGCAGTATTAACGCGGAGGAACTGCAAGGTTAGATTACTACTCATCTTCTATTTTTTTCCTTAGTAAAGGTTTCTCTTATTTTGTTTCAATACTGCGCAAGCTCCAAATGGTGGGCGCATGCTTCAAATAACGATAACAGCTGAGTCCTTATATTTATTTTTTTTCCTTTTACTACTACCCAAGCTCCAAACGGTGGGCGCATGCTTCAAATAAAGATAAAGACAGTAGCCTACCAAAATAAGCATTGCAAAATCTTTCTAATATATGGTTGGCTCTAAATTCTTGCAGCTGCTATATCTTGCAAGGTTCGAAATGTACGAGTTATAACTTGAAGACACTCCACTGTTGGATCGCTTCTTTGTATCCTTGAGCGCCATACCATTTGGTTTACTTAAAGTAGAACGAGTTTCTTTAAAGTTCTGCAATTCCTTTAATCAGTTTAACTTTCTTGGTTTCTATGCGTCAATAATATTGAACGCAAAATTTGACTGCGTGATAGTCGCCGAGTTATTATTTGTGTAAAATTGTTACATACAAAAACACTTCGGTCAGGTTAACCACTCCATAAAAACTAAATATCCAAAGACCGGAGTTACGTTCTGTTACAACCTTGCGTCTTCCACTCGTTGCGTTTGCGTAATAAGTGAAACAAATTTCCCTATTTTCTTATAGAACATGTTTTTCCAATAATTATATCATCGAAAATAATCAAATAAAATCGACCATTAGGCTGATATTTTGTATTTTAGAGAAATTAAGAGTGTTAATTATTATTCAGTCAATAATTAATATAATAATAATATTTGTTTTAAAACAATTTACATTTCAACTAAATCGAATTACAAATACTTATTTGAGAAACTTATTGTATAGCACAAATCCTATTTTATAAAAAGAAAATTATACCATTGCGGTTTCGACTTTTTTTCTCCTAATGTAATCGGTATCACTGTTTGGAAATTTTTTTTCACGGGGACTCTTTTTCTCATTTGGCAAACATTCATTTTCATCTGTGTCACTATTTTCTGGTACGTTTTCATCAAATTTATCAATGAACAGTAATTTACTAAAAAATAAAGCAAGTATACTAAGGCATACATAGTTATTTTGTGAAGAGCTTCGATTTATTTTTAGTGAAGTTGCGTCTTGAATTCTACTTAGGAATTCGGAAGATAAAGATTTTTTTTTATTTTCGTCAATTTATTTATATTAAAACTTGTTTAGCCCAGTCACCAGGGGTTTTGAGCTCTCATTAAATATTAATAGGCTGCATTTTGGTACACAGGTAGTTTTTAGACGTAGAATACGTTAAAAGAAAGTTTGCTAAAGTTTGATGTATAAGCCCACAAAATCCAAAATAAAATCAAAAATTTGGTTTTTGGTAATATCTAGAAAAAATAAAAAAAGATATCGAAAAACTAATAGCACCACGTGAAAGAGCGGTATTTACAAAAAATGGTTCTTTTCAGATTTCTTTTATTAGCGTGAGTATTTATTAAAAATTCAGATAAGTGATTCAAAAAGTGTAGCGCGCCAAACAGGTTAATTTGAAACTCTACGCGTACTGCTCGAAAATTAATCATTATTACTTGTTTTCAGAGTGTTAAAAAAATTAAAAGATAAATTTTGAAGAGGATACCTTCAGCTTTCCGATGATACTAATAGTTTTTATTTTTTTTGCTTTATAATTTGTAAAACTTAAAACCAAATTTTTGTTTGCATGATTTTAACAGGCATAGAGTAAATTACAAATATTTAATAATATATAGTTATTGAAATCAAAAACCTTATGCATGTATCATTATTATACCTTAAGTTTCAATAGAAAAACAATTAAAAATACCCACATTGCCTACGTTATTTAAAAATTGAGTTTTAAAATATGAAAATTTACCTGCTGGAGTGTGCCGCCGGCAATTTTACGTTCAAAGCCGTACTAAATGGGCAAAAAAGTCCGACAATTTTTTTTTAGTTACAGTTAAAAGTATGCTTGATATTAGAAAATTATTAAAAACTTAAAAAAAACCTTTTCTTTTTTTTGTAATTTTGCTCTTTAAAAAGTGTTTATGATAAACGTATTTTTTTCTTATTATTAGTCATACAACTTAAATAAAAAAATATTTAAAGGTGAGAAATGAAAGATAAAGTCTAAAACAGTTATTGAAAACACAAAAAAATCTAAATTACTCGAAGGAATTTTGTTAATGGTGATCGGAGAAGAATATATATTTTTTTTTTGAATATAATTCATAATATAGACTAAACGCACCACCTGTTGGGCTAAAAACGCGCTCCAGCGGTCACTTGGATTATCACCTATAGACTTGCTATTTCTTATGTTTATCTCAGATCAACGTAAATTCGTATTATAACGTCAATGTGTATTAGTCTTAGAGAAACTATATGAATTTTTTTGAAAGTGATCTAGAATTACGGCCTGGAAGTCATACCGTGAACTAAATTGGATGATCCTGTCAATATAAGAAAATCCTTCAGCTGTCTGTCACCTTGATTGTCACCGACGTAAATTAATTGATGTCTTTTTCTATGTGTTTCTTTAAGATCAATGTAAATTCCTGTTATGACGTAGATAACCCGTAGGCTGAAAAGTTTTTTTGGTCTGACACATAGATGTCGCCCGTTTCAAAAAATCCACATGATTTTTAGGAAGAACCAACCTTCAAACGATACGTTTCAAAATTTGAAATGAATATTTCATAGAAAAAGCATCCAATGCAATGAGCTGAAGTAGCAATTACTAACATGGTTAAAATTTAAGAAACAAGGCTAAAGAGAGGTGATAGTATGGTTTACAAGATTATCTTCATCATCTTGAAATGTGTTATCACACCCTTTTTATGCAGGTGACGTGATGTAACTAGGCAAGGCTTTAAAACATTATGTAACTAGTTGATAAAGACATACGCCATAGCTCTTTCTTCGCTTCTAGTCTTCCTCAGACCACGACACATGTCACGACTTATTTTTATTGTTGCCAGTGCTGCTAGTTCCTCACTAAGAACTGGCTTTACCCCATTAAAATATGTATTCAATACATCCTTCTTAGGTGGTGGTTTAACAATGGTGATTCTGCCGTCATCAATTTCCAGCAAGGTCTTTCGCTTTTTTTTGATTTTTTCCAGGTTTTTGGTGAAACTCTCGTAAATCTCTCCGCCCGGTTTAAAGTCGTCATCTGTGAAAGAATGAGGATCTGCACTGCTTGTTCCTTCACCTGGTCCTACAAGAAATATGTATGAGTGTATATATTTCATTTTTTTTTTTTTTTTTTTTTTTATGGGTCTAGCACACGTGCTGCAGGGAAGTCCCTAAAGCGCTCCAGGAGCGGCACGAGTGCGAAACTCATGCGTTGCCTTGATTTTCCCGCCTTGGTGGGTATCGGCTTACTCGCCGTCACAACACTTTTGGCAGGTCCATTGTCAGTTGCCCGGTCTTCATCGTTTTGGTCGAGCTGCCATTTCCCGCGACGTCCTCGACCGTTACGTCGCTCGCCCCCGATTCATGTTTTCATGACTTAATTTTTAGTGACCAACGAAATTATTCCGTTTTCTAAAATTTTTGTCAGAGATCATGTTGTAACGTGGTGCTAATATTGATATAGTGCCAGATTAAGTACAGTAAGGTACAGAGTTTTTGGAGAGGTAAACAAGTAACTAAAAATTGTTTATTTCTATTTCCGCCTAATAAAGTTAAAACTAAAGCTTCAAAATAAAAAACCAATCAAGTGCAAGTCGGACTTGCCCAATTAGTATTCCGTACGGTGATTGCGTTTAAAATAAAAATTTTTGTTACGTAGATATAAATGGTGATCAAATGATCTGATCTTTGTTAAAAAACTGCTGATCTTGAAATTTTTATATACCAGATAAATTATCAATCACTTGTGATAATTTTTATAACTCTTAGAGATAGAGGGGGGACATCGATTTTTGGATATTCTTTAAAAATAATATAAAGAAAAGTTTCCGTAAGTATTACATCATGTATATTTTTGAATTTTGAACTTTGAAATTTCATTTGACACTCCACTCGATGACCTTGCAATTTTTTTATTTCCAGTTTCACCCCCCTTAAGCTAAATTTAACTTTCAAAATTACACGGCTCTGATGGGGCCATTAATTCCTATATTTGTGCCAAATTTTAACTTTCTATGTCAAATATCTTCGGGGAAAATGGAGTGTGACAGACAGACACCGAAGTGATCCCATTAGTGTTCCGTACGGAACACTAATTTGTAAGTTGATTGAAGTCAGTCAAGAGGTAAACATTTTGAACTACCTTTGATAGTTTTTTGGGTTATCTACTTAATTATGAAGATTTTTAAAAAATAATTTTCCACATAACTACCGTTATTTAAATCCATTTAAAAAAGGCTTCCAAAAAAACGGAATATTTCTGCTCTTGTGGTCTTTAGATGTTTAATAGAAAGAAGTCATACGGTACGGAATGTTATAACTCGGTGAATCCTTAGCTTTCAGTAATGGTTTGAACCCTGCGAGCCTAGTGAGGCCTGCAGTCGTCGTGCAACAGCAAAGTTTGGTTCTCCAGACGTTTTTCCCTAATGACCTGCTTCGCTTTTGGATAGTCCTTTCGTAAACTCCTCTATTACCTGTAGAATCTTTTTTATATGTTCAAGAACCAAAATTCCTTGACAGTTAGAAAGATCGGCCGTCATTAGCTTTCCTGAAGATGACAGAGTTTTCGCCTCTTTTGGAGGTGGATAGCTTTATGAATCTATTGCATTGACTTCTGCCTCATGGGAGGATCCCACAGCATTTAAGTTTTTACTCGTTATACTCGAGCATTTAACGGCGCGAGTTACAATTTCTAAATTTATGGTGCTTCAAAGTGTTTGTGCGGTTGTTTAGTGTTAAACTTTGTTTTTAAAATGGCACCAAGAAAGCAGCAAGAGCCATCTCTACTTCTCATAGGGAAGGCAGTAGTCAAAGGTATTTCAAACAAAGGCAAACAGCACACCCTTTACAGAAAATATGTAAAAGGAACAAATGAAGACAGACAAATTTTTAGTTAGCCTAAAGCCACAACAGAACGTGAAAATTAGTTCCTCACAGTGATTTATAAAATAATTGCACGCTTAACTGCTCCATATATTATCTCTAGGTCTAAGAGAAGATGTAGCTGCCAGGAAGCCGAAACTAAAAATCAAACTCGGTTAAAACAGGGGGGCTAAAACATATAGAAACTGGACGAGGGAATAAAGTCCATTGGACGGATTCCAAATTACAAATTTTTCGATGTAATAGAATAATATTTGTGTGCACCTAAATTAATGAGAAGACTTCAGAAGTTTGCACTCTATTAATTGCTAAGCACGGAGGTGACAGCGTTGCGGCTTAGGGATGTTTTGGTGGCAATAAGCCATACAGTTTGGTGAAAATAGACAGGAAATTAAATAAAGAAGTATACTTGAAAATGCTGCTAGAGTATGTTATTTCTTCTTCTCTGCCCTATTCGGTCCTGATGTTGGCTATCCTCATGGCAAATCGGACTTTATTGACTAATGTTCTAAAAAGCTTTTTTAAATTGACTACAAACCATTTTCTAAGGTTAGCCAGCCAAGAAATCCTTCTTCTGCCGGGACCTTTCTTGCCGTCAACCTTGCCTTGGGTACTTAGTTGTAGTAATCTATATTTTGCAAGGTTTGTCATTATATGTCCCAAATATTCGAGCTTCCTCTGTTTGATAGTATAGAGGAGCTCTGGCTGACAATCCATTAGGCGGATGACCTCTTCATTAGTGACATGGTCGAGCCATGGTATTCGGAGTATCAGTCTATACATCATTTCGAAAACCTTGATCCTGTTTTCCATTATAGCCGTTACGAGTCAGAGCTTCCACACCGTACAGGAGATTTGAGGAGACATACGACTCTAAGATTCGTTTCTTGAGACTTAGACTAAGGTCGCGGGAGTATCGGAGATGTTTCATCTATACAAATATACTTCTGGCTTTCTCAGTTATGTTTCTTATTTCTCTGGAATGATCTCATCTGTCATGAAGAGTACATCCCAGATATTGATATGTGGCTACTTTCTCGGTGGATTGGTTGTTTAGTGCCAGAAATTGAGGCATCGGTGATGTCTTGTATATTGACTTGCCTCACGGGTCTTACTCAGAAGTTCATGTAAATCCTCCGGGGCATCGGTGAGGAGGACAACGTATCGAAAATTATTATATATTTTGCCATTTACTTTAATACCAGCTCTGACGTTCTCGAGAGTTAAATGTGTGTTCTGAGTAGAGGTTGAACAGAATAGGTGAGAGTACACATCTTTGTCTTACTCCTCTTCTGATTTCTATAAAATCCGTTGTATGGTTTCTACTCGCACTACTGCTCTCTGACCCTAGTACAGATTTCCAATAATGCGGACATCTATCCCGATACCCGTCAGAGCTTCAAATATTTTGTCGTGCTGGCATTTGTCGAAAGCTTTGGTATAGTCGATGTAACACAGATATACGTCACAGCTGACGTCCCTACGCCTTTGTAATAGCACCTGAATCATAAGTAGCTCTTCACGAGTGCCAAATCCATTTCGGTGCTTCGCTCACGTTTTCTTCACACTTTTTATATGTACGGTGATATACCTTCAAGAACAGCTTAAGGACATGGCTCATAAGAATGATAGATCTAAAATCGTTACGTGATTTTGCATTTGCTTTTTTAGGAATCGTAATAAAAGTTAATGCTAGCCAGTCATCCGGTATAATCCTCGTGACATACATTTGTTGAGGAGATTAGTAAGGGTCTCTATGCAGCCATCTTCCATAATTTTCAGTATTTGTATTGGGATATCATCCCCTGGAGCCTTATTGAATTTTGTCAGTCGGATAGCCTGTTTTACCTCCGATATGTGTACTACTGGACCCTTCGTTTTATCTATAATTGCCTTTGAGGGTCGGAGTCATCTTTGAAAAGTTCTTCTGTGTATGTTTTCCACATCTATAGCGTTTCCTTAATTTCAACCACTATTCTTCCTTGTTGTTCCACAATGTTATTCATCTGGGCTAAATATTATTGGTCGCAATTTAATCTTTCAACAAAATAACGACTCTAAACACTTTTCAAAACTATGTGAATGTTATCTTAAAGAAAAAAAGAGAGACAAACTAATAAAATATAATGCAATGTTCACCTCAGCCCCCGTTCTCTCTCTCATCGGACTAGTATGGACCGTCACGAGAATTAAAAATCTGTCTCTGCACTATGAAATGAATGGGAACAGTTGGACACCGAGTATTTTAATGAATTATTAAAAATGTTTTATCATTTAGGAGGCCGTTTTTTGAAAAAAAGATTGTCATTTTGATGAAAATAAGATTTGATGTCTCTACATTTTAACGGGTATATTTTTGACTGTCCATATTACGAACCTTGACATATCGTAATATTTTAGCGGACCCGAGTACTCTTGTAAAACTTAACGTCTGTCTGTATGCATGTATATGTAATTCGTGAAAGAATATTTCAATTTTTCTGCATTTTTTTTTTTTTCACGTATATAAATCCACTGAGATTTTCCACCTTATTTCTAAGGTTTATTTTCAGATCCTTATTTTAAACTTCCTTATAAAATTCAAAAACAAATTGAATCGAAAATATAATAAAAGTTTTAATTGTTATTTAATTACCAAAATGCAGTATTTGTCTGTTATCGGTTTGCATGTTTGTTGAATAAACATTTTCCAACGGTTAAAGAGATTTTTACGAAAATTAAACACGTTATTATTTGCACACAGGTGACATTGCGGGCACAAATCTAGCGAGGACATGTGTGAGTCTATCCGTTTATAATCCGTATGTAAAGTAATCTTACAAGGTTTCAGTCTGTATTGAATTATAATTGGTTGGGTAGGAGCAAAAATAATTTTGTTCGATTTTGGTAATATAGAGAAGCTACCGAGAGCAAGATCATAGGTAAATGTTGGTTTTCTTTCATCTTTGATTACATAAATGATGCAAGCCCAAGTGGGCAGAGCCGCCTACACTCCTCCTTCTTTATCCGTCATGCTACGTAAGGACGTGGTGATATCATGGTATTTGTGCCACTATTTTAGCCCATGTTTCTTGGTCTTGGGCTTGATGTGATGCTTCCGGGAATGTGAGGCCAGTTGTTGTTTTAATATGGTCTGACCACCGTGTGGGAGACCGCCTTCTCGGTCTTTTACCTTCGACATTACTTTCCACAATCAACCGCTCTACTCTGTCCCTCTCTCTTGCTATGTGAACAAAGTATTTCAGTATGTTTCTATTGGCTCTAGTAGTCAGTCTTCTTTTGATGTTGACCTCATCTAGGATGGAAGCATTTGTGCGGTGCGCTGTCCAGGGTATCCGGAGCATCCTACTGTATACCGTACACTCGGTAGTTATAAAATAAAAGAATCTTGACTTACCTCTAAAAGGTGGCAAAGGAATTTCCAGAGGATTATTGAGCAAAGATCTTACATTTCGCCTACCAGCTAAACATCTTAATATCATATATAAAAAGAGTACAGCCAACGCTCCCATAATAACAGTTATTATATAAATACTTTCATTTTTGCTTATTTCATTGTCCATTTTCTTATCCATGTCACAATTGGCATCGCGACCTGTGCAGAACGATTTCTGACAGTGCGATTCGTCGTATCCATTTTGACAGTCTATTGTCTTGTCGCAAATTTGCATTGATGTTACACATTTGGTATCGTTCAGACATTGTATTTTATTGGGACATAGAGTTGGATTACATCCTACTTCATCTTCAGCGTTTGGACAGTTCAAAACTCCTAAAATAGCATAACATAGATGTGACTGATTGTAGCGGGCTTATACATAATAATATGTCCACAATGCTTATACAGTTCAAACCATTACTGAAAGCTATACATTCACCAAGTTAGAACATCCACCATATAGCCCTGATCTATCGCCTTGCGACTTTTTTGTTTAAATATCTGAAGGCACGAAACATTTTCTCACATGATGGGTTGAAAGCCACTGCAGTCTCGTTTTTTGAGACACAAGTAATAGATTTTTTTTGGATGAAACAAGACAACTCTAGAACGGCCTCGACTAAGTGTCGGCGGTAGTTATGTAGAAAACTTTTTTTAAACTCTTCGAGTTTCGATACATCTACAAGGATTCTTGACTAATGGAAAGATTAATGTTTAAGCATTACTGGATATGAGTTAACTATAAACCAACAAGTAATTCTAATTTGAATTAGTATGCAACTTGAATTACAATAAATACATAATTATCAGGAAAAACTGAAAGTGCAGAAAACTAAAATGACTAACTAGAAGATATGTTCGGAAGAATGTAAAAAATGCACACAAATTCTGAGACTATAGATTCTTTTTACAGCCAAGGCTCGAAATATATCTTTTAAAATCGGTTGATTTTTTAGTGCTCCATATGGAATACTTATGGGATCACTTCGCTGTCCGTCTGTCTGTCTGTCACACCCGATTTTCTTCGAAACTATTTGACATAGAAAGTTGAAATTTGCCATGTAGTTTTAAAAGTTAAATTTTGACTTGAGGGTTTAGTTTTTGGGAGTGAAATCGGAAGTGAAAAAAGCAATTTTTTACCGGGTCATCGAGTGGACTGTGAAATGAAAGGTCGTGAAAACACGAGTTCAAAAATATGATGAATACTTGCACACACTTTTCTATGTATTATTTTTAAAAAATGGCCAAAAATGGCTCTTGAAAAATACTGATCTTCATATTTTGAAACAGTTCTGGAATATTCTCCATAAAATATAAAATGGGCGAAAATTATTACGAATACACCACGTTTGATAATTTATCTGGTATAAAAAACTATTTGGCTTGATAATATGGTGGAGGTTTTTTGAATATACTTTTCAGTGCATACATTGGTGAACAACAGATAGGTACCGAGACAAAATAATTTTATTTTATTTGTTTATAATTAAACAAATATTTAGGTAGTAAATATTTATTTAACAGTTTTATTACTAGATTCTAGATTGAGCTAGATTTATCTATTGACTGTTAGGTAGCTAAGATGTTATAACTGTTATACATTTTTGACTAAGCCTGAAAATACATATCGGATCTTCAGAAACTTGTCGTCTTATTGAAAACTCATTTAGGGTGTGTTTTGTAACGTCACTGATCATTTTATGCTTCCGTAACAAAATTTTTTATTTTAAATCAATCACGGTACATAACACTAATTGCGTAAGTCCAACTTGCACTTGACCGTTTTTGTTAGTGTTCCGTACGGATCACTTCGATGTCTGTCCGTCTGTCTGTCCGTCTGTCCGCCTGTCACACCCAATTTTCTCCGAAACTATTTGTCATAGAAAGTTGAAATTTGGTAATAATATAGGAATTGATGGCCTCATCAGAGCCATGTAGTTTTGAAAGTTAAATTTTGACTTAAGGGGTTAGTTTTGGGGGGTGAAATCGGGAGTGAAAAAACAATTTTTTTACTAGATAATCGAGTGTGGCCTCAAATGAAAGCTTGTGAAAACAGTATAATATATATATATATATATATATATATATATATATATATATATATATATATATATATATATATAATTTAATACTTGCGCGCGCTTTTCTTTGTATTATTTTTAAAAAATTGCGAAAAATCGCTGTGTCCACCCGCCTTATCTCGAAAAGTACCAAAAAGTATCAAAAAATTTTGAAAAAATTCTGATATATTCTCCACGGGGTGTAGATTGAACGAAAATTATCACGAGTGCATTACCTGTAATAATTTATCTGGTATATAAAAAAAAAACCGAAATTTCAAGGTCATCAATTTTCAGTAAAGATTGGAAATAAACTTTGTTGAAAACTCATTTGGGGTGTGTCTTGTGAAGTCACTGATCATTTTGTACTTCCGTTACAGCATTTTTATTTTAAAAGCAATCAACGTACGGAACACTAATTGCGCAAGTTCAACTTGCACTTGACCGTTATTTTATATTTAACATTGAATTTATTTAGGCGGTTCACGATGTTATATGAACGTTTACAGAGTCCGACACTGTAGGAAGGAATGGAGAGTTTTCACAAGAATTAACATAATATCGGGCATATCACATCGAAATCTGATCTGGTTATATACATATGGTGAGGTTTTTTGAAAATCACTGAAAAAAAACTGGAAACGGACTGCTACAGTCGCTTCTGCTATACGTTCAATCTGCCATTTTCCTTTAATTTGTGATTAATATGTTGAACTTTTGTGATAATGATTTTAATCTTATATTATAGATATTTTAGTGCAGTAAAAAAAGGTCAGAGTAATGATGAGGTAGCAATATTATGATTTTATGCTCTCCGGGGTATCACCATGAGTATTATCCTGAGTTCTGGACTTCGAAAAACTTGTGCTCTTTTGTTTATAAACAATTTAAGTTTTCAAAATTTCCAACAAATCGTCGTTGGTTTTAAGTCGCTTGAGTGCGTACATAACCTCCAAATTGAAAAAACAGGGAAAAACTTTTTTTTTCATTTTATTGTACAGGTCGACTAAATGAACCGATCGGCTTGAAACTTTCAGAAAATATGCTTTTTATAGCAAAAAATACCTGTTATGTAATATTTGAATTGCCCGCCATTTTATGTCATTTGGAATGGCAAAATGGTTTTTTTTCAAAATTTAGGTCTCGGCTCCAACTTTCCGATGCTATTAATTAAAATTTTTTTGGAGTCATTTTAAGCGTTTTTTACATTTGTTTATTAATCAAATGACAACAAATACGTTTTTTTTTCTGACATTTTGACAAAAAAAATCGAATTTTTTTTATCACATCTGGTCGAGAATCGCGAGACCTTTATTTAAAAAATTAATTTCGTTAACAATTCAATTTTCAAATAAAAAAATGTTGTTTATAAACATAAGAGCACAAGTTTTTCGAGGTCGAAAACTCAGGACAATACTCCTGGTGATACCCCAGAGAGGATAGAATCATAATAGTGCTGTGTCTAGAGTGTGCAATTTCAAATTTTTTTTTACTGCACTATTTAGAAACTTTGAGACAATTTTTCTACTCTTCTGTCTACTAAAGCTTAGGTTTAATAATTCTGCCGTTTTTCCTGCAGGCTTTAATTAGCTGTAAGTTCGGAAATATTTCAAAATTGTGTCTTGCAGTTTAATAAAAAAATAAATGCGCGTTGAAAGTCATAAAATATTTTATTGGCTAAATAACCATAAAATTTATTTTTATTTTATAATTTACAATAACGACGAGGGAACAAAGCATGAAACTTGTAGGCAAGTATTTCAATAATCACCTTACAAACATTTTCTGTTATTTCACAAAGGTTATTATTATTTTTTTAAATTAATACTCGTCTATTATAATGACGTTTTTAACAATTAGACACCACTATGTTCAAAAAAGTTATATTAAATCACACCATTATTTTATTACATGCCTTCTAAACTTTACAATAAGCTATATAAATCGCAAACGCATTTCAAAGTTTATTTTAATGAGTAAATGATAAAACTAAGAATCTTATTTGTATGATAAGGGCTGAAACGACTGCAATTAACAATGATACTTAACGTCCACGATGCCCTAGTGCATCAACAGCCGACAAGCCAAGTCCGTGAAATTGTGGAAACCTGTGCCAATATGACGGGAGTTGGATCAGCAACTATTTATAGATTTCTAAAAGAAAGAAATCGCGGTCCTTGTAACGAATCTTAGAATCACAAAGGAAAGGAGCCCTTACGGGTCGATGAAGACTTTAAAAACGCAATACCAGGTGTACAAGTATGAAATGCGGATTTGAACAACAGATGGTGCACCAATCCAGTTTGTGCTATAAAGATTTGACACTGCGCCATTTTGTTGTATCATCAACAAGTGTCAGACGCACACGAGTGATAAATTGGAAAAGTGTGTGTATAGTGATGTGTTGTTGTGTTCAATATGTCGAAATTTATACCGAACAAAAAGCATTCGCGGACAGCATTAATTTTTTGTTTTCATTTGAAGAAAACCGCTGTTGAATCATACCCATTACTTCGAGAAGCTTATGGTGAACATGCTCCATCGCAAGATACGTGTGAACGATGATTTCGGCATTTCAAAAGTGGTGACTTCGATGTTGCAGACAAGGAACGTGGAAAATCGCCAAAAAAATACGAAGATGTGGAATTGCAAGCACTGTTGGACGAAGATGATTCGCAAACACAAAAACAACTCGCCGAGCAATTGGGCTTTAGTCAACAAGCTGTTTCCAATCGGCTACGAGAGATGGGAAAGATTCAGAAGACCGGTAGATGGGTACCACACGAGTTGAACGACAGGCAAATGGAAAAGCGCAAAAACACGTGTGACATTTTGCTCGCTCGGTACAAAAGGAAGTCATTTTTGCATCGTATAGTTACAGGGGATGAAAAGTGGATTTATTTTGAGAATCCCAAGCGCAAAAAATCATGCGTAGACTCAGGCGCACCATCCACATCGACCGCAAGACCGAATCGCTTTGGCAGAAAGACGATGCTCTGTGTTTGGTGGGGCCAGAGGGGCGTGGTCTATTATGAGCTGTTAAAACCTGGGGAAACGGTTAATACTAAACGTTACCAACAACAATTGACCGATCTGAACCGTTCGCTGCTTGAAAAAAAAAAGGCCAGAATACCGAAAGAGGCAATACAAAGTCATTTTTCTTCATATAACAATGCTTCATCACATACGGCAAAACCAGGTCGCGACACGTGAAAGCACTCAGCTGGAAAGTTCTACTACCCATGCGGCTTACTCACCAGACTTGGCTCCTTCCGATTATCACTTGTTTGCATCGATGAGTCACGCACTTGCTGAGCAGCACTTTGGTTCGTACGAAGATGTCAAAAAATGGCTGGATGAATGGTTCGTAGCAAAAGGGGAAGATTTTTACTGGCGTGGTATTCACAAATTGCCCGAAAGATGGGAAAAATGTATAACAAGCGATGGAGCATACTTTGAATAAAGCACTTTTTTATCATTCTTCCGAATTTAACATGTTTTTTTAGAAAAAAAAAATCCGCATTTCATACTTGTACACCTGGTAAGAAGGAAAGTACACAATTTTTTTATTAAGAAAGAAATACCTACACTTCATAAAGTTTTCCAAGAAATCAGAGAAGACCAGGACTTACCAGATCAAACCTCAAACATAAAGATGGTATGTTAAAAGCGGAACAAAATTACGAAACAAAATAAAAACACAGTTTAAGAAATACGCAGTCGATGAGTTGGCAAAGAAACGGAATATCACAGTGCTTAGATCACCTCCATATCATTGCGAATTGAATCCCATAGAGCTAATTTGGACATAAATGAAAGGTTTCGATGCAAGGGAAAACACTACGTTCAAATTTCAAGACGTAAGGCAATTATTACTCGCCGGAATAGAGAGTATCAAAGACGTTAATTGGAAAAATGACATTCGACATGTTATAGGAGAAAATGTGGAAACTTGACGAATACATCGAAGAAACTGTGAGTGTATATATCGTGAATTGTGAATTTGTATATATACATAGGTCTATAGATTAAAAAATGTTTGGTAATAAATCTTATATTTCTATAACTTTATTTTTAAGATAATTTTATTTATTAAACACTTTAAGCAGGTTTACGCTCTAACGGCTATGGTACCGATGAACCCTCATTTACATTTTATGACTCTATTGTATAGCAGAGGTTTTCAGCCTAAAATAGGGGGAACCCTTAAAATTAATTCAAAACAGGTAGCAAAATCAAGTAAAATGCATAAGAAACACCTTTTTTTTGGGCGCATCCCAACATGTATTTGCATCTATGATGAGAGAATTCTGCTATCAACTCGAAACAAATACACTACGTAACACATGGGCTGAAAAGTCCCGGGCCTAACACATAGATGGCGCTAGTTTTATTGCAGTCACCTTTTTTTCAGTTAATACTAACCTTCAAAAGACAGCTGTTAAAATTTCATGATATTCTATTCATTAGTTTGTGAGTTATTGTGCTAAGAGTGACGCTACTTTTGTTATTTTCAAAACAATGGATCAAAAACAATTTCGTGTTTTAATTTTACACTGCTTCTTGATGGGAAAAAAATACCGTTCAAGCGAAGCAATGGCTTGAAAAGTGTTATGGGGACTCCGCTCCATCAGAAACAACAATAAAACGTTGGTTTGCTGACTTCAAACGTGGTCGTAGAGACACCGACCGATGATGCAGAACGCAGTGGACGTCCAAATGAGGCGGTAACACCAGAAAACATCAAAAAAATCCATAAAATCGTTTTGAATGATCGAAAAGTGAAGTTGCGTGAGTTAGCTGACATCGTAAAGATATCAAATGAACGTGTTGGCTTTATATTGCATGAGCATTTGACTATGAGAAAGCTCTGTTCAAAGTGTGGGTGCCGCGTTTGCTCACTGTTGATCAAAAACAAGAACGTGTTGATGATTCTGAGCAGTGTTTGGCCATGTTTAAACGTAACAAACCGGAATTTTTGCGTCGATATGTGACGATGGATGAAACATGGATCCATCACTTCACTCCGGAAATCAAAACGATCGTCATCTGAGTGGACAGCAACTGGTGAACCTCGTCCAAAGCGCCCGAAAGCACAACAATCGGCTGGAAAGGTTATGGCCTCGGTATTTTGGGATGTGCGTGGTGTAATATTCATCGACTATCTTGAGAAAGGAAATACCATCAACCGTGAATATTATATAGCGTTATTGGAGCGTTTGAAGGCCGAAATTGCAAAGAAACGACCGCATATGGCAAAGAAAAAAATTTTGTTTCATCAAGACAACGCACCGTGTCACAAGTCAATCAAAACAATGGCAAAACTACATGAATTGAACTTCGAGTTGCTCCCACATCCACCGTATTCGCCAGATTTGGCTCCCAGCGACTACTGGCTGTTCGCAGACCTGAAAAAAAATGCTCGCCGGCAAGAAATTTCGCACGAATGAAGAGGTTATCGCTGAAACTGAGGCCTATTTTGAGGCAAAAGATAAATCGTTCTACAAAAGTGGTATTGAAATGTTAGAGCGGCGCTGGAATGATTGCGTTGCTCTTGATGGAGATTACGTTGATGAATAAAGCTAATTTTGAACCAAAAAAACCGTGTTTTCTTTGTTAGGCCCGGGACTTTTCAGCCCATGTGTTATTTATACCATACACATTCTTGGAAATGTTGCTAGACAACCGCATTTCCAGGCCTTGTACTGTAATCTGCCGTTACCTAGGTTCACCTTCAAGCTACGTATTATGAGTAGATATTTAATTTAGCACTTACCATCACAGCGTTGCTTTACTATGTCATAGCAATAGTCGCCGCAGATTATTGCTTGATGCCTGCAAGAAGAGTTGCATGTAAGCATTCCTCCAATACAAATTTCAGTAGAATTTCTTGGAATAAATTTTGAATTTCGGCACATCAGTTGTTCGTACGAACAATTTATTATATAACTTGTATAAGTTACTGCCAGAAAGGAGTAGGAACTAATTTCGAGAGTAATTTGTAAATCATTTTTTGGTATTGATAAGGTGTCAAAATAGTTTCCTTCGTTGCATAATTTTAAGAAATCTTGTTTATTGTCGAGATCCTTGATAAAAAGGCAATTTATCTGAAAAAATATACAAAAAAAGTTATTTTATTGAGAATTTTCATCTTTCTACACTATAACACGCCACTGAGGAAATACCAGGTGTACAAGTATGAAATGCGGATTTTTTTTTCTAAAAAAACATGTTAAATTCGAAAGAATGATAAAAAGTGCTTTATTCAAAGTATGCTCCATCGCTTGTTATACATTTTTTTTTTCCCATCTTTCGGGGGCAATTTGTGAATACCATGCCAGTAAAAATCTTCCCCTTTTGCTGCGAACCATTCATCGGGCCATTTTTTCACATCTTCGTACCAACCAAAGCGCTGCTCAGCAAGTGCGTGACCCATCGATGCAAACAAGTGGTAATCGAAAGGAGCCAAGCTGGTGAGTAAGCCACATGGGGTAGAACTTCCCAGCCGAGTGCTTCCAACGTGTAGCGAACTGATTTTGCCGTATGTGATGGAGCATTGTTATAAAGAAAAATGACTTTGTGTTGCTTCTGTTGGTATTCTGGTCTTTTTTCAACCAGCGAACGGTTCAAATCGGTCAATTGTTGTTGGTAACGTTTAGTATTAACCGTTTCCCCAGGTTATAACAGCTCATAATAAACCAC
The DNA here is from genome assembly GCA_019049505.1 of Pachyrhynchus sulphureomaculatus. Taxonomy (NCBI): domain Eukaryota; kingdom Metazoa; phylum Arthropoda; class Insecta; order Coleoptera; family Curculionidae; genus Pachyrhynchus; species Pachyrhynchus sulphureomaculatus. The sequence continues at coordinate 168,374,305 of CM032456.1, forward strand.
ACCTCTCTGTTCCCACCAAACACAGATCATCGTCTTTCTGCTAAAGCGATTCGGTCTTACGGTCGATGTGGTGGATGGTGCGCTTGGGTCTATCCATGATTTTTTGCGCTTGGGATTCTCAAAATAAATCCACTTTTCATCCTCTGTAACTATACGATGCAAAAACGACTTCCTTTTGTACCGAGCGAGCAAAATGTCACACGTGTTTTTGCACATTTCCATTTGCCTGTCGTTCAACTCATGTGGTACCCATCTACCGGTCTTCTGAATCTTTCCCATCTCTCGTAGCCGATTGGAAACAGCTTGTTGACTAACGCCCAATTGCTCGGCGAGTTGTTTTTGTGTTTGCGAATCATTTTTGTCCAACAATGCTTTGCAATTCCACATCTTCGTATTTTTTTGGCGGTTTTCCACGTTTCTTGTCTGCAATATCGAAGTTACCACTTTTAAAACGCCAAAACCATCGTTCACAAGTATTTTGCGATGGAGCATGTTCACCATAAGCTTCTCGAAGTAATCGGTATGATTCAACAGCAGTTTTTCTTCAAATGAAAACAAAAAATTAATGCTGTCCGCGAATTCTCTTTGTTCGGTATTAATCTCGACATATTGAACACAACAACACAACACTATGCATACACTTTTCCAATTTATCACTCGCGCGCGTCTGACACTTATTGATGACACAACAAAATGGGCGCAGTGTCAAATCTTTATAGCACAAACTGCATTGGTGCACCATCTGTTGTCTGAATTCCGCATTTCATACTTGTACACCTGGTACAAATCCATCAAAATACATAAACATTTATTTTCCATGCCGTATCGACGTATTTTTTTCAATTTTATTATTTGACAGTTAAAATCATGGCCATCTAGAATGAAGAAATTTGTTTTGAAATTCTCTTTTCTGCCAAGACCGTGCTTTATTAAAGGTAAGTATTAAAATAAGCTAATAAAGTTTGGGTACAGCGAATAAGCGACCCGGGATACGGTCTTTAAGGCGGTGATTTTACTGGTAATATTACCGCTAAAATTTAAGTCAAAATTATCGGTAAAATTATCCAGAGCTTAAAATTTAATTAAAACAACGAGCTTCACATTTTATAAGTGCCTTTTTATGTACCTTTATTTCTGAATTGCACTTCTAATGTTTTAACTTATTTTTCTTCTTAAAAATATGACAAAAATCTCACTTTCGAGGGTAGATCACGCCAAAAATGATCACTCAAAATCCTACTTTTTTATTTTTGGTCAGACAGGTATCTACAGTTTACCGTGGGATCCGAACTTTTTGATCCGCATATTATATTCTCTTAGCCCTCTGTTTTACGGTCTTGTTTTAACTACCCTCTGGTCACGAACCTCGACGTAGGCCTGTAGGCCATGTAGCCTAAATAAATATACTTAAATAAATACATACACTGACCTATTGAGTCTTGAACCCCCGCCTCTGGGCACGGTAAGCCGGAATACCGTAGAGCCAGAGCCGTCATGCTTCTGTAAATGTTCCTACAGAAACTGGATAAGATGGAAGCGTGCAGATATCTTTACCTTTTCATCAAATCACTCTTAAATTACCAAACAAAAACAGATTTAAAAGGATTTAGTAAAATTACCGGTTATTTACCTCTTTTCCCCATTTTTGATAATTTACGGGAAAAATTGAATTTACTGGTATTTTTAAAACTCTACCCCTGCACCTCCAAATTTGGAATAAAAATAGAGGAAGTGGGTTTAATCAAAGTCCATTTTTTCGGTGTGTATACCACGGAAGTAGCATAAAGGATCGGATTTAGGGTTGTCTGATCTTTACCGGAACCAACCTAAAGTTCTAGTTCGTTAATCTCTTTCAATTCTCAAGTCATACGCCTCCTCCTATAACTTGGAACCGAGGAAAACAGTGTCATATTTGAGGAGTTGAAACTATGTGAAATGCAAATCTAAAATCTGTTTTTCTTTATATATATCTCTATTGTTCAGTTCTAAGAGTAACATACAGATGGACAACACCAAACTAATAGTATTCACCAGGTAATAAGGGGCCGTTGGAAAGGCTAATCCAATCTGAAGGAAGTTGTAAATAAATTCTCCTAACCAATTTCGAACATAAATATGTTCATATAAAACGTGAAATATCCTCTCTGTTGATTAAATATTAAGCTCTAGGTAATTTTAACGTCTATTTTGACTCCAGTTTTATCGGAAAAATTACCACTTTTAAAACCCTACTTTTGATTTAAGTATATTATTAGTCGATAGGGCGCGTTTTCCACTAAAATCGATTTTAAAATAAATATGCTATTTGGCAATTATACACACTAATTTCCCTACTAAAGACCTTGTACCCCGAATTCATGTAACTTGAAACCATCGATGTCATCAAACGTTTGGCAGTAAAAACCTCCATAGTGGTCGACAACTATGGTCTTCGGATATTGAAGAGTCTTTGCAACGGTTATTTTGGTAGGCCACTGTCTTTATCTTTCTTTGAAGCATGCGCCCACCGTCTGGAGCTTGCGCAGTAGTAAAGGGAAGTGAAGAAATTAAATATAAGGACTCAGCTGTTATCGTTATTTGAGGCATGCATCCACCATTTGGAGCTTGCGCAGTATTGAAACAAAATAAGAAAAACCTTTATTAAGGATAGCGATTTCCCTTATTTAGGAACTTATAAGAGAGATTATTTAAAGTTCGTTATTCTTATCGCTATTATGGTAGCGCCTGTTTTTTTTTTCCTACTTAGGTATATAAACCACTAAGAAAATATAGTAAAATTGAAATGATAATCTTTTATTTCAAACAACACTGGCAACAGAGCTCATTTGGGTTCAGATGGTGTTGGGATTTTGCAATCTTTGACTCAATGGCATTACAGTGTGTGTAGTGCTAATTTCAAATGAAATTTTATTTATCGGACATTCGTATTACCTTGAAAATATTGAAGGAAATTATAGAAATCTTTAATTTAGAAACTTGTGTTGACCCATCAAATACTAATAACCGGTGTCCTTAACCATGAAATGAATGAAAAAGAATCCCCTAAGTTTATAGAAGATGAATACTAACCTAACCTTGCAATTTCTTCGCGTTAATACTGCGCACGCTTGAGATAACGATAAGGACAAAGGCCTGTGAAAAATAAGCGTTACAAAATATCTCTATTAACGCAAATCTTTCACGCGATAACTATTGATTGCATCAATACTTTTACATAGTGTTACTTGTGTGTATAAAGTGTATAGACATGCCAAGACGATTGCCGTCTCTTGAACTTGTAGTGTCCGAATTTTATTAAACATTGCTCTAAAAATTTTCATATTAAAGCTAGAGCTCTGCGCTAAAAGAATATGAATAACCGGAAGTACCGATAAAACGAAAGTTGACGATGATTGAACCATTATATGCTGTGTTGCGCCAAGAACACCTTTTAAATTTTACAGGCTGTAATTAAATATATATATATATATATATATATATATATATATATATATATATATATATATATATATATATTTCTTCTTTCTCCTACGCCCCATACGTAGTAGTCCAAGAGATTCAAATCTGGACTATTAGAGGCCAGAATTCCTCGGACCTTCACTTCAGAGATCCTCACGGTACATTCTTTCATCTTTACTTCTGGGGCTCTCACGGTAAATTCTTTCAAGTGGTGCCTCTTCGCCGGCGTACTGGAACCTTCCTTGGACTGTTCTTGAGCCTTGTACTTGGTTACAACATCATAAATAGTTCATTTCGAGTATCCTAAAAACCGAATTATTTCCGTTGCTGACCAGCCGGCGCTAAAGCCTTCGGCTCCTCGATTATACTATGCACTTGTTTTCGACATGGCGACAGTTTTGAGACTAACACTATTTACTTCAGTCAGTTTGCTACTCTGACGCCAACGGCGACCTCTGGTGGAAACATAATATGGCGGAAGATTTCAATTGAAATTTGTCCAGATTTTGGTGACGCATCCTATATAAATAGACCGTCTGGCACATACATAATTTTTTAAAAAAACTTTATAGTTAAAAATATTTTTGCGACTCAAAAAGTTCTATTTGTATATTAATTTTCTATCTATAATTTCTTACCAAGTATCAACGAATATTATTCTACTTGATAGATGTGTATTAATGTAATAATTATTTAATGTATCAGTGAAATATGAAATCTTAATTATTTTGCATTACGCGAATAAATTGATAAAGTGATTTACCCGATACGTTTCTTGCAAATACAAGTTCTTAATAAAAATAATGAATTTAACTTTTACTCGCTAAAGAATAACTGAAACCAAACATGACTGCTTGTTAATTTAAATTGTAAATATATATATCTCGCCACTCGTATATAAGAAAGTACCAACAAGAAGCTAAATCACCACTACATATGATGGTGCTATGCGAAGTTGTTCAACAAAGAGCATTTGAGGTACTACATTTAAAATACAGAAAATGCATCCGAAACTTCGTCAATGATTTGTACAGTTTTAGGAAAAGGTGCTGTGACGCACAACATGTGCGAAATTGTAAGCGTTTTGGGACGTCGTCTACACATAGCAAAAACATTACATTAGGTGTGTGATTACTATTTATTTCGGTAACGGGATATCATCTCGTCGGTTCTCACTTCACTTTATTAGAGGATGTCAATATACCAATATCATAACCGAATTCATCGGTTCAAAACCGCCATCTTTTTAGTGTTTCCGTACAGAACACTTATGGGACCACTTCCGTCCGTCTGTCACATCCGATTTGACTATTTGATTACAAATAGAAATTTGGTACAAATATAGGAATTGATGACCCAATCAGAGCAGTGTAGTTTTGAAAGTTAAATTTTGACTTAAGGGATTAGTTTGTGGGTGAAGTGGAAAAAAAAAAAATTCTGAGGTCATCGAATAGGATGTTAAATGAAAGCTTGTGAAATTACGAGTTCAAAAATATATATGGTGTAATACTTGCGTACACTTTTCTTTGTATCATTTTAAAAAAATGGCCAAAAATCTGTGTCCCTCCACCCTATCTCGAAAAGCACTAATCAAAAAAGTTTGAAAAAATTCTGAAATATTCTTAATAAAGTGTAGATTATGCGAAAATTATCACGAGTGCATTTCATTTGATAATATACAGTGGCGTGCAAAAGTTTCCGGCCAGTGACATTTCGTACTCTAATTTATTAAAAAAGACTAATGATTTTTAATCATTATGAGATGTGAGTATGAGATATAGAAAACAAAATAATATAGTAAAAGAATATTATTTATGTTTGTGAATATATTTATTATTATTATTCTTATATTTATATGTGCAAAAGCCTGCGGCCACTTTGTACTACGAGAAAAATTATTACTCCATATGCTCTATAATAGACTTAAATTCTATTTTTATGTTAATATTTTATAGCCATATCCTTTGCAGCGAGAACAGCCGCACAACGATGTAGCATTGACTCAATTAATCGATTAATACAAGCAGGTGAAATTTTATCCCATTCTTCCTTCAATGATTTGAATAATGCAGCTTTATTTGAATATGTATGCTTTTGAACTTGACGATCTAGCGTTTCCCATAAGTGTTCTATTGGGTTCAAGTCCGGTGATTGAGATGGCCAGCTTAAAACTCTCACATTTGAAGCAGAAAATCACCGTTTTAACAACTTGGATGTATGTTTGGGGTCATTATTCTGCAATTCTGCGGCAATGTTTCTTCAGCATATAATAACAAATTGTTTTCTAAAATGTCCTTGTAAATATCAGCGTTCATATTTCCGTTGATCTCGATCAGTGGACCGACTCCTTGTGCAGAGAAAATTACCCAAACCATCACACTTCCTCCACCGTGTTTTACAGTAGGAATTTGGTACCGAACATCATTTCTCGTACCAATAGTATGTCGTACATGTTGTCTACTATCGGTTTCAAAAAGATTAAATTTAGATTCGTCTGAGAAAGCTACTTTTTTCCAGTCTTTGATTGTCCAATTTAGGTGATCTTTGGCAAATTGTAATCGGGCCTTCTTATCCTTTTTACTGATTAATGTTTTTTTAATACCTATACGGCCAAAAAGTCTCACATCATGTAGTATTCGTGTCACAGTACTACGACTAACATTAGCTAGGTTTTCATCCTTTAGCTCGCGTGCAATTTCGGCAGCAGTTTTCTTGACATCCGGAGTTGATTTGCGTTTAATGATACGATCTACTTTTTAGACGTTTTTCTTGGTCTTCCACTACGCGGACGATCTTTTAAATCATGTCCACAACGGTATTTTACAATAATATCGTTCACGGTTGATTTACCTATCGATAATAATGAAGCAATCTCACGAGAAGACTTTCCTTCTTTTGAAAATTTTATTACTCTCTCACGAATTTGGATTTGCATATGCCGAGCCATATTTATGCTCCCACGACCTTTTATGAACTAAATGTGAACATTCAACGCGCTATTATTCGTAAATACGTCTTTGAACGTCTTACTGCGTTAATGTATATTATGTGGCGGGAAACTTTTGCACACACATATAAATATAAGAATAATAATAATATATTCACAAACATAAATAATATTTTTTTTCTATATAGGAAACAAAATAATATATGTTTCCTATATCTAATACTCACATCTCATAATGATTAAAAATCATTAGTCTTTGTTTTTAATAAATTAGAGTACGAAATGTCACTGGCCGGAAACTTTTGCACGCCACTGTATGTATCTGGTATATAGGGGATGAAATCGGAAGTGAAAAAAAGATTTCAAAAATATATATGATGTATTCTTGCGCACCCTTTTCTTTGTATAAATGGCCAAAAATCGATGTCTTCCCCTTTTATCTTGAAAAAAACTGATTAAAAAATTTTGAAAAAATTCTGGAATATTCTCTATAAAGTATAGATTGAGCGAAAATTACACAGCCCCACAAAAAAAAAAGTGGGGTATACTTTTGATGCGATATATCAGATCCGTAGTATTTTTGCCCGCTGATCACGAATCTGACGTCAGAATATCGCCATCACATCTCAGTTTTTTTTCTAACCTCAAAAAAATAGGTAAAAATTAGTAAAAATTAAGAAAAATATACTCCTAAAAAATTGATTCAAGCTTTTTCATGAATCCAAAGATGTATTAATATGTATTCGGACACGCTAAGCTAATATTCATCGGTTGGATTGAGCCATACAGTTCTGTTTTCTTTCTAACCTCAATAAATCAGACAAGATATAGGGCTTCTCGAATGCAAAAACGAATTCAAATTAAAATTCAACCGATCCTTACCAAATTTGGTACACGGGGATTTTTTGGGTCGCTGATCACGAATCTGAGGTTGGATTTGCAAAATTCAAGATGGCAGATGTTTTCGCGCCATTTTGAACGCCGAGAAAATTCATCGGTCGATTTTTATTCTTCTACCTGCATCCAGGGCACCTCCACGTGGTGACGGTGGGCAACGGTGTTACTCCACTAGCCGGCAGAGTCCCTGGATAACGGCTTAGATGCCGTCATGGCAGGTAGAAGAAAGAGAATTACGATGCAGGGACTCGGAAACCCAGTATCGGCGGTTGGTCAGGGTGGGAAAGCGGGCCCCGCAGCCGTCGTCATCCAGCGACCGTAGCTCTTCATGTGTGGGTGACTTGGTTCATGTAGAGTATAATGCTACAAGAAAACGGTCTCGCGGTACAAGGACTTTTCATAAGTGCGATAAAAACAGTGATTCATTTTGTTATATTTGCTGTCAACACGTATTGAGTAAAATGGGGTCACCGATAACGGATAAGATTAAAACCTTATATAAGGATTGTTTTAACATTGAAATACAGCACCAGGATACAGATTGGGTTCCCCACATCATTTGCAGTTCTTGCAAAATAACGTTGTACATCAATAAGAAGGCGATTAAATATTCCAGACCAGCAATATGGAATAGACCATACAGTGAAAATGATTGCTACTTTTGTATGAATGTTGTATCTAGGCATAACCGAAAAAATAAAAGCACTATTACTTATAACGATGTTTCGACAGTAACAAGACCAACTAAACTAATTCCGCCTCCTGAACCACTTGATGCTGATGTTATGGAAATAAATGATTTCACCTTATCAGTTCATGCCGAAAACATTGAGACTGTCGAAAAAAGATTCAAACACTGTTACTAATGAATGTTCTAGTGACAACCTATCATATACTAGTGACACAGATAAAGAATTTCTACCATACAACCGTAAACCAGAACCAATACTCGTATCACAGTCAGAACTTAGTGATCTAGTCAGAGATTTAGGCTTATCCAAAGATGGTTCAGAGCATCTTGCTTCCTTTTTAAAGAAAATACATTTACTTAAGGCAGAAGCTACGATTTCTTATTATAGAAACAGAGATGAAGAATTTCAAAAATATTTCACAATGGACGAGGAATTGTCACTTTCATATTGTACCGATGTAAAAGGTCTAATGGATGAATTTCAAAATAACTCATACGATCCTGAAGAATGGAGACTGTTCATTGATTCTTCTAAACGGAGCATTAAGGCAGTTTTGCTGCATAATACCAACGTTTACGCTCCCATTCCGATTGCTCATTCCACAGTTATGGAAGAGCAATATGAAAAAATGAAGCAGCTTTTGATAAAAAATAAAATATGCTGATCATAACTGGAAAATTTGTGGAGATCTGAAAATTGTAACAATATTGCTTGGCCAACAGTCAGGGTTTACACTTTATCCCCGTTATAAATGTCTGTGGAATAGCAGAGACAGGGAACGTCATTATAAGAAAAAAATTTGGCCAACAAGAGAATCGTTCACTCCTGGTGAAAATAATGTATTGTTTCCACCATTGGTAGATCCAGGAAAAGTTCTTATTCTCCCGCTTCACATTAAGCTTGGACTTATGAAGCAATTCACGAGAGCAGTAGATACAAACGGCCCATGTTTCAAATATTTGCATAAAAAAATTTCCGAAATTTTCTGAAGCTAAAATTAAGGCAGGCATATTTGACGGGCCACAAATAAGAAAATTATTTCAAGATTCATTATTTGTTACTAAAATGAATAAAGTTGAAAAAGCTGCTTGGCTTAGTTTTAAAGAAGTCGCAACAAACTTTTTGGGAAATAATAAAAGTCCTAAGTACAAAGAAATAGTCGAGAAAATGGTAAAAAAATTTTCAGACATTAGGTTGCTTAATGAATCTAAAATTACATTTCCTGGACTCCCACATCGATGATTTCCCAGATAATCTTGGTGACTACAGTGAGGAGCAAGGGGAACGTTTTCACCAAGATCTGAAAATCATAGAAAATCGGTATTAAGGACGATGGGATGACCATATGCTAGCGGACTATTGCTGGTCGCTAAAAAGAGAAACAAGTCCTCAAAAGCGTTTGGGCAGAAAGCCTTTGAATAGGTCATTTGCGGAAAAAAGAACAAGATATAGCCAAAAAAAGGAAAGTTAGGCGCGGGTCTAACCTTCGCAATTCTAGGGCTTAAGGGTCTACTATTTGAGAGTATATGGTTTAAAAGTCCTGGTTTTGAGTTTATTGGGTCTCATTTTTAAAGTTACAGGGTTATTGAGGTCTATTTTTTGAGGTTACAGGGTGTGGGAGTCTAAGGTTTCAGGGTTTAGGGTTTAAGAGTATCAGGTTTGAGGATTCCCCAACTGTATACCAAATTTGGTAGGAATCGGTTGGTTTTCAAAAATTTTGTCCGCCATCTTGGATCCGCCATTTTGAATTTTGCAAATCCGACCTCAGATTCATGATCAGCAACCCAAAAAACCCCCGTGTACCAAATTTGGTAAGAATCGGTTGAATTTTAATTTGAATTCGTTTTTGCATTCGAGAAGCACTATATCTGTCTGATTTATTGAGGTTAGAAAGAAAACAGAACTGTATGGCTTAATCCAACCGATGAATATTAGCTTAGCGTGTCCAAATACATATTAATACATCTTTGGATTCATGAAAAAGCTTGAATCAATTTTTTAGGAGTATATTTTTCTTAATTTTTACTAATTTTTACCTATTTTTTGAGGTTAGAAAAAAATTGAGATGTGATGGCGATATTCTGACGTCAGATTCGTGATCAGCGGGCAAAAATACTACGGATCTGATATATCGCATCAAAAGTATACAACACTTTTTTTTTTGTGGGGCTGTGTTATCACACATATTACGTTTGATAATTTTTCTGATATAAAATAGCAAAATAGTGAAGGTTATTGAAAGTTGAGAATTTATCCGAGACTAAGAGCTACAAAATGTCAATACGTATTCGGTGCAATCAGTAATATCATGATGACTGGTGACCAACGGATAGGTACCGAAGACAAAATAATTTTTTTTTATTTGTTGATAATTGAACAAATAGTTAGGTAGTAAATATTTGTTTTAAACTTTTACTACTAAATTCTAGATTGAGCTAGATTCATTCATTGACTATTAGGTAGCTAGTTTTTATTTTATAGGTAATCACGGTACGGAACACTAATTGCACAAGTCCAACTTGCACTTGACCGATTATTTTAGAAACGAAATCCTCCAACACATCTTGATCTACCGTACTCGTCAGTCTTTTAAAATTGAAAATTATGATTCTCTGTTTCTGAGAGTTTTGTAAAGGACCTAACCTGAAATATTTGAACTAACCCCACTTTATTATCCCCCTTCCCCTGAAGCGATATCACTGAATAACTATAGGTTCCTTACCGTCGTCAAGTACTATATAGACCCCAAATTTAATATTGATTTCCTATTTCGTCGGAAGTTATCGGGTCAACAGGCAGACGGAAGTTGGAATGTTTTTCGTTATCAGAGACCTTAAAATATAAAGAAATACGAACTTCTCAAAAAGTGATTTTTTTACGACTACCGTATTTTTCTTAGAAAGCGAAGTAAAAATGCTTGTACCGAAAGATCTATAGTAGAATTTTTGTTAACATCAGTACCCCAAGTACAAGGGTGATTTAAAATATGTGGAGAATTTATTTCATATTTCACTAATACATTAAGTTCTATGCCATATTGACACAAAAAATAAAGTAGGTTGTAGGCCTTCTTACTGTTATTAGTAAAATACATAGACATACTTTCTATGCAACACTTTACCTCCGTTTTGGTAATATAAGTACCAAGCTGCAAATTGTTTATTCTCATATACACTACGCTGTCTTTTGGCGTTTTAATATCCCACGTGCAGTTTTCAATAAATCCACTTTCATCATTCGTTTCTATAATTCCTTTAGGTTCGTTAAAAATAGTTCGATTCCCGCAAAAATCTCCACTGTTTGCATTCACGAAAAAAATCATTATGAAAGCCAAATAAACACCTCGACTTGACATATTGTTTACGCTTTCTGTGTCACTAAATTGTCGAATTTTCAAGGCGTTTGTTTAAGTGTCGCAACGGTGTTGACTTTTGAAAGTGGTTTCCATGTCAACATTCCATTATTTGTTAAAGCCAAGGAGTATTTGATTATTTGAATAATACGCTTTTCATTTAATTGAGTTTTTGGAATTTTTTTTTTCTTTAAAGCAAATCACCTCGATGATTCTTGTCTTTAAAATCATTAAGATAATTTATTTAAGCATATTCGAAGATCTACGAGTTTACTCCGCAATAATATGTATCTTGTATGTTGTTACTGACGAAAGTTTAACTTATTACTTGTAAATACCACTTAGGAAAACACAAAATAATATATGCTAATTCCGAAAATATAGGGTATATCTATTTTTTTTATTATATACTACTAGGAACCGCCCACGACTTCCTTCGCGTGGAAGCCTTATTTTATGAAGACTATTCCAGAATTTTTTCAAAATATTTTGGTCAGTACTTTTCGAGATAGAATGGGAGAATAACGATTTTTGGCCATTTTGTTTAAATTATACAAAGAAAAGTGTCCGCAACTATTTCATCATATATATTTTTGAACTTTTGTTTTCACAAGCTGTCATTTAATACCCCATTCAATAACCTGGTAAGATTTTTTTTTCACTTTCGATTTCACCCCTCAAAACTAACTCCTTAAGTAAAAATTTAACTTTCAAAACTAAAAGGCTCTTAGGCCATCAGTTCCTATATTTGTTCCAAATTTCAACTTCCTATTGCAGATAGTTTCGGAGAAAATCGAGTGTGACAGACAGACGGACGGGCACCGAAGTAATCCCATAAGTGTTTCGTACGGAACACTAAAAACTTCTTAATTGCATCATACACCTCAAACTGAAATTAACTACGTAATAATTGTGAAAGAAAATGCAATAATTACACACAATTTTTTCGTAGATGTTTCAGAACACGCTTACTAAATAGCAGAGTAAAACTAAATGAAGTAGGTAGATATACGTAAATTAAGGAAGATTACTAAAATAATATTTGTTACCTAAATCCATATCACACTATTAGGTACTTATCGAACAAAAATACACTAATAACAATAAAAAAATATAAACAAGTGTTTTTACTATTATTTTGTACCTATTGAAACCAACAAAATACTTACAATATGCCTACCAAAAGAATGAAGGAATCTTAAAACTATAAATAACAAAACAACAAACTTTTTCGCCTTCAAAAACATAATATCAAGTCATTGTGTCACTAAACTTCGAGAAAATCAAATTATAGACTGGGATTGCAAGTGCAAGACAAACACAACATCCCGCTAGCGTTGGTCTGTCGATCACCCAGAGCGCCACGCCGTTTCCCACCACGCCACGAGCGAGCCATCTTATACAACCTTGTAAAATATAGCCTATGTTCATCCCAAAAGTCATACATACCAGTAAATTTTTTTTTTAAATCGGATTGGTAGTTTCAGAGATTATCTCCGAAAAATAAAAAACAAATATACAATTGTTGCGTACATCCAATCAGGTATGATTTTATTAGATACGGAATACCTCTATTCCAATATGCTCAACTTTCTCCAACAATATGCGGTGAGACACAGTGTCAGGTCCAAGAATATTGAAAGTGATTTATTGCCATTGTCGAGGCTCTCAGAAATATGGTTTACCACCCTTATGAAAGCATCTTCAGTGCCCAACTTCTGTCTAAAACCTTACTGCGCATCGGATATTATTTTATTTTTATTTAAGTAGTCGTCCAGGCGCAGTTTGACACACATTTCTCAATAATTTTACTCAGGTTGCTGATAATTGCAATGGGACGATAATTCGTAATTTCGTTACGCGAACCACCCTTGTGTTTAGGCGTTATGGTACATTTCTTTAAACTGTCAGGAAATAACCCGACTCGAAAAATGAAATATGGGATATGGGTTTAAGAATAAATCTATGATATCGTTTTAGAAAATCTACTTTAAGCTTGTCGTCGCCAGCACCTGAAGTGTTTCTAAGTGAGTTTATTTCAAAATCTATAATCGGGGCCAGAAGAAGTGATCCAGATACTCTAGGAACTTTATCAGGAATGGCATCTGTATTAGGAACAGTTATACTATTAGCTAATTTCCCTCCGTTATTAAATCATCTGCTTTATATATATATATATATATATATATATATATATATATATATATATATATATATATATATATATATATATGTATATGTATGTATATGTATGTGTAACATACATCAATAAACGCGACTTGCGAATGCTATTTCGAAATTTAATTGTGTGTGTTTGCGTATTACGTTTTGTGTATTAAATATTAATTACATATTGCTTCCATTTCTAGCGTTTTTCGCGAGGATTTCCTTAGCTAATTATATTTAAAAAAAAACAGGTAGGTACCTCCTATGTTATTTTTGATTGTCTAGATTGACAAGGAGTTACATGGTCTAAAAGGAATAGTATTTTAGTCTATGGTTTTGCCAATCTATCGATAAACTCGATCTTATCGATATATGTTGTAATTGGTAACAAAAAAACGTACGCCCATGACCCAACATGCTAAGGAATTATTAAAGCAGAAGCACCAGATTGTAAATTCGTAGTTTTTGTTTGACTACTATTACTAGATTGTCAGTGTATTGTTCAGTTCAGATATCATAAATTTGTATACGCCATGTTTAACATAATAATCAGTTATGGTTGTTGTCTCTCTAGTGGCCTATAATATCTATTAGGATATTATCTTCTGCTCATCTGAGTATTCCTAATTATTATTATAATCTTTAACAATAGTGTTACAGAGGCGTCTCACTCTAATTATTATTATAATCGCGGCAAACTTTTAAACACCCTATACTCTTAATTTATTTTTTTGATTTCTAATTTTTAGTATAGCAGTGCAATATAAGAATTCATTTTCTCTACAAAATAATAAAAGATATTTTGGTAAATTTACAAGAGCCAAATTATTTTCAACTGCACTTGACTAAAGTGATGAATATTTATGAATTGAACTGAAAAATTCTTTTTAATGATGGTATATGTGTATGAAAATATGCGAGTTATTTTTATAACAGCGAGGTCCCACCTTGCGCCTGTGCCACCTCTGTGATTAAAAACTTTAGATCTCACTTTATCTCCCACTTTTGATTGTTTAAAATTTACATGGAGTTATATATTATAGAAATAATTCTTTCTTCCATGAAAGTAATAAACTTTCATATATCCACAAAATTATTATTTTTTTAAACTTTGAGGTAAAGAAAGGCTAATATTCCGTTTAATTTATTTGTAATTTTGGTTAATTACGAGGGCTACCTTTAAATTTTTACAAAAGCCATGAAAGAAAAAAAAATTGGTAAGGTTTAAGGTTTATGCACTTTTGGATGCCTTCTAACCAATTCTCCAAACTATTTTTTCACTCTGAGTACCTCAAAAACATGGTTTTGGAAGGATTCAACAGCTTCTCGAAGTGCTGAAAATCGCTCTCCACGGATTTTTTTTGATATTCGGGAATAAAAAGAAATCGGTAGGCGATAAATCAGGTACATACGAGCAATGAGACATTAATTCGCTGTTTTTCTCCGTCAAATAATCAGTTGTTTGACGTGCTGTTTGAGAGCTGGCATTGTCATGATGAAAAATAACCGTCGAAAATTGGAATTGTGGAGCAGAAATGTAAAGCAAAAAAACCTAGAAATGTTTGCAAATGTGGGTGAATGTGTTAAAACATACAAGGCTGAAGAACAACATGTGAAAGTTGTTTTAGTAACCATTAAAAATCATCTAGCCATGTTAACAAAGAATTTTAGTAAGTATTTTCTTACTGACGTCAACTTGGTAGCAAGTTACGAGAGGGTTCCATTTCAAAATACTCCCGAAGGGCTCTCAACTTCCGAAGAAGAAATCTTCATAGACTTCACGGCAAGTGGCGAAATCAAAAGACAATTTAATAATAAATCACTCTTTGAATTTTGGCAGGGGTGAATGATGAGTTTTCTGCACTGAAAACAAGATCATTTCGTATACTATTACCATTTTCAACATCCTACCTTTGCGAAACCGGATTTTCTGCGGTGGCTGCATTGAAAACAAAATATAGATCTCAACTAAATATAGAAAAAGAACTCGGAGTGACGACGTTTTCGGTTGTTTTTCCTAATTTCATCGATGACTTCTGGCAAATAAATTGTATACCATTCAGCATTCACTGTTCTTCAATCCTCTAAAGTAATGGTTGCAACGTGCTCAGTATAACCAAAGAAACATGCGATAATTTTCTTGGAAGTGCTTCGCGAACGAACCACTTTCGTGGGATTCGGTTCATCTTGGAACACCCAAACAGTTAACTGTAGCTTAGTTTCCGGGTCGTACGAATATATTCAAGTTTCGTCTGCTGTTACAATTTTGTATACGGATTTTGCATGTCCTCGGTCCAATTTTTTGAGCATTTCCTTACACCAAATGACGCGAACCTGTTTTTGAGTTTTGGTCAAATTATGCGGAATCCATCAGGAACACATCTTTTTCACGGCTAAATGTTCATGCAAAATCGAATATACTGCAGTCTTCGATATGCCTAAGGATGCCTCTATCTCACGGTCAGTCACTTGTTGATCCTCTTCAGTCGTGTTGCGCACAGCATCGATGTTTTTTGGAACAATAACCGATTTTTGTCGACTTTCACGAAATTTATCGCTGACGGAAGCACAACCATGACGAAATTCTGCAAGCCAGTTGTAAATAGTCTTGTCTGATAGTGATTCATTACCAAAAGTTGAACGAAGAAATTCAAGGCATTGTTGTTGAGTTAGGGCTTTGCTAAAATCGTAAAAAATCACCCAACGAAAACCTTCACGTGAAATTTCCATTTGTTCACAAAACTGTTTTTTTTAAACGCTCACTGTAAACAAACTGCTCAGCCAATTTCTGAGCTGCCACTGTTTTAACATTAACAAATGTCAAATTTTACAGCAATGGTAATGTCCCATGTCAATAGCGTCATCTAGTGATCGTTTGTAAAAACGGCCCTCGTAGTTCCCTCGGAACTGTAGTTTTCTAAAGGTCTGTTGATCATAAAGGTGTTTTTTGATCTACTGTAAGATTTGCTTTTTAAAAAATTATATGTTACATAACAGTATTAAACGGGACTAGAAAAACAATGGAACTTTATGGTTGTAATTTTATGGTGATTTTATGATGGTAATATTTTTCTTTATTATCGTTTTGTCAACCTTGATATAACATTTTTTAAACGTAGTGTCATCTGTTAATGAGAAAATTACTTAAAATAATATCTGCATTCTTTTCAGCTTTGTCACTTTAAAGATAGGAATGAAGATTACTGGAAATTAACAATGCTGTTAATGGTACTAACAGATGCCAATTCTTTTTTGCATAAAATTACTAGCTCGTTTATAGTGAGTCCATTTTAATTTATACTGGCTTTATAGAGCACTGTTCTTCTAGTCTCGTCCTTGTTGCGAAAATCAAATCTATTTAAAACATTTTGTGTGCCAATTTGTGTTAGACAAATTTTAAAATTTGCTAGTTATCTTAGAGGAAGTAAATCCTTGAAAGATAAGGCTAATGACAATTATCTTTGAAATACCTTACATGACACACCTTTATAACAATACAGTTGAAGACACTATGTTCTGAAAACATTTCTTTATCTAAACGTTCTTAGAAAATGTACATAACCGTATCTCAAAACATAAGAAACTGTTTATGGATGCTTTAGGCAATCACATTAAATCTAAAAACATGTAAATGCTTACCTTATCGATATTCAAAAGTAAAATCCTTTTCATAAGTACTTCCTGTCTGAAGACTTCAGATATAACATTTCAGTAGCGTACACTGCAAAGTTCTTATTGAGGTAGGATATTAAGCAAAACTAATTTTTTATGCTGAGCCAATCCAATTACATTTCTACATGCAGTCTGTCAAGTAAGAACGTCACCGCTCGTATTCTTTAAAAAATGTGTTTCGAGAACATTTTTTGCCATCAATGGATTCTTTGATGTGCTAACAGCGGCGCTATTACCTTAGTAAGTTGTCCAATCGCCTCTTGTATCAATAATCGCCTAGCATCTTTGAGGAATGCTATCGACGAGATTTTCTCGAGATTTTCTCGCGAGATAACTAAGTCAAAGTCCTTAGAGTTTTTCTTCTGAGCTTTCTCCTTATAAGAGACCAAACGTTTTCAATAGGGTTGGCGTCCGGCGATTGTGAGGTCCTCTCTACTAGTATCTTATTGTGGGCCCAAGCGAGCCGCTTCGCGGCGTGATTTTCAGAATTTGACATCATGAGCACGATGATGTTGTCAAATGATCTCATGGGACACATTCAACCCAATTTTCTTAATTTTACTGCTCCTTGACGCAGCGTCAATTTCGAGTCTTGTGAAAAACAAAGACATGATTCGTTTTTTCGATTTTCGGAATGACTGCCTACCGAGCTACGTTTTGGCAAGTTGTCATTTTTGGTCTCGTTAAAGTGATTCTTCCTCACAAACGATACCGACTTTTTAATATATTTAACGGCCGCGAAATGTGTCATTTTAGGCCCCTTTGGATGGGAACAAAGAAATACTGCCTCGACCCGACGTGCAAACAAGTAACTTATTTCGGATTTTACGTGATTTCGATGAAAGTTCGGAATCGACTGAAACTTTTACTAAAATGCCTCGTGGACGCATCTACTGATTTTTTGTTGAATCGCTAGAATCGCATCTACCATCTTACTTGACAGACTGTATATTTTAGAAATGCGTATAAGCATACAGCGTTTGTAGTACTCAGTTGTGGAAGTCGCAAAGAATAGCCTATGTAAAAATTAAATGGTATTTGAGCAATTTCAAATTATTTCTTTATGGCAGTCTTATGGCAACATTAAAAAATACATCTGATCAGTATGCTAGTAGTGGAATGCTACTATTATGCTGATACAGGCACCTGTATTTTGAATTAATAACATTGCAGGTCTTTGGAATTGAATGTTTATTTTTGCTAAAATGGATTCCAAACGCCGATGCCTTTCTTTTAGCCTATGTCGAAGGTGGTTAAATTCTTTAAAATCGTTTGTGTTGGTGTAAGTAAAATGTTTTTTTTTTTTTTGTAAAAGGTGACATAATCCAATTTTGGTAATTGGTCCATCTGTATGTCCTGATCGGACATTTTAGACACGTTAATATAAAAAGTTTTCCAGTAGTTAGTGAGACTGGAAGAGACCATTTTCTTGGCCACTAAAACCATCTAATTACAACCCTTATGACTTTTACGCACTCAGCCTTGGTCGTAACGCTTTAAATTCTGATAATTTAGCCCAGGATGGTCTAGGTTTAGTTTGAACCGGGTTATTATTTGAGACATATTCAGGTAAATTAAGTAAAAATGTTTGCCCCATCTTTAAACACAATCTGTGGTTACAGATCGTCAAGAAGGTTTAGGGCATGTATTAGTATTTTTTATTGTCCAAAAGCCATTATAACCAACTTTTTGGTTTAGTTCTATCTGTTGTCCTGATGCGGATGTATGAATCCGCATACGTGGCTACTAACTAATTAGAAACGCCCAGTATAAAAGCATGTATAAATCCACCAAGTGCAAATCCGGTGCATGTTAAATTAAATTTTCGAAGGGCTGCCTGAAAGGTGACTTGCACTTTATTTGTTATTATTTCACCATCAAATTTTAGACTATGAAGCGATAAGTAGTAATAAGGTATTTAGAGGTCATAATCGCTTTGGCTAATCAAAAAGAGCGATTTGATGAATATGAGAATTATTTAGCTTTTAATGTTTCACGATTACAAGATTAATCATGCCAAAAGATACGAGAACAGTTTAATTAGCTAAAGAATATTAAGTTAAATGTGCTGGGAACACCTAAAACTTACTAGAATGTACCGTGGACGGATGAAACTGTTGTCTTGATAACCGACAAAAATTATTGATTTTGGGAAAAATAAATGAGAATCTTCTTACATAACTCCTTTTTTTCCTAAACTTTACCGTTTAGAGATTTATTACGTATGCTTTTTTAATAGTTATCTACAATTCACGTTATAGCGTTTTCAGTGGTTTTAATACTAGTAATGTCATGAATTAAGTCAAAATCACAAGATCGATCAGTTCAAAAAATTACTTTCCCTGTCATTTTGGTTGTTATCACAGTGAATCCAATACAGTAGCAAAAGTGAACTCCAAGTTGGTGACGAGATTGTGACGGCGCGTGCGGCGACGGGTCCCTTTTCAAAATGGCCGCTCAATGTTTACATCTGCTCTCGGAATGTATCTTTTGAAATATATTGTCGATCGTTTTTTTATGTGACTACAGTTTATATGAATTTAAAGACAAAAGGAAGAGAGAGTTTGTATAAAAAGAGGATTAAAAACTTTTGTAAGGGAAAATCGAAAAGGTTGAGAAACAATTTATATAATTATGGAGAAAGAAGGTTATTGTTGTGCTGCTGACAATTGTAAAGATAATTCAAAAAGTACGCCGAGAGTGAGTTTCTTCTTCCTCAAAGATGTTGAAAGGTAATTAAAGAATATCAATTGCGTGGGAAATCGGATAAATTATATAATTCTGAGAAGCTATTTAAATATACAATACAAGCAAAACTTTTTTTTTGTGTGCCTGTGTATTTTTTTTATTATTAATAAACAGTTCTCCAAATTCTGTGTGGTTATTGTGGTTACGACGATGCTCAGAAACATTCAATTTGTATTCGAACATAAAATTCCTTGCTGAATTCCAATATGTATTTAAAAATTTGGGTTCCAGTTTCAGTTTTCACTTTTGGGCCTTATAAAATCTCAACAAAATGTGATAAGCCTACTCCATTCCCTGGAGAAAATGCTAAAACTTTTGTCTGCAATATTTTTTCTGAAAATGCCTTCTTGTCAAGTTTTTCACTTGTATTTATCTCTTTTCTAACAAAGCTCCATTATTTTTGTTTTTTTTTTACTCATGCTGCATTAACTTGACATTTTATTATATCAAAAATTTTCAAACATTGAATGATAAAACTTTACGCAGTAACATTATTTCTATTTAAAAATCTACCGCTGGTACCCTTTTTAACATGGCAAACTGCCACGTGACCTCTTGAAAACTGAGTCCTGATTTTCCAATACGGTTACGCTTGAGTTTCGCTACTGTATTGGGTTTACTGTGGTTGTTATATACATAAACAAAGAAAAATGGAACTGTCTCGTCATCTGTTTCTCTCAGATCAAAGTAAATAACCATTATGGCGATGTTGTATATTTCTCAGAAAAGTAGAGTTTACAATACTCTAAGAATTATTTGAACTAGTCCATACAGAACAAATTTTTCTTCAGAAAGTAATAGTTTTCGGGTTAGTTCGGGAAAAAATATTCGATATCTTTTCACCAGTCAACAGTAGGCCATAAGATGTGTTTGTCACTACTTCGTATCTGGCATGCCACTTTTGACAAATAACTATCTGGGGTGAAAGGGATGAGGCTCTATAAATTTTGTGTAGTTTCACTAGTATAAGGGATTTCTTGGTTTTTGTTTGGGATGAGAAAACTACAAGGTGTTAAACTGATGAGACGATTAGAGGGGTTGTCGCTATGGTTTTTAGACTCAAGGAATTTGTTAATTAAGTTATTTCAATATCTTAAATTTTCACAGAAATAGTATGCAGATATACATGTCATGTTCCATATAGTAATATCTCAGATCCCTTCCTTTAGTCAACTTTTTTTGTTAATAATGCCTCACCATAAAGTACAAGGGCTGTGTGATAACTACCTGGCCTTGACAAGAAAAAAACATTTTTATGTGTAAATTTTATTTTATTTTTCAATATAGTCTAGTTTTAGCTCGATCCACTTAAATCACAAGTCTTTTGTATCTCATCTAAAAAATACGATTTCTCCAACTCTTCAAAAGAAGCGTTTGTTTGAACAATCACTTCATCGTTTGAGCCAAATTTTTTTTCGCCGAGCCATTTTTTCATGTTCGAAAATGGGAAATAATCGCTGAGCATTGTCCATCTCACGTACTTTCAATCTCCGATCATTTATCACTATATCGTGGATTTTTTTCAATCATTTCTGATGTCGTGCCCTCATTTAGACGACCTGGACGTTCTTCATCAAAAATGATTGTACGGCCGCGTTTGAATTCAGCTGTCTAATATTTTATGATCGATAACCAAGGTGCAGAGTCCTCAGAAACTTCGCTGGGTTCCGCAATTTTTTCCATTGTTGTTAAATCACAAGAGTTGTTCTATTTAAATGGCTGTCACTCACAAATTAAATCACGTAGTGACTTGAAAATTTGACAGGGTTCTTGTGAAAGGTTATGTCTACGAAGAATATAATTTTTGAAATAATCGTAACGCCATCTCTGGCCGAGGGTGGATACCTACCATATAGCCCTCGTACGATGATTTAAAATTGCGAGTTGTAATATGGACCAAGAGAGCGACCCGAAATTTTGACTTGTCGGACTAATCGTCTGCCTAGTGGTTCATTCTATCGGGCGAGTTTTTAACGTTGATATTGCGGCGCCCGTGCCCTGGAATACCCAGATAAGGCTTAAAATGCTACATCTAAAAATAGACCGTCGTTTAACCACTTGAATCAATCAAGTAACATAACATTTGTTGACACTAAAAAAGTTGAGCGCCCCATAGGGCAGACGCTGTTGAGACCAGACACAGCTTTAGGGCCCAAAAACGTCGATCAAAAAATGGAGTGTCATTTGACCATATAACACGCAAGCTGAAAAGTTTTTTTTTGGTGTAGCTACTTAAAACACATTTTTTTTTTACAAAATCGACTTTATTCATCAATATAGTCCCCTTTAAGAGCGATACAATTAGTCGAACGTTTTTCTAACATTTCCATACCATTCTTGTAGAAAGATTTATCTTTGCCTTCAGTTTCGGCGATAACTTCTTCTTTGGAGCCAAATCTCTTTCCCGCGAGCTTTTTTTGAGGTCTGTAAATAGGTAATAGTCGCTGGGGGCCAAATCTGGAGAATATGGTAGATGAGCAAGCAATTCTAACTTCAATTCATGCAATTTTGCCATCGGAACCATTGACTTGTGATACGGTGCATTGTCTTGATGCAAGAGCACTTTTGTCTTGTTTTATTTGGGGCCGTTTCTTTGCGATTTCTGCCTTCAAACGCACCAATAACTTTATATAATATTCGCGATTGATAGCTTTTCCCTTCTCACCATAGTCGATGAAAATTATGCCATGCACATCGCAAAATACAGAGACCAAAACTTTCCCAGCCGATTGTTGTGTTTTTGGTCGCTTCGGGCGGCTTTCACCGGCTGCTGTCCACTCAACTGATTATCGATTTGATTCCGATGTGTATTGGTGGATCCATGTTTCATCGATTGTCACATATCGCATGAAACAACCCTTTTTATTGTGCTTAAACAGGTCCAGACAGCGCTCAGAATCATCAACACGTTGTTTTTAGTCCACTGTGAGCAAACGCGGTACCCATTTCGAACAGAGATTTCTCATGTCCAAATGTTATGCAAAATATGATCAGCACGTTCTTTTAATATCTTTAGGGTGTCAGTTATCTCACACGCCATTTCTCTTTACGGTCATCTAAAACAATTTTGTTGATTTTTTTATGTTTTCCGGTGTAACCACCTCATTTGGGCATCCAGAGCGTTCAGCCTCATTTGTATCTGTATGACCGTAGTTAAATTCAGCATACCAGTAAACGATGAGTAATTTTCCAGGGGCATAGTCCCCGTAACACTTATCAAGCCATTGCTTTGCTTGAACGGAATTTTTTCCCATCAAAAAACAGTGTTTAATCAACACATGCAATTCGATTTTTTCCATAGTTCTGAAAATATCAAAAGTAGCGTCACTAAAACCACTATAACTTGTAAACTAATCGTCGAAATGTCATGAAATTTTGACACGAATCGTTTAAAGGTTGGTACTTCCTAAAAAATCATATAGATTTTTTGAAAAGGGCAACCTCTATGTGTCAGATTAAAAACTTTTCAGCCTACGTATTAAAATCAATAAATTTAGTTTTTTCTTGATAAAATAAGAGAGAACCTGCAAAAGGCAGACGCCGCCAATACCGGAGGGGGAAGCTGGACCCGCTTTTTCCAGCTAAAAACGACCGCACGGCCGCAAAACGTTAGAGGCTTTTATTCGACTTGCCCGATAGAATGAACAACTAGGCAGACGTTTAGTCGGCAGGTCAAAATTTCTGGTCGCTCTGGTCTAATACTAGATTTTCTTTAGTTTGAGAAAGTGAAGTTCAGTATTTAAACTAGGTATTTGCGAGGGAAATAGTAAGTAAATTACTTTACATTTTTTAAGCATCTTGTCCGGCAAGCGAGTTTTGTGTAGGGTCGTAAGGTTTCGAAACTCCACCGCCGTTAACATCGTGAAAACTTTCTTACTTAGTTTGCAAAATCCCACTTTCTGAGCTTCACTGGTGAATACGTATTCTTACATTTAAATATTTATGCTATTTACGGCGGCAACGTATAACTAAAGGCAAAAAGATATATCTAATAAAATATTGTGGTTTGCGGATCACGTGCACCGTCCAGGAAATAAATCATCGATTATTCTGTTCCACACAATGACACTCTATGACTAATAGTAATTACTTATAGAGTAGGAATAATTTTAGCTAATTTTGCATTTGGTTAGAAGGATTGACTACGTGAGTTGTTAGGGGTTTAACCTACGTACGGTTTTATTTAAGTTTTTATTATGAACAATATTTCTGTAGTTAATTACCTTTTACGTTTATTTTATAAATATAACATATGGAACTCACAAAACTGCGATTACTATAAGGTCTTACTTTGAACAGTAAAGGATGTGCCGTGTTAATTTCGCCCGCACATTGAGACGCTACTTGTGGCGTTCCCCTTTCATAATTTCTGAGAATGGATTGAGTGGGTATTAATATTTAAAGAACTAAAGAAATTAAACATACGCTAGCTCAGTTTTTTCTCGGTAGAGTAATATGGGTAAGAGATAATTTTGGAAATAGTCTCTATAGTTGTTTAAAATTTTTGGTTGTACAAATTTTGGGCACCATTCATTTTAAAATAAAAAGGGTCTAATTTCAGCTACAAAAATGAAAAAACACTGAAGGGTTATGTAGTTGTTAAGGAAAATTTGGATATGGTACAACCCTTTTGTCCTGAAAAGTAAAATAGGTGCTACAGTCAAACACTAGCCTTAAACAAGAAAAAAAAGGTTTATTAATGACTAAATTAAAAGTTCTAACTTTGCGGTTCTGTTATTATCCTGTAATACAAAAAAAACCTTAGCCTAATAGATGGTATTGCTAGATAGAGTCCTTAAATCAGGATTTTTTTTAATTAAAACTTTGCTACACACCCGGTGTTGAAGGTTCGTGAGGTTCACTTCACGAGTTATCAGTTCAATACGATGTGAAACGCACTTATCAGCGGGAAAAATAGGTCTACGGATGGATATTCTGATGACTTACGGTTTTCCTACGAGCTTTTAGGCCTGTCCTGGTGGAATGTTCAAAACACAGATGTCTTCGCCTTGGTTATTTCAGTTCCCTTTGGACTTTTTCTTTGGCCCCTAAAGGTCTGGGAATAAACAGGACATTTCAAAGAAAAATGCCTTGAATTGAGCACTAGAACCGTTTTCACACTACTCCATCACTAAGATATCAGTTCGGCTACATGATGGGAAGAGCCTACGACGGCTACTTGTTGGAAAAAAAACCCACTACGGCTTCATGTTGAAAAAAGCCTACTACGACTACTTGTTGGAAAAAGCCTACTTCGGCTTCTGGTTGGAAAAAGCCTACTACGGCTTCTGGTTGGAAAAAGCATTGATCCGTGTCATCCGAACCCTTAAATATTTCTCTCATTTCCGCATAAATCACGTCTTCAAGATGGCTACTTCCCGGATACAAATGTTCAGCCAATCGACGCATTAGAAACGGATTAAGGGGTTATATACAGTCAGGAGGGCTAAAAAAAGGGATTTTTCAAGAATTTTTCCTGAAAAAACTTTTAAATTTATTAATGTAAAAAATTTCACACATATTCTAGTAACTTTTAACTGTATTTCAACATTTTTTAATTGTAAAAATAATAATTTTGAAGGCTGCTATAGCTGATCTCCAGGAGCTCCTCTCAAAAAAGGCGTCTTGCGGTGACCACGATATCTCCGGACTGGATCATCTAAAATGAAAAAAACCAAACGGATATCGTTAAAGTAATGTATAATCTAGTTATTAATCGAAGGAATAAGCAAACTAAATTTTTTTGCGAAAATAGCGGCCAAAATTTTGGCCAAAAATCATTTTTTTTTTGAGAAGACGCTATTTTCGCAAAAAAATCTTATTTTGCTTATTCCTTTGATTAATAACTAGATTATACATTACTTTAACGATATCCGTTTGGCTTTTTCATTGTAGATGATCCAGTCCAGAAATATCGTGGTCACCGCAAGACGCCTTTTTTGAGAAGAGCTCCTGGAGATTAGCTATAGCAGCCTTCAAAATTATTATTTTTACAAATTAAAAAATGTTGAAATACAGTTAAAAGTTTCCAGAATATGTGTAAAAATTTTTACGTTAATAAATTTAAAAGCTTTCTCAGGAAAAATTCTTGAAAAATCCCTTTTTTTAGCCCTCCTGACTGTATATAACCCCTTAAATAAATCAGGTAGAAAACCAGCAATACACACTGTAATATAAACGGCTTAGAAATTCGAGTGAACTACACTGCTTAAAAGTTAGTAAACACTGCCTGATATAAAAATGGAAAAAAATATAAATTATAAGGAGAAAAACAGTAACATCACATGATCTTAAAATCTAGGAAAAAATGAATGTTACACGGGATTCTGCCATTTGGCGACTCAAGACACAAATTACAAAATATTTAAATCGGTCATTCACATTAGATGGAAATTCAGAAGGCGTAAGAGTTCACTTCGTTGTTAAAAGGATAACACAACTTGACAGATATCATAAGGAATTACCCTAAAAGGAAGTTCAGATGAATCAATTTGCTGCAACTACCAAAAAAATAACACTTAGTTTCCTGCGAGTCAGAGATCTATTTTTCCGCGCTTATTCAATTGGTATAATTAATACTTTATTATACTGTAGGCACATCCCAGAAAGTTGGTTAAAATCTGAGTTTAGAATGATCCCAAAAAATGCAGGCGCTAAAAAATGCGAAGAGTATCGAACAATTAGCCTCATAGGCAATCTTTTAAAAACATTTCTGAAAATCATTCACAGAATAATATAAAAGTTGTGTGAAGAAAACATGTCAGCTACACAATTCGGTTTTCGTGATGCCATGGGAATCAGAGAGGCCTTGTTTTTTATGCAGGTTTTGATTCAGCGATGTAGAGACGTCAGTTGTAACGCATATTTGTGCCTGATCGACTACCAAAAGGCCTTTGATAGAGTCCAACAACCAAAATGGTCGAAATTCTGAAAGTCCTTGGGCTAGATGGAAAGGATCTATAGATTATTGGCAACCTCTACTGGAACCAGATGGCGTTTATTAAAGCAAAAGGGGAGCGCTCAGAAGCAATATCGATTGAGCGTGGAGTAAGGCAGGGTTGTGTTTTGTCTCTACTTTTGTTTAATATATACTCTGAGCAAATCTTCATAGAGGCACTGGAAAAGGCTGATGAAGGAATACTGCTTAATGAGGAGCGAATAAATCACATTCGTTATGCTGACGATACGGCGGGGTCTTATGACAAAAAATAAACGAAGTCAGTAATCGATACGGCCTCGAACTTAATATCAGCAAAACAAAGTACATGGTAATCAGCAAGTTTCCGGTTCCTGCTACCTTGTTGATGGTTAACAATCAATAAATACAAAGAACTCCTCAATATTCATATCTAGGTACCATGATAAACGAACAATGGGATCATTCGCAGGAAATTCGTTGCCGTATCGAAAAAGCTAGAGCAGTGTTCCTCAAAATGATATCACTTTTCAAAAGCTCAACAATAAATTTGAGCGTATTTTAATAAAGCTAGACACCAAAAAGGCTTCTGGCGCTGACGGAATATCTGCCATAGTTTTCAAAAACTGTACGAGGGAACTAACACCAGTTTTCTGTATTAAATTGACGTTTGTTGTTTTACATTTTTTGTCTTAATAATACTAAATTTCTAAATTTGTTTGAATGTTTAAAATAAAATTTAGTTGAGTGCCTTCTATTATTGAGATATGTAAGTCTTACAACATAAATTTTGATGTCTTTAAATTTTGTTTAGAGGTTTGATCTTCACCGTTATTTTTGATTTATTTTAATTTTTTCATTTCTTTGTTAAGTTAAATAATAAAACTTAATTCACATATTTTAAATATAAAATATTCCTGTACATTTTAAATAAATATGTTGTGTAATAAACATGTCACTACATATTCTTATGTAGTATATTTCACGTCTTGTAATCTTATTTACATAATTTTCTGGAAGTTTACGCAAAAGCTTGGATATAATTACACGAATACCTGATAGTTATAAATGGATCCAGGATTATCCATGTAATTGTTGTTTACAATGTGGGATTAAAATGATGATATTTGCTACGAACGATATCTTTCCATTTTAATTTTGTGTGCCTGTGAATTTTCCATATCGTTAATTGAAAATTAACCAAAGTCATGCTTCAAGTCAAAATTTGATTTTTAAAGCTAGATTTTTTTTTATCACGACAAAGTAATAAATTTCATGCCTTTAAAATAGAATTATTATAATAAATTTATTGCAATTTTATGGTGCAATTTTTTTGTTTAATATACGTTGTATGCTATATTTAACATTGCCTTACAACACGATTTATCAGTTAGTTAAGGGGATATACCTAGTTGTCCGGACCAAAAAAAAACAATTTTTGGATTTTTACATTTTCTTTTAGTATGATATCTTATCACTTATCATGGAGCTTTAATTTCTCTTAGGCCAAGCTCTTTCTGATCTTTAGGATTTATTTTTTTATTTGACTATTTTCTGCAAGTTTTATAAGAATCAGTTAAAAATTGACGACGTTATAGCAGTTTAAAAGATGTGCCGTTGAATAGAGTTTTCGGAGGCGGTAGCGAGCAGCTGCTCTCGGGTCAGCCTTCGCCGACCTTAACTCGATTTTAATGTACTTTAAACTTTTTCTTTTATAATATAATACAAAGAGATTCTTTAATTGTCCTTCTTAGAAGGGACAAGGCATTCACATCTGCTAATCTAAGGTTCTATATTCGAAACTGGGAGTTTGTTCAGTACCGTTGTACAGTTCACTCGTAGCAGTTCACTTGTAGCAATTTTTTTGAAAATTTTAGGTTTAGATGATCCAACTCCCAGTACAGTACACTCCCAGTACACACCCGCAATGCAAAAAAGGGGTCGCAGGGGAACGGGTGTGTAGCGCCGCCATTTATTTAAATTTCACAAACTGTATTTTAAGCTATATATTATTATATAGATTTAAAACCTGATTCATATTCTGAGTAGCTTCGCTAAAAACAGTCCTAAAAAAACGCTTTTTTTCCGCTCCACAACTAGGTACGTCCCCTTAAAGCTGATTTTTTTTACGTTCTATGTGCAATACTCAAGATTATATTTATTTAAGAAGTAAAATAATATTCAGAACTAACGCATATTAGTATGCTTGCTGTTATTTGTTAAACTTTACAGCAACTTATTTAACAATCATTTCTGTTACAGACGCGTAAAGATTTCTATTGTGTCAAATACTTCGATAATGAATTCCCTTCATTTTGTGCATAAAACTTTAAATGTAAGTTTTAAACTCGCAAATACCTCCCGTTAAATTTTAACTTATTTCTAAGCACTTTACTTCAGCATAGTTTCGTGAGCACTTAGTGCAAAACGGTTTAAAACCCTTTATTTCTAATCTTGTGAATAGTAAAGTAAATCCCAAGATATAAGATCCTGCCTTTTTGTTTTTTCTATGGGGCAATAAACGACCCTATTAAGGTTTTGTGCATAGTTGCCAGGTATTACGATAAACGTTTTTTTTTATTTTACCTGCTTTGTATACCGCCCTCACTTGCACCTGCGATTATATTGGATCTATTTTTATCTATATATTTACTACCTGGCAACCCGGTTTGAAACCCTTTAATTATTTGATAATATAGGCCTAATGACCACAGGTCCCCATTAAGATTCGAAAGATACTTTTTATTATTTTTATTTTTAGTTTTACTTACAACTTACAACGTAACGGTTCTATTTTAATTATGTGGCCTCCGTGGGAAAATTGCAATAGTGGCTATCGCAAGAGAAAACATTTATCACTTGACGCTAAACAAATAGGGAAAAATGTTTACGACAATTTGGTAAAAGGAAATTTGAATAAACAAAGTGCTTTGCAAGAAACCAGTGAACTAACAAAAACCCCAATTTCTATGATTAAGGGTATTGTAGGAAAACTGTCACTCAGGAACAGGAAAAAACGGAAAGGTTTTCAAATGCATCATGTAGACGATTGTGAAAAAGACGTCGTCAGGAGAAAAATATATTCTATGTATGAAGAGCAGTGCCGACACTAGACAAAATAAAATTAAGACTGGTGCAGGACGGGACCAATATACATTGTGGCCGATTAACCCTTCACAGAGTTCTCTTAAGAATGGGATTCACGTTCTGAAATATCAACAAAAAGCAAGTAGTAATGGAGTCACAAAGATTACGAATCTTGCGACATACTTATTTACAAGAAATTAAAAAGTATCGATCAGAGAATTGGCCAATAATTTACCTTGACGAAACATGGTTCGATACCCATGACACTGTGCAAAAAGGGTGGGTTGACAGCAGTACAAAATGTCAGACTAACGCACCTTCAAATAAAGGTAAACGAATAACCATTTTACATGCTGGATCTGAAAAGGGCTGGCTTTCAAATTGTCTACTATTATCTGCAGAAAACATAAAAGATTCTAGTTTGGGCTATCATGAAGACGCGACCGTAGAACTTTTTGAAAATTGGTTTCAAAATTCCCTTTTGCCAAATGTTCCCGAACAGAGTGTTATACATAGTTATGGACAATGCAAGTTGCCATAGTCGCCTACTAAATAAGGTTCCTAATGCAGCCAACACGAAATCGGAAATACAGAAATATATGTTAGAAAATGACATTTATTTTGACTTTAGTTATAAAAAAGTGATCGTTTGGAAGTTTTGAAAGACTATAAACTGAAAAAGAAATATGTTGCTGAGAAAATGGGGCACACTGTTTTGCGGCCTCCTCCGTATTATTGTGTGTTTAATCCAATTGAACATATTTGGCATCAAGTTAAATGAAAAATAAGGGCACAAAATATTTCTCCTACTGTAAGCGTGTCAGTGGTTGAATTAGTAAAAAGAGTTATAAATGATATACCTTATGAAAGCTTAAGAATTCCTTTCAGCACGTTATTAAAGTTGAAGATTCATATATTTATGTAAATAATATAAAAACCACTGATAATTACCTCAGCTGATGACAGTGATAGTGAAACCGAATTAGGCTTAAGTTAAAATATATTTTTATTTATACAATATACATTATACAATATGTCCCCTCTTGTAAACCCCATTCATTCAAACTGTATATTTGTACTTCTTATCCATTTGTTTTTACATGCATCTATAAATAAACATCTTCAAAAACACTTATTTTATTTATTTGCATTAATGAATAAAATTCTTAAGCCCATCTCTGCAGCCTCATCATAAACAAAAGGTCAGAATTTTTATATTGCCCACTCAAAAAAGGTAAAAATCAGGATCTTATATTTTGGGACTGGCTATACATTTAATATAAAATGAATTTTTAATATAAGTTTTATTTATTGTTATAATAAGGAGAATGGCCGTTGTAACTATTAGTTGTTTAAAAAATCAAATGAAAAAAAAAAAAAAAAAACGGCCATGTGCAAGTCAGACTTACACAATTAGTGTTCCGTACAAGAGCGACTCGCCAGTCGGTTACAGTTACCTCCATCATACGTCAAGAAACCTAATTTTCATAATTTTTTTAGTGTTCCGTATGGAACACCTATAAGGTCACTTCGGTGTCTGTCCGTCACACCCGATTTTCTCCGAAACTATTTGACATAGAAAGTTGAAATTTGGTACGAATATAGGAATTGATGGCCTCATCAGAGCCGTGTAGTTTTGAATGTTAATTTTGACTTAAGGGATTAGTTTTGGGGGGTGAAATCGAAAGTGAAAAAAAAAATTAATAAGTCATCGAGTGGGGTGTCAAATGAAAGCTTGTAACAACACGAGTTCAAAAATATATATAATGTAATACTTGTGCACACTTTTATTTGTATTATTTTTAAAAAATCGCGAAAAGTCGCTGCCTCGCCTTTATATCGAAAAGTACTAATCAAAACATTTTAAAAAAATTCTAGAATATTCTCCGCAGGATGTAGATTGAACAAAAATTATCACGAGTGCGTTACCTTCAATAATATATCTGGTATATATAAAAAAAAACAAAAATGTCAAGGTCATCAGTTTTCGGTAAAGATCAAAAGCAAACTTTGTTTAAAACTCATTTGGGGTGTGTTTTGGGAAGTCACTAATCATTTTATACCTCCGTAACAAAAATTTTTATTTTAAAAGCAATCAACGTACGGAACACTAATTGCGTAAGTTCAACTTGCACTTGACCGGTTATTTTATACCAGATAAATTATCAAACGTAATGCACTCGTAATAATTTTCGCTCAATCTACACTTGACGGGGAATATTCCAGAATTTTGTCAACATTTTTTGATCAGCACTTTTCGAGATAAGGAGGGATATCGATTTTTGGCAATTTTTTTAAAAATAACACAAAGAAAAGTGCGCGAAAGTATTACATCTTATATACATCATACATACATCAAGTTTCAAAATGGTGTTCAATATTTGTTTCAAGTGATGCTCTATAGGTGTCGCTTTCAAAACTTATTGACTGACCTAATAGTTTATTCTGGAAATACTTTACTTGCATTTAGGATTAATGGTTTTTAAGTTGTCTTAACATTCAGTTGGTTCGGTTTTAGTGTAGTATACTATAGCGTTAAGAATTAAGTAACTATTATCTCGTAACACTAACTTTAAAGTTGATATGGTGTTTTAGTGTCCTTTCGAGAGCAGAATAATAATTGGGATATAGAGGTGCGTTAAAATAGAAAGACCAATGTAAAATCAAAATAATCTACACGATGCGAAACATTTAATAGTTCAAAATAATTCGTAAAATGCATCCAAAGTATGCTGTTGTAGTTAAAATAGAGTGCCTAAAATTGAAAAAATAATACACCATATATGTTATTAACATTTAGACAAAGACAGTGGAATAACTGTGTTTTTTCACGTATAAATTTATTGACCAACGTATGTTTATAGAAAAACAATATCCCGAATTACAAGTAAAACTGTTACAAAGACAAAAAGGCCGCCCACAGGAAAAACTACATAGGTCCTAAAAAATGATATTAAATACAGTATCCTCAGAATTCAAAGAAAAGGAATCAACCATTGTGGAAGATATGCTTAAAGCAAAAAATGGAGCAACTTAATTTTTCGTATAACAAGGAAAACCTAAAGAAACTTCTCTTTGAAATATCAAAATATTGAAATTCCGACAAATTGCAAAATGATGTAACATAATAAGTAGATTATTAATACTTGCTTTCCGGCAGGCTGGCTTGTTTACATTACCTAGATTAGATTATACTTCAGTCACTGTTTATTTTAGTGTATCAAATGAGTGAACTATTGAGTTTATTTTATGTTATTGATATATGGCCATATATTACTTAGAATGATGTTTTTGGTACGCACTAGTTTTGTTCAGAAAGCTAGGAGACGGCCAGGTGTGATTGTTTCCAAATTACCAAAAATAGTTTGATTTTAAATAAAAGCTAATATATATATATATATATATATATATATATATATATATATATATATATATATATATATATATATATATATAGATAGATAGATAGATAGAACAGCGATATTGGCGCATATTAATTCAATAAAAAATATGTTAGAAAACGAAATTAAAACCTAAATTTAGTAGAACTTCGACATACCTCATTCGTTAAAGTAAAAAGAATTCTGGAAAAAGTGTGTTGAACACGTATTAAAGCCTGAAATACAGTATCGGGATCGGGATAGAATCGATTTTACTGATCCCACTGAAAATCATAATGAAAATAGTGAGAGTGTTTTTTAGCTGTAGAGTAAGAAGCCTCAATCTAAATACATTTAATAAGCAAAATTCCTTCAAAGTCCGAAAAATGGTCGCCATGAACTTTCCAGAGGGTGACTGAGTTATTACCTGCTTTGGGGGGAAGGGCCCTTATGGACCCTTCGCATTGACTCCTGTTTGATGGAAGGATCTCCATAGAATACCCGAGTTTCGTCGCCTGTGACAATTCGCTCATCATTCCCTAAAGCGCCGAGTGTTCTCGAGAATTTTTTTTCTCGTCAGTTTCTACTCTGAAATAAGGAGTTTGGGGATTCATTGTGCAAAAACTTTTTTTACACCTAAATATTCATGCACTTTCTAGAAAACTGGTTTTGGATATTTCGTCTTCCTTAGCAAGCACTGGGATATTCATTCGTCGATCTGACAGTCATAAATCCTCAAAAAATCTTTGTTTTGTCAGTTCACCCTTAACCGGTCTTTCTATATTTGGGTGTTATGCTGAATTGAATCTCGATGCCATCAGACCAAAATTTTACTTAAAAATTGGATGGGCTGTCATTGCCGTACACCTGGAATATTTTTTCGTGAATAACCTTTGGTATATTTCCTTTTTCTTGTCAGAAACTTTGTCGCTGCGTGACTCAAAATTACTTTCACACATTTTTCGGAAAGTAATATCGTAAAAATTGCAAAACGCAACTAACGTACAATTTTTTTTTATCTTATGTAGTATATGTAGACAACTTAAAAAAAACAGCCTCGTATTACTAGAATTAATAAAAATAAATATAAATGAAAGAATCTTGCCAGAAAATTTCTTGACAAAAGTGTTACAGAAATTCGGGAAAGGTCAGTTCAGCTCTTCTAAGGGGTTACATATACCTCGAATTTTCAAAAATTCGATTTTTTACTGATTTTTATTCTCTATGCTAGGATTATTAAAAAAAATAATAATAAGAAAATTCCATTCCATTACAAAGTTATGGGATTAGATGTGACCTGGCGCCGGATTGGGACCGCTACCTGTTTTCAATGTTACTCAGTTAATTTTTTATATTTTTTAATTCTTTTTTTTTAATATTAATAATTACTTTTTTTACAAAGTATGGTCGTTCTTAATTTTTGTAATAGACAATTTCTTATAAATAATTAAACATACATTTTTTGGTCGAAAATTGCTTGCTGCTTCGACAATTTTTAACTACTACATTATTTTACAAGATTAATTTTTATATGTGCAAATTGGATTATTTTTTGTGAAGTTAAACTGCAGACAAGGATGCGCCATAGTTTTCATCAGTACTCCATTTAACCCGATAAAATATAATGTTAACATTTAAAACATATTTAAAAAAAAAGTTTTTTCTTATAATTTAAAGTACAATAAAAATATATAATCGCAATTCTTTTGTATTATTCATTTAATAACCTTTAAAATATATTTTTTAAATATGCATACTTTTTACAGCGCCCAGGTGTATGTAACTCCTTAAGAAACTACTAGAAACTCCGTAATACCATGGACTTCTCCTCCTAAGTCCTTTTAGCCTCGAAAGGTATAATGACTCTGTGCTCAATAAATGGATTGAACTATCATCTGGCACTGTTCTTGGTACTATGCATGCTCTGATGCTTCATACAATGACTTCCCAGTTAATTGTTTCATTCCACCCAACGTGAAGGTGAGCTACTCCTGCAACGCTTTTTTAAAACTTTGCCTGTCTTCTTCTTAGGACGTTGGCGATCACATTTACCCATCTGATTTTTATCTGTTGCCGCTCTAAACAGATCAGTAGATGTCATGTTTGTCCACTGTCGTAAGTTTTTTAACCAGGAGTTGCGTTGCCTTCTTGGTCCTCGCCTACCGATTATTTTTCCTTCAATTATAAGTTGCAGGAGCTCATACTTTTGGGCTTCTCATAATATGGCCAAAGTAAGTGCTTTTTATTTCTTTAATAGCTGGAATCAACAGTTTCATTCCATATTCCTTACACGCATCAACAATTTCATTCATGAGCTTCACTAGCCGCTAGAATAACAGTATCATCAGCATAGCGTAGGTTATTTACACACATCCCATTAATTGTAATTCCATCTTTTTTTATCAGAAAATGCTTTATTGAAGATTTCCTTCGAATAGCTATTGAATAACAGGGGTGACAAAATACAACCCTGACGTACGCCCTTCTCTATTTTTATTCCTTTGGACATGCTTCTCAACTTTTATTTTGGCAGTCTGGTTCCAGTATAAACTTGATATTATTTGTCTTTGTCATCAATGTGACATGATTGTAGTATTTCCATCATTTTCTCATGATTCACCATATCAAAGGCTTTTTGGAAATCTGTGAAGCATAAATAAACATCAGAGTTGACATCCCTATATCTTTCAATCAGAACCCGCCTGTATGACCAGTGATTCTATAGCTCATGTCTGCTACTGAGGTGGCCGAAATATCCTAAGTATGTGTGTGTTCAGTCTTCATGTGATTTTTATCTCTTATACAATGAACTGGATACTTCGGTGTTCTACCACGATATCCTGAGAATTCGACGATACACCTACATCCCAAATGCAGCAATCCTATTTCTATCTGCTTTCTTTATTGCCCATGTTTCCGATGCATATGTTGCAATCGGAAATATACGCATTCTTGCCAACCTTAACTTAGTCGATCTCAAGATTCTCGAGTCTTTTCATATTTTGACATTTTATGGTTGCAGGGCGAGCAATTGAGAGTCTCCTGCGTATTTTCCAGTCATACTGGCCGGTATTGATAATTAAGAACCCAATGTATTCATAGGAATCTACGATTTCATACCCTAGTAGGTGCTGAGGTTGATTATCATTCGTTCGGCTAATGATCATTATTTTTGTTTTGTCGTTGTTTACTTTCAGTCCGTAGCTTTTACTAATCCTTATCAGTCTTTGCATATTCACTTCTAATGGACTATTAAACCAAATAAATAATAAACCTTAAAACTGTTGAAATTCTCCTTGCATTTCTTATTATATTTTGCATTAGGTTTACGACGTATATCAGATTAATGTCAATCAATAAATATAGTTAAAACCTTTCAAGTGGAAACTAAACTTTATATTGAATATACGCATTCTACGAAGCAAAGTAAAACATGACGCACCTATTTCTAACGATATCTCTACTGAGATTCTACTTAATCATTAAGTCATTTTATCCGCTTTTAAATGTTCGTATTAGTAATGCATATTAATGTTTAAGTCGGAATGTACGAATATGCTAGGAAATATATTCGATACATTATTATCTACTTCCTGGTATTCCATGTATTTTTATTTATTGCAATAAACTGCAAGGTAAATAATTTTATTCAAGGCCCAAGAATGGGCTTCTTCGACTTAAACAAATTAAAATATTTGTGATAAAAAGTACAAAATAATATCATTTCCTAATCTTAAGTTATATGCTTATAAAAGAAAATATAATTAGCAACTCAATTCGCACTCCAAACGAAAAACGCAAGTAATATATAATAAAATTATAGTAGTACTTATTTCACAATCACGTTCCAAACACCTAAAGGCGCGAAATTAAACAAAATTTGGAGGAATTGGCGCAAGTCGCGCTAGCTTATTACCGCATGACGCTACGAACAAAGGTCATCAGGCAAAAACCCAATTGTACTCTCGCAATACTGCACGCGTGCCCCATCTAGCGCATGCGTCTGCGGCGTAGAAATATTTTCTTAAGCACTCATGGGAATTATTATTTCATTCGTAGATTATCGAATTGAAAGAGAAATTTGACAACTTACATGCACGTTTTTATTTACTTATAATTTGTGTAATTACACAACAGTTATCACCACTGCACCAAATACCTTATTCTTGCACAAAGACGCGCGTTTCGCTGATCATGTTAGCATTATTAGAGGTGAGATTGACAGTCATCGCTCCTGGTGATGTTACCATAGCTATCGAAACGCGCGCCGAGTGCAAGAATAACATTAGTTTTTTAAAAAATTCATTTAAAGTTAAAAAAAATGGGATATGTAAGAGAGTTAATAATCTAGTTAGAATTCTTCTTTTCATAGTATTCCGTATAACAATACGCTATTTTATACTCAGTGACAGCAGTAATTTTGCTTTAGAAGTTTAAAGGTCCTTTGTTTAGCAATTAATTCATTAACAATATATTTATTTAGTTCTGTCGTTCCTTCTTCTTAGTGTGCCTTATCTCCTAAGGACGTTGGTGATCACATTTGCCCATCTGATTTTATCTATTATCGCTCTAAACAGTTCAGTAGATGTCATGTTTGTCCACTGTTGTAAATTTTTCAACCAGGAGTTGCGGCGCCTTCCTGGTCCTCGCCTACCGATTATTTTTCGTTCAATTATAAGTTTCATGCGCTCATACTTTTGGCTTCTCATAATATGGTCAAAATAAGTGCTTTTTCTTTCTTTAACAGCTGGAATCAATTTTCGTTCTTTTCCCATCCGATCAAGTATTTTCACGTTTGTGTTATACGCTGTCCAAGAAACCCGCAGCATTCGGCGATAGCACCACATCTCGAATGACTCCATTCTTTGTTGTGTTATCTCTGTGATTGTTGCAGCTTCTATTCCGTATAATATGACCGAGAACACGTAGCATCTTAGCATTCTTGTTCTTGTTTTTAAGTTAGTTGGCTGTTACATAGTATGCTGCGTGTGCTGTGACAAAATACAACCCTAACGTACGTCTTTTCTTTATTTTTATTTCTTTGGACATGCGATTCTCAACTTTTATTTTGGCAGTCTGGTTCCAGTATGAACTTGATATTATTTCTAAGTCTTTGTCATCAATAAGGAAACCCAAATATGCAAGTGAAAAACTTTAAAATATGCGCATAAATATGCAAAAAATTTTCTCAAAATATGCACATGTTGTAAATATGCAGTAAAAAAAAATCGAAATAGACTTGAAAAGAGTAAATTTATTGTTTCACATTACATGATACGAGTACTATACAAATGTAGCAATAAAAAAACCCATTTTAAATTTTCAACATACAGGGCGAATGAACTAAATCTAAATATAATATTATACAAAGTAAAAAATAAATATAAATAATAATGTATTTTCTTACTTTACTTAAAGATGAATATATAATAATAATGTAGGTACATATTATAAAAATTTATATACATAGTAAACAGCATAATAAAACATACATTTTAAATTTGATACATACAGGGCGATGCAACTAAGTAAGCGGAAATATGCAAATATTGCAAAAGACAGGGTCGCCGTTAGTTATAAAAACAATAAACTACTAAATGTTTCTCAGAATTCTCCATTAAAAAGTTTTGTCTTCTATCGTTGTATAAAAATTTATAAATTGAGAAACTCCTTTCCACATCGACTGATGTAATAGGGGCGTTTTTAAAATTATTTAATAGCATAGGATCTAAATCAATGGAATCAGTAAAATCCCCCTTTAAAACATTAGCTACTTGGCTGACAAATTGAAACCCACTATTTCTTTCCATAACATTCCGAAATTTTTGAAAAATTTTGCTCCCAATTTTACCTGCGACATTTTCAAAAGCGACCTCACATTGTTTTATTAGTTGAACACTTCGGGTTAATGGCAAATTAGATTCCTCCATTTGAGTTATGGTTTTAGAAACAAAGCTATAATTTGTTTTAAGAAAGGAAAGTTGTTTTATCTCCTTGTTTTTGAATAATCGTTTAAGTTCTGTAAGGGATTGGGAAGATTCGTCTGATAATTCTGCAATTAGACCATCTAGTTGACAGAAGTTGTCACAATAAAAAAATGTTACTTCCAACCAACTGCCCCATCTTGTAATAACACGCTGAGGTGGAAGAGGAGTATTTGGTAGTTTTTCTTTGTAGAACTGAATCCTTAAAGGCGCTTTAAGGAAGATTTTCTTGATGTTAGAAATTAAGCTATTCACAAGCGGAAAATGATTCCTAATTTCCTCAGCAACCCTATTTAAAGCATGAGCGAGACATGTTACATGTATAAGTTTGGATAAAAAATTTTCAAATTTTGCCCGGCCTTTATCATTTACGGTGCTGCATCTGACAAAATAAGCAAAAAATTATCTCCTGGAACAGGCGTAGGAAGAAAAAAGTTCGATAGTTCCTCTTGAACAAATCTGGCCACTGTCAATGCATTTGCTTTTTCTAACTGTTTGGAAGCAATCAGATAAGATCTGGGCAAAATATCATCGCTAAGAACTCCAATCAATAAATGCGCAATATACCGTCCTCTTGAATCGGTGGTTTCCTCACTACATATGTAAAAATGTTCGTTGCGAATTTTACCTTTAATTTCCTCAATTACCTGTGAATACAAGGAGCTTACGTCGTTTCTCCGTATTGTTGTTTCACCTGGGATATTAAATTTGCAATACTTCTGGAGGAAGGAAGTAAAGTTTTGATTACGTAGCTTCGATAACGGAATGTTTGATGTCATCATTGCACGGCATAGATCTCGGTTAAAGATGTCTTGTTCATTTAGCTCTTTATTTTTGTACGTTGGTTGCAAACATTGCATTAATGTGTGTTGTGGCCTATCTCCAGGTTTTGTCTTACTCAATTTGGCAATATGGCAAGCACGTGTTGCTCTATTTTAAATTTTATATCGCATGGTATCCGTAATAAAAAAAAAAGAAAATTTAATTAACATCTCAAGGAAAAAATTCGTTAAATAGGAATTTCGTTAAATAGAAAACTAGATGCTTAGGGCAGGCAAAAATTAAAATTCTGCTTTGTACCTTTTTTATTAGATTACCTAGAAATACATACGTTTACGTATGTATTTCTATTTCGTGGTTTCGTTAAAAAGAAATTTTGTTCGTTAAATGGAACAAAAATAACTTAAATAACATTGACAATAGCATCAACGGCAAAATCCTGACAAAAATTTCGTTATGTTTAAATATTAAACGAAAATGAAATACCCTGTATATTCAATAGGTATTCAAAAATTATACTTACAATTTTAATACATGCAGAACAGTAGATTTTTCCCATATCTATTCTTAGTTTAATCCACACTGACACACTACTGGCTTTGGGCATTTCACTGTAGTAAAATACGACTCCCAAGATAAAAAGCACAAATCGACGTAACCACTTTAAAAGCACAACCAAAAATGAAATCTAATAAATTAATAATACAAGTATGCTCTGATGGCCGTCTGGGGTTTACTGACTGGTTTTTACTGACCATAAAATAATAAAATTATTTAGGGAAAACCACCGGCGCGGCGGCGGCGGCCTATTTTTCCGAAAAATGAATGAAAACGCCTGCCAAAGACCTACATTATTATAAATTCCTTCAAATATGCACATATATACTATTTTTAAAGCATTTATGCAAATATTTAGAAAAATGCATATAATATGCAAAATATGCAATATATGCGCTTTGCATATTTGGGTGTCCTTAGTCATCAATGTTACATGATTGTAGTATTTCCATCATTTTTTCATGATTTGTCATATTAAAGGCTTTTTGGAAATCTATGAAGCATAAGAGTTGACATCCCTACATCTTTCAATCAGAACGCGGATGGAGAAAAGTGCGTTCCTCGTTCCTAGTCTGTGCCTAAAGCCGAACTGTGTTTGTCCAGTACGTTCATCTAGTTTTTTTATATGCTCTTTGGTGGATTATTTAAGTTTCAAGATATGGTTCATTAGACTTATTTCCGAGATTCCTCGCACTTTATAGGGTTATTCTTTTTTGGCAATGGTATAAAAATTGATGTAAACCAATATGTTTTTCAAGAAATATTTTAATGATTTCTGTAGGTATATTATCTTCTCCTACTGCCTTTTTGTTTTTAAGCTGATTTGCTGCTGCTAATATTTGGTCTTTATTTATGAGGGGGGCGGTTGTATTAAGCTTATTTGTATTATGTTGTCTAGTTGTGTCACAATACATTTCCCCTATATATTCTTCCCATCTATCTATTCTTTCTTGTATGTTCAGTAGTAGTTTACTTTCTTTATCCTCTATTACTTGTGGTTGCCTTTGTAACCTTAGTCCAGCAGCTTCTTGATCTTATGTAAATTAAATGTGTCGTATTTCTTTTCTGTTTCTGTGCATTGTTCATTTAGCCACATGTCTTTAGCCTCCTTTATCTTTTTACTAAGTTTGGGGGTTTCTTTGTATTTTATATTATTGTTGTTCTTATACTCTCTTCTTACTTTCATCATATCCAATATTTCCTCAGTCATCCATGATTTTCGTAGTGACTGTCGTTACTACAATTTATTAATTTCAAGATACTAAACAATATTCTTAACACTATGTATGTATACATAGGTATATGCATAAAAAAAATTGCGTTAACTTTATTGATGCTAATATGGTAGACTTACGTTGAATATTTGTATTGAAGATGCGAAAATTAGTTGGTTAAAAACTAATTTTATCAAACTTATTATTATTTCAATGACCTTTTCTGAAGGTTGTTTGCATTTTTGGTGTTCCGTACAGAACATTTATAAGATCACTTCGGTGTCTGTCTGTCACACTCGATTTTCTTCGAAACTATTTGACATAGAAAGTTGCAATGTGGCACTAATACAGGAATCGATGGCCCAATCCGAGCCGTCAAATTTGGACTTACGGGGTTAGTTTTGGAGGATGAAATCGGAAGTGAAAAAAAAAAATTACCAGTTCATCGAGTGAGGTGTCAAATGAAAGCTTGTAAAAACACAAGTTCAAAAATATATATGAAGTAATTGACATAGAAAGTTGAAATTTGGTACTAATATAGGAATTGATGGCCTCATCAGAGCCGTATAGTTTTGAAAGTTAATTGTGACTTAAGGGGTTAGTTTTGGGGGGTGAAATCGGAAGTGAAAAAAAAAATTAATAGGTCATCGGGTGGGCTGTCAAATGAAAGCTTGTAAAAACACGAGTGTAAACATATATATAATGTAATACTTGCGCACACTTTTCTTTGTATTATTTTAAAAAAATTGACAAAAATCGCCTCTTGTCACGAAAAATACTGATCAAAAAATTTTGAAAAAATTCTGGAATATTCTTCACAACGTTGTCACAACATTGAACGAAAATTATCACGAGTGCATTATCTTTGATAATTTATCTGGTATATAAAAAAACTAAAACTTCGAGGTCATCAGTTTTTCACCAAAGATCGGAAACATACTTTGTTGAAAATTCATTTAGGATAATAACATTTTTTATTTTAAAAGCAATGGCCGTACGGAACACTAATTGCGGAAGTCCGATTTGCACTTGGCCGGTTTTTTAACGTAGTTTGCTAGTTAGCAATCGGAAAAATTATTAGGAAAGTTGTCTAACAATATTTAAATAAAAAGGAAAGAAATTTAAACCTAAACTTACCTACACCTTAGAGGTCACAAATAACTGTACTCTTAGTTACGACAAAATACCAAAATTAATTTATTTCTATTTAACACAATCTGATGGTGAATCAACACATTCTTCTTCTGGGCCTTGAGACATTGCGTGAGAAATTTTAGCAAGAAAAACGACTTTCGTATTTCTATTCTTTTGAAATTGTTATTATATAGTAACAAAAATAATGTTGCAACTTTTCTGAATAAATATTGCTTGTTGAACACCTAAATTGTAATGCAATTTTTGGTTGGAAAATGGGAAACTCTGTTTTCATATTCAAATTTAATTAAACCAAATTATGTTTAATTACAATACAGCATTCTATGTTTAATATGTGTTTTATACCAGAGTCTGAAGGAATGTAACTCATTAAGGTACTTGTATTAAAAAACATATTAAAGATCTTTTTGAAACAATTAAAAATCTCATCTGTACTGATGCGTAGCGAGACAATTAGTTAATAAAGCCGCCTAACCACTATTTAAGTATTAAATATTAAGTAGTCTTGCGATTACTCGAGTGAAAAACCGCTGAAATTTTCGATTAATCAAATAACCTGATATCACTCGATTATTGAATTGATTGATTCAATTACACAGGTATACAAAAAAACTCTTTTAGGTGAGACACGTGTTTCCTTAAGTATTTTTTTATGCTGAATCCGAAAAAATCATAAAAAGACATCCACCGAGAGGTTTTTTCAGAAAACACACTTAAAGTTGCCAAATAACTATTAAATTGAAAAAAATACATTTTAATAAATAATGTAAAACTGTATAATCATTAAAATTATGGAATAAAACTATTATTTTGGACAGCTTTAAATGTTCTGAATCTACATTTTTTCATAAAAATTTTAAAATATTAGGTTTTAGTGTTCATGTTTAACAAAAAACACGCATACACCACCTTTAACTAAGCTACGTAGCAAAATGCTGTTTAAAATAAATATGTGCAACCGTTAAATTAAAAAATTATTTTTAATTTTTATTAATATTGAACAAAGCAAATTTGAAATTATGGATGACACCTTGGTACATTGGCTGTAATCTACTTGTCGTGCTAGCAGGTAGATATACGAGTTTAATGTGGTCTAGATTAGGCCTATTGTTGTGAGCTGTACAACTGTTGATGAATATTACAATTTTTCGTTTCTGCGCCTTCGTTACTTCATTCAAGTTCTTTAACCAATCTGCGAAAATACTGTAGTGTATTTGTTTGGAGTTGATAGC
Organism: Pachyrhynchus sulphureomaculatus; assembly: GCA_019049505.1. NCBI lineage: Eukaryota > Metazoa > Arthropoda > Insecta > Coleoptera > Curculionidae > Pachyrhynchus > Pachyrhynchus sulphureomaculatus. Next base: position 168,418,544 of record CM032456.1, read on the forward strand.
AGAATTCTCTCATTGTAGATGCAAAAACATGTTGGGGTGCGTTCAAAAAAAAGAGATTTCTTATGCATTTTACTGGATTTTGCTACCTGTTTTGAATTATTTTTAAGGGTCATCCTATCTTAGGCAGAAAACCTCTGCTATAAAATAGAGTTATAAAATGTAAATAATGGTTCATCGGTAGCATAGCCGCCGGAGTGTACCCTGCTTTTAGTGTTTAATAAATAAAATTATCTTAAAAATAAAGCTATAAAAATGTAAGATTTATTACCAAGCATTTTTTAATCTATAGATCTATGTACGAGGCTGGTTTGAAAAGTCCGTGCAAAGTCCGAGAGATGGCACCACCGGCGCACGCACACCAAGTTTCAGCCATATTGGTTTATTTCTTTGTGTTTGGCATTCGTGTGAATCAAGGAAGTCGAGTGATTTTCAAGAAATGGACGAAAAAGAATTTCGTGTGGTGATTAAACATTACTTTATGAAAGGCAAAACGCCTCAGGAGACTAAAGAGAAGCTTGATAAACATTATGGTGACTCTGCACCTTCGATTAGAACAGTTTAAAAGTGGTTTCAAAATTTTCGGACTGGCCATATGGGCACAAGTGACGCCGAACGTTCTGGACGGCCTGTGGAGGTTACGACTCCAGAAATCATTGATCAAATCCATGATATGGTGATGGATGATAGAAGAGTTAAGGTGCGTGAGATTGCTAGTGCTGTGGGCATCTCGACTGAACGGGTACATAATATTTTGCATAAACATTTGGACATGAGAAAGCTATCCGCAAGATGGGTGCCGCGATTGCTCACGCTTGACCAAAAACGGAATCGTGTGAAGTGTTGCAAGGATGGTTTGCAGCTGTTCCAGAAGAATCCGGAGGACTTTAAGCGTCGTATCGTCACTGTGGATACATTACTATACTCCTGAGACCAAACAACAATCTAAACAATGGGTTACCAAGGGGGAATCTGCACCAAAAAAGGCGAAGACCGTTCCTTCGGCCGGAAAGGTTATGGCGACTGTCTTTTGGGATAATCCTCATCGACTATTTGGAAAAGGGTAAAACTATTACAGGTGAATATTATTCATCGTTATTGGACCGTTTGAAAACCGAGCTGCAAGAAAAACGCCCGCGATTGGCCCACAAGAAAGTCCTTTTCCATCACGACAACGCACCAGCACACACCTCAGCAGTTGTGGTCGCAAAATTAATGGAAATAGGATTCCAACTCGTTTCACATCCCCCCTATTCTCCAGACTTGGCTCCCTCGGACTACTATTTGTTCCCCAATTTGAAGAAATGGCTGGCTGGACAAAGATTTTATTCAAACGAGGAGGTGATTGCAGACACTAATGGATATTTTGCAGACTTGGACAAATCCTATTATTCGGAAGGGATCAACAAACTAGAACATCGTTGGACGAAGTGTATAAGCCTAAAAGGAGACTATGTCGAAAAATAAAAAAAGGTTTACCCCAAACACATAAGTAGTTTTTATTTTTGCACGGACTTTTCAAACCAGCCTCGTATATAATATAAATTCACACTTCGCGATATGTAAGTACTTTAATTACAATCAAAAACAATCATCATCTTCAAAATCTGAAGACTCGACTTCTCTTAAATTGATAATTAAGGGTTCTATTTCCACAGTTTCTTCGATGTATTCGTCAAGTTTCCACATTTTATTTTCTTCTTCTATAACATGTCGAAGGCTCTAGCTCTCTGGGATTCAGTTCGCAGTGACATGGAGGTAATCTAAGCATTGTGATATTTCTTTCCTTTGCCATCTCATCAACTGCGTATTTCTTGAACTGTGCCTTATTTTGTCTCGCGTTCCAATAATCGAGAATGATATGGGGCATTGTCTAATACTATAACTGTTTCTCCTGGTATACATTTAATCATTTGTTGGAAGTACTCAAAAACATCGGCCGTCATCTCCTCATGGTAATCTTTAGTTGACTTTGATTCGAATTCGAACAAGCCACCGTCGAGAAATCCGTTTTCACTACCGATATGTGCTATAATTAGCCTAGCTTGTTTGGCACTCTTAATGTTCCAGAATTTTTTCACTGTGTCCCTCATTAACCCAACTCTCATCTAAATAAAAATGTTTCTTTCTTCGGCTCGAAATTTTCTGATTGCTCGTAGATATTCTCTTCTCCAACAAATTATTTCTGTTTTATCGATAAGAACAGATTTTCTGTTGTGTTTTTCTTAACGAAAATTCAGGTTATGAAAGATTTTCCATAATTTCCATTTTTTAAAATCTGGTAAGTCCTGGTCTTCTTTGATTTCTTCCAAAATTTTATGCAGTGTAGGTATTTCTTTCTTAATAAAAAAAATGGTGTACTTTTCTTCTTATTGCGTTTTTAAACTCTTCATGGACCTCTAAGGTCTCCTTTCCTTTGTGATTTTGAGGTTCGTTGCAAGGACTGCGTTTCCTTTCTTTTAGAAATCTATAAATAGTTGCTAATCCAACTCCCGTCATGTTGGCACAGGTTTCCATAATTTCACGGACTTAGCTCGTTGGCTATTGATGCACTAGGGCATCGTGTAAGAAAATATTTTTTAAAAAAAGGTTGCACTGTTATGTAGAGATAGAAAATAGAGGTGATTAAAACTAAAAATGCAAATAATTGGTAGAGAAATTTCGGACGCTTATGGTTTACAACATTTTAATGTTTATAATCCATGTTGTATGCTATCCACTCCAAACAAACAGACTTTAGATGTCATCCAAGCCATTTTATTATTTTGATGCAATTAATGCATTAACAGATGCCACCCCAACAATTTATGGTTGGACAAGAGAGAAGCTGTGGACGTGGCCCAAGACTGGGCTGAAAGACTATGATCTCGTTTCCTGATTAGAAAAAATGAAGTTATTTTGATAATTAACGGGTAAAGTTTTAACACCTTTAAAACATCTTGGACTTTTGGATTTTTCGATTCAAACAATTGGCAGTTTTTCAGTTCCTGAGCAGTTTCCTGAAGTTTTGTAACTCGCTCTTTTCCACCTTTAACCATAAAAGTTTTATCGGGAAGGCGCTTGAAAAATAAAGCCGCCTCATCTGCATTAAAAATGTCATCTGGAAAAAAATCACCCAATAGAAATGGAATGTTTTCATTCCACTTACTCCACCGCATTACTTTCTCCACAAATTTTTTTGAAAACTATATCGTTCCTCTTTTAAACCCCTTCAATCATTACTGCTACAAAAATTATTAACATTGAGCCTTCTTGCAAATTCTTGGGCCTTTTCTTTAATCATCACTTATTAAAATATTTTAATTCCAAAGTTGTTGGCAAACACTGTCTAAGTTCAGGTTACTCTGATAAGCGTATTCATTTTAGTTTTTCTTGTCGTTCAGCACACTGTGCCTGAATTTTTTCTTTAATCTGGATGACCCTACAGAGTCCATTTTCATAAACCGATAATAAATTTAGTTTTTCACGAGCCGATAAAGAATTTAGCTTTCGTTTCGGCATTTTTCAAATAAACTTTCGAACGATCACGAAAACGAACTAAATGCTGAGGTAATCAAATGCGGAAATGTGGGAGTGGAAAGATGATTTAGGTTGTTTGTAAACAAATACGTTAGGTTCTGTACAGGGCCGAAATGTACCGACAATGTAGTCTCCATTATAGAGGTAATTAATCCTCTCTATCTCGCGTATAGAGATATATACATATATATAAAAAAATTCTAAGAAAAAAAATCTCATAAAGAGTTTAGTTTTACTAATTTTTTTTTATGGGTCTAGCACACGTGCTGCAGGGAAATCCTTAAAGCGCTACAGGAGCGACACGTGTACAGAAAAAGCAATTCACGTTGGTCTTGAATCGCTGTAGATTGTACTCGGTGAGAAACACAGTCCTGAGCAAATTATTCCAAAGGGATGAGGATCTCCATATAAAAGAGAAGACAAGCGGAACCTCATAAGGATGTGAAGTATTAGCGCGACGTGTATTTCTAGCATGCACCACTCTGGGAGGGATTAAGCGGGCTACATCCATCGAACACTTTCCATGGAAATACTTGTAGACTTGGGTCTAAGTCGCCAATCGTTCTTCGACGTTCCAACGAATCAAGACCGCCGGCTAGTTTCGGGCCTCCAATCAGGCGAGCAGCTCTTCTCTGAATAGAATCCAACAAATGCAGTGTAGGGTTGGGAGCAAAGCCCCAAACATGGGCGCGTATTCCATAGTTGGTCGAATTTGGGCTTTGTACAGAATTAACAGTTGTTGTGGAGTGTAAAGTTTTCTGGTTCGAAATAATATTCCCAGCTTTCGAGAAGCTCTCTTTGCAACATATACATACCAAGACATATTTGCTCCCAAATTAAGGCCCAACAAACTGAGTGACGATGCTAGAGGAATCGAGTGCCCTGACATAACTATCTCGGGTTCAGCAACGTTAAATTCCACTTGGTTACTGTCAGCCCAAGATAGACTTCCTGCTGTCTGCGGATATTCGTCTGAGTAGCCGGGCGTTCAAAGTGAATAAAGAGATAAGCGCACTGCCATCTGCAAAACTGTAGATTGGATTCTTGTCTTTTCCAGCAGAAAGATAGTAAGATACAGTATGGAGCCCTGAAGCACAGCGGCGTTGATAGTGAAGGCGTTAGAAAGAAATCCGTCTACTGCCACTCGTAAAGAACGTTCTCTGAGGAAACATCAGAGCCACAAACAGAACTTTTCAGGCATACCAGAAGAACGTAGCTTAGCCAACAATTCATCGTGCCCCACACGATCGAATGCCTTGGATATATCAAGAGCAACTGCTCGAGATTCTTCAAAGCGTTCGATTGCATTGTTCCAAACCTAACCTGAACTAATAGAGGTTATTCGATGTAAAAGTGTCGGCGCCTCGGAATGAATCCTAGGTATGTATATTTTCTTGGGTATTAGGTTTTTCTTAAAATTTTTAACCACTTAATTAACATTTCGCCCTATTATTTTGGGCATTCTCAATTTTTTTTTAATTACATCTAAAAACATAATGAAATTTTTATAATACAATACATATAATTATTTTACAAACGTCACACTATATGATACATTTATTTAAGACCCTCAAAATTGAATACAAATATAATAAAATAATAATAGTACCTTGAAAGTTTCATTGCCGGTGCACCAGCGAATTTTATTTTATGGTTCTTATCAATAATCGCATTCTTTACTTTGATAAATTTTTTGGTTTTTATTTTTTGTTTTTTATTATGTGTACATGGTGTATCTATTTAAAATAGTACGTATATACAGGGTGCAGCGCCAAAATCCGGACAAATTAAACATTTTTTTGAAACATAATTTTAATTGCAAAAATGGAGAAGTTTATAATTATTTTTGTTTTAGTAAATTGTTTGTTAGGTCATAAAAAACACATTTACTTAATATAACCCCCATTCTGCTTGAATGATCGCCTCCATTCTCGGTCTGAAGCGGTCGCAGGCCCGTTTTAATGAGTCACGGTCCATATCGGCGATTGCCGCTTCAATAGCGGCTCTCAATGATGCGCGGTTTGGATGTCTGAACCTGCTAGTGACCCTTTTAACCACGCTCCGTACATAGAAGTCCAAAGGATTTAAATCTGGGCTGTTGGGAGGCCAAAATTCTTTGGACCAAAACATGTCGACTTTGTCCAACAACCAATTTTTTCCTTGCCGGTGTTGCAAAACCTTCATTGGACTTCTCCGAGTCGTTAAACTAGTACATGCGTCAAGCTATTTGGACGCCAATCGCGACCTCTCGAAGTAGTATAGAACGGCGGGAAATTCAAATTGAATTTTTACCGGATTTTGGCGCTGCACCCTGTATACCAATTCCCACCATTAAGAGTATGTGTATTTTTATTTTTTTTCGTACATTTAATTCTTAATTAAAGGGTCTAGGCGGTTAAGATGAAATGCCCCCAGCGCTTTTGAAAAACAAAAAATATCCTCATGTAGAACATAAAAAAATATGACTTTCCTGAAATTTTCAGCCCTCTAGACCTTCCCATAACCTCAAAAATCTATAAAACGTGATTTTCGGTTTTTTGGCGATATCTCCGTTTCTATTCATCGTAGAAACCTCTTTTTTTTCAAATTATAGGATTTTTTATTGCCTACAACATGCTATTTTTTTAAAAAAATGTTGGCGCGAAATTCAAATTGTTTTGAGCATTTTAAATTTTTAAATTGAATTAAAAAAAAACTAGGACTTACTCAGGCCCAAAAAAAAAAATATATTGTGTATTTTATGTCAAACTACGCCTGTGAATTTTTTCAGATTTTTAGAGGTGTGGGGAAAATGGTTACAAACGCGAAAAAACCGCTTTTTTTCGTCGTTTTTTTTTTTTTTTTTTTCCGCATTTTTACCTACTTTTGAGGCACAGAATTTCGTTGTAGATCCTCAGTTGCTTCAAAATTATATATATATATATATATATATATATATATATATATATATATATATATATATATATATATTATCGAAATACTATTGAATCATTTTATGTAATATAAAGACCATATTGCGCCATTTTTCCCTTTAAAATCGCGATTAAGACAAGATTAAGACAAGTTTAAGACAAGATTAAGGCAAGATTAACACATTTTTAAGTTATTTTTTTTGTTTTGAGTAATTAGTCATACTTCATAATTCTTCCAAAATATATAATTTTATAGAAATTAAAACATTTCTGTTAAACAACTGTTAAAAACATCATATAGAAAAAAGATTTTCTATATTTAATTGAATTAGCGTTAACTTGGTAAAAATCTATATTCAACAAATTAAATACACATGTAAGTGTGATTTTTACTTAATATTATTAATATAAAGTAAAAAAATATTTATATTATAAAGTAAAAATCACACTTACATGTGTATTTAATTTGTTAAAAGATTTTCTACTTAAAATTAAGCTAGATAAGGTTAAGATACAAAGAAGACCTTTTTAGATTTTCCGCCCCAATCATTAGCTGCAAACTGAAATTGAAATATATCTCATTATTTCAGAAATACATTGTAAACATGCACAAGCATACGCATACGCAAGTGCCCTCGGCGATTTTTCCAGGCTTGGGACTAGCGTGATAGCACGGCTGCATTACACTCACTCATCATTCATATTTTCATACACTGTATACATTCAACCTTACTTGAAAGAGAATAGGAAAACATTTTTTCAAAAATATATAAATTTTTTTTTATGAAAGATAAAGTTAAGTATTACTGCTCCTTCATTATCTTTGCAAGCTTGGCATAATTCCCGTCTTTATTTAAGATCTTAGTGTCATTAAAATTAAAACTGTGCTTATATTCAGCTTCGTATTTGCTGAGCACATTGGACGACGCATTTTTTGTATATTTGTGTCCATTCATAAAAAGAAAAATTATGTATATATATATATATATATATATATATATATATATATATATATATATATATATATATATATATATACATATATATATATATATATATATATATATATATATATATATATATATATAATATATATAATATATATAATATATATAATATATATAATATATATATATTTAAATTAAAAATTGATATCTCGAGAGTTGTCGTACCATAGACCGGACAGCAAGGAAAGTAAAAAAAATAAAACCTAAATTTAACAAAATATATATAAACTGAAACATATACAATTACATATAATTTATTAACATTTCTTCGCATTTTTCGTTGAAGATTTTTTTTAAAATTCTTATTTTTTAAGCAGGTACTAGGTAACAACTTTTTAAGAATTTTTTGAACATATAAACATTATTGTTTTGTAAAATTTTGCTTTTTTTATATAAGAATATTAGGTTAGGGTTAAAGATCAAAGCTACATTTGCTATTTTTGCGTTCAGCTTTTATAGCTTGTACCAGGCACTCCATAATAACGTGACGTCTATCCGTTCTAGCGCCAATCCAGCACCGTATTACCACGCTAATTATCTACTTCCTGTACTTGTGTACGTATATTAATATAATAATAGTTTTTGTTTATTGCATATGCTGTTTGTTTAATACTTGTTATTAATAAATTAATAATAGAATATCTATTGTTTACAAATTTTTTACCTATTTTTTTTTTTAATTAGCAAGGCCTTTTGATGAAACATGTAACGCAGTTAGATTAAAAATTTGAACAGCTTTTATGGGCTGTATTTTTTTGGTTTAAAGCCCCACAAAATTGGTTGATGATAAATAAATGAGCTAGAACGTAAGATTTTTTCGTTATTGCAGTAATACTACTATAGAAAGGGCAATACTTCCCATTACTGAAACTTTTGCTTCTTGTTTAAAACTTTATTATTATTCTATAAAAGTAAATTTCCGACCCTGTGTAATAACTATGACAATATTTAGCGACAAGAATTTTATATACTATATTTTAAAGCAATGTGAATAAAATATTTTTATTGTTTGTATTATGTGTGATTAAAGAACAAAATTTGTCTTCTAAAAACACAAATCATCTCTATAAAAAGCACAGAAACACCATGATTGTGTCCTGTTTCTTCCAGATTTGACCTCTTTTTCTTCCCTTGGGTGTCTGTCTGTCTGTCTGTCTCTCATACCCGATTTTCTCCGAAACTATTTGACATGAAAAATTGAAATTTGGCACAAATATAGGAATTGATAGGCCAATAAGAGCCATGTAGTTTTGAAACTTAAATTTTGACTTAAGGTGTTAGTTTTGGGGGATGAAATCCGAATTGAAAAAAATAAATACCAGGTCATCGAATGGGGTGCCAAATGAAAGCTTGTGTAAACACGAGTTCAAAAATATATGGTGTAATACTTGTGCACACTTTCCATTAGATTATTTTTTTAAAAATGTCCAACAATCGTTGTCCCCTACCCTAACTCGAAAAGTACTGATCAAAAATTTTTGAAAAAATTATAGAGTAGTCTTCATAAAGTGTAGATTATCACGAGTGCATTACGTTTGATATTTTATCTGGTATAAAAAAAACTATACTGCTTGACAATAGGTGGAGGTTTTTAATATACTTTACTGCTACCACATCGCTGTACCGAGACAAAATAATTTTATTTTATTTGTTTATAATTAAGCATACTCGTATATTTAGGTAGTAAATATTTATTTTACACTTTTATTACTAGATTCTAGATTAAGCTAGATTGAGTTATCGGTTATTAGGTAACTAAGATGCTATAACTCTTATATATTATTGACTAAGAAAAAACATGAAAATACATATTGGATCTTAAGATATATCAGGAACTTTTTGTTTTATTCTGGTTGATCTGGTTAGCCTGATCTGATTAGCCTGTAGCTAAGATGCTATAACTCTTATACAATATTGACTAAGAAAAAACAGGAAAATACATATTGGATCTTAAGATATGTCAGGAACTTGTTTTATTCTAGTTGGTCTGATTAGCCTGCTAAGTCAGTATGTTTGTAATCTGGGCTCTTAATTCTTTTATGGAAAACTCATTTGTGGTGTGTTTTGTGAAGTCACTGTAACAAAAAATGTTATTTTAAAACAGTCACTAATTGCTCAAATTTAACTTGCACTTGAACGTTTTTTTTATAACGAGAATCTATTATGGTTTTTTTCAAATTCAACACAATTTTCTTGATATTCGCCATATAAAAATTGCATATGCAATTTTCTACGATTACTTCGCAACTCTTAAGTACAAAGTTAGTTAATAGACTTGACGTTCCGCCACCTATATCATACCCCATTAACTATTGGTGAGGTTTTTGTAATGTTGCTATGGGTATCTGCATTTCTGTTTATTAATTTGTATCTTATAAAATAAATGACACTTAGGTATATATAATGTACAAAGTTAATTATGTAAGAGCTTTTAATGACTGACCAGATGTACCTACACGAGAAAGAAATCTGCAGGAAAATTAAATTGTTCTTTCTCAAGTTTTTCCTAGACATATATACGTACATACACATACAGACAGGGATTCACTCTAATATATGAGGATAACTTCACGTGACCGTTAATTTTTTAAAAACTCTAATGTTTTACGGGCATTAATGCAACCTAACTCAACTAATTGCATGCGCAACTATTACACGAGTTGCACACAGTTCTCACCAGGGATGAGCAAGAATAAATTTTATTTATCGATAGTCGATAGCAACCTACTTATTGATAATTTCTTATTCATTTTCCTATTTTGTTTTTGCAGTTATGATTTAAGAACTAAACGATGTTTCATACGAAATATGGGAGATGAGACCCCCATACTATTACGCTTCGATGATGCCGTCTAGTGATAAAGTCACATGCATATCTGCACTAGTCTCTTCTTTTTGGGCTAACCAAGATTCGTGCTTTCTCAACCCCTCATAGTGATTGTGTCGAGTCGATTCCACTAGTTCGGAGTCACTACCCGGCTAAAATAGAATTTCCCGCCAATTATGATTATCTTACAAAACGATACCTGCAAGGTTCAGCGTTAGATAATTCATTTAATCGAAGTGGCAAAATAAATTTACAAAGTAAATAAAAGCCAAAATATTAAACGAAATAAATTGAATAATTTAGATTGCAACAGATAACAAGCATCAAAATTCCCCCAACTAATAAAAATTCCATCCGACGCTTGAAATGAAAATTATGCGACTTTTCCCCTTGTTTTTTTTTCTAGAAATATAAAGCCTGGAAAATTACAACGTTGTCTTTTAACAAGAAACATATTTTTGGGAAGAATAGTAAACTGATTTCTTGATTTCGTTTCATAGTGTGTTTAAGCCACGACGAAATGAAATATTTAAATAAGAATTGGAAAATAGGAAAGGGATAGAAGTGTCGTAGAATGCAAGGAAATAGAATTCGTCTGTCTAAATTAAGATCATACTACGAAACAAGATAGAAAATGTGTTTAACAGCATTTTTTCGAATATAGGATAGGAGGTAATTAGTTTAAAGCTGTTAGGAGAAAATAGAGTCTGTCTTTCGTTTGGAAGAGCACACTTGCTGAGATAATATCGAAGAAAAAACTGTTTTAAGTAGTCTATCTACAACTGCTATAAAATTGTATAAGAACACACTATTTACGATGCTATTTCACCTTACGCTGTGACAAATTTTAAGCTCACACTATAGGGGTGTTCAAATTTTTAATATACTGTTCATTTACCTGTCCATATAGTACAAAGTTGTATGTGTATCCTACTGTCTTTCTCACTCACATTAACGATCTGCTGGAAAGGACTAGGAATCCAATCTATAGCTTTGCCTATGACAGTAGGCTTATTTCTTCATTCATTTTGAAAGCTCCAACATCGGCTACTCATGCAAGTATTCACAGAGTGCAAAAAGTCGTTTAATTAAGACCTGGAAGACATTCTATCTTGGGGTGACAGTAACCCTACTTGGTAACACTACCGAATCCCAGGCGGCAGTTTTTCTAAAAAAGTTAACGTTGCTGGGCGTTAACTGGGAAGCAAAAATGTGTTAGCATGAACATATTGCTGCATAGCAAAGGTAGCTTCTCAAAAGCTGGGAATATTATTTCGAACCAGAAAGCATTACACTCGACAACAACTGATAATTCTGTACGAAGCACAAATCCGGCCAACGATAGAACACTGGTCCTATGCTTGAGGTGCTGCTTTTAAACATATGATGTATTTGTTAGATTCTAATCAATACAGAACTATTTGCCTGATTGGAGACCAAGAACTCACCAGGAAACCTTGATTCCTATATATATATATATATATATATATATATATATATATATATATATATATATATATATATTCATACATACATACAATAGAACACCGGTTATCCGAGGTAACGTGAGGGGCACCCTCCTCGGATAACTGAAAACTCGGATAAACCGGGATTTGTTTTTTTTATTCATTTAAAAAATAAACACCAATACTTTAAACCGATGTATTAACGTTTTTAACATATAAATAGGTACATACATTATAAAACAGTGAAACAGGTATCTATGTGCTTCTGTTTCATATTGCATCTTCTTTTTCTCGCTGTAGTGTTTCTCCATCTATTAAGAAAACGCAAATCCGCTGGGGTTGCGTCTGGTTGTTGTTAGATATATCTCGAAGCTTTTTCTTCTTGATGAGAGATCTTAGTGGGAGACTGTTCATCCACCGCCGCTTCGCATCTGATTTTTCGGTTTCCTGAAAGGCATTCGTTATTTCTTCAATACCCATTTCTTCTTCTAAATCATCTGCTGTAATCCATTCAACAACATCTTCTCTTGTCACATTTTCGCAACCTTTTATTTTTGCATTAATTCAAATATACTTTTTTCTTTTTCTTCTATTTCGCTGTCAAAATTTGAACAGGACATTTCTCCATGGCTTCTGAATTTCAAAGCTAATTCATTTAATGGAGTATCATCTTCACTGTCATTATAGTCCTCAAAATCAATAACTTTTGACCAAGATTTTTGAATAGTGGTAGTACGCACAGAATCCCAAGCTTAACTTACCCAGTAAATAACATTTTTCAGTGTAACCTTTCTCATCCCATTGATAATATCCTCCTTTTCTGTGTATTCTAACAAATATTCAAGATATAAACGCCTATAATTTTTTTTAATGTTTTCGAGGATGCCTTGATCCATTGGTTGCATTATGCTGGTTATGTTTGGAGGAAAAAATTTTACAACAATTTCATCCACATGAAGTCCTTCTCCAGGGTGAGAGGGGGCATTATCCATTAACAAAATTGCTTTAATAGGAAGACGGTTTCTGTTCAAAAATTTAGTCACAGATGGCACGAACTCTTCTTCAAACCAGTTAGTAAATAAGGTCGCATCCATCCATGCGCTCTTCTGACTTCTGTAATAGACTGGTAGGGCTTTGCGTGAGATGTCTTTTAAAGCTCTTGGACGTGCAGACTTGCCTATCACCATCAATGGGATTTTGTGCTTCCCAGACGCATTGGAACATACCATTATAGTTAATCTCCCCTTAGTTCGTTTGTGCCCAGGAGCTGATTTTTCCTGTCGAGATGCTAGTGTTTTTGATGGAAGCATTTTATAATTCAGACCAGTTTTGTCACAGTTTTAAATTTGATCACATGTGTATCCACAATCTTCGATTTGCTTTTTAAAGTTCTGCTTAAACTTCTCAATTGATGACACATCAACAGAAAGTTTTTCACTACATACAATCAGTTGTCGTACACCGTACCGTTTTTTCCAGCGGTCAAGCCACCCAGAACTGGCGGTAAACTGATCTATCTCTGGGAATTGCCTACTAATCATTATTGCTTTCTGTTGTAAAATTGGACCTGACAGAGGCACACCTTTTGATCTCTGTTGGTTAAACCACATGAATAAAGCTTCGTTAACCTTTTCGTAGTCGCCGGTTTTCATTGATTTTCTTCCTGAGGTCGAGGAGGCTTGATTTATACACCACTCTTCTATTTTTGTGCGGTTTCTTTTCCAATCTCCAACTGTTACCTTACCTACTCCATAATCTCGTGCAACAACTTTAATTGTCTCTCTTGCTTCAATTCTTCTGATGGCTTTTAATTTTTCTTCAATGGGAACGACGATTTTTTTACGCTTGTTTTGCTCCATTATAATACGATAAACAAAAATTCAAACAGTTCGTATTAATTACACTTAACTACCAGAACTCCAACCAAATAAATTAGTGAGTATACTCGTACTTCTCCGTAGTAAACGCTATAACGCACTGCATTCACGCAAATTTACATGATGAAAGAGTCCAAAAACATAAATAGGGGAACCCCTCACACGGGCCAGGGGGATTCCCCGAAGGTCCCGACGATTTTAAATGGAAATATGTACATACAAATTTTAGAAGCTCGGTTAATACGCAGCATAGACGCACGTACCTCGGATAATCAGGTTCTTAGATTGGCTCGGTTAATCCGGAGCTCGGATAATCACGACTCGGTTAATCCGGAGCTCGGATAATCGCGACTCGGTTAATCGGGGTTCTACTGTATATATATATATATATATATATATATATATATATATATATATATATATATATATATATATATATATATATATGTATATATATATATATATATATATATATATATATATATATATATATATATATATATATATATATATATATATATATATATATTCGATGCTGTGTGCAATACTAGCATGTGCTCCACCTCTACCCGTGTCTACTACTCCACGACTTGTCTGATTTGTTAGGAATATAGGATACTGTTGTTATGTTATAATTTAGTGTAGACAAAAACAATATGTATAAAGGATTTTTTAAGAGAGTTTAAAATATTTCTTTATAAGTCACATTAAGAGTCTATTCCCCTTTCTCAACTACTTTTTAACCAAAAATAACCCATATTAGGCTTTTTTGACAAACTTTTTACCAAAAAAAGCCTTTCTCATCAAATTTTTATCACAAAAACAACCCCATTAATTTCATTAACGCCTTTTTTTCAAAAAAAAAATCATTAACCCTCTTCTAATATCTTTTTGAGAAACTTGTTATCAAAAAAAACTGCTAAGTTCATTAACGCCTTTTTCGCCTTTAGCCTACCTCTATTACATACTAAAAATAATCAGGATAATTCTAACAGTAAACCTAAAGACTTTTTAACAGAGTCTAGAACACCCCTGATCACCATAATAAGGATCCAACATTAACGCTAGTTGGACCTACAACCAACACCTCGACGACGATGATCATCTTTAGTGGAAAAAATACTACTTCACATAATATTGACGACACTCATAACGTCCTTTTGACATCTAAACTAAATCGTTTATACATAAACAATGCCCTAGACAGCCGAAAAACTACATCTTCACGCAGAATTGGCAACATTGACTCACCCCACATTTAAATATAGGTACATAGCACTCCTATATATATAAGAGTGGTGTATAGTATCTTTTGTGAGAAAATTTTTATATGTCAGTATGCTTTGTGACAAGATTCGTGTTGTTTAGGATATGGATATGAAAAACTGCTTATTTTTAAACTTGGCCTACTAATATATAGATGGCATAATAATCGGCTGACGGTTAACGTTGACAACCAAATATACAGTGTAAACTTGGCTGCCTATATTAGAACCGAAATTATATATTTATATTTATCTGTTACATTTTACATCCTACCCCCTAAAATATAACCTATGTCCTTCCCAAAAGTCCAGGCTACATACCAATAAAAGATTTTGTAAATCGAATTGGTAGTTTCAGAGATTACCTCCGACAAATAAACAAACAAACTTTTCTTCTTCTAATATTTACAAAGTTCATGACTTCTTCAGAGAAACTTGTCCTAGGAATTGATTAAAAATGGATTGCAGATTCTAAATCAACTGTACCCATCATTTTTATCGAGAGTTTCTTCCTTTGTAAATTAAATTCGCGATTTCTTCCCCAGAATTTCACCGGTCATTGTGAAAGATTTGTTGCACAAAAACCAAATCTGTGCGTTAGATTATTCGCCGTAGTTACCTGATTTATCACCCTGTGACTTCTTTCTCTTCCCCGACTTTATTTGCCGCTATGAGGAGAGCGATCATTGAAAACGTTCAAGCGGCAATATATTAAATGCAATAAATAATTTGACGAAATATATTTAGATTGTGTTTTGTTTTCTATTAAAATTAAGGTTTCTTTTTGGACAGCAACTGTATGCAGCTTAATCATAAATTATCTTAAAAATTGTTGGTAATTATTTAATGTTTTGTTGATAAAGTGTATATAGTCGCATAAAGTCACGGCAGGAAAAGAGCAACTTGAAGCTGATCTCCCATAAATCATATAGGTAGGGGATATCATAGATGGCGATCGAAGACTGACACTAAAAATCTAAAGCTACCACGACGCTAGACAGTATTCTCTTTTTTCGACCGCTACCTTGTTTCAATCTATAATATCGCAAATTCACATAAGAAATGTAAAAAAAGTGCGAATTGTTTTTTTTAAGAATACCAGTGTTTTTTTGTACATAATTTGCTTTCTTTTACAGGTGAAGGTGTTGAACCAGCTAACGAATACAGTACAATAGAAGAGCAGACAAAGGGTAAGTGTAAATTAATTCGTCTTTTTTTTTACTTCCTAAGCAGAAATTCATTTATTGAGTAAGGACAATGAAATCTCGTGCTTTTGTCAAGTGGTTACATCCGAAAGGCAACGAATTATTCCGAACTGAGCCGATCTTTACATGAATTAGAATTTCAAATGAAAAATCACTTAAGCACTCGAACATTCCCAACAGTAAATACATTAAATGTTAAAAATATATTTATTTCATGGTGAAGTCCAAAGTAAATGAAATCAAAGTTATAAAATCTACTCTCGAATTATAATACCCAAATTTGGTATGAGTTACACTAAAATGAATTGTTTGAGACCCTCGTCAACCAAAAAATGTCTGTTTTATCGTTTACGATTGCCCTTTATTTATCTCGTTTTTTAACAGATGTCTAGGTCCATATTATGTTTTGTTCGAAGTTAATTTTATTAACATAATGACATCATCTTGCTTTAAAAAAATCTAAAGCTATTTACCTAGTGCTTTTCTTCAAGTACAGTACACAATCGCGTCGAGTTGCATATTCTTGCTTGAACTTTGTTTGGAAAACATTTAGAACACATTACTTTCATATGCGAGTACTACATGGTAACAAATAACAGTTTTAAAGTACTGAAATACTGAATCCCATCGCCATCTTGGTTGTTGCAAAGAGTTTATATCCCACTTTTGGCTGTCTAAAGTTTACACGGAGTTATATACAGTCTGTCAAGTAAGAACGTGGCCGCTCATATTCTTGAAAAAATGTTTTTCGAGAAAATTTTTTGCCATTAATGTTTTCTTTACTGTGTTAACAACGGCGCAATTACCTTAGTAAGTAGTCTAATCGCCTCCTGCATCAATAATCGCCTGGCATCTTCGAGACATCGCGAAGTCAAAGTCCTTAGAGTCTTTCCTCTGAGCTTTCTCTTTACAAGGGACCAAACGTTTTCAATAAGGTTGGCGTCCGGCGATTGTGAGGGCCACTCTAGTATCTTGTTGTGGGCCCAAGCGAGCCACTTCGCGACGTGTTTTTTTACCCAGCAAATGTTTGTTCAACGTGCTTCGGAATTTAACGTCATGAATACAAACATGGGATGGTCTTATGGGACACATTCAACCCCGATTTTCTTAATTTTGCCGCTCCTTGACGCAGCGTTAATTTTCGGGTCCCGTGAAAACAAATATGTACATGATTCGATTTTCGGAGTGACTACCTACCGAGTCACGTTTTGGTAAGTCGTCGTCATTTTTTCGTCTCGTTAAAACGATTTACCCACTTCTTCACAAACGATACCGACTTTTTAATATATTTAGTGGCCGCGGAATGTGTCATTTTAGGGCTCTTTGGATAGGAACTGCCTCGAACCGACGCGCAAACAAGTGACTCATTTTGGATTTTACGTGATTTCGACGAAACATCGGAATCGACTGATACTTTTACTACTAAAATTGCATCTACCAAAAATGAATTATCACGGACACGTTCTTACTTGACAGTCTTATGTTACTATTAATTAAATAAGATAAAATAAGTCTATGCTATTATCATTTGAGTATAAAAATAATAAAATACGAGGATGGATTGATAAGTTTGCGGCCTCACCAAAAAATAATTATAATATTTTTATTATAGTACCCTCAATATGTTCATACTTTCTTTGGTTGTCACAGTATAAAATTTTGTTGCTGTAGAATTCGCGGTTTTTAGGTTAGAACGAGTTTAGTGAGACCAAGTGCAGCGTTTTTGGAAACATGGAAAAAAAATGAACAACGTGCGATCATCAAGTACCTCAACATCAAAGGAGATCCACGATGATATAAAAACAACACTAGGGGAATCTGCTCCGTCATATACTACTGTGAAAAGATGGGTTGCAGAATTTAAACGTGGACGAGGGAGCATCAAAGATGACCCTCGCTCCGGCCGGCCCACGACTTCTACGACTTAAGAAAATATCGGCAAACTGTGTGATCTCATATTGAATCACCGTAGATTAACTATCAGGGCTATTGCAGACACTATAGGCTTCTCGTATGAACGAACACAAAACATCATTATCAACGAACTCGGATTTTCTAAGGTTTCCGCTAGGTGGGTCCCCAGATTGCTTTCAGTTGAACAAAAACGAATTTGACTCACGATTTCTCGCGACGGTTTGGAGATGTTTGAGACTGATACGCAAGGTTTTCTTAACAGGATTGTGAAAATGGACGAAACCTGGGTTCACCACTATACTCCAGAGTCAAGACAACAATCCAAGCTTTGGAAAAAATCTGGTGAACCGGCTCCAAAGGAAGCGAAGGCATATCTGTCGGCTGGAAAAGTGATGGCGTCAGTTTTTTGGGATGCTAAAGGTATTATTATGGTGGACTACCTTTCAAAAGGTGAAACAATAAATTCGACTTAACTATTGCACCCTTTTTGCGTCGTTTACGTCAAGAAATTAAAGAGAAACGCCCAGGATTACTGAGAAAGGAAGTTTTCTTCCATCAGGACAACGCTCGCGTTCACACGTCTGTTGAGTTTATGACTCAAATTTGTGATTGTAGAACACCTCGGTGGCCAGAAATTTTCATCGAATGAAGAAGTCGAAGCTGCAGTTAACCAGTATTTTGAAGACCTTGAGGAATCTTTTTTTAAACAGGTGTGGAAGCTTTGGAAAGCAGGTGGAAGAAGTGCATAAAGCTAGGTGGAGATTACGTAGAAAAATAAAAATATTTTTGTACGTATTTTATTTTGTTTTCTTGAGTAGACTGCAAACTTTTCAATCCATCCTCGTAGATTGAGCCAATCAGGGCTGGCAACAACTTTTTCAGGCAATATGAAATACGTACTTTTCTTGTGAAACTTCCGCTCGTAAAACTGGGGAAGTCGGCGAATAGTAGATTGTTATCGATATGTGAAGAAAGATAAATAACAACTATGATGATATATCCATCTATCCACCTAACTAAATTCTTATAAAAGTTTTCAGAACTTCGAACGATCGACAAAAGTTCAGTGATAACGGAAAATTGAACGAAAAAATGGGAAATTAATTGTGTGAATGGAGAAACGCTTTAGTGCCGGGGGGCATTATTTTCAATGATATCAACATCTTGTAAAATATACAGGATATTCCATTGTAGGAATGTAACTATGCGTTAGCATGAATATTTGGGACAACAACATAAACGTCTCGTCTCACCCATGTAGATATGAAAAATGGCGTCCAGGACTCTTTTTTCGTGAAAAATATTTGCCCCAAGACATCTGTTTTTCATTTTATGAAAGAGTTCTTTATTTGAGGAGTCTCCCCCCCTCACTACAGTCGTCGGTTTTTAAATGGGATGTAAGTTTTTAATGATCTACTGGATGAAAAGATTCTTTTTTGTGGAATATTCTCCGTCTCCCCAGTCATCGATTTTTAAATTGAGTTGAATTTTCCCGCTGTATGAAGGGGTTCTTTTTGGTATAAAATTTTTAGTACAGTTTGTTGGAAAGGGTCTAGCTTTTTAAAGTTCCAGTGCAAGAGGATTTTTTTCGTCAAGGAGCTTCGCCGTTTGGCCCATAAATATAAGTAGCTCCACCTTTATGGTTCTTTTTTTCCTTAAAGAAACACCCTGTTTATCCATATGCCCCCCGCCCCTTGAACTTAACTATGCCACTGTTCTGCCCCTACTTGGTCCAATTTAAATACATATTTATAACATTCTTTCAAAGGAAAATATTTGATAGTATTATTGAGTTTCGACTTACAAGTAAACTGTCATAGGCCGCTCCCTGATTTGTCGGTGCAGTTTTTTTCGGTTTGCTCTGTACCAATTCGGTAACGAAAACATGCCGAACGCTTATATTTCAATGAAACCCACCTGACTTCTCCGCGCCCACGCAAGTCAGGCACACCGAGAGAAACGATACCGCACCGACAAATCAGGAAACGGCCTAAAACAGTTTACTTGTAGGTTGAATAATACACAATACTTAGAGATATTAGACTAGAGGAGAGAAAGTATATAGCCTGCTGTAAGTGAAAGCGTATAGTCGTTAAAAAGTGAAGGAAATAATATGAGTCATTCTGTCTCTTACGCGGCGCACGCTCACAACATTCTCGCGCGGGTACGCACGTCCACAACACTAAGTTGAGAGTGCATGCCCGTGCGAGAGTGTTGTGGGCAAGCGCCGAGTAAGAGAGACAAAATGACTCATATTATTTCTTTCTCTTTCTACGAGCGCCACACTTCTCGCGAGAACTTACCTCCTCTATTCTAATATCTCTATGGTCTGCCAACCGCTTTCTTCAGACTTTAATATGTTGTTCATCTTGGAAATCTAAAATATACGTTATATTTTATTTTTGGAAAAATTTTATTTTAAGCAGTAAAGCCCGGGTTGTGTGCGGAAGTTCGATTTTTTTTTTTTAAATTGTCAAATGTAAAATTGAAATACATTTCAAGTAAGGGGTCGAACATTGCCCTTTTTTTTTTTTTGTTTATGTAGCCCAAACTAAAAAATCGAATGTTCGAACGTCGAAGATTAGTTCCATCCTTAAAATTGAATTTATACCTTTAAATTCAATTATACATATTGAAATCTTAAGAAACCGGAGGCAGACACTTCCAACAGTTTCCTTGTTAGTTCATGTTAGGTGTAGTTGCTTTACTTTCTCGTTATACCACATTTTTTCTTCAGTTAATATACAATACCCTATGAAAATCGTTTAGTATATTTAAACAGCGGAAAATACTTAAAATGGCACTCCTCTGTAACTAATGAGAAAATCAACCGTGAAGATTTATGATTTTGCAGTGTATTTGCTAATAATTGCAGTAAATAGACACGTTAAAAACTCATTGATACAGACGGCAGTTGCAGTGTTGTCATGCTTAAAAATCAGAATTTTTAGTTTATAGAATGGGCACAATGCTGCAAAAGTAATTTAAATTTGAATTTCAGTGATTAAACAAAGATTATTCGTTCGTTCATAACGTATAGATTAACGAACAAATTAGACAGTTATCAACCACGTGAACAAGCGGAATTTAGACGGAGATACAGCACTTTGGACCATCTTCAGACAATTAGATTACTAGTGGAAAAAGCAAATGAATATAAAGTCACCTTGTTAATAGCAATGGTTGACTACGAAAAAGCATTGGATTCGGTAGAGATATGGGCAGTTCTTAACGCCTTAAGTAACAGCAGAGTGGATGAAAGGTACACAACTCTTCTTGAATACATATATAAAAATGCAACATCACAAATAATGCTTGAAGAAAAAACAAATAAAATCGGAATTAAAAGAGGAATTAGACAAGACGACTCGATATCCCTAAAGTTGTTCACTTTGACTCTAGAGAACATGTTCAAATCGCTAAAATGAGAAAATAAAGGAATACTAATAGACGGTGAACCATTAAATCACTTAAGGTTCGCAGATAACATCACTCTGATCGCCAGCACAAAAGAAGAATTACAATAAATGCTGATGGAATTAAATAACAAGTCTCGAGAAATAGGTCTAAAAATAAACTTCACCAAAACCAAATATTTGAACAACGAAAGTGTAGATAACAGCCAGAAACTAGTAAGAGAAGGTGAAAGAATAGGAAAGGTACAAACATTCATATATTTAAGACAAAAAATCAAAATATCAAAAAATAATTTAAAGGCTGACTTGGATAGAAGAGGCTCGTTAGCTTGGTCTGCGTTCGGAAGGTTACAATCTACATTTAAATTGGACATCCCAAATACAATAAAAGCCAGAGTATTTGATCAATAGTACTGCCGGTATTAACATATGGTACTGAACCGTGGGCTTTAAATAAAAGTTTAATAAATAAACTCCAGGTAACCCAAAGAGCAATGAAGAGGAGAATCCTAAATATTAGACTCCAAGATCGTATTCCTAACATCTAGATACAAAGAAAATCAAAAGTGACAGATTTAATACAACGAATATGTATATTAAGGTGGAATTGGGCGGGGCATATTGCAAGGCAGAATGATAACAGATGGACACGCCGTATAGTTGAATGGAGGCTTAGAGAACACAAGAAATGCAGAGATAGACCACAGACAAGATGAATGGACGACATAAAAAGATTAGGAGGACATCATTGGATGCAAAAAGCGAACAGCAAAACTCATTGAAGACAACTTGGGGAGGCTTACATCCGACTATGGAAGGAATAAGCTAATGATGATGATGATTCATTAACGAAAATAACACACACAAACAATTTTGTGCAAAAATGAATTTTTGATAGCGCTTATAGTCACTATATTTTCGTTAAAAAAGTTTGAAACTTCAATTATAAACGACATAACGACATAGTGTATAGAGATCCAGGAAATACGAGGATGGATTGAAAAGTTCACCACTATTCTCCAGAGTCAAAACAACAATCCAAGTAGTGGAAAAAATGTGGTGAACCGACCTCAAAGAAAGCGAAGGCAATTCTGTCGGCTGGAAAAGTGATGGCATCAATTTTTTGGGATGCTAAAGGTATTATTATGGTGGACGACCTTCCGAAAGGCGAAACAATAAACTCGACGAGAAACGCCCAGGATTACTGAGAAAGAAAGTTTTGTTCCATCAGGACAACGCTCGCGTTCACACGTCTGTTGAGCCTGTGGTTCAAATTCGTGATTGTGGTTTCGAATTGCTGCCCCACCCGGCTTATCCTCCTGATTTGGCACCTTCGGACTTTCATCTGTTTCCAAACCTAAAAAAACAAGTCGGTGGCCAGAAATTTTCATCAAATGAAGAAGTCAAAGCTGCAGTTAATCAGTATTTTGAAAACCTTGAGGAATCTTTTTTTCAAACAGGTGTGGAAGCTTTGAAAAGCAGGTGGAAGAAGTGCATAGAGCTAGGTGGAGATTGCGTCGAAAAATAAAAATATTTTTATACGTATTTTATTTTGTTTTCTTGACTAGGCCGCGAACTTTTCAATCCATCCTCGTATTTTTTAGTTTTCCCTGCGGAACACTTATGGGACCACTTCGGTGTCTGTCTGATTTTCTCCGACACTATTTGACATAGAAAGTTGAAATTTGGCACAAATATAGGAATTAATGGCCCAATCAGAGTCGCGAGGTTAGAAAGTTAAATTGTGATTTAAGGGGTTAGTTTTGGAGGGTGAAATCGGAAGTGAAGAAAAAAGTTTACCAAGTCATAGAGTGGGTTGTCAAATGAAACCTCGTGAAAATACGAGTTAAAAAATATATATGATGTAATACGTGTTTTTTTTTTTAAATTGTCAAAAGTCGATGTCCTCCCCTAATGTCGAATCGAATCTCTGATTAAGAAATTTTAAAAAAATTCTGGAATATTCTTCATAAAATGTAGATTGAGCGAAAATTATCACTAGTGCATTACGTTTGATAATTTATCTGGTATAAAAAAAAAACTATGAAAACTAGGTTTCTCGACGTGTAGTGGAGGTAACTGTAACCGAGTGATAAGTCGCTCTTGTACCGAGATATAATTTTATTTTATTTTAGAAGCAATCACCGTACGGAACACTAATTGGGCAAGTCCGACTTGCACTTGGCGAGATTTATTATTATGAGTAACTACTAAAATCAGGGACCTTTAGAAAATGCCCTACAGAACATACAAACGGAGTTTAAACTTTTGAAGCAACTACCACGTGAAATAAGTATAACAAAGTTCATTATCTATGTTTGTAAAACGGTAAAATTTTTAGCTATTTAAGCTATAGAAAGTTTAAAACTCTAATGAAAAAATCTCGTTGGACCCTAAAATTTAGAGAATTCTCAGCATACCACAACTAAATTGCCTGACAGTTACGCTGCACGAGCATAAATTCCTATTATTTTAAAAGTTTATTGCGAATTTTTAATTGAAACAGTAATATTTTATTGTTAAATATTATATTAATTTTTGTTATTTTATATTGATAGCAGTTTTTTATGTTTTAAGCTTATAAATGCAGTTATGTCAAGTAAACATTTTTTATACAAGGATTATGTTACTTTAAAAAAAACCATTGACAACATTGATTCCAACCAAATTACAGGCATCCAAAAGGGCTGATAAATTGGACTTTTACAAAGTTTTAAAAAAGTTATAAAAAGTAAACAATATTATAAACTATTTTCATAATACCGAGTATAAAATGTAAAAATTAAGCCGGTAAATCAAGGCTTGCAGCACACTATTTAAAAAAAAAGATGAGAAACGTACTTTTCTTGTTAGAGTTCCGTTCATAAAAGTTCAGAAATGAACAGAGTGCCTTTTTACCGACGTGTGAAAGCAAGATAAATAACAAAACCATCTATCTTTTCGAGAAAATGATGATTTATAAAGGTGCACATTAGACTCTTAACCTGGTGGATTTAACGTGCACAATGGTGTTTGGGAAGGAAACACATGGGGAGCACAGAAATGAAAAATAGTAATAAAATGTCGTATTTTACTAAAACTTGTCTTTGTCTCATCCTTATTAGGACAATAAAAGACTATTGATTGGCTGAGGTTAATACATATATTATAAACGAAAAATAAATTCTTCCTCTTAATTTTTCTGCTAACAGATTTTACAATTTTTAAAATTTATACATTGCTTTCCATTTGTCTTTACTATTCTCCTACTGAAGGTATAAAATTGAATCTCTGTACTTTACATACAGCAGGTAGAGTTTATAGAGGTTTTAGAGCATCGAAATTGGAATAGAAACTTTAAAATTTATTTTGGAATTGCATATCACCTAAAAAATAACTTTTACTGGGCATAAAAGTTACCTTGTATAGAACATGCTATAAAAACTAATCACTTCCAATTTAAGCTTATAAAAGGTGAATCTAAAACACAAGTGACATAGCAATATCGTAACAACCATTTATGAACGAGAATTCCAAAATTTGCTATTTGTTACCCCATTTGCTAAATTAAAAAAAAAAACCAAGTATAAGCTGGACTTGCGCAATTAGTATTCCGTGCGGTGAATGCTTTTGAAATAAAAAATTTTGTTACGGAGGTATAAAATGAGCAATGGCCCTAAATCAGTTTTCACCAAATTTGTTTCCAATCTTCGTTGAAAACTGATGACCTTGAAAAATTTGTAAAGAGCAGCTGATCATAGATAGCGTGATTATAGAACAAACAAGAAAAGAACTCGGAAACCTTCACAGCGGTTATATCAACCAATACCTCAGGCCATTTCTCGCGCAAATTATGAAAACATAAACCAAAATCCACCTAAAAACACAAACCGAACGCATCCAAACAGAAGAGCTGTACGTCAGACGGGGTATATTTCAAGAAGACTCGCTCAGCGCTCTATGGTTTTGCCTTTGACACCAAAAAGTGAACCAACATAAAAAATAAACCACCTCCTGTATATGGATGACATAAAACTCTACGCTGCCACAAAAATACAGCACAAAGAACTCCTCAAAATCACAGAAATATTCATCTTAGATATCAATATGAAATTTCGTATAAGTAAATGCAAAGTGCTCCACATCAACAAAGGCTAATGGACAGGACACCATGAGACAGAAACCATCAACAACGAAACACTGGATAACATGCTAGACAAAGAAACATACAAATATCTAGGCTTCCAACAAAGCACTAAGCTCAACCACACTCACATCAAAACAGAGCTCAGAAACAAATTCAAAAACAGACTTACGAAACATTTACAAACAAAACTCAACTCCAAAAATCTCACTAAAATCATCAGCATGTTTGCTATATCTATACTCATATATTTATTTGGTATCATTAAATGGTCACACACAGACATAGAAAACATTCACATCCTTATACGTTCTCAATTCACCAAATACAGGAAATTACACCCCAACGCATGCAAAGAAAGACTTACCATCGAGAGGAAGGCAGGAGGAAGAGGAATCATAGACATCAAATCACTACACATAAAACAAATACAAGCACTTAGGAACTTCTTTCACACCAAGCAAACCAGCCTCCACACAGTAACAGTGAAAGCAGACAAAAATTACACACCTCTCGCCTTATCCCGGGCAGACCACCCAGCAGACACACACAATCACACCCAATTACAACAGGAAGAGATGAAAATGTGGTCAGAAAAAACACTCCACGGAAAACACAGATACCACATAAAATAAGACCACGTAAATAAAAAACAATCATACACCTGGTTACAGGATGGGCAACTATTTCCTGAAACAGAAGGCTTCTTACCAGGATAAAGTCATATTAACTAGAAACTACCAAAAGCATGTCATCTAAAAACCCAACTATTATAGAAGACAGATGCAGGAAATGCCACCAGCAGCATAAAGAAATGATCAAACACATAACAAGCGGATGTAAAATATTAGCCGGGACGCAATACACAGCCAGACATGGCAAAAGTACTTCACCAAGCACTAGCCACAACAGACTCATAGAAAACACAGATCCCTACTGATTAGCTCTACTGGGACATCAACATCCATACGGATAAAACAGTTCCCGCCAATAGACCCAATATTACTTTTCAATACAAAAAAAGGAAAAGTCACCTATCTAATTGACATAGCTGTCCCCAACGGCACAAACATCCAAAAGAAATACACAGAAAAAATCTCCAAGTACACAGACCTTGCAACAGAAATAAAAAGGCTATGGAAACAAGAAAAATTCATCATTGTCCTCCTCGTCATATCATCCACAGACCTTACACCAACATTCACACCACAGTTAGTACAATTAGGACTCAACACAAACATACACAAAAGCATTCAAAAGTCAGTGATTTGAAAGCATGTAACATTGTCAGGTCATTCCTTAATACACAATTGTAATTGCGTTTGTGCCGACTTGGCTTAAGCCCGTCCGCCAAACATGGAACCACACACAGAAAGAATAATAATAATAACAGTAACTTTTTTTAAAACTACAGAAGTAGTGTAAAGATGCATTCCTTTAGCAAGGGAATTAAATCACGTGAAAGACAAAAATACCGCTAAAAATTGAAAATAATCCAGGAATTCGATCCTCCAGAAACGACTAGAAATTGAGTCTTTAATTCGCTGTACATTGCTAAAGTTATCGTAGTAATATAGTATGCTGTTTACGATATATCGATTTTTAGTGTTCTGTACGGAACACTTATGGGATCACTTCGGTGTCTGTCCATCTGTCACACTGGATTTTTTCTGAAACTATTTGACATATAAACTTGAAATTTGGAACAGATATAGGAATCAGAGCCGTGTAGTTCAAAAAGAAAAAAAGAGATTGGAAAAAAAAACCATGTCATCGAGTGGAGTGTCAAATGAAAGATTGTGAAAACACGAGTTCAAAAAATATATATGATGAAATACTTGTGCACACACCTACTTTAAAAAATGGCGAGAAATCGCTATCCCCCACTCTATTTCGAACAGTACTGATCCAAAAATTTTGAAAAAATTCTGGAATAGTCTTCATATAGTGTAGATTGAGCGAAAATAATTACGAGTGCATTATGTTTGATAATTTACCTGGTAGAAAAGAAAACTATGTGCCTTGACAGTATGGTGGGTTTTCTTTAATATACTTTTCAGTACATTACTGCTACTTAGTCGCGCGTCGCTCCTATACCGAGACAAAATAATTTTACCAGATTCTAGATTGAGCTAGATTGATTTATTCGCTATTAGATAGCTAAGATGCTATAACTATTATATATTATTGACTAAGGAAAAACGGGGGGGACCTAATTAACTTAGCCTAGGTAAGGATTTTATTTTATTTTAAAAGCAATCACGTTACGAAACACTAATTGTGCAAGTCGGACTTGCACTTGGCAGGTTTTTTTTTATTATAACATTTTATTACAGAAGACACTTTTTGTAAAAAATCGCAAGGAATGTTAAAAATGATAACAAAAATATGACATTTAAACTTGTTGCGTCATTAAATTCGTAAAGTTCATAGCTTGGGTGTTTTACAAAACAATTGTGGTAAATAAATTGTTATATTTATCTCCATTTGGGTCAGTAAGGATCAAACTTTAATGATAATAAGGCAATTTAGATTGTGCATTGTTTTTATTTGCATATGGTAAAATAATACATATCATTGATTTAAAATACTAAAATTGGCTTTTGGTGATAAAAAAAACCTGAGTGATAGTGATATTTGCGAATTTTTCCGTAAACTATATATAATTACAAGGTATGTTCAAAAATTTTACTTGATTAACTCTGCTACGAATAAGGGTAGCAGGAATATTTTTAATAATTTGAGTTGTCAGGTAAGTAAAATTGTAAAGCAAATCCTGTATTTTTTAAATTTAATTCATCATCATCATCATTAGCTTATTCCATCCATAGTCGGATGTAAGCCTCCCTAAGTTGTCTCCGTTGAGCTTTGTTGTTTGATTTTTGCATCCAATCATGTCCCGCTAATCTTTTTATGTCATCCGTCCATCTTGTCTGTGGTATACCTCTGCATCTTTTGTGTTCTCTAGGCCTCCATTCAACTATACGGCGTGTCCATCTGTTATCATTCATCCTTGCGATATGCCCCACCCAATTCCTCCTCCCAATTCGTTGTATTACATCTGTCACTTTAATTTAATTGGCTAAGGTTAAACTAAAACTTGGGTTTTCTAGCAATTCGCTCTGCTCGTTAACAGCTAAGACTTTTAATATTATTAGTGAATTTTGTTACTAGTATTAGCTATTTTTTCCTGACTTAGGGGAACAGTTAAACTGTCTGACCTAACACTAATATCCTGTGCACCAATATTTAAATTTTTACAATTGAAAAATTATTTAACACATGGGCTGAAAAGTCCAAAGAAAACACGGTTTTTTTGGTTCAAAATTAGCTTTATTCATCAACGTAATCTCCATTAAGAGCAACGCAATCATTCCAGCGCCGCTCTAACATTTCAATACCACTTTCGTAGAACGATTTATCTTTTGCCTCAAAATAGGCCTCAGTTTCAGCGATAACCTCTTCATTCGTGCGAAATTTCTTACCGGCGAGCATTTTTTTCAGGTCTGCGAACAGCCAGTAGTCGCTGGGAGCCAAATCTGGCGAATACGGTGGATGTGGGAGCAATTCGAAGTTCAATTCATGTAGTTTTGCCATTGTTTTGATTGACTTGTGACACGGTGCGTTGTGTTGATGAAACAAAATTTTTTTCTTTGCCATATGCGGTCGTTTCTTTGCAATTTCGGCCTTCAAACGCTCCAATAACGCTATATAATATTCACTGTTGATGGTATTTCCTTTCTCAAGATAGTCGATGAATATTACACCACGCACATCCCAAAATACCGAGGCCATAACCTTTCCAGCCGATTGTTGTGCTTTCGGGCGCTTTGGACGAGGTTCACCAGTTGCTGTCCACTCAGATGACGATCGTTTTGATTCCGGAGTGAAGTGATGGATCCATGTT
This sequence comes from Pachyrhynchus sulphureomaculatus, assembly GCA_019049505.1. Lineage (NCBI taxonomy): Eukaryota > Metazoa > Arthropoda > Insecta > Coleoptera > Curculionidae > Pachyrhynchus > Pachyrhynchus sulphureomaculatus. Next base: position 168,447,979 of record CM032456.1, read on the forward strand.
TCATCCATTGTCACATGTCGACGCAAAAATTCCGGTTTGTTACGTTTAAACATGGCCAAACACTGCTCAGAATCATCAACACGTTCTTGTTTTTGATCAACAGTGAGCAAACGCGGCACCCACTTTGAACAGAGCTTTCTCATAGTCAAATGCTCATGCAATATAAAGCCAACACGTTCTTTTGATATCTTTACGATGTCAGCTAACTCACGCAACTTCACTTTTCGATCATTCAAAACGATTTTATGGATTTTTTTGATGTTTTCTGGTGTTACCGCCTCATTTGGACGTCCACTGCGTTCTGCATCATCGGTGTCTCTACGACCACGTTTGAAATCAGCAAACCAACGTTTTATTGTTGTTTCTGATGGAGCGGATTCCCCATAACACTTTTCAAGCCATTGCTTCGCTTGAACGGTATTTTTTCCCATCAAGAAGCAGTGTAAAATTAAAACACGAAATTGTTTTTGATCCATTGTTTTGAAAATAACAAAAGTAGCGTCACTCTTAGCACAATAACTCACAAACTAATGAATAGAATATCATGAAATTTTAACAGCTGTCTTTTGAAGGCTAGTATTAACTGAAAAAAAGGTGACTGCAATAAAACTAGCGCCATCTATGTGTTAGGCCCGGGACTTTTCAGCCCATGTGTTACCTACAAAAACTTGTTATTGGTAACGTTAAGTCTTGAGTAGGACTACGAACTTCACGAATTCAATGCCACAAGTTTAAATGCCATATTTTTGTTATCATACTCATTCAGGGCGTATTTTCAGCTATTTTTAAACTGATCTGGTATCCTATATCCGAGGGTGGATTGATAAATCTGGCAGATTCCTATAAAATAGCATGAAATTTTATTAAGCGGCATGACTGTTGGTACACATGATTCTTGTAACCGTTATGTTTCAAAAGACGCAACGCGCAGTTGTTTATTGGCAGCTATCTTAAGTAATCGGTGTTACACGTTTCTTAGAGATGGATAAAGCCGAGTATCGTGCAATAATAAAACATTTTTGATGCCAAGATGGAAACTGAAGGAAGTTCATAAGGATTCTGCACCAGTATTCGAGACTATTTATTACTAGATAAATGAATTGAAGCGTGGCTGTACGAGCATTACAGGTGCTGCACCTTCAGAGAACCTGATTGAGATTTCTTCTGAAAAAATAGTCGATAAAATTCATGGTATAGTGATAGAGGGTCATCGCATTAAGCTTTATGCGATTGATGAGATGGTAGGCATTTCAAATGAAGAGGTACATAATATTCTGCATGAAGTTCTAAAAATTGAAAAGCCGATAGGTGGTACGTTCGTTGACTTCAGACCAAAAACACACTAGAAAGGATATTTTAAAATGATGTGTAGGGGATCCACTAGTACATTCTGGAGACAAATCGGCTGTCAAAACAGTGGGTTAGCGAAGGTGAGAATGCACCGAAAAAAGCGAAAACAGTTTTATTGTCGGCAAAAGTGATGGCAACTGTTTTTTGAGCCTCACAGGGTATTACCATGATTGACTATTTGGAAAAAAGTAAAACCGTAACTGACTCTTATTATGCAACGGTATTCGTCGGTTTGCACGGTGAGTTAAAGCAAAAACGACCAAGATTCGCTCCGCAAAAAAGTGCTCTTTCACTAAGACGATACGTCTGCTTACACATCGACCGTGGCAATGGCAGAAGTGCACGAGGTGGGCTTCGAAATAGTTTCCCACCCACCCTATTCCCCAGATTTGTATCCCTAGTGACTTTTTTGTTACCTAACCGAAAAATTAACTCAGGGTAAGAAATTATCGTCGTATTATGCATGTTCGATACAATTTTTTATGTTTAACTTTTACAACCAGATTCACGAAAATGTTCTAAAACGCGATCATCTTGTTCTGGAATTAAAAACTTCTACGAATATTATCAAAGAACCGTTTTCATAGGAAAATTTCAAAAAAATATCGGGAAATATGACCTTAGAAGAGGTAGAACAATTAATAGTTTTTACACTGAAAAAAATATTTACGTGGATAATCTTAAGTCTTTTTATAACCATCGATTTATTCATATAATATATAATAATATAATACATATTTTATTTAAACCTTCAAACCTTCGTGTAAATTTTCATAAAATTATGTAAACAAAAGGGCACATAGATATGTGGAATATACTACAGAGAAATATGAAATTAAATCAATATATTTATGCAAAATTTCACAGGAATACTTTAAATTTAAAATATGTAAATTATGTTTTGTCATGTGACCGAGCAAAGGAATGGAAAAATTAGACTACACCAGTAATATCGTTACTTATTGACATAACAGTATAGACAAAATTAAAAGACACTTACACACAACTCACTTACTTGGCGCTCAACCAAATCATTCAATTTTTCAATCTGTACGTTCTCAAATAAAGATAAAAAATTTATCATCATTAATAGGATAACAGTGTGGATAACTAATCATAAACTGATAAATAAGTTTGGAAATATTTTCTTTGAAGTATAGTTCCACCATTTGGATGACGTAACTACATAAAGCACAACTTATAATTTAAAATATGTTGTGTGAAACAGAAAAACTTACCCTTCTTAAGGAGTAAATGTGTGTATGTACATAAATATTTTGAGATACCACCGTCCTTCAAGTCTTAATAGCACCAGCAAGACTAAAGGATCGACGCCGGTCTTAAACAAGAGCTTTGTAGAGACGCGGCTCAGACGAAAATAGATTTAACGGATTATCGGCTCAGTTATACATTTTACAATGCATAGTAAATGTTACATGCTTTTATGTACATTTATACAAAAAGCATTGGAATATCGTAAGGTTAATCAACCGTAAGTTATAATATAGGGATATATAACTTTACCACATATTTTTTAAATTTTTTCCGTAAAAATAAATATTTATGTAAAATTTCATGGAAAATTAAACTAATTTTTCTATGTAGTTTTGCATACATTTTTTTTTACAGAGCAGAATATTAAAAAATTTTTTTCTGGATTTCTGCCGTATCGATCGTGAGAAATCCTCGGAAGTTTTATATCAGAAATATATATTTTTTTGTTTTATCGGTTTCACGATAAAGAAACACAAACGAATATTCTGGTCTTGTACTATCATAACCTCAATTGACTTATAGATACTTTCATCAGTTTAAACCCTCAAAATTTTATAGTTTAATTACTTCTAAACGCCATGCTTACTTTAAAAATAGACTAATATTACGACTGACTAATTGGCGGACGCAAATATGCGGTTCTGCAATAATTACGGAATTTCACTTTCTCTCACTAAAGAACAACTTAACCCACGTATTACAACTCGATATTTTAAATGATACTTTAAGGTGAAATATTAAGTTAAGCAGAGACAGGGTTTCTGTGATACTTACGTACATTCCAAACCCGACATTTTCCTGTACATAGTATTTCTACTAAAATTGCAAATAATGCGAAAAGAAAATTTTTAGGTTCGCCGACTCCATCAACTCTGAAAAGGATGTATAACCGGATATGCTCGAAGCAACTTCTGTAACCCCCTCCTCACTTTTAATCCGTTCTACGTTTGATCATTTATAGTACTTATAATTTGTTTAATACCGTAACCAAAAACTAGGAAAAATTATCAAAATTATTAAAATTATACAAAATTTAACACCCCTCACTCCACTTTTACCCCCTTTAGCTGTAGCTTCTTTCCTGTTTCAACTATTAGGGGGAGCAGATTTAACATCGGCATGTCATTTTATTCGAGAAGTACCACGCGAAGTCGTACTAATATACGGACAGATTGAATAAAATTGGAGAGTATAATTTTCGTAATTCTGAACGTGAAATTTCCTGGGGGAAGTAAAAATCTAAATATCAAAAATTTTAAATTTTGACATTTAAAGAGCGTTCAAAATTATAAGATCTAATACTCTTTATTGTTTTGGTATTGTTTGTGATATTTCATATTGAAGAATTAGCCCTGGAATCCTAATATTAACGGATTTGTGACATAACTTACGTTACAGCCCCATTAAGGTAGATTTGACAACATTCTAGTATTAAATATTTTAACATCGTCTATCTATAAATATTATTTGCTTTGCTGTAAGTATATATACAAATGTGACGAATGGAATAACTGATAGTGTACCCAGCCATAAGTGACTGTACCAAGATTATCGAAATAATAATTATAAAACAGTCATTTATTATATATTCTTATTTATGATTTTTTACAACTAAGAAAAAATATATGAAATACTCTATGATATATAGGAAAATATCTCTGAGAAATTGCCGACCGTACATCTTAACAAACATCATCATCTCTACATGTGTCTTTAGGGAAACACAGGCCTGTAGGCCCCGTTCCCCATTTTATTTTACGACTTCAATCCATAACCTTGACGCGAACAAGTGTACTATACCTACCGGCTTGATACAACACTGACACAGTTCGTTCCCCCTTTGTGGCTAATATGTATTTCGTCGCGCTATTCGTCACCGTGTGTATGTCCTATCCTCTTTATACAAGGCACATCGTAAACTTATCAATACTACGTCCGCCGCCCCTGACAGAAACGGTGTTGCCGGCGTTGGATACCTTCCTTGTTTTTCTACGGGTATTTTGTGAATTAGGTTAAGGATTTTGATGATTCGCGTAAATAAGATGATTATTTGGTTCTTTGTTGTAAATTGATTTAATTATTTCTAGGTTAAGGTAGGTCATAGTATATAGCAAATTTGAAATTTATTCAGGGAGGTCGAAAAATAAAGTAAATACGTAGTAGGAAAGACTGTATTTTCTGGGTAATGGTTCAGATTTGAATCAGTCTATTACCGTAATCTTTCAACTCACTAGAATATATTTATAGTCTAGGTAGAACTCCTCTGGATGATTTTTTAAATACACATCTCCGTATGTACAGTATGTTAAGTAGAAACATATCCGCGATCGTTCATTTTTGGTAGATGCGATTCTAGCGATTCGGCAAAAAATCGATAGAGGGAACCTTTGTCTACGACGCACTTTAGTAAAAGTATCAGTCGATTCCAAACTTTCGCCGAAATCACGTAAAATCCAAAATGAGTCACTTATTTGCGCCTCGAAACGAGGCAATCTTTCTTTGTTCCCATCCAAGGGGGTCTAAAATGAGACATTCCGCGGTCGCTAAATATATTAAAAAGTCGGTGTTGTTTGTGAAGAAGTGAGTAAATCATTTTAATGCGACGAAGATCGTCAAAAACTTGCCAGAAAGTCGAGAAACGAATCATGTCCTTGTTTTCACGGACCCGAAATTGACGCTTTCTTGACTTCGACAACATCTTCGTGCTCATGATGTTAAATTCCAAAGCACATTAAAGAAACCTTTGCTGAGCGAAAATCACGTAGGAAGCGGCTCGCTTGGGCCCACGATAAGATACTAGAGTGGCCCTCACAAACGCCGGACGCGAACCCTGTTGAAAATGTTTGGTCTCTTGTAAAGAGAAACCTGAGAGGAAAGACTCTAAGGACTTTAACTCAGTTGTCTCGCGAGATTCGAAAAATTTGCAGAAAGTATGCAAAAAATCTCGTCCACAGCATGCGTTGAAGATGCCAGGCGATTGATTATTGATGCAGAAGGCGATTGGCGGTCACGTTCTTACTTGACAGACTGTTTATAACTTGAGAACGAATAATGTAATTTTCATGCAGTTTTCTTTCACATGTAGGTATATAATCTCTTCAGCTTTTCCACTATATCTGATTGAAATTGGTTTAGACGAAACGGAAAAATCTGGAAAATAATTTAAAAGAATTTTCTTTTCAACGTCATTAAAACTGTTTTTTTTTGTTGTGGCGCTATTTTCAAAATTTACTAAAATCGCACATACAATTAATTAAATATGATATATATGACGGAACGTCAAAGGTGACTTTATACTTAACAGGCAATCATAGAAAACTGCATAAGCACCTCCTATCACAAATACTTGTATATATGATAAAGCGTCGGGAAACGTGGGTTAGTAGTAGGTGGGCAATAAGACTTTCCTCACTTTTTTATCTACTCTACATTTCAGTGATCTAAATTGTTTAGACCACAAAACGATAATAATAATTTCTAGTTCTAGGAGATCGTAGTAATAACCACAATGTGAACAAAAAGTACAATCGCCAGATTTGGATAAATTGCATTTATTAGTTTTTTACATTGTATTATTTTTCTATAAATGGAGCTTTGTGTTGCAAAATTCAGTTTTTGGCAAAAAATAACCGTCCAAGTGCAAGTCGGACTTGCGCAATTAGCGTTCCGTGCCTAGATTGCTTTTAAAATAAAAATTTTTGTTACGGAGGTATAAAATGATCAATCTTTTCATAAAACACACCCCAAATAAGCTTTCAACAAAGTTCTTTTTCCGATCTATACTGAAAACTGTTGACCTTGAAATTTTAATTTTTTTTATATACCAGATCGATTATTAAAAGTGATGAACTCGTGATAATTTTCGTTCAATTTACACCCTGTGAAGAATATTTCAGAATTTTTTCAAAATTTTTTGCTCAGTACTTTTCGAGATAAGCGGGGAACAGTGATTTTTCGCATTTTTTTAAAAATAATACAAATAGAAGTGTGCGCAAGTATTACATTATATATATTTTTGAACTCGTGTTTTAACAAGCTTTCATTTGACATCCCACTCGATGACCTGTTTTTTTACTTCCGATTTCACCTCCGAAAACTAATTCCTTAGGTTAAAATTTAACTTTCAAAACTACTCGGCTCTGATGAGACCATCAATTCCTATATTAGTACCAAATTTCAACTTTCTATGTTAGATAGTTTTGGAGAAAATCGGGTGTGACAGACGGACAGACATACACCGTTTGAAACACTAAAAACGTTCAAAATCAATTGATCAGGTTTATTCTTACTGAAATTTAGAAATTTTGTCCCACTTTTCTGAAATTTTCAAGAAATTTTGAGATGCGTTTCAATTTTCCAGATAGTTTTGGAGAAAATCGGGTGTGACAGACGGACAGACAGACACCGTTTGAAACACTAAAAACGTTCAAAATCAATTAATCAGGTTTATTCTTACTGAAATTTAGAAATTTTGTCCCACCTTTCTGAAATTTTCAAGAAATTTTGAGATGCGTTTCAATTTTCCAAATATACTGACAAATTCGCTGTTGGTTAAGGAAAAACAAAAGTTACATTTGAACTCTTAAGCTGTGAAGAAGACGTGTTATAATATGTGGAAAGATTAAATATTATTGACGATCACCAATATGGCTTTTGGAAGATATGATCAATATGAGATCTCTTAACTTGATCACGCATCTTTTAGACAACTCAATTAAATATTATGGAGCCTCTAGCCGTTGTACTTGATATATTTAATGCATTCGCCATGTTTGCGATGATAGATTGTTGACTAAGATTCACTCTTACGAGAGTCTGAAGGGGATCGTTCAACACCTTTACTGGATCGGTATACTCCCGGATTCAGAATACGGTATTCCACCCTTAACGATCGACTGGAAAAGACCAACAATTCACCCTACTGCTTTGTGTAACATGGGCGCTAAATATCAGAAAGGAGGAACATTGTACAACTTCACAAAGACACCCTACAAATTCTGTTTTAAGTTACTAATAATCACTACACCAAACACTATTTGACTGGCATTTGGCTACCCACATGTGCAGAATCAGTAGCGATGATTGACTGAATAATCGTTCCTGATGATGCTAACATGATTAGCAAAACGCGCGTTGAATACGAGTGCAAAAATAAAGTGTTTGGTGCAGTGGTGATAACTATAATTTAGTGTCATTGTGCTAAAAATTCCAACGTAATAGTAACAATGGGTCTGACGATAAACACGGAAAAAACAAAATTTATGGTCGTAATGCCAATTATTCCTCGAAGGAAAACAAATAGAACGTGTAGAAAAGTACACATATTTAGGCACCTATATCACATTGACCAAGACACTGAAATTAAAACCAGAATATAGGTTGAAAGAAAATCATTTTTAAAATTCCGGACGATGTTCTGCAACAGAAACTTATCCCCCGCTATAAGATTGCATTTCCTGGAATGTTACGTGTGGTCCCAAATTTTGTATGGAGCAATACACTACTAAGAAACTAGAAATATTTGTAGTGAAATGCGGCTCTATTTAAGAATATTAAAAATCCTAGGGACAGCCAGAATCACTAAGGGCCAAGACCAAGACAGAAAGCTCTTGACAATGATAAAAGTACAAAAAAACATCCTACTTGGGCTATGTACTCAGAAGCTATCTATTGAATACACCCTCTGTCCTATAAAAAGCCACTCTCATCACTATAACAAGTCATCTAATGGAAAAAAAAACGGTCAAGTGCAAGTTAAACTTGCGCAATTGGTGTTCCGTACGTTGATTGCTTTTAAAATAAAAATGTTGTAACAGAAGTATAAAATGATCAGTGACTTCACAAAACACACCCCAAATGAGTTTTCAACAAAGTTTATTTCCAATCTTTACTGAAAATTGATGACCTTGAAATTTCTGTTTTTTTATATATATCAGATAAATTATTGCAGGTCATGCACTCGTTGATAATTTTCGTTCAATCTACACCCCGTGGAGAATATTCCAGAATTTTTTCAAAATTTTTTGATAAGTACTTTTCGAGATAAGGCGGGTGGACAGCGATTTTTTTAAAAATAATACAAAGAAAAGTGCGCGCAAGTATTACATTATATATATATATATATATATATATATATATATATATATATATATATATATATATATATATATATATATATATATATATATTTTACTCGTGTTTTCACAAGCTTTCATTTGACACCACACTCGATTACCTAGTAAAAAAATTTTTTTTTCACTTCCGATTTCACCCCCCAAAACTAACCCCTTAAGTCAAAATTTAACTTTCAAAACTACATGGCTCTGATGAGGCCATCAATTCCTATATTATTACCAAATTTCAACTTTCTATGACAAATAGTTTCGGAGAAAATCGGGTGTGACAGACGGACAGACAGACACCGAAGTGATCTTATAAGTGTTCCGTACGGAACACTAAAAAAATGTTTTTAAAACAGTTGTCACAACACTAATGAAGGTCGTCGTTTTGAACAAAAAAAAGATAAAAAGATATAAGCGCTAGCGCTAATAATTTCCTGCTTTTTCACAAAGTTTACTCTGTTTTTGGACAGAGGGTATATGAAAAGCCTGAGTTTCCACAAAAGGAAGTTTATGGAAAGGGAGATGCTTTAGCTCGCACACTAAAGGGAAATAATATTTTATTTGTATAGAGGGTAAAACTAAAATAAGTACAATAAAATAGGGCAACCCAAAATATTTTTCGACCTTATTGTACGTTTTAACTTACTTCCAATAATTTTTATTTGATTATTGTAAATTTACTTTATGTCACTGTCAGAGAGGATGGTTAAATAGTAATTATTTAAAAATATTGTAGAGTTGCCATAATGAAATTAATATTTTTTTTGCATCGAACACCTAATAACACTTATAGAGCAAAAAAAAATACAATACATAAAAAAAACATCCAGTAGATAATATTTGTCCTGTATTCAAACAAACTAACTATCTAAGTTATAATATAATTTAACTTAAACTAGTTTGAACTAACTGTACAAGTTATCGTCGAGAATTTTTAATAGGGTAGAGAAGTGGACTGAATTATCATTAAATTAGCTATATCTTCGAAACCCCTGGATCTAGTTGATGTCAAACTTGATAATATTGTTTTATTTTGTATGTTACATAAAATGGTGCCTAGCTTTAGCCCTTCTAAATTTTCACTGTATTTATATAATCAATATCACTCGTGTTTTTTTTGGAGACTCTGTATGTCTCCATATGACACGATGTATTTGAATTCCTCGTACAAAGCTTTTTCAGTGAATAAATCATAATAAATAGTCATTTATTTCTGAGCATTTTTATGACAAGTACCAAATAATCGCAAAACACATCCTGGAAAATACTGCCATATTTTCCTAAACAATTTTCTGACGGTTATACAAAAAAAAAATAAGCATGATTTTCACCCTAAAAGTTGCGGCTTCGCCATCACACCCTGAATGTTTCTCACAGCGAAATATCCCAGAAAAAAGGTTTCGTTGGGGGATATTTTAATGCGGAATATTCATTCATTAACGATTGATTCTCGGTTCATCAAATTTCCATTGCTGGAAATTACAGCGTTCCTGCACAGCTACAACTGCGGTTTGAATCATTTTAAATTCTATGCAAAGGAAAAGAATGGTATTGTATATTTGGCTCCACTAGTAGTTTTTTTTTTTAAATAACATACAGTCTATTATAGATTGGAGTCAGGATTTAGATTTCGAGATTGTCCTATATAAGGTAAATAACACGGGCATATTTGGACGGTATTTGCCTTCACCAAATTTACATCATAAAACTTATCAGTGGAGTATAATGCAACATCATTAGTTAGTATTTAGGCTCTAGAACATTCTTTGGAATAATATGTAGATAAAGTTGTTATAATGTTCTAGGTGAAAAACGGTCAAGATCAACACTGTTTTTACAAAGTTTTTTGAACATTTAATCACTGGTAAATCAACACCGTTTTAGAACATTCAGCTCACATATCAGACGGGATTATTATATTGTTTTATTAGTCAAAATGCAAAATTTTCGCAGAGCTCTAGAACATTCTGCTCACCAATCAGGCGAATTTAATACATTTTTGAAGTTTCTACAATTTTTTATGAGGAAATTATGTAAATACACCATTCTTACAAAGTTTTGGAACATCCTATTTATAAATAAAACGAAATACGTAGTTTTTAGGAAGCTCTAGGTGAAACAGAATTAACATTTTTATGAAATCCTAGAACTCACAAGATAAACAAAAGATTTTTACATATTCTATGTGGAAATTAGTTAAAACACAATTTTACGAAGCTCTAGAACCACCCCTTTAAAACTTCTAAGACATCCTGCATTATTGTTGCGTAATTATATACAATTTACTTAATTTATTCCTAGAAATAAAAAGCATTGTGCGTGTTCTATGTTACCAACACAACGGTCGGACTCTGCCATATCGCCAAAATCGCTGTATTCTACTTATTTCTATTGTTTGGTATTCTCAATATAAATACCGAGTTTCTTTACACGAAATAACCCTAAATAAATATAAATTCCAAGGTTGGGCGTAAGATACTCGAGGGAAAAGATAGCGGGCTGGTCCATTTTTTCTCTTTAGACAATATTGTACAGTCGCATCTGAATCTCTAACACTAGTCATACATTTTAAAACTTCTGATATCAGGCTTACGTAATCATTTAGTCATTGTTAATATGGCGTATCGGAAAAAAAACGAAGGAAATGAAAGGAAAAAAACTGTTTTTTTTTTTACATATTTCCGAAAACTAACCTAATTTTTCAGTATTTTCAAATGACTTAAAAGTTAAATTATATAAGTAGGTCTTAATGTAACTGATTGTGCCTGTCTTGTCGTCCCTGAAGACTTAGGGTTAAGCGTTGAGTTTGTAACAGCTGATATGTTACATTTTAGGGATATTCGTTTGGTCTGCTATTTTTACTATGTGCAGCTTGTACCACAAAGCCAAGATTCCCATCTTACTTTTGAATACTCGTTCAGTATGTACGCAGGCTGCGAAATGTAAATTATACATTAGGTCAATCACATCCTTTTTAACCAATTTAATTAGGACGTCTCGTATTTGTGTATTAATGTAATGTCGTAAAATAAGACAGATAAAATACTTTTTCGTTTATTCGAGAGATGAACTTGAAAGTTGTGATTCATTGCCGTTTAAATTAAGACGAACTCTTTAGGCATCCGACGCGCGTAATGACTAGTGAAAAATAAGATGAGAATCCCGGCCACATACTCTAAGCAGCTTCTACAAAGAAGTTGACAAGTTAGACAGAGGACCAATAGATAGAGGCCGATATTTCAGCAATCTGCAAAAGCAAGTGTCTTGCTTCGTTTTACTATATCTGTAGTATTATAGAAAAAAAAGAACACACCTAACCTGCCACTCCTACTAAACCAAACAATAATAATTCGTCAAATGGCAAATACAAATTAAAATATTTGTTTTATAATATCGATTTCCTGTTATCTAATGGGTATATACTACATCATTTTTAACAACCCCTAAACTTATACAAAAATAGGCGCGATTGTCTGTTTAGAACAAAAATATCATACCTTGTGCACATACGCATGCGAGGGGCAAAATTTACGTAATGCATAACTACGGAAAAACTGCCTGCTTATATCTAAGGCAGTTTAGTAGTGCTTTTCTTTTTGTTCTTGAAAAACTAAAATTAAACATCAAGATTTGCAATTTTAGTTGGAATGTTAAAAATATTAAATAAAACGAAAGTTATTAGTACTCGTGAAATCAACTTTCAAACGTATATTTGTGCCGATTATTGTAAACACTTTTAGCCTTCTCCCAGATTCCGACACAAAGAGCTTATAGCAACAAAAGCAGGCAAAACAAACACCCTTTTTGTTACCATGTGTTGTAGGCAATGTTTCTGTTGTGTCGTTTAGTTCATGCGTGATGTTAGAAACAAACTACGACTAAAGTTAAAATTTCAGCACAATATTTTTTAGTCAAATTTAGAATAAATACTATAAAATTCTATTTACCTATATTTTACGAAAATAGGGTCGACGATCTGGCAACAGCGCCGAAACACCACGTTCGGTGTGTACGAGAATTCCTCTTTTTCTATCGGGTGAAACAGTTGAACTTTTTAAACAGCGTGTAGAGTCACCTTAAAAACCACCTTGCTTTAGTTTTGGTTTTACCGGTAAAGATCAGATACGGAATCTATCGGTCTCGAAGTTGTTTTTTCGTAGTGCACGTTGGATGTTTCATTGTTATTTGAATTTTTAACTGTTGATTTTGTTCGTTAAATCGTTATTTTAAAATTAATGTGTTTATTTTTTGTTTGAATTGTTATTGGCTTTAGAAGGATTACAAAGTTTATTTGCTGTAAGTAACGGGTGCATTTTAAATTTAAAAAAATACTGAAAAATACTAGAATTAGTTTTGCAAAAAAAACATTACTCCTGTGAGATCGGACTGATATTTCACAAATCTAGTTACAGCTTTTTTGTTTTTGTATGAAAATAATTGATTGTAAATTAAGTATAAAGTTAATTTTTTTAGCTTCTATACTATAGTTAGTACGAAAAGACGAGTAATATGTGGCGTAAAGTTAAGCTAAAGTTCTCAAGTTATTAAGTAAGTAATAACACACGTGTTCTTTATCCGACACTTGCCATCCCCCTTATAAAATACATTTAAAATTCAAATTTTTCTCATTCACAAACCTAGCATTTTTTGGTATGTATTTCTTTTTGTTTGGATTATAACATAAGGTCATATAAATGGGTGTAGACTTGCTTCGAACCTTAAAATTTCAGTTTAAGAACATAAAAATAAACTAGTATAGGGAAACTAGTCTTTTGTGTATGCTATAGGTTCGGTGTTTGCTATTCGGCCCGGTACTGAACCATCTGCCGTACACTATAGGGGTGCAAAATTTGACCTGGTCGACATCTACGCTATAATAAAATTGTGGATGATTTTTACTCATTTTTAGTGATTTTTAAAAGTTGCATTAAGTGGCATATATTAACTACTAATGTGATTATTGTAAAAAAGTTAAATAAGGAAGTGTAATTTCAAATGTATATTAAACATGAAAATTTTGGTAAAATTTCGATATGCGGGCTTTTCAGAAAAAGGGACGTTTTTTTTGGCATAGGCCTAATTTAAAAAAATCGAGGAGAGACCGTTTTTGCTAACCTGAACTAACCTTAGTCTCCGGTCACTAATATAGCACGTACATTATTTTTTCATATTAAGGTAGGACTTTTTTTTCATTATTTAATGTATTTTGTAATTACTAATTGTTGAGTTCAGGTTAGTTCAAGTTAGCAAAAACGTCCTCCCCCCGATTTTTTCTCGGAAGTTTTTTAAAATTAGGCGATTTTAAGCCTATTTTAAAAAACCTCCCATTTTCTGAAAAAGCCGTGTGGCGAAATTTTACCAAAATTTTCACCTACTGAAAATTCATTTTTAGTGTTTCGTACGGAACACTTATAAGATCACCTCGGAGTCCTTCCGTCTGTCACACCCGATTTTCTCCGAAACTACTCGTATTTGACATAGAAAGTTGAAATTTGGTACTACTATAGAAATTGATGGCCTCATCGGAGCCGTGTAGTTTTTAAAGTTAAATTTTGACTTAAGGGGTTAGTTTTGTGGATGAAATCGGAAATGACAAAAAAATTTTTTACTGGGTCATCTAGTGGAGTGTCAAATGAAAGCTTGTAAAAACACGAGTTCAAAAATATATATAATATAATACTTGCGCACACTTCTCTTTGTATTATTTTTAAAAAATCGCGAAAAATCGCTGTCCCCCCCTTATCTCGAAAAGTACTAATCAAAAAATTTTTGAAAAAATTCTGGAATATTCTCCACGGGGTGTAGATTGAACGAAAATTATTACGAGTTCATTACCTCTAATAATTTATCTGGTGTATAAAAAAAATCAAAAACTTCAAGGTCATTAGTTTTCAGTAAAGGTCGTAAACAAACTTTGTTGAAAACTCATTTGAGGTTTGTTTTTTTAAATCATTGATCATTTTATACCTCCATAACAAAAAATTTTATTTTCAAAGCAATCAGCGTACGGAACACTAATTGCGCAAGTTCAACTTGCACTTGACCGGTTATTTTTAAATAAAACTTATTCTTTTCCTTCTTTTGATATTCGAGAGAGGAATACAACAGGCTGAGGAATAAGAAGTATATAGGCCTAAATAAAAGGATGTGATTGTCTAGGTATTTTTAGTTAATACCCAAGGAGTACCATAGTGGCGTGCCATAACTTTTTTAGGTGTGATGTATGAAATAATTTTGTTACATGCACACACTTACTTGTTCCTTTTTGTTTATACCCTTAGGAGTTCTATCGATATTGGCATAGACAAGAGAATTATCTTATTACTTCCTATGCGACTACGTAACTCAATGTAAATTTTAGACAGCCAAAGTAGTGGGCAGCGTGAGCCGCAAGAGCATCCCTGGGAGAATAGCTACAACAGAGGCGGCGCGAGCACGGTGTGTAAAACTTGCCTGAAGCTAATAAAATATGCGCCTTTGAAGTTCTCAAGTCTTCTAAGAATTTTAATTTCCTGCAGCGGCCATTTGAGCTAACAGTTTATATAACATAATTCTTTAGTTTATGATATAGTTTTCTGGCAGGTATTGATGTTCTAATTGTTACTTAATTAAGCAAAAAATGCAAATTATTCTGCATTACTTGAAAAATTTACATAAAATTTAAATCAAGAGAAATAAAGTTTTAGTTTCTAAATAGAGTTCTTAAAATCGAACATTTTTTTTCTTTTACAGGTGTTCGAGATTAGATACGAGGGTTGTATAATAAGAATAAAACATTTTTATGTGTAAAATTTATTTTATTTTTCAACATAGTTTCCTTTGAGCTCGAAATACTTAGTTCAACGTTCTTCTGTCTTTTCTATCCCATCTAAAAAATACGATTTTTCGAATTCCCCAAATAAGCGTTTGTTTCAGCAATCACCTCATCGTTTGAGCCAAATTTTTGTCCGCTGGACCATTTTTTCATATTCAGAAATAGGAAATAATCGCTGGGGGCTAGATATGACGAATATGGTGCATGCGGACGCAATTCGTGTCCATTTCTTTTTTTACAATAGTAATGCACTAAAAGTAATGTAAATTGTGTGGAGAAATTGTTTTTTATTTAAATAACTAATTAACTTCCAAAATGACGAAACGAAAAAAAACCATAATTTTGTACTAGAATTATAGGTGAAAGATGTTGATCAACAATGTTACTTAGATGCTAAGGTTTTGTAGTTCACGTTGATATTAGCTGAAAAAAAAAAGAATTGTTACAAAAGTTACTAGACTTTCAAGCATAATTTATGAAAAAACTTTTTTTTATGGGTCTAGCACACGTGCTGCAGGGAAGAAGTCCCTAAAGCGCTACAGGAGCGACACGTGTGCGGAAAAAGCGATTCACGTTGTTCTTGAATCGCTGTAAATTGTACTCGGTGGGAAACACAGTCCTGGGCAAATTATTCCAAAGGGATGATGTTCTCCATACAAAAGACTGCTTGGAAACCGTTGTACGAGGAGTAACAAGCTGTACCTCATACGGATGTGAAGTATTAGCGCGACGTGTACTTCTAACATGCACCGCTCTGGGAGGAATTAAGCAGGCCACATCCTTCGAACACTTTCCACGAAAATATTTGTAGAATAGGCTCAAGTCGCCAACCGCTCTTCGATGTTCCAGCGAATCAAGGCCGCCGGTTAGTTCCGGGTCTCCAATCAGACGAACAGCTCTTCTTTGGATAGAATCCAACAAATGCAGTGTATGTTTGAGAGCGGAGCCACAAACATGGTAGCACTATTCCATAGTTGGTCGAATTTGAGCTTTGTAAAGAATTAACAGTTGTTGTGGAGTGTAAAGCTTTCTGGTTCGAAATAATATTCCCAACTCTTGATAAGCTCTCCTTGCTATGCCTGCAACATGCTCATGCCAGGACATATTAGCTCCCAAATTAACGCCCAACAAATTGAGTGACGATGTTAGAGGAATGGAGTGCCCCGAGATAACTATGTCGGATTCAGCAACGTTCACTTTTTTAAAAAAAAACTGCCGCCTGGGTTTTTGTAGCGTTAAATTCCACTTCGTTACTGTCACCCCAAGATAAAATTTCTTCCAGATCTTTGCAGATATTCGTTTGCGTAGCTGATGTCCGAGCGTTCAAAGTGAATGAAGATATAAGCGCACTGTCATCTGCAAAGCTGTAGATTGGATTCTCGGTCTTTTCCAGCAGATCGTTAATATAAATAAGGAAAAGAGTAGGAGACAGTATGGCGCATTGAGGTACACCGGCGTTGATAGTGAAGGTGTTAGAAAGAAATCCGTCGACTGCCACTCATAAAGAACGCTCTCTGAGGAAACATGAGAGCCACAAAAAGAACTTTTAAGGCATACCATAATAGCGTAGCTTAGCCAGCAGCCCATCGTGCCAAACACGGTCGAATGTCAAGAGCAATCGCTCGAGATTCTCCAAAGTGTTCAATTGCGTTGTTCTAAACGTGTGTTACATAAGTCAGAAGATCTCCTGTTGATCTATTTTTACGAAAGATATCGATACTAATGTTGAATCCTTCAAAAACATTTTAGAAGATGCTGATTGATAGCCTTTTCCATGACTTTCGATATTATTGAAAGCAGTGCGATTGGTCGGTAGTTATTTGGCAAGGTCTTCTTGCCTTTTTAGGTATCGGCTGAACTGTGGCACATTTCCAGCAGGAAGGAAATATTCCCTTTCTGTAAGCTAGGTTGAAAAGTCTTCAGAAAACTGGTGTTAGTTCCCTCTCACAGTTTTTGAGATCTATGGTAGGTATTCCGTCAGCGCCAGAAGCTTTTTTGGTGTCTAGCTTCATTAAAATATGTTTTATGATACGCTGTTTGAAGACAATATCTGGCATCCTTGACTGCACTATGGGAATAGTAGGTGGTGTTTTTCCTTGGAAATCGACAGTAGAATGTGAAGCAAAGAGTTCAGCCAACAAGCTCGCTTTCTCAACATGTGTCGTTGCAATAGAATTATCTAGCCGTGTGAGTGGTGGTATGGTCGATTTAGTGAAATTTTGGCTGACTGCCTTAGCGACTGCCCAAAAGGACCTGGAATTGATGGGACAAGCGAGAAGTTTGTTTCTAATTCGTTGATTGTGTGTCTCCTTGGTTTCGGCGATAATTTCTTTACATCTGTTCCTGGCACGGACAAAGGTGTTTATGGTGTTAGGATTTTCACGCCATTATCGGTAGGCAAGATGTTTAGAAGCAACAGCTTCTTTGCATTTTGGGTCAAACCAAGGCTTGTCGTTGGAAGGGCATTTCTTCGAAAAAGCCTCCATACCGGCCAAAATAACATCGGCGCAGTCAGATGGGTCGTCGGATCGAAAACAAACGTCTAACAAAGGGGAAGTTCAAAAATATTCCATGAGATCTTCCCATTTAGCAGATTTGTAGTGCCAAATCTTTCGCGGTTTGGGCGCCTCTCTGTCTGATTGGTAGGATACTCGATGTCGAAAGTAGTTTATGGTCAGAAGAACCTAACGGCGGATTTACGCTGACCGTGTAAATCTCCGGATTGGTGGTTAAAAACAGATCAAGAAGACTGGCGAACTCTCCGTATAAATACTATAGAACTCCATTGGTAAGAGCGTGTTCAATATAAGTTTGCTATCTTAAAATACCAGTTGACTTCCCACATGTCTTTTTTACAGAACACCCTACTAATTTATATTACTTCAGAACTATGTTTTTATTAACCAGAATGGGGTAATAGCCCAGTCGCCAGGGATTTTGAGCTCTCATTAAATGTTAACAGGCTGCATTTTGACACACAGGTATAGTCCGATCAATGATTCTTTGGATGCACGTCATAAATGTCTGAATATAGTGGAATTTTGCCATGGCGATGACACAAGTGTGCACGCGTGCATTGTCTTGAGAGAGATTTTTTTTCGCCAAATGCTGACGTTTTTCTTTCACAGCATGGTTAAAACGATTCTATAAGTTGGCATAATAATCTCCATTAATCGCTTTGCCCTTTTCAAGGTAATCGACGTGGATTATGCAGCGTGCATCCCAAAACACTGTGGCCATGACTTTGTTGGCCGATAAAGTCACCTTGGCTTCCTTTGGGACCGTTCGCCACTGAAAACCCACTGTTTGGACTGTTCTTTGGTGTGCTGTGATGAATCCATGTTTCTTCAACAGTTATGAATCGACTCTAAAAATCATTCCGATAATACTTTAACATCCTCAAACATTCTTTTAAAGTTGACACACGTTCATGTTTATAGTCAACTAGCCGTGCTCCGCTCGCGTGGACTTGATTCGCTACTATCGTCACTGCTTATTCCTTATGTTACCTAACGTAATAAAATATCTGCCATTATTTCCCCTTATCTCCCATTATTTCTCCTTATCTCTACATAATTTCCATTATCTAGGCTTATCTCTGCTCATCTCCCATTATTTCTCCTGATCTCCCATTATTTCCTCTTATCTCCCATTATTTATATTTGTCTCCCATTATCTCACCTTATCTCCCATTATCTAGGCTTATATCGAATTATATAGAACATATGTATAAATTTATAAAAACACGTAAATCGGATAAGTGGTTCTTAAGTGATAAGCGCACTAACGGACTGACAGTGAGACGTTGCATTTTATATATATTATATTCTTTGCTACATCATATTGTTCCATTTTTAATGCTTTAGGCAGTGTATTGCAAGAGAACGCGCTAACGGTAACCTTTTTTCCGACTTGATTCACTATTATCGTCACTCTTTATTCTTTATGTTACCTAACGCAACAAAATATACCCTATAACCTGGCCAGAGAACATATGTATGTTTTAAAAAAAAGCACGTAAATCGGATAAGTGGTTCTCCAGTGATAAGCGCACTAACGGACATGCAGACAGACAGAGAGAGAGAGACGTTGCATTTTATATATATTTTAGATAGAAGATTATAGATAACCTGGCCAGAGAATAAATGTATGAATTAAAAAAGAAACACGTAAATCAGATAAGTGGTTCTCGAGTGATAAGAGCACTAACGGACAGACAGTGAGACGTTGCATTTTATATATATTATATTCTTTGCTACATGATATTGTTCCATTTTTAATGCTTTAGGCAGTGTATTGCAAGAGAACGCGCTAGCGGAAAACTTTTCGGTGACTTGATTCACTATTATCGTCACTGCTTATTCTTTATGTCACCTAACGTAATAAAATATATCCTATAACCTGGACAGAGAACATATGTATGTTTAAAAAAAAAAGCTCGTAAATCGGATAAGTGGTTCTTCAGTGATAAACGCATTAACGGACAGACAGACAGACAGAGATACGTTGCATTTTATATATATTATAGATGTAATAAAATATATATCTATATCTCGGTCCGAGAACATATGTATGAATTTAAAAAATCATGTAAATCGGATAAGTGGTTCTCGAGGGATAAGCGCACTAACGGACAGACAGACAGAGAGACGTTGCATTTTATATATATTATAGATATAGATTATTATTATTATTATTACAAAAAGTTCTTCTTTCTCACATTTGATCAATGTGGTTCCATGTTTGGCTGACGGGCCAAAACCAAGTCAGCACAAACGCTATTACCATTCCGTATTAAGGAATGACCTGACAATGTTACATGTTTTCAAAATCACTGACTTCTGAATGTTTCTGTGTATGTCCGTGTTGAGTCCCAATTGCACTAAATGTGGTGTGAATGTTATTGGTGTAAGTTATTATTATTATTATTTATTTCAAAAAGTTCTTCTTTCTCACATTTGATCAATGTGGTTCCATGTTTGGCTGACGGGCCAAAACCAAGTCAGCACAAACGCTATTACCATTATGTATTAAGGAATGACCTGACAATGTTACATGTTTTCAAAATCACTGACTTCTGAATGTTTTTGTGTATGTTTGTGTTGAGTCCTAATTGTACTAAATGTGGTGTGAATGTTATTGGTGTAAGGCCTGTGGCTGATATAATGAGGGGGACAATGATGACTTTTTCTTGTTTCCATAGCCTTTTTATTTCCGTAGCAAGGTCTGTGTATTTGGAAATTTTTTCTGTGTATTTCGTTTGGATGTTTGTGTCGTTGGGGACCGCTATGTCAATTAGATAGGTGACTTTTCCTTTTTTGCACTGAAAAGTAATATCGGGTCTATTGGCGGAGACTGTTTTATCTGTATGGATACTGATGTCCCAGTAGAGCTTGTAATCTTCATTTTCAAGTATGGATGTTGGCATGTATTTGTAGTAGGGATCTGTGTTTTCTATGAGTTTGTATGTTGTGGCTAGTGCTTGGTGAACTACTTTGGCAGCTGAATCATGCCTGGCTGTGTACTCTGTTCCGGCCAATATTCTACATCCGCTCGTTATGTGTTCGATCGTTTCTTTCTGCTGGTGGCATTTCCTACATCTGTCCTCTGCAATAGTCGGGTCTTTGATGATATGCTTTTGGTAGTTTCTGGTTAATATGATTTTATCCTGGATGGCAAGTAAGAAGCCTTCTGTTTCAGGAAATAGCTGCCCATCCTGTAACCAGGTGTATGATTGTTTTTTATTTACGTGGTCTTGTTCTATGTGGTATCTGTGTTTTCCGTGGAGTGTTTTCTCTGACCACGTTTTCATCTTTTCCTGTTGTAATTGGGTGTGACTGTGTGTGTCTGCTGAGTGGTCTGCCCGGGATAAGTCGAGAGGTGTGTAGTTTTTGTCTGCTTTCACTGTCGTTGTGTGGAGGCTGGTTTGCTTGCTGTGAAAGAATCTCCTAAGTGCTTGTATTTGTTTTGTGTGTAATGATCTGATGTCTATAATTCCTCTTCCTCCTGCCTTCCTCTCGATGGTAAGTCTTTCTTTGCATGCGTTGGGGTGTAATTTCCTGTATTTGGTGAATTGAGATCGTATAAGGATGTGAATATTTTCTATGTCTGTTTGTGACCATTTGATGATACCAAATGAATATGTGAGTATAGGTATAGCGAACGTGTTGATTATTATTATTATTATTATTATTATTATTATTATATAACCTGGCCAAAGAATATATGTATGAATTTAAAAAAAGATACGTAAATCGTATAAGTGGTTCTCGTGTGATAAACGCACTAATGGACAGACAGACAGACAAAGAGACATTACATTTTATATATATTATAGATATTCTCTGCTAGTTAAAATTGTTCCATATTTAATAGTTTAGGCTGTGTATTGCAAGGGAACGCGCTAGCGGCCAACTTTTTTCCGACTTCACTCACTATTATCGTCACTGCTCATTCCTTATGCTACCTATCGTAATAAAATATAGCTTATAACCTGGCCAGAGAATATATGTATGTTTTAGGAAAAAGTACGTAAATCGGATAAGTGGTTCTCCAGTGATAAGCGCACTAACGGACGGACGGACAGACAGACAGGCAGGGCGACGTTGCATTTTATATATATTATAGATTGGGAGCAATCGCAGCACTCATCTTGCAGAAAGTTTTCTCATATCCATATCCTGGATTTTTTCAATCATTTTTGATGTGTTGACTTCATTTGGACGACGTGGACGTTCTTCATCAAAAATGCTTGTACGGCCGCGTTTGAATTCATGTCTGTGTTTTATCTCATCATTCGTTTTCTTTCTCAAAAACAAATATCTTATCATTGCTCGATATTCCGTTTTTTCCATTGTTGTAAAATCACAAAAGATGTTCTATTTAAATGGCTGCCGCTCACAAATTAAATCACGCACCGATTTAAAAATTTGACAAGATTCGTGTGAAGGGTTATGTTTACGAAAAATATAATTTTTTAAATAGTAATAACGCCATCTCTGACCGAGACTAGGTACTTATCATACAACCTTCGCATAACATTAATATCTCTTAATTTGGTGTCTTCTTTGTATAGGCACAATTGCCACCATGAGGTGACCTGTGCTTTTCCTTTGTCATTCTCTATATGTTTGTTAGATATAGATAGACGTCGTATTGACGCATTTGAGATGTAGTGCTGGCGAAGAATGTTACGGATCACTTGGACAGCCCACCGAACAAACATTTCAGTTTTAAAAATAATCAAGCCAACCAATCGTTTAAGCTGCATAACATCAACTCGAGTCTTAAAATTTTTCGGACACATCGCCAGACATAACAACATGGAGAAATTAATTATACAGAGCAAGCCTATAGTAAACGTAGGCGTGGGCGTTCCCCGTCTAGACAGTCAGGTTTAGTCCTAAAACTCACCAACGCATCAATGGGAAATGCCATCAGAATTGCTGAAAATCGGCTCCGTTGGCGCGAAACGGTTTTCAGAATCTTACAAGAACAAAGAAACAATGAAAACTGATGAATGTGATAGTTTGCATATGAGATCACTACACATTACTTGTGATTTTGAAATAAGAAGATATGTTTGTTCCATTCGATCTTACCGTTCAGTACCCATTAATTTTATTATTAATTTTGCATATCTGACAATTCTCTCTTTACCCTTCAGGGATTTCCCTTTATCTGTACACTATTTCCATGTCTATTGTTTTGAGCATTTGCTTCTTTTAATTTGGGTCGGGTTTGCGCTGTGAACACTGATGTAGATGTGATTGTTGTCTTGTAAATTCGAAATTTCATTTCGTCGTAGGTGTTTGTTATACAATATTGCATCGTTTAAGGACGTTATTGTTTTTGTCGTCTTTGCACCTTGATCTCTCACTTCTGTGTTGATATTGCCAAAACTCGATATGTCTTTGCCAACATATTTAAACTCCATTTCTTGTATAATTTTTTCATCATATACAACCTCATGTCCAGAGCTGTCGGTAATTAATATACAACAATTAAAAAAAGAAATTGAATTACTTTGGGTTATTCATTTAGTTTAGTCCAGTTACTGCATAATTATAAATTTTAATTGAAGTAATTGGTGATTATGAATCATGTCTAGGCAGTTGAATTACTTTCGCAGTAATTGAATTACTATCACAAATAGTGGAATTTGTTTTAAAAGCAATAGATTACTTTCATGGTAATCATATTGCTTTTACAGCATTTAAATTAATTTTGCAGTAATTAAATTAGTACCCTGAACGGTACAAACATTCATATATTTAGGACAAAAAAATCGAAATCAAAAAATAATATAAAAGCTGACTTAGATAGAAGGGTCTCGTTAGGTTGGTCTGCGTTCGGAAGGTTATAATCTACATTTAAATTGGACATCCCAAATACAATAAAAGCCAGAGCATTCTATCAATATGTACTGCTGGTACTGACATATCGCACTGAAAAGTGAAAAGTATAATAAATAAACTTCAGGTAACCTAAAGAACAATGAAAAGGAGAATGCTAAATATTAGAGTCGAAGACGATCAGGTGTGATATAATACGAGTGTACGTTAAGGTGGAATTGGGCGGGGCATATCGCAAAGATGAATGATAACAGATAGACACGCTGTATAGTTGAATGGAGCCTAGAGAACACAAAAGATGCAGAGGTAGACCACAGACAAGATGGACGGACGATATAAAAAGATTAGTAGGACACGATTGGATGCAAAAAGCAAACAACAAAACTCGTTGGAGGTAACTTGGAGAGGCTTACATCCGATTATGGATGGAATAAGCTGATGATGATAATGATGATGAATTAAATTAGTCTTGAAATGCAATTACGCCAGGATGAATTTATATCGACCAAAAAGAAATTGTAATTGAATTATTCCAAAAAAAATTGAATTATTGTAAACGTAATTCGATTACCATAAAATAACCTAAGTACTGGTAATTGGTAATTAATTTTTCAATTAACGTTTAGAAGTAATAGTAACAGAATTACTTTTTACAGTACTTAAAGTCAGTTCTACTGCAGTTAGATATTGCCGTACACTTTGCTTTTTGCTGGTGATATTGCAATTCTATTTTTTTACTGTTCTCTTAAGAGAGTAAAGTAACCTCTGAATATTCTCTTTGCCTCTGTCGGCGTCGTTAGCATAGCATAGTATTTTTATTTTTTTTACCTCCCTTGTATAACCTCTAAATTTACGAACTTGTCTAATCATTTCTTCCATTATTAACTGCATTAAAACGTAGAGACCTCAAGCAGTCTCAAATCAACTATTTCCTGTGGGTTTTATGATGTCTTTTTTATCAGTTTAATTCAAAAACCGAATAAAATTACTGTAGAAGTACATTATATAAAATGTAAATACAATTTTATATTTTCGAAGATGAGGTTAATTCATCTGGTATGACAGTTATTAATCAGTTTTATGATAACAGCTACACAATTTCTCAGTGAAACTATATATAAAAAAAAATTACTAAGCAGTCATAGTAAAAATAACCGGCCAAGTGCAAGTCGAAATTGCGCAATTAGTGTTTCGTACGTCGATTGCTTTTTAACAAAAATTTTTTTCCGATCTTTACTGAAAACTGATAGCCTTGAAATTTTTGGTTTTTTTATATACCAGATAAATGCACTCGTAATAATTTTTATTCAATCTACACCCTGGAGAATATTCCAGAATTTTTTCAAAATTTTTTGGTTAGTACTTTTCAAGATAAGGGGGGACAGCGATTTTTTGCAATTTTTAAAATATAATACAAAGAAAAGTGTGCTCACGTATTACATTATATATATTTTTAAACTCGTTTTTCATTAACACCTCACTCGATGACATGGTAATTTTTTTTTCACTTCCGATTTCACCCTCATGATGAGGCCATCAATTTTTTTTTATTGCTCACCTGTCCGCCTCAGTATGGATTTTACCCTTTTTCCATGTCCCAAGGATATCGGCGAGGATGTCGTAATATCCGTCAACGTTGTCTAAGTGCCAAAACATACATTTTTGTATTTCACGGCACCTTTTAAACAACGCGGTAGTACTGCCACGGACGTTATTTGCATTTCTGCAAACAACTACTACCTATAATTCCTATATGTGCCAAATTTCAACTTTCTATGTTAAATAGTCTTCGGAAAATCGGGTTTGTAAAACGGTCAGATAGACACCGAAGAGATCTTATAATATAATAATAAATAAAAATCTTGTTTACTACGGTCATTAATTAAAATTTTTACATTATACAGATACGATAGTTGCCTAGAGACACGATATAATAGATCCATTCCCTCTCTATACTCAATAAAGTTAATTTTGAAGGCAATGACTTCAATCATAGATCCATGATAAAAATATTTCTATTATTCAGACATAAAGTGCGTAAATATATATGCAACACCCGTATATATTTTTATTGGAACTACAGACAAGAATGTCGTGTAATATTAAAGGAGGCTAAGCGAGGTCAAAGGCTAAATATGTCTTATACATTACCAGCATAAAAGATATCTTTATCACAATACTTAAGTAGAATTAAAATTCTTTTCTTTGTAAATAAAGCCATTCTTGTTATATATTTTTTATAAATTATAAATGTTAATGTAGAATGAATAGGAGTTTATATTGCTTTAATTACTAATAATTTTTATAATTTTGTTATGTTAAAGATAAATAGGTGGTAAATAAGTGAAGATTCATGAAATAAGTGTTATTGAGCAGACTATGTCTTAAAAAATGTATTCGCTAAAGCCAATATTTTTAATCCTTCTTTGAAGTCATACTCAAGACTGACATATGTGAGGATTCCCCAACTCCTCCTCCAGGTCTATTCCATAGTCAATTTTGTCACTCTCCTTGAACGGCAAGGTTATATTTTCTAATTTCAGTGACATTTATCATTTTTTACCTGAATTGCTGTTCTTTGAACTGATTTTCAGTATTTATTGTACTCGTATATTCTGTATATTCTGTGGGCATTATAAGTTAATATTTTTACTACGTTTCATGTTAAATCTGTTTACAAACATATTTTACAAGACCTGAGGTCTCACTTAACCGTAGTTAAGATCAGTTAATTTTTTTTTATGGGTCTAGCACATGTACTGCAGGGAAGTTCCTAAAGCGCTCCAGGAGCCGCATGTGTGCGGAAAAAGCGATTCACGTTGTTCTTGAATCAATTTATACAATAATATACAAGACTAACAATATACCATACAAGAATATTAAAATACTTTGCCTCCTCTAGGAGGTCCAGTGCAAGTTGAACTTGCGCAATTAGTGTTTTAAAATAAAATTTTTTGTTACGGGGGTATAAAATGATCAGTGACTTCACAAAAAACACCCCCCCCCCAAATGAGTTCTCAACAAAGTTTATTTCTGATCTTTACTAAAAACTGATGACCTTGAAATTTTTGTTTTTGTTATATATCAAATAAATTATTAAAGGTAATACATTCGTGATAATTTTCATTCAATCTACACCTGTGGAGAATATTCCAGACTTTTTTCAAAATTTTTTGATCAGTACTTTTCGAGAAAAGGGGGTAACGATTTTTCGCGATTTTTTAAAAAAAATAATACGAAGAAAAGTGTGCGCAAGTATTATATTATACATATATATATATATATATATATATATATATATATATATATATATATATATATATATATATATATATATATATTTGAACTCGTGTTTTTACAAGCTTTCATTTGACACCCCACTTGATGATCTAGTAATTTTTTTTTCACTTCCGATCTCACCCCTCAAAAAACTAACCCCTTAAGTCAAAATTTAACTTTCAAAACTACACGACTCTGATGAGGCCACCAATTCCTATATTAGTACCCAATTTAAACTTTCTATGTCAAATAGTTTCGGAGTAAATCGGGTGTGACAGACGGACGGACATACACCGAAGTGATCTTATAAGTGTTTCATACGGAACACTAAAAACAATATTTAGTAATTCTTAAGGTGTTAATGTTGACTAAATTAATAATGAGATTATAATGCTTATTAGTAACTTATTGTTATTAAATATCATGTATTCAGGTCCCAGTATATCATTTTTAGTGTTCCGTACGGAACATTTATTAGATCTCTTCGGTGTCTGTCCGTCTGTCTATCCATCTGTCACAACTGATTTTTTCCAAAACTATTTGACATGGAAAGTTGTAATTTGGCAATAATATAGGAATGGATGGCCCTATCAGAGCCGTGTAGTTTTGAAAGTTAAATTTTGACTTAAAGGGTTAGTTTTGGGGGGTGAAATCGGAAATGAAATTTTTTTTTATCAGTTTATCGAGTAGGGTATTAAATGAGAGCTTGTGAAACCACGAGTTCAAAAATATATATAATGTAATACTTGCGCACAATTTTCTTTGTATTATTTTTAAAAAATTGCCAAAAATCGCTGTGCCTCCTATCTCGAAAAGTACTGATCAAAAAATTTTGATAAAATTCTGGCATATTCTCCACAGGGTGTAGATTGAACGAAAATTATCACAAGTGCATTACCTTTAATAATTTATTTGATATATACACATATAAAAACAAATCAAGGTCATCAGTTTTCAACAACAATCGGAAACAAACCTTGTTGTTAACTCATTTGGGGTGTTTTTGTGAAGTCATTGATCATTCTATGCCTCCGTAACAAAAAATTTTATTTTAAAAGCAGCGTACGGAACACTAATGGCGCAAATCCGATTTACACTAGGGATGAGCGATATTGATGAAATATCGATATTGAAATCGATATTGATATCTATAGCTTAATATCGATATTTCGATATTATCGACCATAAAATATCGATATTTTATAATTTATAATTTTAAGGCATGCTAGTGTTATGATAGGATAGGAAACAATGATTAACTATAAGTTATGTGGTAAAAATAATGTAAGAAATTATAGACATCATATTTTTATCAGAATCTATTAAAAAGTAGGTACAAAGAACAAAATTAAGAAAAAACAGTTTAATTGAAATGTTAAGTATTGATAAAAAACAATGGGACCACTGTTACCTATGTCTTATCTCCATTTGACTGTAGGTAGGCTATAGTTAACTGAAAGTCCCATAATTTTTTGTCAATGTTCTGCAGTATTTTTTTTTTTTTTTTTTTTTTTTATGGGTCTAGCACACGTGCTACAGGGAAGTCCCTAAAGCGCTACAGGAGCGACACGTGTGCGGAGAAAGCGATTCACGTTGTTCTTGAATCGCTGTAGATTGTACTCGATGGGAAACACAGTCCTGGGTAAACCATTCCAAAGGTATGATGTTCTCCATATAAAAGACTGCTTGAAAAGCGTTGTACGAGGAGTAACAAGCTGAACCTCATACGGATGTGAAGCATTAGCGCGACGCGTACCTCTAATATGCACCGCTCTGGGAGGAATTAAACGGGCCACATCCTTCGAACACTTTCCATGAAAGTACTTGTAGAATAGGCTCAAGTCGCCAACCGTTCTTCGATGCTCCAGCGAATCAAGGCCGTCGGTCAGTTCCGGGTGTCCAATCAGACGAACAGCTCTTCTCTGGATAGAATCCAACAAATGCAGTGTATGTTTGGGAGCGGAGCTTCAAACATGGGAGCAGTATTCCATAGTTGGTCGAATTTGAGCTTTGTAAAGAATTAACAGTTGTTGTGGAGTGTAAAGCTTTCTGGTTCGAAACAATATTCCCAACTTTTGAGAAGCTCTTCTTGCTATGCCTGCAACATGTTCATGCCAGGACATATTTGCTCCCAAATTAACGCTTAACAGATTGAGTGACGATGTTAGAGAGATGGAGCGCCCCGACATAACTATGTCGGGTTCTGCAACGTTAACTTTTTTAAAAAAAAAAACTGCCGCCTGGGTTTTTGTAGCGTTAAATTCCACTTGGTTACTGTCACCCCAAGATAGAATTTCTTCCAGGTCTTTGTTAAGTTGAATGACTTCCTGCTGTCTGCGGATATTCGTCTGAGTAGTCGATGTCCGAGCGTTCAAAGTCAATGAAGAGATAAGTGTACTGTCATCTGCAAAGCTGTAGATTGGATTCTCGGTCTTTTCCAGCAGATCGTTAATATAAATGAGGAAGAGAGTAGGAGACAGTATGGAACCTTGGGGCACACCGGCGTTGATAGTGAAGGTGTTAGAAAGAAATCCGTCAACTGCCACTCGTAAAGAACGCTCTCTGAGGAAACATGAGAGCCACAAACAGAACTTTTCAGACATACCATAAGAACGTAGCTTAGCCAACAGCCCATCGTGCCAAACACGGTCAAATGCCTTGGATATGTCAAGAGCAACCGCTCGAGATTCTCCAAAGTGTTCAATTGCGTTGTTCCAAACATGTGTTACATAAGTCAGAAGATCTCCTGTTGATCTATTTTTACGAAAGCCATATTGGTGATCACTAATAAGCAACTTCGAGAGTAGTTTTCCTTTGAGCCGGTTCTGTTGCTGTTACAGAGTCTGACCAGCCTTTGAAAATAGCCTCTCCGACGATGTTGAAGTTGCTGTGCAAGTTAGATCCTTAATAGCGATCTTTTTAAGCATTGGGTAAGCACGTGGTTCTACAGTTTCAAAGGATCTTCGTTTAAGCCCAGTAAAGGACTTTTTAAAAAAGAGTTCAACTCAAAAGGCATGTTTGTAGATTCGCTTCCTATCATTGAGAAACTGTTTTTTTTTTCGTTCACAAGTCTGTAATGATCGCCCCACAAGTCATTAGAGTCATTTTTCCGTGTCGCGTTTTCAACAAGAGGTTGTTCATCTTCAGTTTGTATTTTGATAGCAGTTGAAAGTAAATCTTTAACACTTTTGATTGCTTTAGCTTCTATTTTGTAAAATATTGAATAAATAAAAAAAAACAAAACAATAATGATATTTTGTAAAAATATCGATATTTCAATATTTACAAGTTGTGATTATCGATATTTAAATATAGATATTTTTGACTTTAATATCGATATTTCGCCAATATCGATAAATATCGCTCATCCCTAATTTACACTTGGCCTGTTATTTAATCTAAAAGTGCACTGTGATGTATAAAAGAAAGTTTCTCACTAAAATAAAGTGTTCGAAGTAGCTTCAATTAACGTCCCTTATTTTGAAATCGCACCATTTAATAATTATTTTGTGTTAGTTTCATAGGCAACAATTTTTTTTAAGCCACCACGCTTTTTCCCACGCTAGTAATATTAACTATTCCACTGACAATTTTAACGCCAAGTATAAATTTCCTTGGTGCAAATTATTTTGTACGGTTCTTTATTATAAGCTTGAATTTCATCTGATTATTTTTTATAGAAATTTCTATAACTCTTCTTATATCAATTAAAAGTTAGTACCTGTGTTATAATGGAATTGTTATAAATCTCAAAGTTTCCATTCTAAACTCGATGCTTTGAAACCACTTTAAACGTCTGCTGTACGTATTAAGAAAGGATTCAATATTATAACTTGAGAATGAGAAACAGAAACTGCTATTGGTGTTAGGTAGGGCACTTTTAAATACGCAGCTGCAAATTTGTTGGATTTCGACTTCTTTTGATTTTTTAATGTTTTAAACCGCTATATCTCGTTGTCGTTGTAAAATCGTATGTTAAAAACTTTTTTCCATAAATAATGCAAAACTACTAAAACTAGTTTTTATTTTAATTTCCATTACGACAGTTTTTGATCTTCATTTATATACAATTCAAAGAAAATACTCTTTTTTGTCATCATCTTTATTGTCTTACAAGTAAGGCATGGCCTCTTACTTATATTAATGGTCGTCGTTACTACATGGTATGAGAGATTACTTATTCTAACTTAACCTAAGCATTTACAATAGTGATCTTATACTAACTTAACCTAGCTTTACAATCTTCTATCATGGTGGGTGAGGTGAGTCATCGTCTTCGTCAGAGAGCTGGTCTCAGGTATTGGGTGACAGGCATGCGGATGGATCAAGAAGGCGTCCCTGACGATTGGGTTGGGGTGTTGGGACACCTTGGCCAGAAACTTTGTTTGGATTTTCCTCATGTGTGCTTTTATGGTCGGCACACTGAGGTCTCTATGTAGTTGATTGTTTCTCATGAACCATGGGGCTCCCATAATCATCCTCAGGGCCTTGTTCTGCACTGCCCTCTTCTTGTCTTGAAAAGCTGGCACCATGTGGGACTTGGTTCTGGTGGACAACTTGCTAGAGCAATTTATAATTGGCTATAATTTGCCTAGCAGTTGTTTCACTTTCCCGGTGGCAGTGCTAACTTGTATATGATGGTTGCCCATTGGATGCGGTAGCCCTGTAGGTGAAGGTGACCATGGGGGGTTCCGCTGCCCTTGGTGAAGACGATGGCTTGGGTTTTGGTGGGCTGTCCAGGTGGCTTTGGAGTCTGCTCGTGATGATTTGGCTGCTTCTGGATTGAATAATAATGGCAATGTCATCAACATAAAGGAGGAGGTTGGTCTGATTCGATTTTGGAATGTCGGCTGTGAAGATATTAAAGAGGTAGGGCGAGAGGACAGAGCCTTGGAGAACTTCGGCTCTGATGGACTTGATGTGTCGACTCTGACTTGAAAGATGCCGTCAGACAAACGACTGGATTAGTTTGGTAACAAAGGAGAGGTAGCCGTGTCGGATCAGTTTCAAAATGAGGCCGTCTTGCCAGACTCTCAAAGGCCTTGGCTATATTGAGAAACACAGCTCCAACTTTGTGGCGTCTGTTGAAGCTGTTGGAAATGGTTTGAATGAGTTTGCTGGTGTGGTGGGTCCCATGAAGCGGTTGAAAGTCAAACTGTTCGTCAGGGATAACACGAAGGGCCGTGGACTTTGCTCTGGTAATTTCGAAGATGACTTTTTCAGCTATCTTGCCTAGATCGGGAAGTAGGCTGACTGGATGATAACTGCTTGCCTCATGGAAGGGAGAGCCTGGTTTTTTGATCATAATGATCTCGGCTTTCTTTCAGTAAGGTGGGAAGTAGCTGAGTCTCAGTATTCTGTTAATGATATTGGTGCTTTCTGCGATCTGTTTTTTGGGAAGTTTCTGGAGAGCCTTATTTGTGATTTTATCATGACCTGGGGCTTTGCGAATGGAGGAAATGCGGATGATCTCATTAACAGCGGAGGGGGTACTGAAACATGTATTGTGGGGAGGCAAGAATACCCGAACGTAAATATGAAAAAGGAGTTTTCGATAGTTTAAACAATAAACACTTGTAAATATAACTTAAAAATATCGTTGAAAAGTTGTAAAGTTATTTTCTAGGCAATTTCCGAGATTTGCTAATAGTAAAATTCAAGTTTTGGTTATTGGCTATAAAACGAAAAATATCTTTCAGGCTAAATTGAAGGTATAGAACAAGGAGTTTTTAGAAGCTCTGTTTCTCTTCTAATTATCTGAATTAGGCATAGTTAAAGCGAGACCCCCATGGCGTAGTGGGTAACGTGTCTGCCTTCTACGCCGAAGACTCGAGTTCGAATCTCTGATGGACTGAACTGACTGAAACACTACAACCAGAAAATAACAAAAGTGGCAGAAAATATTCTGATGATGACACTTTCTATCGCAGCGTGATGGCAGTTGGCCTTCAGATGAGGATGGTGACCTCTAATTATAAATAAATTTTATGAAATGTCTTGATATATTTTATTTATACATTCAAGCTAACAAGCACCAAAACTTTCTAAGTAGCAATCACATCTGAAATTGTTACAAATTAACAAATAAAAAATATGTGACCTTAAGCAATTCAATATAGAGTTGGTTGTAAAGAAAAAATCAAATAACTAGTCGAATTTTACAAAAAGATAGTTTTCGTCGGCTGTTTTGCTTATTTACCCCTACGTGTGGCGTCCTGAACCTATTTTCATAAATGACAATATATTTTCAACAGGCGAACTTCTGAAGGTCGTATCTCGAAAATAGTTTTGTTTAATGTTTTATTAAGCTTTTTCCCATATATTTTGATACTCTATTGCATCGCAAAGTTGTAATGAATTTCTCGAAATTACTCAACATTTCTAATATTTTTTTTTTATGTCTGATACGACAAAATAAAATAAAATAATTTTATGCTTTCTCTATAGAATTCATTGTATTTCTACTCAAAATTCTTCTCGTAGTCGGTTTTTAGTCACAACCTATTGAAATTTTGCCGAAGAAATTTGTCTTGTAATTTTCTAGGAAAAAGAAATTTATTGCAAGGCCATGTAACTTGTAACCTTACCTTGCTAGGTAATTACACTATGTGACAGACAAATTGTCTAAAATAACAATTTTTGTAAGTGACATTTTACCGTAATTTGTCAGTGTTGCAAAACAGCCCATTAGACAGACGTAAAAAGTCAATTAAGCATCAATTTATTATCAGTGTCCAGTCAGCACCACTTCGCAAGAATGCACTAAAATATTTATTACTGGTAAATTACTCATCTTTTTACATTTATCGCAACTTTAATTAGTACTTTATTAAGTCATTTTTAACCGATTTTTACAACAAAAAGAGTTCCTGATATGATTTTAAACCTCATTGTTAGGAGTATTTATTAATTTGGATCTAATCAAAAACATACTGACTAATAATCTCCATTTAAAAATAGTTATGCATTAAACTGGAAAATACAAATTTTCATTTAAAAACATTTATCCCATTTAATCTAAAAAATTGAGGTTACGGTACTTTCAAAAATAACTTTAAAAAGTATCTACGCGAGATTGAATTGGAAGAATAATTAATTATTAATCGAAATCTTACCCATTTGTGCCGACTAGTATGTTAGTTATGTACATGGTTATTGATTTAAAATGAACCCCCTTTCTAACTTGTTTGTGTGAAGAATTTGGAAATATAACCTCAGTTTGCTATTTTTGCCTTCAAGAAAAACAATTTACAGAGGTATTCTACTTATAATAACCCTGTACTTTTTTGGGTTATTATATTATTGTTGGTAAAAATAAAGTTATTTATTATTATATTTATTAGTGCATATATCGCGTATGTCCCATTTATATCCCGTATATATAACTTCCTAGATGTAAGAGTCCAAAGAGGGGCTTCATGTGGCAGCGACCACTACCTTGTGAAAGGAAAGATAACTCACGAACAACACGGGAAAGCAAATTGGAAGATACAAGTACACAGCACACAAGTGAAACAACAATAAGATATAATACAAACAGCTTACAAAATGAAAGTATAAGAAATCTATACAAGAGTAGACTGGACCAAAAGATACAACGGACGGGATTTGTTAATATAGAAGAAGAATATAAGTATATAAAGGAATGCCTACACGCAGCCGCACTGGAAGCATTACGGTACCAAGAGAAAAGGGAAAAACAGAAAAAACCATATTGGTGGGATGAAGAAATTGAATACGAAATTGAAGAAAAACGGAAAAGCTATCACAAATATTTAAAGTTCAAAGAGCACAAATGACAAATTAAAATACAAAGAATTCCATGCTAGGGTACGCAGAATGATTAGTGACAAAAAGAACAACCAATGGGAAAAGACATGCTCAAGACTCAACACTTACATAGGAGGAAGAAAAAGCACAGAAAGCTGGATACTTCTTAAAAATATGAGAACAGAACGGAAAAGAGAAATCTTCTCACCAATAACACCAGAAAAATGGAACCAATACTTTACAAATATGGACACAGAAGATAGACCAGAGTTTAAAAGTACCCAACATGGAAACCCAAATATAGTTATACGAGGATCCCCAATAAGGATAACAACATCAGAAGTTAAAGAAGTATGTAAAACGCTAAAAAATGGTAGGGCTCCAGGACCAGGAAACATCCCAGGAGTGATAGTAAAATACGGAACTGAAAAGCTATTTAGCGCTTTGAGGAACTTATTCCAAAGATGCATTAACACATCAGAAGTACCTGAGGAATGAAAGATATCATACATATCAACAATTCATAAGAAGGGAGACAGGAATGATTGCGATAACTATCGGGGAATAACGGTTACAGCATCTATTAGCAGAATATACTGAAAAATACTTAAAAATAGAATAGAAACGGAATACGCGGACGTAGAAGCTGAAGAACAAGCAGGCTTTAGACCAGGAAGATCCACAATAGACCATCTCTTCTCACTGACACAAATCCTAGAAAAGAAAACCGCATTTGATCAGGAAGTCCATGTCTTGTTTGTTGATTTAAAAAAGGCCTACGACAGCGTGCCCCTAATGAGATTGTGGGAAACACTACAACAGAGTAATGTAAGCACCGAAATAATTAAAGCCGTAAAATCCTTATACCAAGACGCAAGAAGTAGTGTGAAAACCAAATATGGTATAACAACAGGTTTCCGTGTCACAAAGGGTCTCAAAACAGGGCTGCTGTATGTCCCCAACGCTATTTAAAATCTATTTGGAGAGTGCACTGAAGAACTGGAAAAGGAAATGCAGCAGTATGGGATTACCACTGGATGACGATACTACATTGTACACGCTATCATTCGCGGACGACCAGGTAGTAGTCGCTCAGGACATCGATGATATGGAATACATGACACGAAAACTTGTGGAGGAATATGAAAAGTGGGGCCTAGAAGTCAATAATAAAAAGACCGAGTACATGTGCGTCGGAGGACAACAGCAGGACTTGAAACTGGCCACAGGACACACCATCAAACACTGTACCAGTTATAAGTATTTGGGAACGAGAAGATCTATTGACGGAACACTGGAAGAAGCAATATTCGAGAGGAATATCCAAGGAAGAAAGGCGATTGCAATGCTTAATAGTATACTATGCGACAAAAACATAACCATTGAAAATAAGAAGAGAATTTACAACTCAATAGGGAAAAGTATAATAACTTACAGCTCCCAGGTGTGGCCATTGAAGGAAAGAACAGAAAAAAATACTAAAAGCTACAGAAATGGATTTCTGGAGACGAGCAGCCAGAAAATCCAGAAAAGACCGCATACCAAATGACATGATAAGACGAGCTTTAGAAATAAAGCACGATATAGTGGACGAAATCAGAACCCAATAGTTGGTATGGTACGGACATGTACAGAGAATGTCACAAGGCCGACTACCTAAAAAGATCTTAAATTGGAACCCTCATGGAAGAAGAAAGCGAGGAAGACCACGCCAAAGCTGGAGAGCAGGAATCAACAAGGAAGTACTAAAGATAGATCTGGAGGAGGAGGAATGGAGAAACCGGGAAGAGCGGAAATTAGGCATCGGAAGACGTTATAAAACCGATCGATATATATATATATATATATATATATATATATATATATATATATATATATATATATATATATATATATATATATATATATTTATATTTATATATATATATATATATATTTATATATATTTATATTTATATATATATATATATATATATATATATATATATATATATATATATATATATATATAGATTTATATTTATATATATATATATATATATATATATATATATATATATATATATATAGATTTATATTTATATATATATATATATATATATATATATATATATATATATATATATATATATATATATAAAGCTGTAAAGTTGAAGTAACAAATGGTAGGTACAGCGAGGTCAAGTTATATAAGTTTGTCTGCTGAACGAAATGAAAGCTAAAGAATTGCATGAAAAACACTTTCTTACTTTTTGATATTTTCAAACTAGTTCGGAAACGATGTCGATAAAATCACATTTTTTACATCAGATATTTATCGGATAAAATTAGTAAGTTGAGAATGTGGAATCTTTGGCACAATGTCATTACTCAGTATATATTACCACTACACCAAACACTTTATTTTTGCGCTCGACGCGCGTTTCGCTAACCGTGCTAGCTTCATCAGGAGCGATGATTGAGTCAATCATCGCTCCTGAATGTGGAGGGAACAAAGCGTGAAGTTCGTAATTTAAGTTTTTGTACTTAGAACGTTTCTCTTCTTCCTTGATTGCTATATTTGTTACTGCAGGTGCCGAAAACTGGTTTACATAAATTTTTATTACGTTTATTATTATTATTATTGATATGGTCCTTCTTTTTTATATTTGGTCACTGTAGTTCCATGTTTGGCTGACAGGCTTAAACTAAGTCAACACAAACGCTATTACCATTTTATACTAAGGAATGACCTGACAGTGTTACATATTTTCAAAATTACTGACTTCTGAATGTTTTTGGGTATGTTTATGTTGAGTCATAATTGTACTAAGTGTGGTGTGAATGTTGTTGGTATAAGGCCTGTGGCTGATATGACGAAGGGGACAATGATGACTTTTTCTTGTTTCTATAGCCTTTTTATTTCTGTTGCAAGGTCTGTGTATTTGGAGATTTTTTCTGTGTATTTCATTTGGATGTTCGTGTCGTAGGGGAAAGCTATGTCAATTAGATTTTCCTTTTCCTTTTTTGTGTGTTGTGGTTTCTGGTTGATATGACTTTATCCTGGATGTCAAGTAAGAAGCTTTCTGTTTAAGGGAATAGCTGCCCATCCTGTAACCAGGTGTATGATTGTTTTTTATTTACGTGGTCTTATTTTATGTGGTATCTGTGTTTTCCGTGGAGTGTTTTTTTCTGACCACGTTTTCATCTTTTCCTTTTGTAATTGGGTGTGACTATGTGTGTCTGCTGGGTAGTCTGCCCAGCAGACATTGGGTTGCCTGTTATTAGAAGGTAAATAGTTTTGTTGTGTTTTCCTGTGCTTATTATTGTTAGTCTGTTCTTAAAAGTTATTTTTGTATCTCTTGTTCTTCGTTGTTTTGAGACGATATGAAAGTTGCTATTTTGGGTTTCCGAGAGGGCAAGTATCTCTAGGCTCGTTCGATAGGTGCCATTTTTCCTCATATAATTATAGTAGTGATTGAAGTCTTTCATATCATCGTCTTCAATTAATGCAAATGTGTGAAGTTCCGACCAGTTTTGTTGTAAATATCTTAGAACAACCTCTCAGAGTTTCTCATGATAGTTTTGGTGGCCATATAAGGGTAAGCTAACTGCACGGAAAAGGTAATTTCCATCACCTACAATGTCGGATCGGGAATAGTTTCGGCTGAGACGGTTGTTTGAATCGTCTGTAGTTGTTATTGTAATGTTACTATAGCTGTTTGTACGACAGGAGTCCGCCTTCGCAACACCCTGCCATTGTCATTATTATAATTATTATTATTTGACATAGTGTTCCCACGAGTATCCTAGGAAAGAAGGGTCGACTGCGGCAGAGCCTGGATGCCACAGCAAGGCTACTTACTCCCGGAGGGCGCCCGGTATCCGGGGGAACCGTTCGCGACTCATAAACGCTGAACCATTCATCTTCTCGGCACGGTAAACACCTTAAGATTGCGTTTTTGTTACACATAATCTGGTCAACACAAGACAGCACAGCATGACCTTGGGATCGTCAATGCCCGTACTAGGAGAATCCTGGGATTCTCCTAGCTTCTGAGGGGGTTTATTATTATTACTATTATTATATGCTGTATACTTAGTTTTATGGTAAAACTTGGTGATAATCAGCCTAACAGAGCTGTTACTAATTCGTGAAATATCAAGAATTTAAGTCATATCTATCCGAGTCATTATGTATACATGTAATATGTTCCATTTACAAATAGGTATTAGTGGTTTTTCCAAATAAATTATAATTTTTAAATTAGTGTCAACAATTTTTATTTCCAACTTTTATTAGTGGTGACTAAAGTTCTGATAATTTCGCTTTAAAAATATTTTATTGGTTTTTGTTATCAAATTTGTCGTAACAATTATTTAAATAATTATTACTGAATCATTTTTTAACGAATTAGTGAATGTGATCAATTTATATGCATTTTGTTGTTGCTTTATTTGTTCGGCAATTAAAATACTTACTCAAGTTTCTAAAAATTCGCCAGCTTGTTTGTTTTACACTTAAAATTACAAATATCAACTGGGGTTTTGTGAGATTCTTAGAAGACTGTATATAGTATTTATAGATTTAAGACTCGATATGCTGTCGGTTCGCTCTCAGTTCGAT
The DNA here is from genome assembly GCA_019049505.1 of Pachyrhynchus sulphureomaculatus. Lineage (NCBI taxonomy): Eukaryota > Metazoa > Arthropoda > Insecta > Coleoptera > Curculionidae > Pachyrhynchus > Pachyrhynchus sulphureomaculatus. The sequence goes on from CM032456.1 coordinate 168,487,549, forward strand.
AAAATATGTTTACAGAAGAAGCAATGAGTGTATTCACCCTATCACTATCGCACAGATTTCGATCTCATAACGCTCCAATATCGATATATCTCAAACAGTATTTTGTCGGAGCTTATATTCCTTTTTCGAAAAAATGCCCTTCCAACGGAAAGCCTTGGTTTGACCGAAAATGCAATGAAGTTGTTGCTTCTAAACATCTTGCCTACCGACAATGGCATGTAAATCCTAACACTATAAATCGTAACACCTTTGCTCGTGCCCGGAACAGATGCAGGGGAATTATCGACCAAACCAAGGAGGCACACAATCAACAAATTAGGAACAAACTTTTCGCTTATCCCAACAATTCCAGGTCCTTTTGGTCAGTCAAAATTTCACCAAATACACCATACCACCACTCACACGGCCAGATAATTTTATTACAACGATACCTGTTGAAAAAGCGAACTTGTTGGCTGAACTCTTTGCTTCACATTCTACTGTCGATTTCCAAGGACACCACCTACTACCATATTCAAATAGTGCAGTCAAGGATGCCCGATATTGTCTTCAGACAGCGTATCATTAAACGTATTTTAATGAAGGTGGACACCAAAAAAGCTTCTAGCGCTGACGGAATACCTGCCATAGTTCTCAAAAACTGTGCGAGGGAACTAACACCAGATATATCTTAATGCTACATAATTTTAGAAAACAACACAACTTGCTCAATTAGTGTTCCGTACGTTGATTGCTTCTGAAATAAAAATTTTTGTTACGGAGGTATAAAATGATCAGTGACTTCACAAAACACACCCCAAATCAGTTTTCAACAAAGTTTGTTTCCGATCTTTACTGAAAACTGATGACATTGAAATTTGTGTTTTTTTTATATAGTAGATAAGTTATTAAAGGTGACCTAGTAAATTTTTTTTTCATTTCCGATTTCACCTCCCAAAACTAATTTAACCCTTAAGCCCTTAAGTCAAAATTTAACTTTCAAAACTACAAGGCTCTAATGAGGCCATCAATTTCTATATTAATACCAAATTTCAACTTTCTACGTCAAATATTTCGGAGAAAATTGGGTGTCACATACAAACAGACGGACAGACAGATACCGAAGTGATCTTATAAGTGTTCCATACGGAACACTAAAAAGAATTATGAATTGAAATCCGTTCTGAAATTATTGCTGTCATCGAAAAAAACCTCCAAAAGGTGTTCAGTATACATTAATGAGAAAAGCTAATATTGGAAGTTTGAGTGAGAAAAAACCGAAGGACAACTATAGTGCATAGGGCGGGCAAGCGTCAAATTACAGCCTTAAATATTTCATAGGAAGTAAATAAAACGAAGGTAAAGAAAGTGTCAGTATGGAGTGTTAAAAATCGTCTTGTATTTACGGGCCTCCGTGGCTGTTGCGCCGAATTAATCATATAAAAAATTAACGTTTGGCCTCCGCAATCGCCAAACCTGTGGCCTAGTGCACATTTGTGGGTTGAATTGGATAGAAGAGCCAAAGAATGTCTGCTACCATGCATTACACAGCTGTGAAGATATTTATAAAAGGGAGATCATTAATTGAAAAAAATTGCTTGAAAGAACGCCACTAACAAAGGTCGATCGTACAGATAGAAATAAGTTTTCATTTGAGCGTTCTTGGAAATTTTTTTGGAATATTTAATAATACACAAAATTTACTAGTCCTGTCAATTCAAAAGTTAAAGTTTATTGCAGGAGTAAGAGCTAAATTCAGTTCATCATTTTGCGATTTAGTATTATCCTTAGTAGACAGTGCGAAATTATTAGGTTGGATTACGAAATAGTGTCCTATTTGACTTACTAAAATTTTATTTTCATTTGTTCATTTATTATAGACAAAGCATTTTCTTGAATTTTTTCACAAACTTTTTTTCTTGAAAAACCCTGATGGATGTAAGCTCTTTCTTATTGTTATTAATAAGTAAGTGACTCATAAATAAATCCAATTTAAAATTGTAAAATTTTAATTTCGGGGAAACGAAATGGATACGCTTTTAATAAAAGTGGCTAAAAATTTCAGGAGAAAATGAAAAATTGCTCAAAATTAAATGGACATAAAACGGTTATAAATAATGATGTCATTTTTCATTTTGCAATTTAATTCCCTATATTACAGATAAGGTAGAGTAAAATTCTGTATATTGATTTTTATTTTGAAACTTTTAATTTAGCTAGTTTTCCTGCTAAATAATCAATATAATTTCACCAGTAGAGTAGTAAATTTCACACCTAATAATTTGAATCATTTTTATCAATTATATGGTTAGTTTTAACCTGTGAACTTCGGAAGTATTGTTCCTTACACTAGGATTTCTAAAGTTTAATGAAAGCGATTTTTAAAGGTTTAATAACAATCCCTGTAACCTGCATCGGCTTGAATATATATTAGCTTTTTTGCAAACTGAACTTATTCAGCTGCTTAAGTCATTGAAGAGAGCGACGAAAAATAGTTATAAAATTGAGGCAGTCCGTATATAAATGCCAAATTATTAAATTTATAATGGTGGTTGTGGTAATCATGATACAGAGATGTGCATAAAATTAATCAATATAAAATATATCGTATAGTCTGACCTGAAACCTACACTATCTCCAAAATTTCACCGAGACTTCTTCAACCGAGAACCTGCAAATGGTTGTTTTGGCCTCTATATGCATTCAACAAACCTATGAGTCATTGGTACATAATGTACAGGAACAGTTCCAGTTACTATTTTATTATATGTATACGGATCACTGTGTATATTATTTTTCTGTTTTATAGATCTTGCAGAATCTATTTTATTTCAAACTACATACGAATGTTTTTTCGAAAAGTAGGATATATATAAAATATTTATTAAAAGTGGTTATAACAAAAGGTAAAAATGAATCCCTAGCTTAAATACATTTTGAAGAATATATAAACACATCTGAATTGAAATAACGATGAAACAAAATAATAAAACAAAAAGGTGAAATAATAAGAAATAAGAAGAAATTTGTATGTCGATGTATTCTTTTATTGATATTGAAAATCAGCCTAGCGCTTTCAACCCTAATCAATGGCTCATTGATTAGGGTTGAAAGCGCTAGGCTGATTTTCAATAATAATAAACAAATACATCGACATACATATTTCTTCTTATTTCTTATGTTATCTATGGTGTACAACCTGAGATTGCTTAATAAAAAGATGCAAATTATGAATATGAAAAAATCAAAATTCTTTGGCATTTTCTTCTCTTGCGTTTTCAAGGTACCTTAGTATTATGAAATCTTACACATAGTTCTTAGTTTTCTTGGATTAAATATTGGGTGACTGTAAACTATTTTAAAACCTGTAACATGTTTTGCCAAGATCTTCAACAGCTTTTATTACAGAACCTTCTGAATTATCTAAAATCAAAAAATGTAAATATTGGTGTTCGTTTAGTTTTTAGAATAGTTAAGTGGAAATGCCAAACAATTTCCAGTTCTAATTAAAGTACACTTTTATATATATATATATATATATATATATATATATATATATATATATATATATAACAATGTTTTTTTTTTTTCGAGAAATATGAAAGACTATATATATATATGTATGTGTATGTATATATATATATATATATATATATATATATATATATATATATATATATATATATATATATATATATATATATATATATATATATATATATATATATATATATATATATATATATATATATATATATATATATAGTGTCTTTCATATTTCTCGAAAAAAAAAACATTGTTATATTTACACTTTATTTTAACTTACTTCTATTAAATTTCTTAACATAAGCATTTCTCTGCAAGTTAACGTTTTTAGTGTTGCGTACGGAACACTTTTAAGATTACTTCGGTGTTTGTCCGTCTGTCACACCTGATTCACATCTTTTTCTGAAAAGCCTGTGTACCGAAATTTTAGTAAGGTTTTCACCTACTAAAAATTCATTTTTAGTGTTCTGTACGGAACACTTATAAGATCACTTCGGTGTCTGGCCGTCCGCCTGTCACACCCGATTTCCTCCGAAACTATTTGACATAGAAAGTTGAAATTTGGTACTAATATAGGAATTGATGGCCTCAGCAGCGCCGTTTAGTTTTGAAAGTTAAATTTTGACTTAAGGGGTTAGTTTTGGGGGTGAAATCAAAAGTGAAAAAAAAAATACTAGGTTATCGAGTGGCGTGTCAAATGAAAGCTTGTAAAAACAAGAGTTCAAAAATATATATAATGTGCGCACACTTCTCTTTGTATTATTTTTAAAAAATCGCGAAAACTCGCTGTCCCCCCCTTTATCTCGAAAAGTACTGATTAAATCATTTTGAAAAAATCCTGAAATATTCTCCACGGGGTGTAGATTGAACGAAAATTATCACGAATGCCTTACCCTTATTACCTACACAGCTCTCTCTTCCAACTCAAATGGGACTTGGAAGATCCCAACAACAATTATGGTCCATTAAAACCAATGTATTTCCTCCCCTTAACTCCACAGAATTGAACCGAAGACATAATGTAATAATGAGAAGACTGGCATTGGCACACACCTACTCCACGCATGTACATCTATTAAAGAGAGATCCCCCTCCACTTTATCCTAAATGTGACTCCCCCTTATCAGTGTTACATCTAATCGAATCCATTCAACATCAAAACTTGAGAGACACCCACGGCATCCCATCCAACATCACCATCCTCATAAAATCTTTTGTCCCACTTAAAGAAAACATAACCAATTACTTAAAAGAATTCAACTTCATAGTCTAATCTATTTATACCATTACCCTTAATAATTTATTTGGTATATATAAAAAAAAAATTTAAGGTCATCAATTTTCAGTAAAGATCGGAAACAAATTTTATTGAAAACTGATTTGGAGTGTGTTTTCTGAAGTCACTGATCATTTTATACCTCCGTAACAAAAATTTTTATTTTGATGATGAAAAAAATGATATATGTAAAGAAATTTGAGTTAGGTGCTACAGGGTGTTCAAAATAAATTTATACATTTCGACTATTTATTATTTCACCTTCAGAAACAATGGCACTACTAGCAATTTTTTACAAAATTGAAAACTAGTATTTAAAAAAAAAAATTCAAATATTAGAAAAACTACTAGGGTTAGGTATATAACATTATTAATAAAAAAGTTATAAAATTTTACGCAGAATTTAAAAATAAATTAGAGAATAGGATGTTTCATTTAAAAAAACATGTTATATCGGCCACGCTTTTTTGAAGTACCCTGTATACTCAAAAATAATTTTAAACTTACACCTTAACATTCCCTAAAACTATTGTAGTTAACATTTTTTCGTCATTCCCGAAAGAAATGAGATAATGAACTTTACTCTCTCGTTGACTCATCCTGTTCATGGTCGTTTTTAGTGTTCCGTACGGAACACTTATAAGATAACTTCGGTGTCTGTCTGTCTGTCTGTCTGTCACACCCGATTTTCTCCGAAACTATTTGACATAGAAAGGTGAAATTTGGTAATAATATATGAATTGATGGCCTCATCAGAGCCATGTAGTTTTGAGAATTAAATTTTGACTTAGGTTGACTGGGTTAGTTTTGGGGGGTGAAGTCGGAAGTGAAAAAAAAATTTTTTTACTAGGTCATCGAGTGTGGTGTCAAATGAAAGGTTGTGAAAACACGAGTAAAAAATATATATATATAATATTATACTTGCGCGCACTTTTCTTTGTATTATTTTTTAAAAATTCGCGAAAAATCGCTGTCCCGGGCCTTATCTCGAAAAGTACTTATCAAAAAATTTCGAAAAAATTCTGGAATATTCTCCACGGGGTGTAGATTGAACGAAAATTATCACGAGTGCATTACCTTCAATAATTTATATGGTACATAAAAAAAACAAAAATTTCAAGGTCATCAGATTTCAGCAAAGATTGGAAACAAACTTTGTTGAAAACTCATTTGGGGTGTGTTTTGTGAAGTCACTGATCATTTTATATCACCGTAACATAAATTTTGACTTAAGGGGTTCGTTTTGAGGGGTGAAATCGGAAGTGAGAAAATTTTTTTTTACTAGGTCATCGAGTGTGTGTCAAATGAAAGCTTGTAAAAACACGAGTAAAAAATATATATATAATGTAATACTTGCGCACACTTTTCTTCGTATTAATTTTAAAAAATCGCTGTCCCCTACCTTATCTCGAAAAGTACTGATCAAAAAATTTTGAAAAAATTCTGGAATATTCTTCACAGGGTATAGATTGAACGAAAATTATCACGAGTGCATTACCTTTAATAATTTATTTGGTATATAAAAAAAAACAAAATTTCAAGGTCACCAGTTTTCAGTACTTTGTTGAAAACTCATTTGGAGTGTGTTTTGTGAAGTCACTGATCATTTCATACCACCCTAACAAAAATTTTTATTTTAAAAACAATCTACGTACGGAACACTAATTGTGCAAGTTCAACTTGCACTTGACCGGTTTATTTTAAATAATATGCATTGTGTTATATTTAAAAAATATAAAGTTTGTGTAACATGTCCAAAACCTGATGCACGATAGTTCCTGTTTTACTTTGTAAATAAATACGTTACAACTTTTGTATTTTACATTTTTGTAAAGTGATGGCCCATTTATATAGTCAGTAACTTGTGACATAAATTAAGATTAAATAAGAATAAATCTATCTTCCTTGCAATGTTGCATTTTAAGATCAGTAATTTGTCTTTAAAGGTCTCTGAAGAAATTGATAGACACTTAGTTAATTCAATAGACGTATATTTTCTTTTTAATTTCATAATTTGAATACTGAGTTAACCCTTCGTTGTGCATATTTGATTAATTGGATTTAATTGCCAATAATCCAATAATAAAAATAAAGAACCATATATTATTTTCTTTCAATACCCATCATAGTTATTTATATTTCCTTTTTCCTTTGTTTTCACATCAATCATTCATCCAAATTGACTGTTATTGTTGGAACATTTTTCAAAAAAAAGGTTGTCTTCTACCCTCACATAAAGTAGAGATCATAAAGCCCGGAATATTTTATTTACTACGAAAGAGAAATGTGAATAATTTTTTATGGCTTTATTTTAGCGCCAAAATAAGTTATTTTGTGACTTAGGTTTTATTACAGTTGTAAAAGATCTCTTAAAATTAACGAATTTACGTCAATGTCGCAGTCGTAATACTGGATGTTCATTTTATGTGACTACAAAAACGTGAACCCGATTAATAAATGTGTCAGTCATAAAGATAAACATTTAAGAAGAGCCAGTATAAAGTCGTATAACTCAAACAGTTATTTTTCTTGTTATTTTTTGTACTTTTCTGCGGATCGTACACAGAAAAAAAAATTTTTTATTTTTAAGCTGAATGTTTTTTTATAACTTTTCACTTGGCTGATTTCTATGAACCCGATATGCCACGGTTATTGAGCTTCTTAAGAACATCATGGTTGACCCTATCAAAGGCAATCGGTATAGATGGAATGTACCTCAGATCCACTCTCCAAGGTCCTCGACAGGTAGTCCGTATAGCAAATCAAGTTCAATTCAGCAGACTTGCCTCTCCGAAAACCAAACTGTTCACCTATTATAGATGGTCCCAGGTTAGATACAAATACTTTAGTTACTAGGTTTTCAAATAATTTAGGAACAGTACTCAAAATACTTATTGGCTTATAGTTTGCGATATCAGCCCTGTCCCCTGACTTGAATACAGGGGTGACAAAACTGGTCTTCCAATACTCAGGAAAATAACCCTCCTCCAATGACCGGTTAATAAACATCATGCATAATAGTCGCGATAATACAAAGCTACATGCCTTCAGCAATCCAAGAGGCTAACCATCAGGACCAGACCCCTTTCCGTGATCCAATTTCGAGAGTATAGTATATCAAGGATTTTCTACAGCTGACGTTGTCTTTCTTCTCTCAGCCTTTGATTTCTTCCGTTTCTATCTCCCCAGTCTCCATCTGTTAGACCCCTGTTCTCCATAGCCTCGTCCACATCGTCTCTCCACAATCGTCTGGGTCTTCCTCTTTTTCTTCTTCCTATAGGGCTCCACTCCGTTATTTTCTTTATCCACCTATTATCTTCGCTCCGTCTTGTGTGTCCATACCATTTTAATTGTTTTTCTTCAATGGTGTTTATTGCGTTCTCTTTGATGTTCATTCTTCTTCTTATTTCTTCATTTGGTATTCTCTCCATATGTGTCACTCTACAGCATCTTCTCCAATACTCCATCTCTACCGCGTTAATTTTAGATTTATTTCTTTTGTTGATCGTCCATGTTTCTGACCCGTATGTCATTGCTTTGTATTATTGATTTATATATACGTGTTTTGTTTCTCTTTGTAATGTGTTTGTCCCACAGGATCGAATTTAATTGTCTTATTCATGTCCGCGTTTGTCCTAATCTAGCTTTGATCTCTTCTTCTGATGTAGCGTTTTTTGAAATGATGGTTCCTAAAAATTTAAATCTATCGGTTCCTTTGATTGTTGTTTCATTATCGACTTCTAGATTCTCCACATTTCCCTCCTTTGTTGTTAGATATTCCGTTTTATCAAAGTTTATTGCTAATCCTGCTTTAGTGTATTCTTCTTTCAGTTTTTTTACCATATAACTGAGATCTTCCTCATCTTGCGCTATGATTACTTGGTCGCCTGCGAAACTTAGAGTATATAAGTAACCTTCTCGTATTGGGACTCCCATTCCACTACATTTTTGCTTCCATTTTTTTTAATGTTTGTTCGAGGTATATTTTAAATAGTGTTGGGGATGTAGAGCATCCTTGTAATAGGCCTTTTAATGTTTGGAGTCTCTTCCCTATTTTATGTCCTATTTTTATGTTCACTGTGTTGTCATAGACCTTTCTTATGTCTATCATATATATTCAATTTCGAGAGCCCCTCGTAAATTTCAGTGATTGAAATTTTAAGATTGAAGATATTATAAATATTAGTAGAGGGTAAGGCTGGATAATCAAGCGACTCATCAGAGTAAACAGATCCGAAGTAACTTGCAAAAAGATTAGCCACATCAGTGCCCATGTCCACAGATTGTTCATTATAAAATATCCTAGGAGGAAGGTCATTTGTGCCACATTAGGGATTAAATCATATTGGCCGAAACGCTAGATTAAATCCATCTATCCGGTAATTACTAAATTTGTTGAGTCGAAAATTGTGGCACAGATCGATCATGTTCTTGCTGTCTGAAGCAGCCTATTTGAACAAACAAGAAACAAGCTATAAAACCCATTTATCCATAGAGCAACCACAAATAATTTGTTTGTAGTTGGTTGTAATTTTCAAAACAAAACAAGCAGTGGTAAAAAAAATGTTATACAAGCAGCTTCATAGGGAAGTTTAATTATAAAACATATATTGAGAAATAAAAACCTTTATTGTATATCAGACTTCAGTACTTGAAAAATGGGAACTGTTGGGTCAAATTACCCAGATACACAAAAAAAAATTCTCTATCTTGTAAGTGAGACACGTGTTTTTTTAAGTATTTTTTTTGTGTTGAATCCAAAAAAATCATAAATAACCGGTCAAGGCTTTCGTCCAACAGTGGATAGTGTAGGCTGATGACGATGATGAAAAACGGTTAAAATATGTTAAATAGTAAATAAGTAAACAAATCACTCACACAGTCACATACTAACTCACACATTCACGCACTCGCGTGTCATCATACTCACTCGCTCGCTCTTACTTAGCACCTAACATACTGACTCAATCGCTCAGTCACTCACTCACTCACTCACACACTATCTCACTCACTCACACACTATCTCACTCACCCACTCACACACTATCTCACTCACCCACTCACATTCCCCCATATTCACTCAATCAATCTATCCACAAAATTGACTTCTAAAACTGTCAAGGGATATACATTAGACTGCATATTGTAACCTTTTGTTCCTAAATAGTAAACGGATATTTTTTTTCAACACTAAACACTATTCCTTATGTTTTGATATCAAATTTCTATCTGGAATTTAAAAAACTACTAAAAATGATAGTTTTGTTCGAAAAAAATCTTGTTTAGCTGTTGAATTTATTTACTTAAAAAAGAATTTTTCCAACTACATAGCACCCTTGTAAGTTTTAAAAGCGAGTTTTTTGTTGAAACTGAACATAAAACTTTATTTTTTGTTGTCAAGTCAGGATTAAGAACTTCAAAAAACACTGGAAATAATAGTTTTGTTCAATATTAATACAAATTAAAAACAATTTCTTAATTTAGCGGTTGTACATATTTATTTTAAACAGCATTTTGCTACCTAGTTAGGTAAAGCGTGTTTTTTTTTTGTTAAACATGGACGCTAAAACCTAATATTTTTAAGTTTTTATGATAAATGTAAATTCAATACATTTAAAGATGTCCGAAATCATAGTTCTATTCCATAATTTTAATGAATATACAGTTTTACATTATTAAAATTTATTTTGTTCAATTTAATAGTTTTCTGGTAACTTAAGTGTGTTTTTTGAAAAAACCCCAGGGTGGATATCTTTTTTTATGATTTTTTTGAATTAAGCATAAAAAAATACTTAACAAAACACGTGTCTCACTTAAAAGACCGAGAATTTTTTTTGTATATCTGCGTTATTAAACGCTGCTCTGCTCGTCCTGCTCGTCTTATTCGCAAGGATTTCTACTTCGAGAAAATTTATGGAATAACGATTTTGGAAAGCAGGTGTGAAAAATTAAACTGCAGTTTTTGTAATCCTCAAAGAAGCACCTGCCAATATTGCTGCTCAAGTTGTCACTTTAGGGAAATGTAAGGGCTTTTGATGCCTAAGTTTTGGCTTTGTGGAGCGCCAATAATGTCATTTCTGTTCATTGGCGTGTCTGATTTGAGAATAAGATGTTTGCACTTGTTAAAAACCGTTCAAACAATTAATTAGCGAAATTGAGTCTCTAAACTGTTTTAGTTGACCTACATTTTAATACAGCTGTGTCTTGTAGAGGTGCGTCTTTACGAAAAGTACAGACCTTGATCATTTGTGTATTGAGGAATCAGAATTATCTGAAACTAACAGTAGAATACACCCTACATGTGCGTCGCTTTTTAATGTTTTTGGTGACCCTCCCCGAGGTTTATTTAAAGTCGAGTCAGTCTCTTTCGGGTCCATTTTTCATCTGTCGGGGCCATATTTACAAGCGCAGTCGTTATAGTTGTGGAATCATTATTTGTGTAAGATTATCGTACCCAAAAAGCATGTTTCGCTTCGTTAACGCTCCATAGCAACTCACCAAACAAATTTTAATTTGTTTTGGTGTCTGTACTTTACCAGGCGATCATCATCATTAACTAGTGCACGTGAAGTTGTTAGATTTTAATGTATATTTATGTTTTAAAAATGAGTGTTAACACAAAAAGACCCATAATTCGTAATAGAAAATTTTATAACTGTTTTTTCTTTTTTTTAAGGGAAACAGTAACAAATTTATTTTTCACATGTAATATGTCTTTTTTTATGCCCAATAACTAATATAACCACTCTTAACCGTCTTTTAGAGGCACTCAAATGAAGTTTATTTATATTTCGTGCATCTTACCCTAGGCAAACATTTCCCTTGTGGACCAAAAAGATGGAGTTTTTTTAGGTGTTCCGTATGGAACACTTATAAGATCATTTCGGTGTCTGTCTATCCGTCTGTCACACCGAAACTATTTGGCGTAGAAAGTCGAGATTTGGTACTAATATAGGAATTGATGGCCTCATTAGAACCGTGTAGTTTTAAAAGTTAAATTTAGACTTAGGGGTTAGTTTTGGGGGATGAGATCGGAAGTGAAAAAAATTTTTTACTAGGTCATTGAGTGGGGTGTCAAATAAAAGCTTGTAAAAACACGTGTTCAAAAATATATATAATGTCTTACACGCGCACACTATTATTTTGAAAAAATGGCGAATAATCGCTGTCCGCCCCTTTATCTCGAAAAGTACTGATCCAAAAATTTTGAAAAAATTCTGGAATATTCTCCACAGAGTGTAAATTGAACGAAAATTATCACGAGTGTGTTACCTTTACTAATTTATCTGGTATATAAAAAAAACAAAAAATTCAAAAATCGAAAACAAATTTTGTCGAAAACTCATTTGGGGTGTATTTTTTGAAGTCACTGATCATTTTATACCTCCATAACAAAAATTTTTATTTCAGAAGCAATCAACTTACGGAACACTAATTGCGCAAGTTCAACTTGCACTTGACCGGTTATTTGTTTCTAAGAATACTATCATATGCTCGTGGCTCTACCCGCGTGGACTACACGATTTGCATCTCTGGAGTAATAAAGGACATAGGAAAATCACAAGCGTATGTTGGCAAAAAGAGGTGCATAAAAAATTCTCTACGACCGCATCGAATTTGCTAAATATAAAATTACGTGATACATCTGACGTCCCACTATATCATATTTACTTAACACTTTGCGAGATTTTTTACATTTTCATATATCTCGCAATATTTAAGATGTTTCAAATACTCACTGTGACCCCCAAGAGGTGGCAGGTTTAATAAAAATGGTTGAGAAAACTAAATATTCTGCCAGAAAGGAAATTTCCCGAGGAATTCAATGCCGTAGAGCGCGAAATCGAAACTGCTCATTTTTTTTAGATATTTTAATTTTAAGTACACCCTATTTGAGCATTTTCAAATTTGTTTTAAAAATTAAAAGAGAAACTAAAAAAGTGTTTTATAACGTGGCCGAACCCTGGACGGGTCGAGCTTCAACATGTAAACATATCGATCCCGCCCGAATGATTACCATCAATATCATTAGGAAATCTCAGAAATCGCAGTGAGTTAGAAACCACTAATAAGCATAAGACGAATGACATTAGCCTTAAGACATACGGTGACTTAAAAAATAACTATAATTTATATTGTTCCAAAGGTTACGATAAAAAACTCTTTCAGAGGATTGTCATAGTACGATTAACCCCCCATTTTTGAAGAAAACGTTTACGTTCTTGAGAAATGTCCTTGCTACAGGGATTTGTTAATTATATTTTTTGGAATGTAGTTGTACCTCTTGTTGGTCGAGAAAAGGTTTTAATTTGGCCAACAAAATTAAAATTAATTTTCAAAAAATATCAGGAGTCGTAGGCTCTTGAAAGAAGCCGATAAACTGCTAGATGCAGATATTCATTGAAGAGAAAATGATTGTGGACTTGGATTATTTTCGGAACAAGCTGGTGAATCGGTGCATGAGAGTTCCTGATGAAATATTGGAAACATTATAAAATGAACTGTATTCAAGATTCGATGTTTTTAAAACGCTTAAAAAGCGCTGCCGTTGATTTCTCTTCAAATCACATGTAATGTGTCATTGGAAATTAAATTTATTTTTCTGTATTATTAAGTAAGTTTACATCTATTTAGTAAAATGTGTTTATTGTTCTTGGTTATATACGTATCTATATAAATACGTAAAATTAAGTGTAATTTCAATTAATTATTAATTATTTATAATTAATTATAATTTACAATAATAAGAATTTTATATTTTATGAATATTTATATATTATAAAAAATGTATATTTTATAAAAAAATTTATAATAATAAGAAGAATTAAACATAATTTCTAAAAAGTTCAGCAAAAACAAAAATGTGAAATTGTAGAAAATTCGTGTCTTACTGGTCTAAAATGGATGGTAATACAAGTAGACATGCAGAATTAATATGTTTACATGTTGAAGCTTGACCAAAAAACTATCGCCCAATGTGTCTCTTTTAACTTTTAAAACAAAACTGATAATGCGCAAATAGGGTGTACTTATAATTGAAATATCGATTTCGCGCTCTACGGCATTGAATTCCTCGGGAAATTTTCTTTCTAGTAGTATATTTAGTTTTTCTCAACCATTTTAATTCAACCTGCCATCTCTTTGGGGACACCGTGTACTATTTTCCCGATATTTCTGTTGTTGTTAAACCAACTTTAATAAAAATATAGTAGATAACTTAGATGATATACTGACACGTGATATAAACATTAACATAAATATCATGTTATTTTTCTGTTTCAGGTGTAAGATAATCCAAAAAGAAGACATTTCAAAAACACAAGAGAAATAAAATGGGCGCGCGACACTCAAAGAGGTCGGTTGACATCACAACAACCCCAAAGAAGGGCGAAGAGGGTGCAGTAATCGAAGGCGAGGAGGGAAAACTCGAGAAGGTAGCGGAGCCCGACCTCAAAGTAACCACAAACGGAACACTTCACAACGAAATTGAATTTGCGGTAAGTTTTTAGAATAAATTTTGGTATTTTGACAAATCATTTTCTACGTCACCTACTGTCAAACCTTTATTATACTACTGAAAATAAGATTGAAGAATATCTTTGGGAGTTTTGTGTAAAATAATGGATTGTTCCAACTTTTTTTTACTGTCGATCATTAATGTATTTTTTTACGAGTAACTGTTAATAGTAGTTATGCTTGAAATTTTGAGAAATAATAAATTTTAACATCATGCATTCACTACTTGAATATAAAGATCATTTACCACGCCGGATTGCCATAATTAATAATAATAATAATAATAAAAGGTCTTTATTTCTAACTCGGCGAAGTCCAGTTAAGAACTGCTCATCTCAACCGAGCCAGTACCTAAGCATACAAGATACAAAAAAATAAAAAAAAAAAAACAAATATAAAAATACAAATTCAATAATGCAACATTCAAGTAATGCCTAAATACTAAATAAAAATACATACAATAACATTACATCATTATAGAAAAAAAAGAAAATAATAATAATAATCATATAAAATAAAAATACAAGATAACATAGTACTGGAAGAAAAAAAAGAAGAAAACATACAACAATCAATCAGCAAAACAGCAAACATAATGTAATGTACAGAAGTGAAGGAGAAGACAACGGCAATCCATCGCCAAAAGATAGAACTAATAGAAATAAGAATAAAAATAAAAGTCAAGCTGCATCCCCGAGGAGAACTTTCTTATAAATCACTTTGAAATCATTAACTGACCTGCTTTGAATAGCGTGCGGTACCGAATTCTAAACACTCACTGCAGCACAGTTGAAACATCTTTCAAAGATCGCCTTTCTGTGCTTTGGTATTTCTAAAAGGTGAATGTTTCTACCGCGCACATCTACCCGATGCCTCAATTTCTGTTTAAGATAGAGAGGACAACCCGTTGCCAAGACTCTATGAACAAACACCGCCATGTACAATTTTCGCCTGTTAAACATATTGAGCCAGCCCAGCCCCACCAATTGAGGAGAAACATGATCTCTCTTCCGTAATCCACAAATAAACCTAACACAAGAGTTCTGAATCTTTTGTATTCTGGAACTGGAACGAACATCGAGACATGGCCCAAAAACCACATCCGCATAATTAACATGACTCAAGGGTAATGCTTCGCAGAGCCTCTTCCTTACGTCGCTGGTCAAAATAGTTCTTTCCGATATAAGCTCCTTAAAGCTGTGTATGCCTTCTGCATTATAAGCTTGACATGACCTCTAAAGCGCAGGTCCTTGTCAATCACAAGCCCCAGACTTTTTACAGTTTCCCTCAATTGGACAGGAACACCATCCACAACAACACACAAGTCAAGTCCCGCCAGCACATTACCAAAATTAATTGCCACTGATTTAGATGGATTCAACTTAAGACTCTGGCTTTCCAAATATGACTGAATATTCTTGAGTGTGACATTCAAGCGATGGAACACTTGCTCAGCATTATCCCTATTCTAACTAGCATACACCTGTGTATCATGAACAAACAATTAATTGTAAAAGTTTCAGATATTTAACACGTAAAAGATAGAAATCCATACTTTTTGTTCGATCAAAAGCATGCGTTTTTTACAATTTTTGTTGTCCTATGTGCATTAAAAAGTAAAAAGTCACAAAAAAAATATATACATAAAAAAATACTTTGTTTTCATTGGTTAAAATATGAAGGCAGTTGACCTCCTAGTTGTTGCAAAAATCTTAGATAAATATTACTTTTTAATGTAATTTATGAAGTAAATTTTTGCTGTTGCTACGTAGCTTGAAGAAGACAGTGCGCGCGGACGCCGGCTTTCTTTCAAATTTTGAATCACATATACGCATTGCACTGATCGGACTTTAAAATATACTAAAAAAAAACGCGTGTCTCGCACGAGAATTTATGCAGTTATCAATACTTAATAATTGATAAATTTTTAATAAATAATACAAAATATCGTTTTAATCAATTAATATACATCGATACTAAATAAAAATAAATAACACGTGATTACGTGCGGCGGGAGGCAAGCGAGAAGCTACGTTGCCACATTCATTATACCCTGAAAACCAAATTATTTCGCGTCTTTCTCTAATATAATGTTCTCTCTGTCTTCTCGTAAGAAATATCTTAAGCACCGCAACTACTTAAAATAATATTTATATTTTTTAAAAATCACCAAATTGCCAGAGTGTATTATTTGTATATCGTCCAAAGTAACCAATATCTTGACTTACTACTTTGTATACAGGGTGTGCAAGATAATACCATCATAAGAGAAGAGTGGTTATTTCAGAGATATAAACAAAACTTGTGAAAATTTATTTAAAAAAAACTGTTAATGTAATTTATAAGAAAAATACTAGTTCTTTCTTGTTACATGAAGAAATAGAAAAATATTCCTCTAACCGATATTAGCAGGTTTTAATTTTTTCAGTAGTTGTATTTTGTAGGGATGCAGACATAGGTCGTTGTTTTGCATCGCTTCTAGATGTCCTTGATCGTCCTGTCCTAGATTAACTTAAAGTTAAGTCATTTGTTTCCATCTTCTGCACCCATTTTTTTATAATTCATATATTCCACTCGTCATTCGCACGCTGTAAATGATATTTAAAGCCAAATATTTACTACGCGTTAGCCGCTTAATAATTTCCAAAGAGATTATCCTCTGTAACCCCTGCCTTTCCCTGATTCGCCGGTTGCGTTCGCGTAATAAACCAACAAATTTGAACCAATTTATGGGACACCCTCTATATTCAGTATTTTAAATTATTGTTATATACAAATTCAGCAACCAATTGAACACATTTTACTATTGGGTCGTCAACTGTTTACTTAATTTAGTAACAATATCTTCGCCTCATACGGTTGGTGACTGACTGCATTTCGCCCGACGGTATGCAATTTACACGCTTTGACGCTTCCATGACGCTGCAGCTTCGTGTACACTCCTCTATAAAAATCAAAGCGCGTTGCTGTAAAATGTACTTTTTTTTGTTGCAACTATAATAATACGCCTTGTAGACACGGTGCCGTTGTTCACTAAAACAACTTAAAACAACCTCAGTTGTACTTGTTAATTAATGAAAAAGCACACTGATCTGGCTCGGATATTTTTTCCCTTTTTCACGTTGTATTGTTAGTGCTTTAAGATTTTATTCCGCCTTCTCCTTATAACACTATAAAATCAACTAGTTAACGTCATTCCGTGACCTCTCTAATAAAGCAAACTTTAACCAGATAACCAAGAATAATATACTCCATAATGAAATTGAATTTGCGGTAAGCTTTTGGGGTAAATCGGGATATTTTAACAAATCTGGACGGCTCTTTGGATCAGTCCCGAAAGTTTGCCGAGATCGGTTTGACCCGTTAAAATACCAGACGTGAACGTTTTAAATTGCTACGCTGTATCCGCGGTTTATCGCTACATGGCATTTTCCAAATTCTAATACACTCTGTCCCTTAAATTTCATGGGGTCTCGAAGAGTTATAAGGTTGAGCGATGATCAGATAACTGGAATAGATGGGTTAAAAGCTCTTTTGTTCGCGTCATTGATAATAACTATCTCCAAATTTCCCGTTTCCTTGGTAAAATTTAGGCTTTTGGTATTGTCAAATACTTATAAGTTCTCAACAAAATTAATAAAACCAGTTGATAAATATTGGATTTTTTATTGCATCCTCCTCCTCCTCCTCCTCTGTCCTATTACCTTTGGCAGGTCATGGTGACTACTCATGAGCTGGTTCTTGGCACTTGATAATTCCAGTTCTCTCGGTCTAGGGCCATTTGGCCTGTCTCATGTAGAGTTTTTCCAACAAGGGGTTGCAGTTGGTCTATTCATCTTGTAGGAGATCTGCCTCTTGATCTTCTGCCGCTGACTTTTCCTTCGACTACCAGTTCTTCCAAGGTGTCTCTTCTTCTGGCGATGTGACCAAAATATGTGAGGTAGGCTTGGTTTACACGTTTCAGTAACCTAGTTTTCACGTTTATCTCCTCTAAAACTGACGCGTTACTCTGGTGCTCTGTCCAGGAGATCCAAAGAACTGGTCTGTACACTCACAACTCGAAACTCTTTTTCTGTCAGTTTGCTTTAGTGTCTAGATTTCGGTTGCATACATTGCATGCATTAACGAGTTGTAGTTTGGTTGTCTTCGTTATTATGCGATCCTTCCAGATTTTTGTCAATTTTTTGGTCGCTGTCTTGGTCATCACTATCCTCTATCCTCCTCTTGATGTCATCTGAGCATCCTCCAGCATTGGTGATTAATGGGCCTAAGTATACGAAGCTCTCGACAACTTCGCTCCCAGCTACCACTCGCCTCTGTGGTTGGTTATTGGTAGGTCTGTTGATAATCATAACTTTGATTTTGGTTTTGTTACTTTCAAGTCCATATTCCCTACTGACTTAAGGGGGCCTTGCTATAATAGTCTCGTATTCCGGTGCACTAGCCGCTATGTGTCATCAGCGTACCTTAAGTTCTTGATCTTTTTGCCTCCCACCGAAATTCCTCCTTCCCACTCTCCAAGACTTTTCTCATTATATATTCTGTATATATATTACATAAGATAGGAGAGAGAATGCAGTCTTGTCTCGTGCCGGCTTCCACTGTGAATGTTTTAGAGGAAGTTTGGTTGACTTTGACGGCTGCTGAGTTATATTTATTGGATAACAAACTACAATTTTTAGAAATTTTACAGTGGAACTAATTCTTATTTTTGTCTGGCTCTGGAGTTGTGTTGGGTGACTCTAATAACATGTAACTTTAGTGAACGAATCCTTTTACGAATTGTGTGGTTTCGGAGATTTTCAGGATTAAAATCAAAAAAAATAATACTGTTTTAAGGCGACCTTATGCAATCATATTCTAAGTTGAAAATAAATTACAATTATTTATTCTCAATTTTAGCAGCTGTGCATACGCTCGGTGTCATCTCCTCCCATCGCGACTGTAGTGTCACTGGTTTCTTGGAAAATGACAGTTGGGTATATCAAAAAATGTTCGGGTTTTTCATATATATTGTTTAACTATTTTAAATATTCTAATTGCGTTACGGCATGTAAATAAATCTTTTAAAAAAAAAACTAAATAAATATCCATTATGTCCACTTTTTTTCCTTTTAAATGTGAACTTGTCTGCAGCTATATAAGAATTATACGTTAAAAATACAAAGAACATAACATTCACAAATGATGCAGTACAACTATTATAAATAAATGTCAATAATTTTTGCTATATATATATATATATATATATATATATATATATATATATATATATATATATATATATATATATATATATATATATATAAAACTATTAACATTACCAAACCCGCACTCAACTGGTATATTTGACTCGCTCGGCTGAGTATTTCTCAGCTGCTAAAATTGAAAATAGAAAATTGTGTAAGTATACAGTATGCAGTTCATCAATTTCTCCTTCATACGAGGGTCATTCAATAAGTAAAGATACAATTGGTCTCGGCTTAAACCCATACAACGAAACCGCTCCATACTTCTAGGAGTGCAAGTTGGCAACCTTATAATGAGTTTTAATCAGCTGTTCGATCATGTAGTGTAAACATAACCTCAAAATATCTAGTTTACCATGGCGAGTGCATTGGAAGACTGCAGTTTAGAAGAGCAGCGTTCTGTCATCAGATTTTTAATAGCAGAAGGTGTTAAGCCAAATAAAATACATTCTAGAATTATATTACAGTATGTACAAAGTTGCATGAACCGTGCGAACGTTTAAAAGTGGATAGATCGATTCAAAAATGGCCGAACAAGAGTGTGTGACGAGCAGCGAAGTGGCCGTCCAGTCAAAGTTTCCAGTCCCTCGTTGGAATCGAGGATTGATGGACTTATTCGTGATAACAAAATAATTACTGTTGAAATAATAGCTCAGGAGGTTGAGGTAAGCATTGGAACTGGTCACAATATTATTCAGAACCCTTTACAATGCCCGCCCTCATACGTCCCGGCTTACCCAAGAAAAGCTTCAAGAACTGGGTTGGGAGATCTTGCCTCATCCTGCATATATCCCAGACCTGACTCTGTGTGATTTTTACCTGTCCGGACCTCTCAAAGATGCCCTACGGAGAAGGAGGTTCACCACAATGAAGAAGTAAAGGAAAAAGTGCAAGATTGACCTCGACGCCAACCGAAACAATTCTTTTCCACAGGAATCAAGAAGCTTGCAAAAAGGTGGGACAAGTGTATTGCCGGTGGGACGGATTATGTCGAAAAATAGGGCAAATTTTGTAGCAATCCAATAAACTGTTCTTGAGCTAGAGCTATTTGTCTCTTTACTTATTGAGTGACCCTCGTATTAAATATTCACTTCCAATTTACATAGAACGTCGAGTGTCTCAATTTATTTTAAACCTTTAATGTATGGTAATTGCACAAAGTACCATCAAAACCGTATTTGTTAAAATTTCGATCGTAAAAATCTCAGGAACATAATAGAGCTATGCTATGGTATCCTAAGTACCCTAAGTGACCCCTGAGCCCAAAATTGTGCTGTGTGTTGTACCTATTAACTATTAACAGTACAGAATCCACACTCTCAACAAGTGTAGTTGACTCGCACGACTGAGTATTTCACAGTCGCTAAAATTGACTAAATGTTCACTTCCAATTTACATATAACGTCGAGTGCAATTTATTTTAAACCTCGTATTTGTTAGAATTTCAATCGTAAAAATCTTGGGAACATAGTAGTTCTATGCTATGTTATCCAAATTACCCTATGCTACCCCTAAGCCCAAAATTGTACTGTGTACTATACCGTGTTATGTCTTCAAAATAATAAGAACCTGAACCATTCTTAACACTCTTTTAAGTAAGCCCTAAACTTATTGATTACTGGTCGGCACATTGTTTCCGTGGTTGTTGCTATATCTTGTCGGATTTGTTATTTTTTTGTTCCTGGGAGCGTTAACTTTAGTTCTAAGATATTAGGGATGCAAAATTTTTTATCAACGTTGAATCGGAGGGTGGCGGCTAACTTATGTCACCTTTTTTTTTTGAAGAAAATTCAAAAAATATCTTGAATAATTGGCAAAGATGTGCATCACTTTCACTTTGTAGACTAGACTTTGTAGACTCAACCTATCCTACAGAAAGGGAATATTTCCTTCCTGCTGGAAATGTGCCACAGTTCAGCCAATACCTAAAAAAGGCAAGAAGACCTTGTCAAATAACTACGGACCAATCGCACTGCTTTCAATAATATCGAAAGTCATGGAAAAGGCTATCAATCAGCATCTTCTAAAATATCTTAAAGGATTCAATATTATTAGCGATCACCAATATGGCTTTCGTAAAAATAGATCAACAGGAGATCTTCTGACTTATGTAACACACGTTTGGAACAACGCAGTTGAACACTTTGGAGAATCTCGAGCGGTTGCTCTTGACGTATCCAAGGCATTCGACCGTGTTTGGCACGATGGGCTCTTGGCTAAGCTACGCTCTTATGGTATGTCTGAAAAGTTCTGTTTGTGGCTCTCATGTTTCCTCAGAGAGAGTTCTTTACGAGTGGCAGTCGACGGATTTCTTTCTAACACCTTCACTATCAAGGCCGGTGTACCTCAAGGCTCCATACTGTCTCCTACTCTCTTTCGCATTTATATTAACGATCTGCTGGAAAAGACCGAGAATCCAATCTACAGCTTTGCATATGACAGTACGCTTATCTCTTCATTCCCTTTGAACGCTCGGATATCGGCTACTCAGACGAATATCCGCAGACAGCAGAAAGTCATTCAACTTAATAAAAACCTGGAAGAAATTCTATCTTGGGTTGACAGTAACCAAGTGAAATTTAACGCTACAAAAACCCAGGCAGCAGTTTTTTCTAAAAAAGTTAACGTTGCTGAACCCGACATAGTTATGTCGGGGCACTCCATTCCTCTAACATCGTCACTCAATTTGTTGATCGTTAATTTTTGAGCAAATATGTCCTGGCATGAACATATTACAGGCATAGCAAGGAGAGCTTCTCAAAGTTGGGAATATTATTTCGAACCAGAAAGCTTTACACTCCACAACATCTGTTAATTCTTTACAAAGCTCAAATTCGACCAACTATGGAATACTGCTCCCATGTTTGGGGCACCGCTCCCAAACATACACTGCATTTGTTAGATTCTATTCAGAGAAGAGCTGTTCTTCTGATTGGAGACCCGGAACTGACCGCGGTTTTGATTCGCTGAAACATCGAAGAACGGTTGGAGCCTTGAGACTATTCTACAAGTATTTTCATCGAAAAAAGTGTTCGAAGGATGTGGCCCGCTTAATTCCTCCCAGAGCGGTGCATATTAGAAGTACGTCGCGCTAATACTTCACATCCGTATGAGGTTCAGCTTGTTACTCCTCGTACAACGCTTTTCAAACAGTCTTTTATATGGAGAACATCATCCAATTTGCCCAGGACTGTGTTTCCCACCGAGTACAATTTACAGCGATTCAAGAACAACGTGAATCGCTTTCTCCGCACACGTGTCGCTCCTGTAGCACTTTAGGGACTTCCCTGCAGCACGTGTGCTAGACCCATAAAAAAAAAGATTTTATAAAGCGGGTGTAAAAAAGTACTCAGTATTCCCCACATATCGCTTCGAATTGACAGTTGTTGCTTGGCCCTTCTCATCCTTAAAGAAGTAGAGTCAAATTATTCCACGTGTCGATATTTAAACGTTCACAACGTATAAATATTTGATTGCCTCCGTCCAGTATGAGCAGTACTAGTTGTATCTCGTAGGGATAATCTTCACAAAGAAGGCGTTGTAACTAACTTGTAGGCTCATTTATGGCATTCGATCGTATATTTATTGCATTGCTTTTTGTTCACCCTGCTTACGTTTCTTCAAACTTCGGCACCCACATTTTAGCAGTTTATTTATGCTGCGTAAATAATATTAACTTGAAATTTTCGCTGTTACTCGTAGTTTTTGTAAAACTCTTGCACTAAAAAGCACACTTCGCTCCCGTAAATTAATTAAATTTCTAAAAACCAGAACCAGAAACACCCTGCATAAATTTTCTGTCCATTTTAAAGGATATTTCGAGAATAGTTTTAAATGTATGATTCGTTATTAACTAACTTCTCTTAAACCCATTAAAATATTTAAATTTACATTGACAAGACATCTCGGAACTGTATTCTGGTTTTTTACAGTTGGTTACACTACATTCAGCTCAATTTCACTGCGGACAAAAATTGCTGCGTGGGTCACATTTTGGGATCAGTTTAAATTCATACTTATATCGAGCAATAAGGGTCAGTTGCTGTTTTGGGTTTCAAATAACGGCAGCACGTTTTAATTGCGTAATTTGTATCGCTTGTCCTGGTAAACTTTCGGGTTTACGTTACCCATCTTGTCCTAACATGACCAATACGACATCATCAACGTTTAACAAATTAATAAGGGTCTTTTGACAGCACATTTCGTATTTATTCACAAATAAATAATTGTGACTTTTAACAGTAAAATTATAATATTCATTAGCAGTTGTGGGGATGCTTTCATATATTTTTAAGCGGCATAGCACTCACGCAGCAGGGAATTCCTCAAATTGTTACAAGAGCGGCGCGTGTGCTGAGGATTATACGTTAGTCTTAAATATGGATGGGCGATAATGGATTCGACCTAGTGATAGTCGATGACAACCTAACTATCTATAAACTTAACTTATTAATGTATCGATAGCTATCGACATTTTAATAGTCATCGAAACCTTTTTATATATATCTACATATATATATATATATATATATATATATATATATATATATATATATATATATATATATATATATATATATACATACATACATACATACATACATACATACATACATACATACATATATATATATATATATATATATATATATATATATATATATATATATATAAAACAAAGAGAGAGAAAGCAAAAGTTGCCGTTTCTAACAAAATCCTAAGTTATGAAACTAGTTGGGGAACTCGGCAAAAGGGGCATCAACAGATGTTCATACTATATTCATTTAGCCAATATTTCGGTCCTAGGTTGGGACCTTCATCACGGCACAAACTTACTCTGGAAGCGCTGGATCCTGTTATTATCATTCGGTCTGTCTGACATTAAGTTGTTCATGCATCCAAAGTTCTGTACAATGTGTCTAGGGATAAGGCCTGTTTACCTGCATTTCAATAAAAAGTTCCTTCTACTGGTCATTTTGCTAGTTTTAGGTTAAACTTAGCCCAATTTCGGAAAAGGTTTGTTGTTTCCGCTCCATATCTATTGTTTAAATCTTGAAAAAACCCCATTTCTATAACAAATAAAGAGAGAGAAAGCAAAAGTTGCCGTATCTAACAAAATCCTAAGTTATGAAACTAGTTGGGGAACTCGGCAAAAGGGGCATCAACAGATGTTCATACTATATTCATTTAGCCAATATTTCGGTCCTAGGTTGGGACCTTCATCAGGGCACAAACTTACTCTGGAAGCGCTGGATCCTGTTATTATCATTCGGTCTGTCTGACCTAGGACCGAAATATTGGCTAAATGAATATAGTATGAACATCTATTGATGCCCCTTTTGCCGAGTTCCCCAACTAGTTTCATAACTTAGGATTTTGTTAGATACGGCAACTTTTGCTTTCTCTCTCTTTATTTGTTATAGAAATGGGGTTCTTTCAAGATTTAAACGATATGGAGCGGACACAACAAACCTTTTCCGAAATTGGGCTAAGTTTAACCTAAAACTAGCAAAAATGACCAGTAAAAGGAACTTTTTATTGAAATGCAGGTCAACAGGCCTTATCCCTAGACACATTGTACAGAACTTTGGATGCATGAACAACTTAATGTCAGACAGACCGAAATAACAGGATCCAGCGCTTCCAGAGTAAGTTTGTGCCCTGATGAAGGTCCCAACCTAGGACCGAAATATTGGCTAAATGAATATAGTATGAACATCTGTTGATGCCCCTTTTGCCGAGTTCCCCAACTAGTTTCATAACTTAGGATTTTGTATATATATATATATATATATATATATATATATATATATATATATATATATATATATATATATGTATATATATGTATATATATGTATATATATGTGTGTATATATATATATATATATATATATATATATATATATATATATATATGTATATATATATATGTGTATATATATATATAGAGTGTTTTGAAAATCATTTATTATATTTAACCAGTTGGCTTGGATCAAGTAAAAAAACGTTTTTTTTTTTCTCTTTCTTAAAGTCCTATAAAAGTTTACTAGTTCATGTGGAACGCCTTTGTTATATGATAATTGGTTAAAAAATAGCATAATCGAATTTTCAAGTAAAAAGAAAAGAAACTGTTGCTGAATAAGACCATTCTGACAAAATATTCCTTACTTAGGAGAATTGTAAATATTTTTCATAAAACAAAATCTAAATTTTTTACTCTTATCAAAAAGAAAACCTTACCTGATTAAACCATTAAATAAAATATAACAAACTGCTTCTCAGTAACATTCATCAAACACTGCACTGGTAAAGTTAAACATTGTATTTCAGAACACTCGAATGTTTGTGTCAAACAACCTGCTATTATTAAAACCGAGACACCATATTAAAAACTCATTAAATGATTATCTTCATCAAAATATTAAGAAAATGCCCGCTATATTAATCAAACAAAGACTTAAAACAGAATTGTTCTTCTTCTTGAAGTGCCATATCTGCTACGGACGTAGGCGACCCTCTCGCCTTTGCCAGTGGTTGGTGCGTTTTTAAATATTCCACAGACAAAGGGGTCCTACAATTTAATGGCGGCCCGGAACGGCCAAAGTAAGAGGGCCTTACTAGACATGCTAGTGGTGGTTTGCCATTGCCTCCCGCGGGAGAGGCGACCGTCACGTTGTTTTTTTTTTTATTATTTCCGGAGCCGAGATATGATCTCGGGTCGTCGGCGTAGAAAGCGGACACCTTAACCACTACGCTATAGAAGCCTCTACAGAATTGTTAGTGACCACTAACTAACGCTGGCTTTAAAGTAGTAGCAACATTTAGATTATCGCGCAAATCGTCCCGAAGCATGTGCCAATTACCAAATAGCATATGGAAGCGAACGAAAATATTTTTGTTTATTGAATTTTTTACAACAGTTTAAAAAATTATATTTTGTATTATTTTACATTGCGTCGTAATGGAACTGCAATAAAAGTTTTTGACGGAAATGTAGCAATCATTCGTTGGTATCAAATATTTTAGCTTTAGATAGAAAATTGTTAATTTTAAACGTAGCAATATTGCTAGAATCCAGCTTATTATCAAAATTCGCTTTAATATGTGTATCGGGGACAACCATTGGCTTACGTGATGAAAAATATAAACAGTCGGGGTCCAGTTTCTCGTTAGTTCTAGTGAATTCCTATTTATTACTATTTTTCCACAGTTCCACGGGGTTTACCGTATGATTTTCACAACACCCTATATATATATATATATATATATATATATATATATATATATATATATATATATATGTATATATATATATATATATATATATATATATATATATATATATATATATATATATATATAGGGTGCTAAAGCTAATACTGAAAATATCAAGTCTTAGTATCAATAGCTTTTGAAAAATTTGTTTTCATTGAAAGGAAATTTGATCAGTGCCATTCTTCAAGCGTCCAAACAGTACTATTACATCAAAGAACAGAGTACAAGATGCAACGATCTTAGCGTCTTGAAATTGTATATAACTTGTTACATTTGAAACACCAAGCATGTTAATGTCATAATTTGCCATTGCAGGGAAAAATTTAAAAACTAAGTCAAAACTTGGATATACTGTGACTTCTTTCCGTCTTTCTATTTTTCTCTTAATCTTTTTTTATGAAGTTTAAAAATTTGTTCTTTCTCAAAAAAATGGCAATTTTTTTTATTTTTTTTTTAATAACTTGTACTCTCAGCGGAATAAAGGTTGATCTATGTATGAATATTTTTCCTTTTTAATTAAAAAAATAAATTACCTGAACATTGCTGAATATTTTTACATCTCATCAACATCTTATTGTGTAATATACCCTATTATTGTAATGCCACTGTTATCAGGTGGGAGGCAATATTCAAAATTAAGAGGAACACCGCAAGCGCACTGATAAATCAACAGTCACAACCTCTTATGTTCTGTTCTAAATATGCCTACTTTGATTTTTTATATAAAATATTTATATTAATGCATCTGAAGGCTTGTTTATTGTTTCGGCTTGATTAATTACACAATAATTGTGATATGTGATGATGTGCGCCAGACCATGAATCATAAAAAACTGGATAAAATGAAATACAATCTTAACATATATATGTATATATATATATATATATATATATATATATATATATATATATATATATGTATATATTTATTCATTTCTTTTTCTACAAAAGAATAAGGAACTATGTGCTAGTTGATTTTCTCAAACCAATAAACTGTTGGAAGCATATTATGCGTGGCAGCGGTGGTTCTGCTTTAAAAGTTTAAGGATTCTTTGAGTTAAGTTCTCCAATTTATTTTTGAGAGACGTCATTTGTTACTCTTTTTCCACAGTTTCTTTCAATTCTATGATGTATGCTAAGCCATTTTCATAACACCCAATTTATGCCGAATCTTAGATGCTCACAGTAACAAAGTTTCCTTGTTTATTTTTTAATAAAGTCGCAAAATAAGCTTTTCAGAACAGAAAAAACAAACACATTATTCATCGAAACATATTTTTAATTTAAATCTTCATATTATAAAACTTTACAAACATCCCAATATTTTATGACTTTTCTGTAGACTGGGTCAGATTGTAGAGCAGTGAAACAAATCATGTCAGTAGTAGTAAGTATAAATATTATTTCAAAAAACATCTCAGTTTTAGCTTTGTTATGGTTTCGAATCACGTATACTACGAACTCTCGTAGTATTTTCAGTTTAGTGTTACAAGACAGAAAACAGATCGTTAAATATGCATTAAGCTTAAGGATCCCAAGCATGATAATTCATTCGTTTTGTTACAATAGTAATTTTAACTGTTTCTGGATTGATAATATGGAATGACCATGTGAGATGTAGTCATTATTCAACTTAAAGCCATTAGAAGGGATTTAAAAAAAGCGCTACCTTCATATGAAAGAAATAATTTTAATTACACATGTGTTGGTGAGGGATAATGAATTTTTAAAAGTATTAATGACCCGTAAAAAAATCGCGTCAAGTTGGCCACATTATCAAATAAGTTCCTTAAAATATTAAGACTGTCTTACAATATTCGGATGACAATTCAACTTGTCAACCATCTGAAACTTGCTGCGAGCCTGAAATGACAGTTGCCATTTACTAAAATGTGTTTCAAAAGTAATGTATTAAGGCTTCCACTGTCGAGATGTAAAAAAATCAGTCAAAAATTCTGTACAATTCTTATTCCAATTATTTCCACTCTATCCAAATCATATATTTAATTTGCTGTTGATATAATTGGAATTAACGATTCCGGGTTTCCTATTTAACATAAGATTATAAAAGCATAAAAGGTTAAGATTAGCATTTTTTTTTTTTCTCTTATAACTTTAAGATGTTACAGCCTACACGTGTAACACTGTAATATTTGTAATTTTAGAAATCACAACGGCTTTTTTTTTTTATGGGTCTAGCACACGTGCTGCAGGGAAGTCCCTAAAGCGCTTCAGGAGCGGCATGTGTGCGGAAAAAGCGATTCACATTGTTCTTGAATCGCTGTAAATTGTACTCGGTGGGAAACACAGCGCTGGGCAAATTATTCCAAAGGGATGATGTTCTCCATATAAAAGACTGCTTGAAAAGCGTTGTACGCGGAGTAACAAGCTGAACCTCATACGGATGTGAAACACCAGCGCGATGTGTATTTCTAGCATGCACCGCTTTGGGAGGAATTAAGCGGGCTACATCCTTCGAACACTTTCTATAAAAATACTTGTAGAACAGACTCAAGTCGCCAACCATTCTTCGATGTTCCAGCGAATCAAGGCCGCCAGTCAGTTCCGGGTCTCCAATCAGACGCTGTCGCTGTTTCCCACTTCTCAAGTTTCACAGCTTTCGATTCCACCAGTCGCCCTCCTGGGATTCTTGATTTGCCATGGCTTCGTCGACATCTTTCTTCCAACATCTGGATATCCTTCCACGTTTTCTCCTCTCTGGTGGGCTCCTGTTCCATATCTTTTCTGGCCATCTGTCGTCTCATTCGCTGGAGATAAGCAAACCAGGCTAGACGTTTCCCTTCATGGTCTCTAGAATAGTTCCTTCTACATTCATCATCTGTCGAATGGGACATGTTTTAACCTTGAAGTTTGACTGATTCGTCTTCAGAAATCTATTTCGAGGGCCATCATTCGATCTTTATAGATTTTCGTCATTTCCCATGTCTCTGCACCATAAGTGGAAATACTTTTAAAGATACTGCTGTATATGATTGATTTTGCCTTCCTAGTTATTTTGTTATTCCATAGTAATGAGTTTAATTGCCGGCAATATTAGAAATACCTTGTATATACATTTTTCATTGAATCGCACATCTAATATTACCGTATACCTCTATGAAAGTATTTCCCTATCTTCTATATAATAAGAAATATCATTATTTTTTATTGGACATACACGCGCTGCAGTGATATCCTTAAATTTCTGCAGGGTCGGCTCTTGCGCGGAAGTAGTGATTTACTTTGATCTTGAATCGCTGCAACTTGTCTCAGGTGGAAAATATAGTCGGATGAATTTCGCCTAATAAAAGAGTGCTTGAGAAGAGTGATACGCTGAGTGTCAAGCTGAATTCCATAGGGATGTGCTGAGGTTTGTAATGACTTCCGAATGTCCGAGCAAACCAGCTCTTTTTGGATATAATTTAGCATCTTTGCGAGCAGGGAGTAATATTCCATCTAATTTTTGCTTGATATAACGTTAAAAACTATTTTGGCACTTACAGCCTTCTAATACGAAATAACGTTCCGCGTTATCGACCAGCCTTCTTCATTTAGTCTGTGACATCATCATGCTAAGACATGGGTATGCGTTGTTCTGCAATGTTAATCTTCGTAGAAGAAACCATTACCATGAATTTTGTAACTTGTACTTGATTATTACAACCTCAAGACAGAATCTCTCCCAAGTCCGATAAGTTGTAGAACATCCTCCACTCCAAAGATATTTGATAGATGCTTTTATTGAAAACCCTCTTAATAATACCCTTCTATATTAATCGAACCAATGCGACTGGTCGAGAGTTGTTTAGTACCTCTTTGTACCTCTTTTAGGAATCGGCTAAACTAGTAAAAAATAAAAATAATTTAATAGGGTGTAATAATATACATTAATAATTTAAAAGGTGTAATAATAAATATTAAAAAAGACATTAAATCTAGTATTAGTAATCGCAATTTAAAATAGCGATTTTCGCCGTTCGCCAGGGAGACTCATTACCGTCCGTTGTGAATCGTGCGGTGCAATCCCTTAAATCGTTTATATCGAAGACTAGCTGTGCCGGCGGCTCCGCTCGCGCAGACTTGATTCACTATTATCGTCACTGCTTATTCCTTATGTTACCTAACGTAATAAAATATAGCCTATAACCTGGCTAGAGAAAATATGTATGTTTTAAAAAAAATGCACGTGGTTCTCGAATGATAAGCGCACTAACGGACAGACAGACAGATGTTACATGTAATGTAATGTAATACAAAAGAGCGCGTTAGCGGCAAACTTTTTTCCGACTTGATTCACTATTATCGTCACTATTTATTCCTTATGTTACCTAACATAATAAAATATTTCCTATAACCTTCAGAACATATGTATAAATTTAAATAAAAAATCACGTAAATCGGATAAGTGGTTCTCGAATGATAAGCCCACGAACAGACAGACAGGCAGAGAGACGCTGCAGTTTATATTTTATATTTAATATATGGTAGGTATTCTTTGGTATATGATATTATTCCATATTTAATGGTTTAGGCAGTGTATTGCAAGAGAACACACTAGCGGCAAACTTTTTTCCGACTTGATTCACTATTATCGTCACTGCTTATTCCTTATGTTACCTAACGTAATAAAATATAGCCTTTAACCTGGCCAGAGAACATATGCATGTTTTAAAAAAAAGCACGTAAATCGGATCAGTGGTTCTCCAGTGATAAGCGAACTAACGGACAGACAGAGAGACGTTGCATTTTATATATATATTATAGATATGATAATGTTCCATATTTAATGGTTTAGGTAGTGTATTGCAAGAGAACGCGCTAGCGGCAAACTTTTTTCCGACTTGATTCACTATTATTGTCACTGCTTATTCCTTATGTTACCTAACGTAATAAAATATAGCCTATAACCTGACCAGAAAACATATGCATGTTTAAAAAAAAGCACGTAAATCGGATAAGTGGTTCTCCAGTGATAAGCGCACTAACGGACGGACAGACAGAGAGATGTTGCATTCTATATACCATATATTATAGATATCACACAAACCACTCCCATATAAAAATTTTAAAAATCAAAAATAAAAATATTAAAATAACAAAAATCAAAGATCATTTTTATGACTAGTGACTGCACATGGATTTCAAAATGGCTACTTTTCGCCGTATGTCATGGCAGTTCATTATCATCCGGACAAAGCGGCTCATTCCCGAAAACTAACTACCGTTTATATAAATAATATCATACGAACCTAACCCGCTCAGTGTACGGCTGTATTGTCATGTGTATCGATGACATCTCGTTCCCAGTTCACGCTATCAACAGTACACGGCGAAAAATCGAAAAATTCTTCTAAGAGAAACTGTCTTCTTTTAAGGTGCTACCTGTTCCTATTTGATATGCATTTCTCGTCTGTTACGTTTCTCCATATTTATCATGACTCTTCTTTTTATTATTTTTTTCTAACGCTCTTACTTTTATTGATTCTTCCTGATGGTCCACCATGGTCACAATTGTTTGATCCTTTCATAAGTTGTCTCACATGCAGAAAAACAAATATAGAAAACTTATTTATGAAATTACCTTTAGAAAATATCATTTGTAGGATAGTTGCTTTTGCAGTAGTCGGGTTTATGTGCTTTTAATTAAATGAGAACTAATTAATTAACTAATTAAATTAAAATTACAAATATATAGTAACACCTTTTTGTTCCATGCATTTGTTCTACGTTAATGCATGAGCTGTTTCACGTAGGTGCTAATTACTTCACATCAACTAGATCTTTACAAAGTGGTTTTTAATATATTTTAAATGCATTTGGAAATTAAAATATTTCCGCATTCCTTATAAATGTTACGGACAATAACCTTTTTGACAGGTAAACTATAATTCTTTGTCTCGTGATCGCTCAACTATCAATTTGGTAGAAATATATAAAAATACCGTAGTTGCGCTCGTTAAAACTTTTGCAACTATTGACAAATTATTAAAAAAAGAAATGCTACATAGCTTTTTTAAAGCAATATTTCCGATGGTAGACCAATTTTAACTTTATTTTTAATTCGTATTGTCTTTATGTAGGAAAAATAATACGAAGGCAGCCTTTTAAGTTTTTACAAATGACCACTAGATGATGCTATTGAAATGTGACAGTGGCGGCTCAGAAATTGGCCGAGTAGTTTGTTTACAGTGAGCGTTTAAAAAAAAACAGTTTTGTGAACAAATGGAAATTTCACGTAAAGATTTTCGTTGGATAATTTTTTACGATTTTAGTAAAGGTCTAACTCAACAGCAATGCCTAGAATTGCTTCGGTCAACTTTTGGTAATAAATCACCATCCCAAAAGACTTTGCAGGTTTGCAGAATTTCGTCATGGTCGTGCTTCCGCCGTTGAATTTCGTGAAGGTCGACCAAAATCGGTTGTTGTTCCAAAAAACATTGATGCTGTACACAACATGATTGAAGAGTATCTGCATGGACTTACCGTGAGTTAGAGGCATCCTTAGGCATATCGAAGACTGCATTACATTCGATGCGTGATCATTTAGCTGTGAAAAAGATCTGTTCCCGATGGATTTCGCATAATTTGACCGACACTCAAAACAGGCTTGGTGTAAGGAAATGCTCAAAAAATTCGAGCGAGGACATGCAAAATCCGTATACATCATCGTAACAGGAGACGAAACTTGGATATATTCGTAGGAGCCGGTAACTAACCAATAATGAACTGTTTGGGTGTTGCAAGATGAACCGAATTCAACAGAAGTGGTTCATTCGCGAAGCACTTCTATGAAAATGATCGTTTGTTTCTTTGGTTAAACTGGACATATTGCAACCATTGCTTTAAAGGATCGAAGAACAGTTATTGCTGAATGGTATACAACAATTTGTTTGCCAGAAGTCATCAATGAAATCAGGAAAAACAACCGAAAACGTCGGATCATTCTTGGTCATGACAGTGCAAGCTCTCACACAGCACGTGAAGCCACTGATTATTTGACGAAAAAAAACATCGAATTAATGTCTCATCACCAGTGTTCACCTGATTTATCGCCTAACGACTTCTTTTTGTTCCCGAATGTCAAAAAAAAATGCGTGGGCAGCAACTTTCATCACCTCAAGAAGCTGTTGAATCCTTCCAAAACCATGTGTTGAGAGTAGAAAAAATATTTCGAGAATTGGTCCGTCGCATGCAAGAGTATATTAATCTTAAAGGCGAATATTTTGAGAAACAATAAAACAATTTGTACCAAATTTTTTTTCTTTCATTGTTACTTACTTAAAAGGTAGCCCTCGTATTAAGTGGTAAAATATAATTAGCGAAAAAATTACTTTATCGCTTTATTGTTGCAGCAAGGGTTTTGAGAAAACTTTCCTAACGAAACAAACAACCTAAAGCAGAACTTTTGAACTCGAATTTTTAAAATTTATTGTATGCTTGTCTTAAAGCAATATTTTTTTTCTTAACTTATTAAAAAAAAAAGTTATTGAACTTTGTTTCCTACAATTTAACGTGGATTTTAATACTTCAGCAACCAGAGACTTTTTAGTATTGTAGAACTTTTATTACAGGGAATACTATTGATGAAAATATATTTATACTTCGATAAGAAATTCAATGGGATGGGAGAAAGATAGAGGGATTAAAATGACTATTGCATCATGTCTATTAGCTTTTCTCTTCAAGATACACTTGACATGGGTTGCAGAGTGTTTAGAGTCGTTATCTTATTGAAAGATAAAATTGCTGCAAATAGTATTTAGCCTACATGGCATGGCATACTCTTCAAGGATTTTCAAGTGTCCTTTATTTAATTTTCTGTCCTTTTGCACTAACCTGCCTGGCTTATTGCCATCGAAACATACCGAAACTGTAACGTTGCCACTTCCATACATAATAGTTGGTACAGGGCAAACTTCTGAGGCGCTTTCGTGGGTTGACCGGTACACAAATATTCTTCTAATAGATCAAAAAATTTAGAATTTTGTTCATCTGACCAAAGGACTTCCACTAGTCTATCATCCAGTTTCTATGTTTTTTAGTTAGTTAGTAATCTGTTTTGCTTGCGTCTGATCGTTAATTTCGGTTTTCTGGCAGCAGCACATCCTCTTAGACCTACAGACAGTAATCACCTCTTAATAATGATAGTCGAAACAGATTTAATTCGAGGGTTTTATTGAAAGCAGCAGTAATTTGAGGAACAGTTAAGTGTCGATTTCGTTTAGACATTACTGTGATGAACTGATCTTTACATTTGGTTGTCGTTTCAAGCCGACCAGACTTCTTTCTGTCTTCATTCGTTCTTGTTACTTGTGTTCTATGCGTGATGTAGTTTACTTTATCTGAAATACCGAAGTTTTAGTGTGATTTGTCGCTTACTGTAGCCTTCCTCGGGTAGAGTACGGATGACATTTCGCTGTTCCACACAGTTGCTTTCTTGGCGCCATCGTGAAAGTGCAGTTTCGGACGAAATAACCACCCTTTTGAGCACTATAAATTCAACTGCTAAGCTCTTACTAAATGTGAAGCTATTTTTTGAACTCATCCTTTGTAAGAAAACACCCTAAGTGTGCATTTGGAATTGGGCGAAAAAAGTCAATGAAGATTTATTGCAAGTTGCTTTTTAATTTTACAATATATTTATTTTTCAATTGTAAATAGTCACCGTCTCCAAACTTTTGAACGATAGTGTAGTAGTTAATCCCTAATGCTAGGCTACACAACAATAATGTCAAATTAAATAAAAAAAACCGTCCAAGTGCAAGTCGGACTTGCGCAATTAGTGTTCCGTACGTTGATTGCTTTTAAAATAAAAATTTTTGTTACGGACACCCCAAATGAGTTTTCAACAAGGTATTTTTTTCCGATCTTTACTGACAACTGATGATTTTGAAATTTTTGTATGTACCAGATAAATGACACAGACCAACGATGAAAAAACTTTTTTAATAATTTTACCTGATTCCTATTTTCCGAAAATAATGATAAAAAAGTCGTATCACCCACCAGTTTTTCACATTTTAATATTCAAAATGTGAAAAGTTATTTTTTATCATTCGAATGTTATTAGGTTGGCAATAAAATCAGAATTTTATAAGGTTGGCAGTAAAATTAAATGTTATTAGGTTGGCAGTTCCTATAAATGTCACAGCTGTTTGTTTTCTTCTAGTTAATATAACCTCGCATTGCAGTGTTTAACCCATGTGCTTTAATTCACACTCGAAGTATGGCTAATAGTGGTTGTAAAAACTCTCCCAACACTTTTTGTTATATATGTGGTGAGTTTGTAGTTAAAAAACATCAAAGAAACATTACTGACTTTGTAAAAAAAGTATACTTTGCATATTATGGTGTAGAAGTCGGTAATCAAGAAAAATGTTGGGCTCCTCACAAAGTATGTTATGTTTGTGTCGAGGATCTTAGGAAATGGTATGAGAAAGAAAAGAAAGTTTTTAGATTTGCAGTACCCATGGTATGGAGAGAGCAAGAAAATTATCAAATGATTATTTTTGCAGCGTTGATGTTTCTAGATATAACTCCAAAAATAAGAAAGTAATTGTCTATCATAACTTTACTTCAGCTAATCGACTGGTAGGACATGGACCGGGACTTTCTGACCCCGAGCCACCTCAATCTATTGATAACGTTTTACAGTCCAGTCCCGCATTTAATGAAAGTCAACCGGATGATGATGAGTTTCAATGTTCTCCAGAAAATTTAAAACCACAGTTGTTTACACAAGCTGAGTTAAATGATTTAGCGAGAGATTTGGATTTGACTAAAGAAAAAGCAGAATTGCTTGGTTCTAGGCTGAAAGAACAACATTTATTGGAATCTGGAACATCTATTTACCATTATAGAACAAGAGATCAACAGTTTGCTCAGTTTTTCAAGCAGGAAGAGGATTTTTTTTCCCCTATTTTGAAATTTAATCGATGTCGTATTGTGAGAGAACTGTGGGTGATACAAAAAAAACTGATACCAGATACGGTTTCAACACCCAAAAATACATAACACTTAGAGGTATTGGTTTAAAAAGTTTTTACAAATATTTTTTTGTTAGCCTGTGTTGTTAAAGGTAATGCAGTCGTAATAATTTTCATTCAGTGTACATCTTGTAGCGAATATGCCAGAATTTTTTCAAAATTTTTCGATCGTTACTTTTCGAGATAAGGGGGGGGCAGCGATTTTTCGCAAAATAAAACAAAGAACAGTGTGCGCAAGTATTACATTACATATATTTTTGAACTTTACAAGCTTTCATTTGACACCTCGATCGATGATCTGGTTAAAATAAATTTTCACTTCCGATTTCACCCCCCAAAAGTAACCCCTTAAGTAAAAAATTTATCTTTCAGAACTACACGACTCTGATGAGGCCATCAATTCATATATTAGTGCCAAATTTCAACTTTATATGTCAAGTAGTTTCGGAGAAAATCGGGTGTAACAGACGGACTGACAGATGGACAGACACCGAAGTGATCTTATAAGTGTTCCATACGGAACACTAAAAGTAGTACACAGATCGATATTGCATATATAATCCTAAATTTCAAATAAAAACTACTATTTTAATCTAAAATGCAAGTACATCTCTGTTGGGCAAAAATTTTTATAAAATCTTAACACTTTAATCGGACTAGAGCAGGTGGCTCTAGACAGTGGTGTCGGTCTTTGGCAGCCATCTTTGATCTCACTCGTCTCAGTAATTCATAGAGACTCATTATATCTCGTCTTTTTTTTTGTTGCTATACCTAAATTAACTGAAACAGCATACTTAAAACATATACACTACCGTCAGACAGTATTTGCCCACCTAGTTATTTCAGTCCCAAGACAACAAAAACCCGGATAAAATATATATTTTTTTTAATTTTAATGAATTATTGTTTATTTTCACATTATTTACAATCTAGAAAATCAGAAAAATATTCATGATTTTCCAGGATTTTTGTTATCCATGTGACCTCGTTTGTTTTTGATTACCGCTTTACAGAGTTTCGGCATTCTGTCCAGTAGTTTCTTCAAAGTTTCATGGGTTATTTTAACCCATTCTGCTTGTAAAAGTTCCCACAAGTGATTTTCTGATGTTGGATTGAGTTTTGAACACACCTGTCCAAGTGGTCCCACAGCAATTCGGTAGGGTTCATGTCGGGTGTGGAGGCCAAATCATCACTTCCAAGATGTCATCGGATTTCCATTGGTTAAAAAATTCTCTAATTTGTTTAGCAGAATGTTTAGGGTCGTTGTCATGCTGAAAAATAAATTTCTCCTGAAAAATATATCTTCCAGAAAGAAGCATTTGAGCAAAATTTCTTGATACTGTTCTTTTTGTATGATTCCTTCTATCCTAAAGATTTTTCCAACTTTACCGTTGCCAAAACAACTCCAAACCATTACTGAACCTCCACCATGTCTTACTGTAGGCTTCCAATATCCTCTCACCAGCTGACCGCCGCACGTAAACTAGTCGATTTGAACCGAAAATTTCCAAAGGACGGAATTCCATTATTCTGATGTCTAATTTTCATATTCTCGGGCCCATTCTAATCGTTTACGTTTATTCACTTGCCTAAGAAGTGGTTTGTTTCCTCACTATAACTCTCCCGTGTAGTCCACCTTCTGCTAACCTGTTCTTCACGGTTGTCACACTGATGGGGATGGGCCTTTCCAGGTTTACTTGAGCCGTGATTTCTGATGCGGTTAGGCGGCGATTACGTCAGCTAGACATTGTTATAGCTCTGTCTTCAGCGGGAGTCGTTTTTTCGAGGCCTTCCTGAACGTTTTTGGTTGGGAATTCCATGTCCCGCAGAAATTTTTTTTACGATGTAGTCCACCGTTGACCTTGACATCCTCATATCACTTGCGATTTGTCGACTCGAGTGGCCATTTTTATCTCTCGCAATTATCAGAGCCCGATTTTCAACGGAAATTTCTTTCGTTTTTGGCATTTTCACAAAATAATTGAGCCTGTATCAATGACAAAGTACTGTTTGCGAATGGTTAATTTCTAAAGGGGCAATGGTATTTATAACATAGTTTTTATCATAAAATGTCACTAGGAATTTCCATAATCCCTAGAAACTTGAAATGAGTTCTTACTTTAACTGGAATTCTCAGAAATCGGCTCAAAACGATTACCATGCAAAACTTGGAAATTTGTTCTAATTGGTTTTTAATTTGTGATTTCACCAAAACGGCTTATCTAAACAATTTTATGATGGACACTTGTTAAGAACAATTAAATTTACCTAATATAATAAAAGGGTTTAATTAGGTATTAAATTTTGGCAGTTACATTGAAATTTCTAGGTAGACAAATATGGTATTTTCTGACGGTGGTGTATGCATATTGTCTAGATTATTTTAGTACCTATATACCTAAACAATCTGTTAAAAATAGGTGCTAATCGATGTCCATAAACATTCATAAACTATAGATTATACTAAATAGCTTTTAAAGCTTTTTAAATGGCTTTTTAAATTGCAAAAATTACTTTTGCGGATTGCCGATCATTAACCTCTTCGACGGGCAACACGCAGTTTTTGCCGTAAAATTATTCGTTTGTAAATTGTTCCAAAGAACGTTAAAAGTCGTTATATTAAATGACCTGTGCAGGAATAGATTTTATGTGATACCATTAGTCATAATACCATTAACTGTAATTTGCCCGGAGCATTTTTTAAATTCGACTGGTCTGTAAGGTTCTAAGTAATGATAGTTCCTATAGCATTATACACCATAAGACCTGTATTCTCGCAGTGAGTAATCTATTTATTCTTCTATTTTTATAATATAGTGATCTTGTACTACAACTTATAGTAACTAGTTTACCCGCCCTTGAACTGACTTTCACCTGGGCAAACTCGGTTCGAATCATTGGTTGCGTTCGATAGAATACAAGGTGTAAACGATACATATTTCATTTTTCTGTACAGCAAGATTTAGGTCTATAATAACGAGATTCACTGAAAGGGTCTAAAAGTTAGACCCGGTTTAATTGCCATGGAATTAAAAACCTCTAGCTATCCAATTTACTTTTTAGTGTTCCGTACGAAACAGTT
This sequence comes from Pachyrhynchus sulphureomaculatus, assembly GCA_019049505.1. Classification (NCBI taxonomy): domain Eukaryota; kingdom Metazoa; phylum Arthropoda; class Insecta; order Coleoptera; family Curculionidae; genus Pachyrhynchus; species Pachyrhynchus sulphureomaculatus. The sequence continues at coordinate 168,527,461 of CM032456.1, forward strand.
AAGGGATCACTTCCGTCTTCGTCTGTCCATCAGTGCGTCTGTCTGTCTGTCATACCTGATTATATCTAAAACTATTAATAATAATAATAAAATGTCTTTATTGTAATTAAATGGTAGGATTACAATTGGCGGAGTTGAAGTTACACTTCCTATCTCAGCCATGAAACGCAAGTACGAGGATGGACTAAAAAGTTCGTGGCCTCACCAGAAAATAATTATAATATTTTTATCATAGTACCTTCAATATGTTCATACTTTCTTTGGTTGTCACAGTGTAAAATTTTGTTGCTGTAGAATTTGTGGTTTTTAGGTTAGAACGAAATTAGTGAGACCAAGTGCAGCGTTTTTGGAAAAATGGAAAAAATTGAACAACGTACGGTAATAAAAGATTAACACCATAGGAGATCCACGATGATATGAAAACAACATTAGGGGAATCTGCTCCGTCATATACCACTGTGAAAAAAATGGGTTGCAGAATTTAAACGTGGACGAGAGAGCAACGAAGATGACCCTGGCTCCGGCCGGCCCACGACGTCTACGACTGAAGAAAACATCGGTAAAGTGTGTGATCTCATATTGAAAGGCCGTAGGTTAACTATTAGGGAGATTGCAGACACTATAGGCATCTCGTATGAAGAAACACAAAACATCATTGCCAACGAACTCGGATTTGCTAAGATTTCCGCCAGGTGGGTCCCCCGATTGCTTTCAGTTGAACAAAAACGAATTCGACTCACGATTTCTCGCAACTGTTTGGAGATGTTTGAGGCTAATCCGCAAGATTTTCTTAACAGGTTGGTGACAATGAACGAAACCTGGATTCACCACTATACTCCAGAGTCAAGACAACAATTCAAGCAGTGGAAAAAATGTGGTAAATCGACACCAAAGAAAGCGAAGGCAATTCTGACGGCTGGAAAAGTGACGACGTCAGTTTTTTGGGATGCTAAAGGTATTATTATGGTGGACTACCTTCCAAAAGGCGAAACAATAAACTCGACTTATTAGTGCACCCTTTTGCGTCGTTTACGTCAAGAAATTAAAGAGAAACGCCCAGGATTACTGAGAAAGAAAGTTTTGTTCCATCAGGACAATGCTCGCGTTCACACGTCTGTTGAGTCTATGGCTCAAATTCGTGATTGTGATTTCGAATTACTGCCCCACCCGGCTCATTCTCCTGATTTGGCACCTTCGGACTTTCATCTGTTTCCAAATCTAAAAAAACACCTCGGTGGCCAGAAATTTTCATCAAATGAAGAAGTCGAAGCTGCAGTTAACCAGTATTTTGGGGACCTTGAGGAATCTTTTTTTCAAATAGGTGTGGAAGCTTTGGAAAGCAGGTGGAAGAAGTGCATAGAGCTAGGTGAAGATTAAGTCGAAAAATAAAAATATTTTCGTATGTATTTTATTTTGTTTTCTTGACTAGGCTGCGAACTTTTCAATCCATCCTCGTACATATTGTATACTACAACACTTAGAAACTAATATTGCATATAAAATACAAAATATAGCAATCAATATACAATGTACTACCATGTTAGAAGTTAATATCAATACTGTGGGTGGCTAAAGGTAAGGCTACTGCTATATATGTAACATTAGAGGGGTCGCCCGTGCAAGAGGTTAATGATCGGCAATCCACAAAAGTAATCTTTGCAATTTTAAAAAGCCATTTAAAAAGCTTTATAAACTATTTAGTATAATCTATAGTTTTGCATGTTTATGGACATCGATTAGCATCTATTTCTAACAGATTGTTTAGGTATATAGGTATTAAAATAAGCTAGGCAATATACATGTTTTAACTATGCTGTTTCAGTTAAGTTGGGTATAGCAACCAAAAAAAAGACGAGATATAATCAGTCTCTATGAATTACTGAGATGAGTGAGTTCAAAGGTGGCTGCCAAAGACCGACACCATTGTCTAGAGTCACCTGCTCTAGTCCGTTTAAAGGTTTAAGATTTTATAAAAATTTTTGCCCAACAGAGATGTACTTGCATTTTAGATGAAATTATTAGTTTTTTATTTGAAATTTAGGATTATAAACTCCTGGACAAAATTAACGCAACAATATGAAAATTAATTTATCTTTTTCTTATGTCAGTTTTAAAGTTTATCGAGTATTTGAATAGTAGGCTAGCATATTTTGTTTCGTTGTTCATGACAGAAATCAAAACAATTCGTTTAGATTTACAGTTTTAAAGAATTTTTTAGAAGATAAACAATTTTCTGTAATAATGCGATAGATTTTCTTTAAAAGTAAGCTTATAAATTGTTCCCTTTTTCAAAGTAATACATTTTTGTGGTAGACTGTTTTATTTTTGACCCCGAAGAATTAGATAAATGAATCGAACAAGGAATTTAACTGAACACGAGGTAGTGCGAGCCTCAGTTTTATTGGACGAGGGATATTGTCAGAGTTATATTGCCAGTTTGTTAGGCAAACATCGTTCCACAATAAGTCGTATGGTAAGACGCTTGAATGAAGTAGGAACTTATTCTAGAAGGCTAGGGCAAGGGCGAAAATGATGCACTAGCGACCTAGATGAACGTTTTATAAGACAATATGCTTTAAAAAAACAGGACTGTCAGTAGTTCTATAATAAGAAACGAACTCGAAGCTGTTCGCAATGTCACAATTTCTTCTAAAACAGTTAGAAGACGGTTAAATGAAGCTGGATTAAACAGTAGGAGACCCGCCACTGCGCCCTTGCTTACTAGAGAGAACAGAGTTGCCAGGTTACGTTTTGGTCGAAATCACGAAAACTGGTCTGTGGATGATGGAAACAAGTTTTCTTCACAGATGAAACTAGGGTTAGTCTAAAACATCCAGATGGTCGTGAGCGAGTATGGCGAAGACCAGGAGAGAGGTTTGCTCCTAGCAATATCTCTTGCAAGGATTCTATTCTACGGTGGCTCTGTTATGTTCTGGGGTGGCATCTGCTTTGATGCTCGCACAGAGTTAGTTCCTGTCCTTACGAGATCCATGAATGCTGACTACTACCTTGAGAATATTGTAATAGAACATTTGATGCCTTTCGGTCATTTTGTGGGGCCCAATTTCCTGTTTATGCAAGACAACGCTCGACCTCACGTGGCTAGGGAGGTCCTCGATTATCTTAATCAAGTTGATATACCGATTATGCAATAACCACCAAAAAGCCCCGATCTGAATCCGATAGGATCACCTTAAGAAAAATGTGAAAGGTCATATACCTGCACCTAGAAACCCGAGGGAACTTGAAAATGCAGTTATCACAGAATGGGAGCAAATTCCTCAAGATTTTATCCAAAATTTAATTAGAAGCATGCCTAGGCGCATAAACGCTGTCATCCGAAGTAGGGGAGGCAACACACGCTACTAGTGTCCCAGTTACACCATTAATTTTACTACTAGTGTCCCAGTTAATTTTTTTCATTATTACATAATTTCAACGATTTTGTTACTAGGTCTTAAGAATAATTTTAATTCGAATCTTATAGAGAAATTTGGTAGCTAATTCACTTTTAAAGTATCCGAATAAGTTTTTTCTAACTTTTAGTGTAACCAATGTTCATAAAAAATTATTAAAATTAATTCATTATAGAGATTTGTATGATTTAATATATTGTTGCGTTAATTTTGTCCAGGAGTGTATATACAATACTTGCTTTCTATATCGATCTGTGTACTATTTTTAGTGTTCCGTACGGAACACTTACAAGATCACTTCGGTGTCTGTCCATCTGTCTGTCCGTCTGTTACACCCGATTTTTTCTCCGAAACTACTTGACATAGGAAGTTGAAATTTGGCACAAGTATAGGAATCGATGTCCCAATCAAGGTCGTGTAGTTTTGAAAGTTAAATTTTAACTTAAGGGATTAGTTTTGGGGGGTGTAATGGAAAGTGAAAAATTTTACCAGGTCATCGAGTGGGGTGTCAAATAAAAGCTTATGAAATTCAAAAATATATATGATGTAATACTTGGGCACACTTTTCTTTGTATTATTTAAAAAAAAAATGGATGAATACGTGTCTCGAAAAGTACTGATCAAAAAATTTTGAGTAGTCTCTATAAAGCAATGGTTCTCAACCTTATTTAATCCAGACCCTTTTTAGGTTTTTTAAAAATGTTCGCGACCCCCCCTTTCCCATCCGACATATTGGTTTAATAAAACAAAAAATAAAGGATTTGAAAAAATATATTTTAGGACTTAACAGTGATACTTTTTATAAAGCATTACTGATTAATGTGATGATTGAGTTTGCGTCTGCTTAACAAGTGTTATAATTCTTGGTTGAGTTTTTGTCAAGGTCAATCTCATGTCATCTTCAACATCCAGCTTATTCTTGACTTTTGTCTTGATATGCAGAAGAGTTGACAGTCTATTTTCGCAGAGGTAAGTAGAAGCAAATGTCACTAATATTCGAAAAGAAAACATGGAAACTTTAAGATACGAATGACGCATAGCACACCAAAATTGAGGTAACGATTTTTCCTGAAATAAATCACGAGCTGAGGAGTCATTTCGCAGCTCTAAAAATTCACCCTGCACTTTATCGAGAATGTCGGTAACATCCAAAGATACATGAAATGAGTTTCGTACTAATGCAGCTTCTTTTTCAGAGAACTCTCTTAGATTATCTACAATTCCCGTCTCTGATTCTTCAGTGTTAGTGCAAAGGTGTTCAAACATGGTAAAGTTTCCAAGATGTACTTTACGGTGCCAATTTTGCAGCTTTAATACGAACGCCTGAATATTATCTCTGAAGTGAATAATGTACTTTTCCTTACCCTGCAGTTTCAAATTTAGCTCGTTTAGCTGATCTAAGATATCAGATAAATAAGCTACCCTTTGGATCCAGGTCTCATCATTAAAGTGTGTCATAAACTCATGTTTTCCTTTCATTTCTAGGAACTCTTTTATTTCATTTTTTAATTCAGAAACTCAGCCAACAACATTTCCTTTTGATAACCAACGAACAGCAGTGTAAAAAAGAAGAACTTCGTGATCAGAGTTCATGTTTTTGCATAGATTGCCTTTATTTCAGATAAAATTTGTTCCATCACGCCTATGGACATGTCTGAAATGCGTCTCTAAATTGTATTGTTGGACAAGGATATATCACGCATTTTAATCTCACTGGCTTCTCCAAGAATTAGCTTAACCGACTTTAATAAAAAGAGTTTGATGAGGGTTTCTGCAATTGTATGGGGTTTTTTTATTTTTAGCAATTTCCAGACCAATTTCGTATGATGCCTTTGTTGTTGAAACGTCCCAGTAAAATCCAACTTTTGTTTTTTCAAGGCAGCCTCATGTCGTTTAAAAAAGTCCATGTCTTTTGTAATATGTTCGGAATGCTTTGTTTCTAGGTGACGTTTGAGCTTTGAGGGTTTTATAAATTCAGCACTGAGAACAGCAGTGCATAAAACACACTGTGGCTTCTCTATGCCGTTATTAATAACAGTTGAAAATCTAAATATTAAATAGTTCTCCAAATATTTTCTTTTTTTCTTCATGATGGTGCTATCTGGAAAATAAAATACTTTTAAATAATTTAATTAATTATTTAACCTTATTTAATGTTTTTCGCTTACCAAAATGGTAAATAATAGAAGAGTCTGTTTCTAGGCGTGCCTATCGAAGACGAATTATGACGGGCTATCCTAGTATTGTACCGTTTTTCGGATCAAACAAGACACTAACTAACAATGAACTATTCATATACAAACGACAAAAAGAACACTGTAACGCTTTAACACCAGGTAACAAGTTTACCAAGCGCGACAATTTATCTGTACACTTATATTTATCTTCGAAAGTTTAAACTCGCGGCTAAATAACTGAAGATTGTCCCCTACGGCTCTGCTCGTTGCTTATATATCAGTTGGGAGTACTTTCCCGATTAGTCTCAGCTCGGCGGAACGTCAAGCTATCCGTCTCGAAACTTCTCTCTTTTACACGTTTCTTTGAGAGGCAATGGAGTGTCGCGATCGCTGAGGCCTACCCAACAAATTTAAATTTGGTTTTTAAAATTGATAACCGGCGATGCCTTGGCATTTTTGGGGGATCGCGACCCTTGCGGGTTAGTTAGGAACCAACGCTATAAAGAGTGCATTACGTTTGAAAATTTATCTGGTATAAAAATGGTGAAGGTTTATTTCGTCGAAAGCTGTGAATTAAACCGGGACTGATAGCTACTGCTTTAAGCATTAGGTATCGAGACAAAATAATTTTATGTTTAGAATTAGACAAATATTTAGATAGTAAATATTCGTTTTTAGCTTTTACCGTTTAGATTGAGTTATATTGATTTATTGGCTATTAGGTAGCTAAGATGTTATACATTAGTGACTAAGAAAAAAATGTGGAAATACATATTGAATCTCAAGATATATACATGTCACATGAAACTTTTTATCTTATTCTGGTTGGTCTGTTTAACCTGCTGAGTCAGTATCTGACTAGACATGTTTGTAATCTAGGCTTTTAATTCTTTTAATGATAATTAATTTTGGGTTTATTTTGTGAAATCGCTGATCATTTTTTTTTTTTTCCGTAATAGACAATTTTATTTTAAAAGCAACCACAGTACAGCACAATTGGGCAACTCCAACTTGCACTCGACAGGTTTACATTACATATATTACTCTGTATTGTAAATATCACCAAATACATTACATGTATTACTCTGTATTGTAAATATCACCAAATACATTACATGTATTGTAAATATCACCAAATAAATATTTTAAAAGACAATATAATTGTAGGATATTTCCTACATGTTATATTTGACAGTTTTTAGGATTTTTAACATACTATTCCCTTTTTATCTTGTACTTCCTGCTCAGCGGGATGTTTTTAAGTAGCTGGTTATTTAAACCTCTAATTGCTAAATCAGGTTAGTTTTAAAATTGGACCTGTTTAGTGAAACAGGTATCAAAAGTTTGTATGGATTCGAATGATTTTAGAAAATCTCGGACACACGAAACTTCCTTCCTCTCCTTCTAAAATGTAATTTTAGGGGCAACTTGCTTTCTACTCTTATGAAAATTTCAATAAGTTTACTACTAGGGTGAAGATGAAAAGGCCGTTTTAGTAAACCTACTAGTGGGTTGACTTGTCCTAGCTTCTAAAGCCTGAACCTAGTGTTCTAAAGTTTTAATTTTTCCTAATCAAATGAGACCAAAATCGATGAATTAGTCCATCTTTCTTAACATCCATACACCTGGGCACTGCAAAAACTATGTATATTAAAAAAAATATTTTAAAGGATATTAAGTGAATAATACAAAAGAATAGCGAAATTATAAGAAAGAATTTAAATATTAACATTATTTTTATCGGGTTGAATGGACCACTGATGAAATCTATAGCGCCTCCTTCTCTGCAGGATAACTTCATAAAAAATAATCCAATATACAAATCTAAAAATTAATCTTGTAAAATAATCTAGTAGTAAAAAATATTCGAAGAGGTTTTTTTCCAAAAATAAAAACCTTAACGGTGTTTCAAACTTTAGTATTCAATTTTTGACCAAAAAATTTATATTTAATTATTAATAAAAAATTATCTGTTAGAAAAATTAATAAAACTTCTCGACATTTTGTAGAGAAATATTACGAAAGTGAAAAAATATTAAAAATTGACTGAGTGTTATTGCAGACATTCCATTGAGACCTGTAGCGGTCCCAGTCCGACGCCAGTCACATTTAATGCTATAACTTTGTAATACAATGAAATTTTCTTAATTTTTTAAAAATAAATCTTAGAAGTATAGAGAGTAAAAATCCGTAAAAAAAACAAAAACGAATTTTAGAAAATTCGAGGTGTATGTAATCCCTTAATAGAAAATAAAACAAGTACACGTGTCCTGAACTATGTTTTCCTTTAAACGGTACGTTTTTTTTTGGAGACTTTTGTATTTACCCACATTCTTGAATGCAGAACATTTTCTTAGCAAGCTATTAAACTTGATATAATATTAACCCTATCAAAATGCACAATAAACACCAATAACATAATAATATTCCTTTAATCTAAGTGATTTAAAAGGTGAGAAGTAAAAATACATTCTTTGGTTATTCTTTTGGGTGTTAAAATCCCACAACAAACCACATACAATTCAGCCCAAATCGATCCTAGATTCAAAAATTCTTTGATTCAACTGCTTAAAAATTGTACCTCTTTTTCATGTAGCGCCATCTATTACAGAAAACCTGAACACTTTTAAGACTCCTAATTTTTAATTTTTTGGACGTATATTTAGTAAGTAGTTTTGAATCTTAAAGAGCAATTTTAATTACATTATGGCTTATAATTTAGTCGCACATCATAGATCAATGAAATTTAGGTTCCCGTGAAGCGTGCTTAAACAGGCATTGACCCTCTTAAGACTAACCCAAAATATGCACATTGATTGGTTAAGAACGTGAGACCATCTATTTCCTAAAATGTAAACCAGCATTTAAATTGACACAATGACACTAAATGGGGTGGGATCTAGGTATGAATATTTCTTTATTAATTTGATATATTTGAAAGAGTTAGTTGCTAGATTATTTAGTAAGTATATTTTATAATAAGATTTGAATGTAAGCGTCTTTATATGTATTTTTTTGGGTATTTTATAAGTAGTTATAATTTTTTTGTATCATACATCGATAGAAACTGTGGAACTAGGTAAGTGTTCTTAAGTAAGTAAGTAGTTAATGCCTATTGTCTCAATAAAATAATTATATACATACGAGGCTGGTTTGAAAAGTCCGTGTAAAAATAAAAAATACTTATGTGTTTGGGGTAAACCTTTTTTATTTTTCGACATAGTCTCCTTTTAGGCTTATACACTTCGTCCAACGATGTTCTAGTTTGTTGATCCCTTCCGAATAATAGGATTTGTCCAAGTCTGCAAAATATCCATTAGTGTCTGCAATCATCTCCTCGTTTGAATAAAATCTTTGTCCCGCCAGCCATTTCTTCAAATTTGGGAACAAATAGTAGTCCGAGGGAGCCAAGTCTGGAGAATAGGAGGGATGTGAAACGAGTTGGAATCCTATTTCCATTAATTTTGCGACCACAACTGCTGAGGTGTGTGCTGGTGCGTTGTCGTGATGGAAAAGGACTTTCTTATGGGCCAATCGCGGGCGTTTTTCTTGCAGCTCGGTTTTCAAACGGTCCAATAACGATGAATAATATTCACCTGTAATAGTTTACCCTTTTCCAGATAGTCGATGAGCATTATCCCTTGCGAATCCCAAAAGACAGTCGCCATAACCTTTCCGGCCGAAGGAACGGTCTTCGCCTTTTTTGGTGCAGATTCCCCCTTGGTAACCCATTGTTTAGATTGTTGTTTGGTCTCAGGAGTATAGTAATGTATCCATGTTTCATCCACAGTGACGAAACGACGCTTAAAGTCCTCCGGCTTCTTCTGGAACAGCTGCAAACCATCCTTGCAACACTTCACACGATTCCGTTTTTGGTCAAGCGTGAGCAATCGCGGCACCCATCTTGCGGATAGCTTTCTCATTTCCAAATGTTTATGCAAAATATTATGTACCCGTTCAGTCGAGATGCCCACAGCACTAGTAATCTCACGCACCTTAACTCTTCTGTCATCCATCACCATATCATGGATTTGATCAATGATTTCTGGAGTCGTAACCTCCACAGGCCGTCCAGAACGTTCAGCGTCACTTGTGCCCATATGGCCAGTCCGAAAATTTTGAAACCACTTATAAACTGTTCTAATCGAAGGTGCAGAGTCACCATAATGTTTATCAACCTTCTCTTTAGTCTCCTGAGGCGTTTTGCCTTTCATAAAGTAATGTTTAATCACCACACGAAATTCTTTTTCGTCCATTTCTTGAAAATCACTCGACTTCCTTGATTCACACGAATGCCAAACACAAAAAAATAGACCAATATGGCTGAAACTTGGTGTGCGTTCATTCAAGAGATGCTACTAACTAAACATGACCTCGATACGCGCCGGTGGTGCCATCTCTCGGACTTTGCACGGACTTTTCAAACCCGCCTCGTATATACATTGTAAAACTGAAAAATTGAAATTCAACAAGCTCAGATGTCGTAACAGCCGAAGTCCTTAAATCTGTGGGGTCGATTTACTACATGACATATTCTGTATGGTGTACAATACCGACGAATGGCCTGGGGACTGGAGAAAGTCAATATTCATACTAATATCCAATAAGGATCTCCCCCTAAAATGTACCAACTATAGAACTGTCTCCTTGATCTCTCACGCTAGCAAGGTTTTTCCAACCATACTGAATATGCGTCCCAAGCCACAAATATCAGGAAAAAAAAAGAGGATTTATACCAGGAAAGGGAACACGGGATCAAATTTTGCATGTGCTTCAACTGAGAGAGAAAAGAAGAAAATATAGCATCAAAATTTATCTCTGCTTCATGGATTGCGAAAGCGTTTGACAAGGTGAAATTATGGTCGATTCTGAAAGAAATGGGAACTCCGCTAATACAAATGCTTTACAAACTCGCTTGTAAACCAAACATACTTGAGATATTTCGCCACCTCAGAAGAAGACATGAGCTGGAATCACAGGTCATACAGGGAAAGGTTGAAGGCAAGCGCTGCAGGGGTAGATCACTTTCACGTTGGGTAGATTAGATGAAACAATTAACGGGAAAGCCATTGCATGAAGCATCAGAGCATGCACAAAACCGAAAACAGTGACAGATGACAGTTCAATCCATTTATTGAGCATAGAATCGCTATACCCTCTCGAGGGTGAAAGGATATATATATATATATATATATATATATATATATATATATATATATATATATATATATATATATATATATATATATATATATATATATATATATATATATATATATATATATATATATATATATATATATATATATATACACACACACATATACATATGCATATACATATACATATACATATACATATACATATACATATATATATATATATATATATATATATATATATATATATATATATATATATATATATATATATATATATAATACGTCTGTCTGTCTGTCCGTTAGTGCGCTTATCATTGAAGAACCACTTATCCGATTTACGTACTTTTTTTCTAAAAACATACATAAGTTCTCTGGCCAGGTTATAGGCTATATTTTATTACGATAGGTAGCATAACGAATGAGCAGTGACGATAATAGTGAATGAAGTCGGAAAAAAGTTTGCCGCTAGCGCGTTCTCTTCCAATACACAGCCTAAATCATTACATATGGAACAATATTATGTAGCAGAGAATATCTATAATATATAAAATCCAATATCTCTCTGTCTGTCCATTAGTGCGTTTATCATGCGAGAACCACTTGTCCGATTTACGTGTATTTTTTTAAATTCATACATATATTCTTTGGCCAAGTTATATAATAATAATAATCTATATCTATAATATATAAAATGCAGCATCTCTATGTCTGTCTGTTCGTTAGTGCGCTTATCACTCGAGAACTACTTATCCGATTTACGTGCTTTTTTTTAAAAAAGATACATATGTTCTCTGGCCAGGTTATAGGATATATTTTATTGCGTTAGGTAACATAAAGAATAACCAGTGTTGATAATAGTGAATCAAGTCGGAAAAAAGTTTGCCGCTAGCGCGTTCTCTTGCAATACACTGCCTAAACCATTAAATATGGAACAATATCATGTTGCAAAGAATATAATATATATAAAATGCAACGTCTCTCTGTCTGTCTGTTAGTGCGCTTATCACTTGAGAACCACTTATCCGATTATACCTATGTTCTATATAATTCGATATAATCCTAGATAATGGGAGATAAGATGCGATAATGGGAGATAAGTATAAATAATGGGAGATAAGGAGAAAGAATGGGAGATAAGCAGAGATAAGTCTAGATAATGGGAGTTATGGTGAGATAATGGGAGATAAGGTAAGATAATGGAAGATAAGGAGAAATAATGGTAAATAAGGAGAAATTTTGGGAGATGTAGAAATAATGGTAGATCAGGGGGAATAATGGCAGATATTTTATTACGTTAGGTAACATAAGGAATAAGCAGTGACGATAGTAGCCGACGCGAGCGGAACTGCGGGCACGGCTAGTATATATATACATATAAAATATATATATATATATATATATATATATATATATATATATATATATATATATATGTATATGTATATCTATATATATATATATATATATATATATATATATATATATATATATATATGTATATATATATATATATATATATATATATATATATATATATAAGAAATAAAATAGACACATCCCGAACGTTTTAAAATATGTATCACTTAGTCAGTTTGTTTTTTTTTTTGTGTTGTCATTTTTTTTTTTGTTACTTCATGGATTTTTGCATACTTGCTTCTATTTACCAGTTAATTGGTAAAAGTTTAATAGATTTACTATGTTCAGAACACTGAAAGCTTTTGCTATGTCACTAAACACTATTTCACACTTGCTAATGTTAAACATGGTTTTTTGGTTATTTTAATACCATATGGGTGTTAAATGCGAAACGATGCTAAAATGGTTAAAAATATTTCTTGGGAGGTTATTATTAGATTTGTTAAATGATTCGAGTCAGATTCTAATGAAATATGCACCTAGGATTTTATTTTCGTTATAATAATATTCATCCAATTAATAAACTACGAGTTCCTTTTATTGTCAATATCATTCAGACAAGTGTAATAACTAACACCCAAATATTTTACCACCACACACACTATTTTACTATATCAGCATAAAAGAACTGTTTTATGTTTAAATAATTGAAGTTTACCAAAGAATCTGCCGGCAAACCAGAAGGAAACACCTTAATGATAGATGCAGTACTGCCGTATTCTACGCTAATCTCCTCTATACTTAAAGCCAACAAATCATCGCAGATGACAACCACCATTATTTTTACAGTGAATTTTAGTTTTGTATAGACGCATAACAATGTAACCAAAGTTCCCATAAATCATTTAGGTGGGCGGGATCAAAGACAACAACCTAGGAACAATTATTGATTGAAGGATTAAGAGGACAATGGGATTTTTTTGGTGGGTTGTATTTGTATTTCAGTTGAAGTGAAAATTCGCATTTTTATCGGAAATACTTGTTTTTTATATGGATCAGTGTAGTTTTTAATTTTACCTCATATGACGTTAAACATTTAACAAACTGCCGATTAAAGACGTCACAACAGGTCAATAATTTACCTTGACGAAACATGATATGACTACTCTGACGTCGTTAAGAAAGAATTGGCAACAGGTACAGTAAGTATTTCTTTGGAAGTACTTTGTTCACGCGGCTAATGAATTATAATTGGTCGTGCCGGAAATGAAACGGTTTCGATAAATTTTCTACTGAAAATATTTCCAATATGAACGCAAAAGTATTTGAATTCTGGTTTCATTCAAGCCCATTGTGAAATACACCAAACAACTAGTGATTATTATAGACAATACCTCATACCATATACAAGAAATTAAAACAAAGACCATTTTAGATTCCAAAAAAACTGAAATAATTACATTTTTAAGATATAACAAGATCGAACTTTCTATAAAATGTAAAACTAAAAAAATTTTTAATTGCTTATGGTTAAGCACAATGGGCACAATATATTAAGCTTATCGTCAAATTCTTAATTCGGTTCAAATTCAATGGAGCATATGTTAACATTTATTGAAGATTAGTGGAAAACGAAATTAAAAACCTCAATTTAGTTGATCTTTGACAAACCTAATACGCGAAAATGATGCGGAAATAAACAAGCATTTCCGATGCTTGTGTACTATTCCCAATAGTACATTGAATCCACAACAAAGACTGAAGAACAGTATTGGCTCAAACAAGTTAATTGCAATTGATCCCAATGAAACTCATAATAAAAGTGAATTTAGCTCGATAAAATTTTACTTAGCCCAGTCGCCAGGGGTTTTGAGCTCTCATTAAATGTGGCACACAGGTAGCTTTTTGGAAGTAGAATACGATAAAAAAAAGTTTATTAAAGTTTGATGTACGCTAAGCCCACAAAATCCAAAATAAAATCAAAAATTCGGTTTTTCGGCAATATCTCGAAAAATAAAAAGAAATCCAAAAACCAACCAAAATAGCACCACGTAAAAGAGCGGGAAATTTTACACAAAAATAGTATATATTACACTGCGTTACAAATTTAAAAAAATATTAAGTACCCACATAAATTTTTCCTGTTTTTTTATTCATACACACCACTTATTAAGAATACATAAGTACTTTTTGTGTATCACGTACTGTTTTTTAGGTACGATAGTTAACAATTTTAAGTAAAATAATTAAGGAGTAAAGTACAGTGTACACGTAGCTTCATTCAATTTTCCAATAATTCGAATAAAACTGCTAAAAAAACTTATTATTAATACATTTGGATACAACTAAATATAAAATATATGGTAAAAAGTTTATATTGTACATTAAAAGTTAAAAATATTTAACTTTTTCTCTTATGTTGGGAAATATCTTCTCGTTTTAAAAGCCAGCAGTAATCTCCCAACATAGCTACGTCCCAACGACCTTGAAACCGTTCCTCAAGCCTTTTCACATCCTGATGAAATCGTTCCCTTTGTTCATCACTCACTGCTCCAAGATTTGATGGAAAAAAAGAGAAATGGGAATGGAGGAAATGAATTTTGTATGCTCTTAACAAATCGTTCACTAAGAGTTCTGCATTCTCGGCTCTATGATTTCTTAAAAAACCTTTTATCACGGCTTTTAATGATGTCCATGCGCATAGTTCTTTGTCATTTAGTGTTTGATCAAATTTGTTGTTTTTCATTAATTGGCGTATCTGTGGACCAATAAAAATACCTTCTTTCAACTTTGCGTCACTTAATCTTGGAAAAATAGATTTTAAATATAAAAATCCTTCGCCATTTTTATCCATCGCTTTTACAAAATTCTTCATTAAGCCGAGTTTTATGTGTAGAGGAGGTAAAATGACGTCTTCGGCGTTGATTAAAGGCAAGTATTTTACATTTGACTTCCCACACACAAATTCCGTCTTTAGTGCTTATCAGTAGCTCTACTGTCCCACATGCAAAGAAAGCCGCAGTACTTAGTAAATCCACCTTGCAAACCACGTAACATAGCTATTACTTTGAGGTCAGCGCACACTTTCCACTTAAAATTTTTGTATTTCATTAAATCCAATATTGATTTCATATTTTCATATATCTCTTTAAAAACAGTTGAATAAGCCACTGGTATTGACGGATATTTATTACCATTATGAAGTAAAACCGCCTTCAGACTTGTTTTCGAACCATCAATAAAAAGACGCCATTCATTTGTATCATAGGGAATTTCTAACTCACCCATCAAAGATACGATGTCATTACAAAAACATATGTTTTCTAAACTAGAGTAAAAAGTTGCCATTTCTTTACTTCGTTTTCGTTGTACAGATATTTTTGTATCTGGTGCCAACAAGTGCCATTCCTGTAGTTTTGATCTAAGTAATTCGACAAATTCAAGTCCCGTATCAAATCATTTAATTCCCGTTGTTGAATTAAATGCGGTTGGCATAGATCACTTAAAGAGAGTAAAAAGTCTGGATCTTGGTTGTCAACTTCCATGGTTGGTATATCTAACTCTTCAGTTTGACTTTTCTTAGGGGGCAAAGGAGGAGTCATGTCTTCACTATATGGTATTGGTTTTGATAGAGAATTCACAGAAGAGTACTCGATATTATGCTTAATTTTCTTTGAAAATCCTCGTACATCAGTCATGCAGAAGTAGCAATCGTTAAAATGATTACTAGGTTCGCGCCACACAGTCGGTACTGGAAATGGCATAGATGTTTTGTTTCCATTCAACCACGACAGGAGAGTAGCATAACATGATACACAAAACAGTTGCGGAATCCAGGGTTTATATTGATGTACAGTACGTCCAAAATATAGAAAATACGCAGTACATACTTTTTCAGATATTTTTTTTTCCTTGAGACTTGAGAATATACTGTCCACACACGTAACAAAACTTGTTTGGTCAAGTTTTGCACTGACGGTGACTACTTTTTTCAGTATTCATCTTTAAAACTGTATTATTACACTCTTAATCAGGTAATCTCAAAGAAACTAACAAGAAATGAACATATCCTCTCAATAGATTATCTAGCGATTACTTTTATTAATATGAACAATATGAGGGTGGGTTAAGAAAAGGTTATCGGTGTGTACCTTAAAAACAAGACGTGATAGAAATAAAAGACATCCACTGCTTACATACTATAACTAATAGGAAACTATAATAGCAATCAGTTTTTCGGGTCCTAAAATCATGTCACGCAGTGTTATTAGCGTTTATTAAAAATTCGGATAGCTGATTCAAAAAGTGTACCGCGCCAATCAGGTTAATTTAAAAGTCTACACGCACCGCTCAAAGGTTAATCGATATTACTTCTTTTCCGAGTGTAAAAAAAAAATTAAAAGATAGTTTTTTGAAGAGAACACTTTCAGCTTTGTGATGATATTATAGTCCGATCAGTGATTCTTTGCATGTATGTCATAAATATCTGAATATAGTGTAAACATCCGTCTATATTATTCTTCTTGTCAACATGTTAATTATATTTAAAAACTTAAAAATGTAGGTTTTCTGTCATCTGAAGTTATTTACGACATTCGCTCTATTATCTGTCTCTCTGATTATTTGTACATATGCAAGAAAGACAGCGAACAACCTGGAATTTGGGTATAGCTTCATGTTTTAGAAGCCAGTACCGCCGAGTTTATAGGCAATAAAAATATAATAGCAACCTGAAAAATAAAAATAGGTGATATTAGATGTTGGATTTATGCAGAGAGGTAAATGTCCTTCACAAGTAAGAACTAGGGTGTTTTATCATACACATTTAATATATCCGTAGTTTTCGTTAATTACCAAACCGGATGAAATATTTTAAATTCTATTTTGACTTTTGAAATTGTCATTTAAAATTTAGACCTGAATTGACAACCGATTGTATCGTATGAATATCCTTGATGTCGCGTTGATCACATGACTGTAAAGATCCATTGATCAGACTTTAATAGTTTTTATTTTTATTGCTTTATAATTTGTAAAACTTAAAACGAAATTTTTATTTGCATGATTTTAACGGTCGTACAGCAAATTACAAATATTTATTAAAATATAGTATTGAAAAAAAAATCCTTGTGCGTATATCATTATTATACCCTAAGTTTCAATAAAAGAATAATTAAAAATACCCACATTGTCTGTGTTATTTAAAAATTGAGTTTTAAACTATGAAAATTTTCCGGCTGTAGTGCATCGCTGGTAATTTTACGTTCAAAGAAGTACGAAATTGTTAAAAAAAGTCGGACAATTTTTTTAGTTACAGTTAAAAGTATACTTGATATTAGAAAATCATTAAAGACTTAAAAAAACTTTCACTTTTTTGGTAATTTTGCTCTTAAAAAATTGTTCACGATAAACTTATTTTTTGCTTATTATTAATCATACAACTTAAACTTACAATAAAAAAAAATATATTTAAAGGTGGGAAATGAAAAATAAAAGTCTAAGCTTTAACTATAAAGTATTTATATTTCATTTAAACATCCAGGTACAAAGAAAACATTTATTAAAAATGCAAAAATTCTAAATTACTCGAAGGAGTTTTGTTAATGTCGATAATATTGGATCCGCCATTTTAAATTTTTCAAATCTGTCATCGGATTCTTAATCAGTACCCGAGAAACCCCTTAAAAGCCAATTTCAAAATATTTGGCGGTATACAAAGACGTTAATTTAATTATAAATGAGATTGGAAGTATGATTCGCACTAAAATTGAAGGGGTTAAACCAGACATTTTATTATATATATATATATATATATATATATATATATATATATATATATATATATATATATATATATGTTAATTACGGTAAAACTAAAAAAAAAATAAACTCTACACTATTTTTTTTGTAAAATTTCCCGTTCTTTCACGTGGTGTTATTAGTTTATCAATATCTTTTTTATTTTTCGAGATATTTGCGAAAAACCAAATTTTTCATTTTATTTTCGACTTTGTAGCGTACACTTCAGAGCAGCAAACTTTTTTTTGTCGTATTCTACTTCCAAGAAACTAGTTGTATGCCAAAATGCAGCCTGTTAACATTTAATCAGAGCTTTTCATCAAAATTTGTCTCTGACGACTGGGCTAACTGGAAACTTTTAATCTTAGAAAATCCTTGGCATACGAAATAAATTGATTGATTTTTGTTGTATTACATTATGTATCAACTATTTCCCTGATATTTGGGTAATCGTATTTAATATCCGTCTTCGGCTGCCTCCTGTGATCTCGTCTACCTAAATGACTTATAGGAGATTATATTAAAGTTGCTGGTGTTCTGTAGTGAAATAAATTTTTTGTGTGACTATACCAAGTATGTTATATCTATAATCGAAGTGTGGTTTTCGTATCCTGATTACAGGATTTTTACTGCAGTTCTGTGGTTAATATGTCTAGTCTTAACAAGGACGTAACGACTGAATACTTTCCGACGACCCATCCTTAAATTTTTTTATAATGTATTGGTTACGATAATTTTAATTACGCTTATTAATAGGGAGCAGTGACACTTGCCAGTGCCCTACTCGATTAAACATATCATTTTTAACACACCCAGTAAAATTTATTTACACAACGGTAATAAACGTTTAGTTGAAGTAATACGCTAGCAGAGTCACGGAATGATGTTGCCTATTAACTTTTTGTAAGCCTTTTTTTTATAAGTCTGGACAGTAAATAATATTTTGTAATATTATAAGGTATAATACGGTTGTATGAAACGTGGTTGCAAATAAAGAATATTAATTAGTAAAAAATTTACAAGGGTTAGTCAGTTTCTGAATTATACACAGGACGATAATTTTCGATAGTTGTGATATATATTATAAACTAGTGGCGTCATCTACGACTGTAATATGTCAACAGTCGGTTAAGTAAGATTCTGTAGAAATATGGGCAGTCCTTATCGCCTTAAGTAACAACAGAGTCGATGAAAGATACATAACTCTTCTTGAATACATATACAAAAATGTCACTTCACAAATAATGCTTGAAGAAAAAACAAATGAAATTAAAATTAAAAGAGGAAGACAAGGCGACTCGATATCCCCAAAGCTGTTTACGTTGACTCTAGAAGACATGTTCAAATCGTTAAAGTGGGAAAATAAAGGAATACTAATGGACGGTGAACGATTAAATCACTTAAGGTTCCCAGATGATGTCACTCTGATCGCCAATACAAAAGAAGAATTACAAGAAATGTTGATGGAATTAAATAACAAGTCTCGAGAAATAGGTTTAAAAAATAAACTTCACGAAAACCAAATATTTAAACAACGAAAGTGAAGATAACAGCCAGGAACTATTAATAGAAGGTGAAAGAATAGCAAACATTCATATATTTAGGACAAATATCAAAAAATAATTTAAAGTCTCGTTAGGTTGGTCTGCGTTCGGAAGGTTACAATGTACGTTTAAATTGACATCCCAAATACAATAATAGCCAAAGTATTCGATTAATACGTACAGGGTGAGTCAACTATAGAGTAAAGTTCATTATTTCATTTGTTTCGGGAATGATGAAAAAAGTTAAATACAATAATTCTAGGGAATGTTAAGGTGCACAGTTTAAAATTATTTTTGAGTATACAGGGTACTTCAAAAAAGTGTGGCTGATATAACATATGTTTTTCTAAATGGAACATCCTATTTTCTAATTTATTTTTAAATTCTGCGTAAAATTTTATAACTTTTTTATTAGTAATGTTATATACCTAAACCTAGTAGTTTTTCTAATATTTCAATTTTAAAAAAAAAATACTAATTTTGTAAAAAATTACCAGTAGCGCCATTGTTTCTGAAGGTGAAATACTCATAATTGGTACGAGCGTTCTATAAAGATGAAAAAAAAAGATATATGTAAAGAAATTTGAGTTAGATACTATAGGGTGTTCAAAATAAATTTATACACTTACGCTATAACATCATAGTTGCCAAGACAAAACAAAAATGTAGGCATTGTTAAATTTAACAAGTAAACAAGTAAAAATAGTTTAATTTGTTGTAATAAGTGCCGTATTAAGGTAATAGTTATGGATTTTCCTAAAAATGAATTAATCGATGTGGTTTATATACTGGGCGAGGCGGGTAAAAATTGTGAAGTGCCCTAATAGACGTATACCATCTAGAAAATCTTTTCAGTGCTTATTGGAACGGTTTGATGGTAATGGTAGCGTTGAGTATACGAAACGGAAAGTAGTAAACCACAATGAGAAAAAAGAAATGAAGATTTTACTTCATGTTGAAGATAATCTCCAGGTCAGCAACCGTCAACTAGCTGACTTATCGGACATATCCTAATCTACGTCTAATCGCACCACGGGAAAATACAAGTATCATCATACGAGTAAACTTTTGTACCACCATGAATGGAGCAATAGAGGCCGATCCAAGTTTTTTATCCAAAAAAATGTTTTCTGATGAAGCTCCTTTTCGCAGCAATAAACCAGTTAACAGCCAGCATGCATTTTTATTCAACAGTTAAATTTTCAAACTATTGGTCCATATTTTTCCCGCGAACTACTTAACGGGCCTAGATATCTAAATTTTTTGTAAAACGAATTACCCCAGCTTCTTGAAAAAGTTGATAACTTTGAAAGGGAACAAATGTGGATTCAACAACACTGCTCATTACCACTGGGAAATTCGGAAATTTTTAAACGATCGTTACCCACAAAAATGTATCGGTAGGGATGGATTCATTCAGTGGCCCCCTCGATCGATGACTTAACACCTTTAGACTTCTTTTTATGGGGCTACATAAAAGATCTACTAGACTAGTATTTTTTTAAAAAAATTGAAATATTAGAAAAACTACTAGGTTTAGGTACATAACATTATTAATAAAAAAGTTATAAAATTTTACGTAGAATTTAAAAATAAATTAGAAAATAGGATGTTCTATTTAAAAAAAACCTTTTATATCGGCCACACTTTTTTGAAGTACCCTGTATACTCAAAAATAATTTTAAACTGTGCCCCTTAACATTCCCTAAAACTATTGTATGTAACATTTTTTCGTCATTCCCGAAAGAAATGAGATAATGAACTTTACTCTATTGTTGACTCACCCTGTACCATAGCAAAGGTATTATTTATTGTGAAGTTTTTAAGTTAAACTCTCAGCGACAAGTATTATTTGGAAGTATTGAAACATTTGCTGAGTAAAATCGTCATTCAGGCAGCTGGTGCTTGCTACATAATAATGCAACAAGGCACAACCCATTGTTCGAGAATTTTTTGCTTCAAATCAATTCTGGGGTTGAACCACTCACCGTATTTTCATGATAGTACGTACCTTGTGATTTTTCATTATTCTGAAATCTAGTCAAGAGGCTTTTCAGGCAATCGTACTAGGTAAGCTAGAAAATTCATTTGAATCATTATCAGAATTTTTGTTATTAGGAGAATATACTGAAAAAAATTAAATTATGTATACACATTAGCGAGAAGATTAATTTTTTAAAAATGAACGTTTTTTTTTTGATATCTGAAAGAAAAATACAATGGACTGCGGATTGAAAACAATACAGGGCAAAATATAAAGAAGTGATTTTGTGGGCATCTTTAGTTTATGCACAAAATACACGTACCCAAGTGCCATATGTGAAATAAAGCTTTATCACATCACATATATTTTTTGTTTTTTGTTTCATCATTCCTAGTTTAGAAGATATTCGTTTTCTCGAAGATATTTCTGTGGATTGTTACTTAACTCTTCTGACCCTATAATGCCAATAAAAATGCCTATTTCAGTCAGTCAGTTTTTACAACGACCACTAGATGGCGCTATTGAAATGTGACATTACCATTGTTATAAAATTTGACATTTGTTATTGTTAAAAGAGTGGCAGCTTAGAAAATGGCCGAGTAGTTTGTTTGTAGAGAGCGTTTAAAAAAACGGTTTCGTGAACAAATGGAAATTTCACGTGAAGATTTGCGTTGAATAATTTTTTTACAATTTAAGTAAAGATCTAACTCAACAACAATGCCTCGAATCGCTTTTAGTAATGAATCACCATCAGAAAAGACGGTTTACAATTGGTTTGCAGAATTTAGTCTTGGTCGTGCTTCCGTCAGCGATGAATTTCGCGAAGGTCGACCAAAATCGGTTGATGTTCCAGAAAACATCGATGGTGTGGGCAACATGATTGAAGCTGATCGGTATGTGACTTACCGTGAGAGAGAGATATCCTTAAGCTTTTCGAAGACCTCAGTACATTCGATTTTGCATAAACATTTAGCTGTGAAAAAGATCTGTTCCCGATGGATTCCGCATTTGATCGAAACTCAAAAACAGCTTCGTGTCAATTGATGTAAGGAAATGTTTTAAAAAATTCGACCGAGGACATGCAAAATTCGTATTCAATATCATAACAGGAGACAAAACTTGAATATATTCGTACGAGCCGGAAACTAAGCAACAATCAACTGTTTGGGTGTTCCAAGATGAATCTAATCCAACAAAAGTGGTTCGTTCGCGAAACACTGCTTTAGAGGATCAAAGAACAGCTCATGCTGATTGGTATACAATAATTTATTTGCCAGAAGTCATCGTTAATATTAGGAAAAACAACCGAAAACGTCGCCCGTATTCTCTTTGTTTATCGTCTAACGACTTCTTTTTTTCTTAATATCAAAAAAAATGCGTGTACAGCGATTTTCATCACCTCAAGAAGCTGTTGAATCCTCCCAAAACCATATTTTTGAGATACCAACTTCAGAGTGGAAAAAAAGGTTTCGAGAATTGGTTCGAACGCACGCAAAAGTGGCTTAAAGGCGAATATTTTGTAAAACAATAAAACGATTCGTACCAAAAAATTTATTTTACTTTCATTGTTTTTGTAAAAACTCAAAAGGTAACCCTCGTACAGCAGTAAATCACTTTTACATTTCTGGCAAGTAATGCACATTTTTAGTCAGCACATACATCATTCATAATGCCCCGATTACCCTTCGGGTATGCGTATTCAATATTCTAAAACAAATAATAAGGCTCATTAAAAAAAAACTATTTATTGATTGTGTGTGGACAGTAATACAACACAGAAGCCTAAGTATTAATTTCTATATTTACAATATGAGTTATGTTTAAGTTCTATCACAGACTAAACAGGTATCTTATTATTTCCTGTAAGACTACGTAATTCAATGTAAATTTGAGACAACTAAAATATTGGACCGCTGGGGTAGCCTAGTATTCCTAGGTGAACAACAGAGGCGGCGCGGACACGATGCAATATATATATATATATATATATATATATATATATATATATATATATATATATATATATATATATATTATGTATAATTTGCTAGAAGATGTGCTAATAAAATAGGGATTTTTATTTCCATTTGAGTGAATAGGTTATATAACACAATTCTTTAGTTTATAGTTTATAACGGCTCTTTTTCGGGGCTATCTTTATAGCTTCACGTTGGAGCGCTATTTTGTAACGACTCGTTGTGGCGTTATTTTGTATAGCCCCAACTTTCTTTATTTTTAATAAATATATTATTTATTAAATAGAAGCCGTTATTTGCCCCTTATGTATATCTTAATTTTTGAGAATGAATTGAGTGGATATTAATGCTGATAGAGCAAGAATTAGATATAAGCTAGCTGTTTTTTACTGGAGATCAAGGTACGCCTTTTGAAAATAGTCTCTATAGTTGTTTAAATTTGGATTGTACTGTTTTTGGGCACCATTCAATATAGAATAAAAAAAATCTAAGTTCAGCTCAAAAAATGACAAAATACTGAAGACTATTTGGTTGTTAATATAAAATTGAGTTGGGTACAACCCTTGCGCCCTGAAAGAAAGAGCAGGAGTTTAGTGAGATACTACACATTTAAATAAAGAAGGGTAAATATATTAACAAAATAAAAATTCCTACCTTTATTACACTCTTAAAATTACATCTACTTAATAAATAACCTTTTATACTAAGAGAGTGCACACTATTGCATAGAGTCTTTAAATTAGGGTTATTAAGGTTTTAATAAAAGGCTTAATAAAACATGATATTAAAAGTTTTCAAATTAACTGCGCGGATTACACGTGTTTAGTCGTTGGAAACACACGTTGTAGTCAGGAAGTGCGATATTTAAACTGGTATGCTTATGACTTACAGATTTCTCCTCGTGGGTTTTCCAGAAGCTGCTTGGCCTCTCCTGGTGAGATTCTCATCGAAAATATTGTCTCAGCCGCCATTCTCCTAATCTCATTTAGGTAGCTAATCACTTTTTGACCCAAAATGTCTTAGGATGAGCAGAATATTTTAAGATTGGAAAAAGGCATCCAACTTGAGATCCATAAACAACACTCACTTGGTGATAAAAAAAAAAAAACATTACTGCAGTACGGCATGACGGAAGAAAAAAGTCACTACGGCATACTGGCGGAAAAAAGCCGTTACTGCATCTCGGAGGAAAAAGCCACTGCGGCCTACTGGCGGAAAAAAACCTACTACGGCATAGCCACGGAAAAAAGCCCTTAAAAATTCCATCTGGCCGTTTATATATCGTTTCTCCTTCTTCAAAGTGAAATCTTTAAAATGGCTTACTTCCGGGATGCAGAATCAACGCATCCAAACAAGTCAGGTCAGCAACAGGTTATACACGGATGAGCCACACTGTTGTAAGCTACACTGCTCAAAAATTGAAATCATTGCAATAAATATAAACATGTAATAAAATATAAATTACAGGAAGAAAAACAGTGTCGTAACGTGATCTTAAAATCTAAGAAAAAATGAATGTTACAGGTTCTATCATTGACTCGTGGAGTTCTCATCGTGACTCCTATGTTGTTTGGTTCTCAACATAGAGATATTAGAATAGAAGAGATAAGTTATTGCGAAAAGCGTGGTGCTCACAGAAAGAGAGAGAAATAATATGAGAGTCATTCTGTCTCTCTTACTCTGCACCGGAATTCAGCGCTCAAGCGCAGAGTGAAAGACAGAATTGTCTCATATTATTTCCTTCTCTTTTTAACGATTATGTGCTTTCGGTTACAGCAGGCTATATACTTTCTCTCCTCTATTCTAATATCTCTATGGTTCTCAAAGGGTTTGTTAGGTTATATTCTGAAAATACTTTATCTCTTCAATTATTTCTTTAAGAATTCCTTCTAAAAATAAAATAATCTCACAGTCGCTTTTGTAAACAAATATTTCTGACCTCAATATAATTTTTTAATTAAATAATTTATCTGAGCTGTGGTATTTTCTCGATTGTGAATTCCTTGCATACACATTTAAAGTAAATAACACATTACGTACGTGAAAAATTCCTTTTGTTTAATTAAATTTTAATTACAAATGTCATCATCCCGTACTTACATTTTTTTTTTTCAATTCTTAAGGTTTACTGACATTACAAGAATTATATTCTGATATAAATTTCAGCTTCATTCCCATCCAGGAATACAATTGGGGAGAGTTGTATTTTTACACTCCTAAAGCGAAATTTAGCAGTTAATTATTGTAAATTTTTTGGTTTCAATTTGTTAAAAAATGCCACAATATGACGCATACGAAGATACTGTTGTGGTTGTATATATATATATATATATATATATATATATATATATATATATATATATATATATATATATATATATATATATATATATATATATATATATAAATTTATTAAAATAGAATTTTAGAAAATATTCAGCTTTTACTTATAAATATAATGTTTTTTACTTCCTCCTCTGTTAACTAAAACTATATTCATTAGATTCGACTTTTAACAGTATTAAGAAAGCCCCTGAACGAAGGATTTTTTAATTTTCAAATTTTGACAACGCTGTATATCTGGCCGATTCGTTAATAGCTGCTCCAGGCAGCTAATTTTTAGGACAGATTAGATGTATGATCGTATTTTCATGTAAATATGAGGTGGCTTCATATAAACTTTATTTTATATCGCAAAATTCTATACGGAGTTCACAACTAATATTTTTTACTAAACGGTTTTACAAACAAATTTTATCATATGAAAACTACCATATGGAAGTAATATGAGTTACTTTACATTCCGGTATCTCATCTGAAGGACGTATAACAATAATTTTAAATTATTGCAATACACCCCAGTTGAAAACTAAGGGCAGTTGTCAGTACATACGAATATTTTAATGCCTCCATAAACTAGAAATTACATTGTATATGCAGATTGAACCATACTTCTTTCATGCAAGTTTAGAAATAACCACATGTTTTATTCCAATATTTATTTACGAAAACCTTCCTTAATAGTTTTCCAGTATAAAATTAAATTCATATTTTATCTTCTATTTGTCGTGTTTCTTATAGAAATATCGCCAGTTTTATTTCCTCTAAAATTTGGCCGAAGAAACTTTAAACATAAAGCAGATAAAGTAATTAATTAGTCAGAAAATTTCGACATTATAAATTAGATTCGTATTTATCCTACAGCAATTTTTGACACTTACGGAGCTATACCATTTCACTACAACTGTCAGGTATTTATTAGTGTTTACTTCTCTTGCTAACGGAAATATTACATTCAAATCATGAAAAACAGTGTCCGATTTTCATCTGTCTGTCTATTCTACTCAGTATATATCACCACTACACCAAACACTTTATTTTTGCACTCGACGCGCGTTTCGCTAACCATGTTAGCTTCATCAGGAGCGATGATTGACTAAAGCTAAACTACAAATCTACCTTATTTATACTTAGCCTAACCCTAGAATTACTCAAGCGGAACTAATGACATAGGCAAGGCCATCAGTTCCGGTCAAGTAACCAGTAGAGGGGACTATAAGGAATAGGCCCTCTGTCTTTATTTAAACTACTTTTACATTTTATGATTTCCATACTTTCGTATGCGTTCAACAATCTCCTATCAGATACATTTTTTATTAATCTTAGATTATCTAATGTTACAGTATGATCAGCTTCAAGGGCATGTTCGGCAATGCTAGACTTTTCTGTTCTATTGTATCTTAAGTGTGCTAAATGTTCTTTAAATCGTGTTTTAATTGACCTTTTAGTTTGCCCAACATACTTTTTGTCACAATCATTACAACTAATTTCATAAATTCCACTTTTCTCACAATTAGGAATCTTATCTTTGGGATTTCCTAAGATATTCCTCAGATTGTCTGATACTTATAGACTAAGGTGAGGCCTACCTACGGATTATATGGTATGGAGACATACTTGGTGTTATTTTCTTCGCGTGTAAAAAAGGTGGAATTCTGAATATTAAACCTAAATTTATGTCTATTTATTAGCTTATTTACTAAGTCATCGTCATAACCATTAACTCTAGTTATATTTCTAATACGATTCCTTTCTTTATTAAAGTTTACTCTATTCAGAGGGAAAGTGACCAAACGATGAACTAAAAAATGTAATGAGGCTAATTTATGTTGTTTGCAATGAATGAATCATTAGGAATATATCTATCTATTACTGTGTCCTTCCTATAGATATCAAATTCTAATCTATTATTATTTTTAATAATTAAAATATCTAGAAAAGGCAATTGTCCTTTGTTTTCAATTTCGTACGTGAATTTAATGGAATCATACCGGCTATTTAATTTAGAAACAAAATCATCAATATTTGCTTTCTTTGTATCAAAAATCGCGAAAATATCATCCACATACCTATACCATACCCTTGGGAAATATTCGAATTCTTGACTGGCTTCGATTTCAAACTTACTCATGAATAAATTGGCTATGAAAGGTGACAAGCAATTACCCATAGCCTTCCTTCGGCTTGTATTTTTACTTCCCTCATTAAGTAAAGTATCAAATTCGTGCAAAAATAACACCTCGATGTTTTTGCATTTCTTCAAGTTTCAGGGTCCCCAGATTACGGAAAACATGGTCTCCAATTTTCATCAGTGTGTCTGTTACCACGATAACTTACGTACGAAATGATATACAGTTCTTGAGAGATATCGCTTCAGGGGATGAGGGTGAAAGGGGTGTGAGTCGATAAATTTCATTAGTGTTACGAGAATTTTTCCTGATTTTTCGTTGGAATAATTAACAAATTTTAGGTATAATTTTTTACTATTGTATGACTATACAATGGTTAAAGGTGCGATGGATTACTTTAAATATATCGTTATATACGGTCTTTTTACGGTTTGTAAGGTCGACTTTCTTTTATTAGTATTTAAATTGAAATTTTTTTATTTCGGTAAAATATACTCCATGTTTACCTTCGTCATACAAAAATATAATTTATACGGAGATGCAAGAAATAACATATATCTACAAAATACTTGACAATAAAACGCCAATTTTTTAAAATATCGAGTTTTAATACGAGGGTTGTATAATAAGTACCTGGCCTTGACAAGAAAGATACATTTTTATGTGTAAAATTTATTTTATTTTTCAACATAGTCTCCTTTCAGCTCGTTACACGTCCAACATTTTTCTGTAATTTGTATCCCATCTAAAAAAATACGATTTCTCAAACTCTTCAAAATTAGGCGTTTGTTTCAGCAATAGCCATTTTTTTTTTCGCTGAGCCATTTTTTCAAATTAGGAAATAAGAAATAATCGCTGGAGGCTAAATCTGGTGAATATGATGCATGCGAAAGCAATATCCTAACTCATGGAATTTTGCAATAGCAGTGACACAAGTGTGCACGCGTGCATTGTCTTGATGAAAGAGGTTTTTTTTTTTCTTCGCCAAATGCAAACGTTTTTCTTTCACAGCATGGTTGAAACGATCTAATAATTAGAGATAATACTCTTCATTAATCGTTTTACCCTTTTCAAGGTAATAGACGTAGATTTTGCCGCGTACATCCCAAAACACTGTGGCCATGTCTTTGTTGGCCGATAAAGTCGCCTTGGCATTCTTTAGCGCCGCTTTGGACTGTTCTTTGGTCTCTGGTGTGCTGTGATGAATCCATGTTTCGTCAACAGTTATGAATCGACGACAAAAATCATTCGGATTGAGCTTTAACAACTCCAAACATTCTTTTGAAGTTGACACATGTTCGTGTTTGTCAATTGTGAGCGCGGCACCCATCTTGCGGAAAGCTCTCATATTCAAATGAGTTGTTAAAATGTTCTACACCCGTTCAACTGAGAGGCCCACAGGCTCAACGATTTCATGCACTTTCACTATCCGATCATTTATTACTATATCGTGGATTTTTTCAATAATTTCTGATTTGGTGACCTCATTTGGACAACCTGGACGTAGTTCATCAAAAAGGCTTGTACTTCCGCCTTTGAATTCATCTGCCCAATACGTGGATTGCTTTTTATATTTGTGGCCTTGGCAACAGTAAGCGTTGCCAGGTGCCATCTGACGTTTCCGTTAGAAACTTGACATTGTTGAACATAACCTTTGAACAAACATTTTGTCATTTGAGCACAATTTGTGTTGTTTATAGTAACTTGAAAAATTCATCTCGGGCAAAAAATGGAATTAACTCGTGAACATTTTCTTGCGATTATTTTTCATAATTTTCGACGTGGATTATCAAGATAAGAGTGCATCGATGAACTTAATTCTTTATACGGCGATGAAACACCATCCTACAGCACTGTAAAAAATTGGTTATAACGAATTCAATCGTGGCCGATATTTGCTCCAGAACGAATTCCGAGAAGGTCGTCCAAACTCGGTTGTTGTGCCAGAAAACATCGATGCTGTGCATGAACTGATAAAGCAAGATCGTCATGTGACATGCCGTAAGATTGAGGCATCTTTGGGTATTAGTATGATAAGCATCAATAAGATATTGCATGATCATTTGGTCGTAAAAAAGATTTGTTTACGTTGGATCCCGCATAATCTGACAAACGCTTAAAAGTAGGCTCGTGTTGATTCTTGCAAGAAAATGTTGAAAAAATACGATCAAGGTGCATCAAAGGCTGTGTATAACATCTACACAGGTGACGAATCATGGATCTATGTATATGAGCCCGAAACAAAACAGCAAACGACTGTATGGGTCTTCCAAGACGAGCCAAATCCAACAAAAGTTGTTTGCGGAAGAAGCACATCGAAGCAAATGGTTACCTGTTTCTTCGACATTACCGGTCACGTGGCGACAGTGGCATTAGAGCAACGTAGGACGGTCAGTTCTGAATGGTACACGACCATTTGTTTGCCAGAAGTCTTCAGAGAAATTCGGAAAAATTCGAAGAGGCGAATCATTCTTCATCATGACAATGCGAGCTCTCACACATCGGCTCAAACAAAGGAATTTTTGACCGGCCAAAACATCGAATTGATGGGTTATCCGCCGTACAGCCCTGATTTGGCACCCAATGACTTTTTTATTTCCGCACACGAAAAACAAAACGTGGTCAACGATTTTCGACACCCGAAGAAGCGGTTGATGCATTCAAAACGCAATTACCTCAATCGGAGTGGAAAAAGTGCTTCGAAAATTGGTTCAAATGCATGCAAAAGTGTATTGATCTTCATGGAGAATATTTTGAAAAAAATTTCGATCATAAATATTTGTTTTTTCATTATTAAGCCAGAAATATAAATAGCAACCCACGTATTTTATGGTCGATAACGAAGGTGCAGGGTCCCCGTAATCTTCGCTGAGTTCCGCTTTTATCTCATCATTCGTTTTCTTTTTCAAAAACAAATATTTTATCACTGCTCGATATTTAATATTTTCCATTATTATAAAAAAACACAAAAGTTGTTCTATTTAAATGGCTACCATTTACAAACTAAATCACGCAGCGGCTTGAAGATTTGACAATATTCTTGTGAACGGTTATGTTTACGAAAAATATAATTTTTAAATAGTAGTAGCGCCATCTCTGGCCGAGGTCAGGTACTTATCATACAACCCTCGTATTTAAATTAGGTTGCCTTTAGGGTGAGATTACTTTACAAAAAAAAGAATGAAGACTGAATTATCATCTCATAGCACTTATATAAAAATTTTACTTGTATGTAGTTAATGTCGAAAATTTATAGAAAATTCTTTGTTTCGTTTCACTGGAGGAAAGTGTCCAAAATTAACCTTTCGGTTTAAGAATAACAACATTTTCCTCCGACAATTGACAGGAATGGAGCCCTCCCATTTGACGAGTTCCTTTTCTATGACCCGAGTTTATGGTCGCTTGAGAAATTTACGACGGAATTATCGGAATACGACGAACGAACAACGGGTAATAAACTTGATGCGTCATGAAAAGGGGAAATGCTCTCCTGACCTCTGTCACTTTGTTTTTTATTGGTCGATAAAAGTTAAGATTTCTGGTGAAATATTTGGAAATCTACTAAAGAAGTCTAGTGCTTCTAATATTGCCAATATTGTTATTATTAACCTTTACTGGCGATGATTTATCTGAAGATTTATACAGTCTGTCAAGTAAGATCGTGACTGCTCGAATTTTTGACAAAAATGTGTTTAGAGAACATTTTTTGCCATCAATGTATTCTTTAGTGTGCTAACAACGGCGCAATTACCTTACTAAGTTATCCAATCGTCTCCTGCATCAATAATCGCCTGGCATCTTCGAGGCATGCTGTCGACGAGATTTTCTGCATACTCGCGCGGCAATGATCTCCAAATTTTGCGTCTGAGTCAAAGTCCTCAGAGTCTTTCCTGTGAGCCTTCTCTTTACAAGGGACCAAACGTTTTCAATAGGATTGGCGCTCGGCGATTATGAGGTCCACCCAGTCTCTGTAAAACTTGCTGCGGTGTTTTGGGCATTATCGTCTTGCAGGATCCAATCCTCGTTTTTCATTTTAAACCAGCGTTCGGCAGTTGGTAACGAGGCTTGCTCGTAAATATCACACATTTTTTTCGGATTTAAATTGTACGCGAAGAGATACAAATTTCCGAACTCTTGTTTGGAAAAGCATCCCCAAAGATGCACTTTGATTAGATATTTGACGGTTCACTGAACGAAACGATTGGTGGCAGTTGTCGAGGCCCGAGGAGCCGTCGCATATCCCCAAAAGAAATCTTCGTCCGTGAAAATCACGTTGTCCCAGTCACGGTCAATATTGTCGTGGGCTCGCTTCGCGACGTGATTTTCGCCCAGCAGAGATTTCTTCAACATGTTTCGGAATTTGACATCATGAGCACAAAGATGTTGTCGAATGGTCTCATGGGACACATTCAAACACAATTTTCTTAATTTTGCCGCTTCTTGGCGGACCATCAATTTCGAGTCCCGTGAAAACAAAGACACGATTCGTTTTTCGACTTTGGGAGTGACTTTGCCTATCGGGTCATGTTTTGGTAAGTCGTCGACATTTTTCGTCTCGTTAAAATGATTTACCCACTTCTTCACAAACTATACCGACGCGACCGCAGAATGTATCATTTTAGTCCCCTTTGGATGGAAACAAAGGAAGATTGCTTCGAACCGACGCGCATCATCATCATCATCATTAGCTTATTCGATCCATATTCGGATGTAAGCCTCCCCGAGTTGTCTCCAATGAGTTTTGTTGCTTTTTGCATCCAATCATATCCTGCTAATCTTTTTATATCTTCTTGTCTGTGGTCTACCTCTGCATCCTTTATGTTCTCTAGGCCTCCATTCAACTATACGGTGTGTCCATCTGTTATCATGCATCCTTGCGATATGCCCCGCCCAATTCATCTTAATATACATATTCGCAGTATTACATCTGTCACTTTTGATCTTCTTCGTATCGACTGATACTTTTATTAAAATGCCTCCTAGACAAAGGTTCCCTCTACCGATTTTTTATTGAATCGCTAGAATCGCATCTACCAAAAATGAATTATCGCAGACATGTTCTTACTTGATAGACTGTATGTCCTTGGTCAATGAAGATCTGCTTAATATTTCTTGAACTGCCTGATTTACTAATAAAGTGTATTTTAAAAACTGACATTTGATATTTAAGGGTGCAAATTAAGTAAGTAAGCTAATTAAAGTTAAAAAACTAAGACCAGAAAATTCGGTATTATTAATAAAAACTTTTTGTAGTAAAGTATACCCTTGGCGTTCTACACATTTTAGTCATGTCTAAGGCAATTGTCGAATTTCGGATAGTTATTTCGATGTGATGACTTCATCGAGGCTTTTCTGGACGAATTTCGCTGATTTGCATCAGCCAAGTGGTGTTGTAAAAATGGAAATCAGGTTTGAAGAATACGCCTCATGAAGGAGTTCAAATCTGAGATTGTTTCTAGTGTTTTTTTTTTTGCTGTGAGGATGTTATCTGGCAACAGTATCATCGTCCGTCTCCTAGTACCAATAAAAGGTCTTTTTTTCTTCAAGTGTATCACCGATGACTCAGCTGTTATTGATAGAGCTTCAAAGTGACAGTCGGGCTGTGTCGGAGTACCTCATAGTGAATTACGCTCTCTGATCCCACGAAATGCATATCATGGATGGTAGGGTTTCAGGTGCTTCTAAGTAGCTTACCTTACCCTCTTAGAATCATTGTACTTTTGATTTCAAGTAACAATTTTTTGTAAAAAGTTTTTTTTTAACCTGGAGAGCCAATAGAGAATATTATCATATCTTCTGCTTTTGTTCTCGAAAGTAAGTTCATGAGGAATCAGCCTGGGTGCCTTGCAAATTGTCTTTACCGTCCATAGACGATGAGAAATGTCCTGCTGAGTTAAATCATTAAAGTTCTGAAAAATGTTATATTTCCTACCTGTCCTGATGGGGTCAGGGATAGTCAGAGGTTTAAATTTTTGTAATTTTTGAAATTTGTATTTTTTAAAATATTTTATCAAGTTATTACATGATATTTGAAGAATACTTTGTGAATATTTCATTCATTCAAATATTAACTTTGGACAAAGTTATCCGTAGTATCGTAGAACGCCTTTTTCGAATACTACTTTTCGGTGACCATTAGCACTTACGTGGTTCATATGACACCAATGAAATAAAACATTTTTGTTTTTTAATGCTTTATTTTGTACTTAATCGCAGCTTTAAAAGAAATGTCGGCCTCAGAACTTACGGATTTAAAAAAAAAAACATGTTTTTCGTATATATAAGTAAGTATAAGTTAGCAATTAATATCCATCGATTAAGCATTAGTTTTTTCTGTGTAAAAAAAAATACTGTATAAATTTCTTGCAAATCTAGTTACTATGTATAAACACAATTTATTATATTACTTACACATAGTCATCTATTCTATAGCAGACCTTCTGTCGATGTTTTTTTTTTCAGAAAATGCAAAAAGCAAAAAAATCGATTTTATCAAAATTTCTGACGACCTCTACCCCTTATATATCAAATTTTCTTATGAAAATATTTATTTAGTGATATATATATATATATATATATATATATATATATATATATATATATATATATATATATACGAGGCTGGTTTGAAAAGTCCGTGCAAAAATAAAAACTACTTATGTGTTTGGGGTAAACCTTTTTTATTTTTCGACATAGTCTCCTTTTAGGCTTATACACTTCGTCCAACGATGTTCTAGTTTGTTGATCCCTTCCGAATAATAGGATTTGTCCAAGTCTGCAAAATATCCATTAGTGTCTGCAATCACCTCCTCGTTTGAATAAAATCTTTGTCCCGCCAGCCATTTCTTCAAATTGGGGAACAAATAGTAGTCCGAGGGAGCCAAGTCTGGAGAATAGGGGGATGTGAAACGAGTTGGAATCCTATTTCCATTAATTTTGCGACCACAACTGCTGAGGTGTGTGCTGGTGCGTTGTCGTGATGGAAAAGGACTTTCTTGTGGGCTAATCGCGGGCGTTTTTCTTGCAGCTCGGTTTTCAAACGGTC
This sequence comes from Pachyrhynchus sulphureomaculatus, assembly GCA_019049505.1. Classification (NCBI taxonomy): domain Eukaryota; kingdom Metazoa; phylum Arthropoda; class Insecta; order Coleoptera; family Curculionidae; genus Pachyrhynchus; species Pachyrhynchus sulphureomaculatus. Next base: position 168,562,389 of record CM032456.1, read on the forward strand.
CAATAATGATGAATAATATTCACCTGTAATAGTTTTTTTTTACCCTTTTCCAGATAGTCGATAAGGATTATCCCTTGCGAATCCCAAAAGACAGTCGCCATAACCTTTCCGGCCGAAGGAACGGTCTTCGTCCCCTTATCTCGAAGAGTACTGATCAAAAAATTTTGAAAAAATTCTAGAATATTCTCCATAGGGTGTAAATTGGACGAAAATTATCACGAGTGCATTTCCTTTAATAATTTATCTGATATATAAAAAAAACCAAAAATTTCAAGGTCATCAGTTTTTAATAAAGATCGGAAAAAACTTTGTTGCAATGTTGTTTGGGGTGTTTTGTAACGTCATTATTCATTTTATACTTCCATAACAAATATTTTGATTTTAGAAGCAATTAACATACGGAACTATAATTGCGCAAGTCCGACTTGCACTTGGCCGGTTTTTTTACTATAAAACTTTAAAGATTACTTAAATACTGAACCAGAACCTAAACATATTTTCTTTTAAGTAGATTGGATCACTGTGATATTATTTATCATAAAAATATCAGTTGTAATGATAAACATAAACTACAACTCCTAATATAAGGATTGTTTGTGATTTATGACAGTGCTGAAAGTCAACAAAACTAGAGAAGACATTTCGCGTTAACCATACTTATTTTACGCGTAAGGTAATTTTAGTTTAGAAACTTATTTAATAGAATTCAGTTTAGAAAGAAAATTCATAATCTTTACATATAAAATCAAATTAATTTAGAAATTCCTTTGCATCAAACTCAAAACACACATTTGTTAAATATATTTATAACAGTTAGCTATCTAAAGCGTCCTGTGATCAATTCACCCTTAAGCTTCGATTTTATTTCTTTACTTTTAAAATTGTTTCTCTTTAATGTTGGAGTTTTAAGGAGTAATTTAGGGTATTAATTACTAATTAATTAGTCTCGCGTAACATTTTTAATTTAAACTTTCTATAGAACCCTTTTTAACACTTATTAAAAGACCGGAGGAACATTTATAATTATGTTATTGAGATAGATTTTTGCCGTTTTTTAAATTGTATTTGGCCTGTTTTTCGATATAAAAACTGCCTTCAAACAGTGACTAACATTTTTTCCTCACTCCTGCCTAAGATTTAAAGCTTTTTAATTAATTTTAATTTTTAAACAATCTAAATTTATAATTTTACAAAATATTATTTCTTGATTGTTCAATAAACAGTAATTTAATTAAGGTAATGGCAGAGGTTTTAAAAATGAGTTAAAGGAGAATATGTTAGATAAGAATCATGTAATTGTTAAGTTATAGCCAGAGACTTTGGAATCTTTGGCATGATGACAGTGTACAACATCATCACTACCCTAAACACTTTATTTTTGCACGGGACGCGCGTTTCGTTAACCATGTTAGCATCATCGGGAGCGATGTAAAAGTAAAAATTGAAAAATTCAAAATAAATCGAAAACAATTAGAAATAGGTATATAGCATACTTAATAAAAGTTGGAGGGTTTTGTAAAATCTATCAGAAAAAATAATAATATACAGGGTGTGTCATTTAAAATTTTTTAGATTTTTTAATTTAAAATAGTCGAAATGCATAAATTTATTTTGGACAACTTGTAGCATCTAACTCAAATTTCTTTACATACATCTTTTTTTTTCATCTTTAGAGAACGCTCGTACCAATTATGAGTATTTCACTTTCAGAAACAATGGCGCCACTGACAATTTTTTACAAAACTGAAAACTAATATATTTTTTAAAGAATTGAAATATTAGAAAAAACTACTAGGTTTAGGTATATAACATTATTAATAAAAAAGTTATAAAATTTTACGCAAAATAGGATGTTAAAAAACATGTTATATCGGCCACACTTTTTTGAAGTACCCTGTATACTCAAAAATAATTTTAAACTGTGCACCTTAAGATTCCCTAAAACTATTGTATTCAACATTTTTTCGTCATTCCCGAAACAAATGAGATAATGAACTTTACTCTATTGTTGACTCACCCTGTACTTACAGTCAGGAGATGGGCGTCTTCCATACCTTTCAGTTCTTCTAATAAACTAATCCTATGTAAAAATCATTAAGATTTTTTGTGTGGCATTCTTCGGTAGTATTACTTATTTAGGATTATGTTTTTTTTTCATTTTATTCTACAACTCTACCAACATTCGACCAATTTGTATGTTCGTTATGAACACTTACTGTATAATAATGTTACAAGAGAATTTGAAGTAAATGTAAAATTTTTTCAAACTTTGTTGGGCTTTTATCAATTTTCAAATTTTTTATGTTTGCTACCAACATTTAATGTGCATTTATTTAAAATAAAATTGTACCATCCAGATACGCTTTTCATTTGCCAGCAGCTCAATTTGTTGATATTGATATTCCCAATATGCACTTTGCAATTACAAATGATGTTTTTCAATGCGTGATATAAAAATATAGTAGTTACACATAGGTATGTAGAATAACATTTCCTTGTTTTGTTTAGCTTTATATGTCGAGTATCATATTTAGAATAATATAGTCTATCAAGTAAGAACGTGACCGCTCGTCTTCTTGAAAAAAAGTATTTCGAGAACATTTTTTTGCCATCAATGTATTCTTTGGTGTGCTAACAACGGCGCAATTACCTTAGTAAGTTGTCGAATTACCTTCTGCATCAATACTCGCCTGACATCTTCGAGGCATGCTGTCGACGAGATTTTCTGCAATGATCTCCAAATTTTTCGAATCTCGCAAGACAACTGAATCAAAGTTCTCAGAGTCTTTCCCCTGAGTTTTCTCAATTTTCAATAGGGTGGGCGTCCGGCGATTTTGAGGGCCACGCGTCTTATCGCCACTTCGCGACGTGTTTTTCGCCCAACAAAGGTTGTTTCAATGTACTTCGGAATTTGATTTGAGATATTGTCGAATGGCCTCATGGGACACATTCAAGCCCGATTTTCTTAATTTTGCCGCTCTTGATGCAGCGCCAATTTGGGGTCCCGTGAAAACAAGGACACGATTCGTTTTTCGACTTTCGAAGTGACTTTGTCTACCGGGCCACGTTTTGGCAAGTCGTCCACATTTTTCGTCTCGTTAAAATGATTTACCTACTTCTTCACAAACGATATCGACTTTTTAATATATTTAGCGGCCGCGGAATGTGTCATTTTAAGCCTCTTTGGATGGGAACAAAGAAAGAGAGTGCTTCGAACTGACGCGCAAACAATTAGCTCATTTTGGACACGTTCTTATTGACAGACTGTACCTTGAATAAATATATATATTAACATCTTATTGATAAATTAGTATTAGAGTCTTCAAATTATTTTTGTTATTCTCATATTTAAACACGTTCCTCAGAATATATTAACTAATCATTACAAAAGATTAGTTTAAGAGCCTTTACAAAACAGAGTTTAAAAAGAATTATATACAGTTAACTAAAATATATTGTTAAAGATATTTATTTAAGAAAATATGGCAAAATTTACTCAATATACTATATAACATTTCTGTTAAGGTTGTCACTGCGGCACCTTTATATATTTGACTGTAAATAATTGTGCTTAAAAAATATTCATTCTTCAAAACCAGAAAAAATTCTTAGAATTTTTCGACCCCCACCACTTTCACTTCCTTCTCCTAAAGCGTTATGAGTCAAAAACTGTAAGGGTATTTGTTATACATTAATAAGAAAAATATTTGGTGCCAAAGACTCTTATAAATAAACAAATAAATTAATACATATTTACAATTAATAATAATAGTAACAAACATATTTCTAATAAACTAAAAATGACAGTAACATACTAGTCGGCATACATGGGTGGGATTTTGATTACTAACCAATCATTCAACTAACCTGAACTAACCAATCATTCTTCTAATTCGATCCCGGCATAGATTCTTTTTAAAGTTAGTTATGGCAGGTTTAATTTTTTTTTAATGTATTGTTAAAAATTTTCTTTAAATGAGGATTTGTATTTCTTATTTTGCGGTGTGGGTATTTCTGAAATTTTTTGATTTCTGATGTTAATATTATGAATGTTATTTGTAAATTGACTTCTATCAAATAAATTGTTAGGTATCTATGTTAAAATTACCTTACGTATGAAACAAGGCAGGTGAATGTTTCGTCTGTATTCTAGTTTTATCAAGTTATATTGATTGAATGTTGATGAGATATTATGGTATTTTCTAAGCCTTATAGAAAACCATTTTTACGTATTCATCAAAGTTTAAATATCGATCAAGAATTACATCAAGACTTTTTCAGGATTGTATTGCAGATATTGAAAAAAATACCAATAAGGATACCTTAAAAAAATTTATATTTTTTCGTTTAATAGTAAATTAGTTTTATCAACGTCTCTCTGTTTGTTTGTCTGTCTGTCCGTTAGTGCGCTTATCACTCGAGAACCACTTATCCGGTTTATACATATGTTCTCTGGCTAGGTTATATAATAATAATATAATCTATTATTACTATATAATACTATATTATATATATAACACGCAACGTCTCTCTGCCTGTCTGTCTGTCCGTTAGTGTGCTTATCATTCGAGAACTACTTATTCGGTTTATGTGTTTTTTTTTTAATTCTGAACTTAATATTCATCAAAAAAAAATGTATAATATATATATATATATATATATATATATATATATATATATATATATAAACGCAACGTCTCTTTGTCTGTCCTTTAGTGCATTTTGCACTCAAGAACTACTTGTCCGATTTACGTGTTTTTTTTAAAAAAAGTTCTCTGGCCAGGTTATAGGATATATTTTATTACGTTAGGTAACATAAGAAATAAGCAGTGACGATCATAGTGAATCAAGTCGATGCGAGCGGAGTTGCGGGCACGGCTAGGAGTTTTATAAGTATTAAACAGATCTTAATTGGTCAGGGATACACAGTTGTTTAAATTATTAGAGTTGACCAGAAGGTTAACTTGCTAAAGCCAAAAGTATGCGAGATAAATAATGAGATTGAATTGGTATCAAATTTAAAATTGATTTTTTTATTTCGGTTTTTAAATTATCGTGGTGACAGTTCCACAGTGAGACATGCCGATGAATTTCCAAACTTTTTTTCAAAATCTGGGGGTCTGAAACGTGTAGAAACACAAAAATCTCGGGGTGTGATGTTTTCATAAATACAAGTTCCCTTAGCGAGAGAAGTAAAAATAAGGTACGAATATTTTTATAGTCTTTTTTTCTGGAATTTTACCAACATAATTACAGTGTCTTCACTACATTTAGAAGTTAGTTTTGAATGAAATTAAGAGATTTACACTAAGATAAGAAAAGCTTAGTCATTGTTTATAATCCAAAATTAGGAAATGTGGTTCTGCACATTCTTTTTCGAAATAATAATAAACTTTTTAAAGTGAGTAATACTATTTTATTTATGAGGATACAATAAGGAAATCAAAATTGTCAGATCATAAAGAAACGCTTTTAATAATAAATAAAATGTAATTGCCTCCGTTAAATTCAAATAACACAGTGCAACACGAAAAAAAATAACCATATACGGACAACACCACGTGATAATGGACCAAAAAAAAAAAAGACCCGTGTCTCCCAGTTTTTCCGAAAGTCATGTACTTTTTTTTTATGGGCCCCCAAAGATTTGAGGCCTGGGTGTAATTTTTGCAAAAAACTCATCATATTCTGAGGCTCATATCTTGCAAACCATTCGGAATTTTAATTTACTTTCTGTAGCAAAGTTGTAGCCCTTGTCATAAGGAACAAAAATTGTGAACATTTAAAGTAAAAAAAACTTCATCTTCAAGATCAAAATAGCAAAAAACTGTAAAAAATTCGATTTTTTTTACCTTTTTTTCCCTGTTTAGGCCCATAGCTAGCAAACCGTTCAAAATTCAAGGAAACAATCAACTACAAAAATGTAGCTAAGATCTTAGTAAACAACTTTCTAGAATATATGAACTTCCTAGGAATGATTCTTAACACTATTTAGATAGCCGCAAAAGTTAAAATTTTCCCGAAAAATCTACTTTTTTAAAGTTTTTTGCGATTTTGATCTGGAAGATGAAATTTTTTGGATTTTATATGTTCACAATTTTTGTTCTTTATGACAAGAGCTACAACTTTGCTTCAGAAAGTAAATCAAAATTCCAAACGGTTTGCAAGATATGAGCCTGAGAAAATGATCAGTTTTTTGCAAAAATGACACCGAGGCCCCAAATCCTTGGGGCCTCATAAAAAAAAGTACATGAATTGGGCCAAAACTGGGAGCCTCGGGTAAAAAAAGACCCGTGTCTCCCAGTTTTGCCCCAAGTAATGCATTTTTTTTTTTATGAGGCCCCAAAGATTTGGGGCCTCGGTGTCATTTTTGCAAAAAACTGATCATTTTCTCAGGCTCATATCTTGCAAACCGTTTGGAATTTTGATTTACTTTCTGAAGCAAAGTTGTAGCTCTTGAACAAAAATTGTGAACATATAAAATCCAAAAAATTTCATCTTCCAGATCAAAATCACAAAAAACTTTAAAAAAGTAGATTTTTCGGGAAAATTTTAACTTTTGCGGCTACCTAAACAGTGTTAAGAATCATTCCTAGGAAGTTCATATATTCTAAAAAGTTGTTTACTAAGATCTTAGCTACATTTTTGTTTGATTGTTTCCTTGAATTTTGAACGGTTTGCTAGCTATGGGCCTAAACAGGGAAAAAAAGGTAAAAAAAATCGAATTTTTTACAGTTTTTAGCTATTTTGATCTTGAAGATGAAGTTTTTTTTACTCTAAATGTTCACAATTTTTGTTCCTCATGACAAGGGCTACAACTTTGCCACAGAAAGTAAATTAAAATTCCGAACGGTTTGCAAGATATGAGCCTCAGAATATGATGAGTTTTTTGCAAAAATTAAACCCAGGCCTCAACTCTTTGGGGGCCCATAAAAAAAAAGTGCATGACTTTCGGAAAAACTGGGAGACACGGGTCTTTTTTTTTTGGTCTACTATCACGTAGTGGTGTCCGTATATGGTTATTTTTTCATAACTTAAAAAATTACACACAGTGTAATCCTAGAAATTAATTCGTGTTAATTGACCAGTATATATAAACAGAAATGAAATTGTTTTATTCTCACCATTAGGCAGATTACTTTACACAAGCGTGTAAAAGAATGCAATACGAGGGTTACGCTAAAAAGTCTTAATGATGTGATATAACTTGATTTGAAACGGATGTCGCGTTTATGAAACAAGGGGACCGTATCTCAAGTGAAGTAGTCACTCTGTCGACTCACTTGTCGACTCACTTGTCGACTCACTTGTCGACTCACTGCAGCTGCCCAGACTAAACTGATAACCAAGCGGGGCAAGTAAATCAGAGACCAGACCTAGGACCAACTCAGTTAGCCAGTCACAAAGCAAATCGCCTGACCCCATGCCTCCTAGCCCGTACGTATTAGGCAAGACTCATAAACACCATGATTTTTAGCCCGTATAGTTAGCTGTGTTAAATTGGAACAACTTTCGTTTACTGTCCATTCCGCAGAGCTCTCTGCCAATGCCAGAGCTGTACAACCTTACCGTTAACGTTCTTCAATTAGAGTCACTACAAGTGACCGTCCCTAATTATATGTCTGTTTTCCGTTATGAGTGAGTGTTGTTTGCCATCGTCAGTTTGTGTTCTCGTCGACCATTAGCCATTGATATATAACACGTAGTTTTTGGTCTAGCTACTTAAAACATATTTTTTTTTTGCAAAATTCGACTTCCCTCTCCCTAAAAAGCGATACAATGAGTCCAACGCTTTTCTAACATTTCTATACCTTTTTTGTAGAAGGATTTGCCTTTGCTTTCAAAATAGGTCTGTTTCGGCGATAACTTCTTCATTGGAACCAAATCTCTTTCCTGCAAATAGATAATAGTCGCTGGGGGCCAAATCTGGAGAATACAGTGGATGAGGAAGAAATTCTAACTTCAATTTACGCAGTTTTGCCATCGTAACCATTGACTTGTGACACGGTGCATTGTCTTGATGAAAGAGCACTTTTTTCTACATTTGGGGCTATTTCTTTGCGATTTCTGCCTTCAAACGCACCAATAACTTTATATAATATTCGCTATTGATGGTTTGTCCCTTTTCAGTATAGTCGATACAAATTCCATGCGCATCCCAAAATACAGAGGCCCGAACCTTCCCAGCCGACTGTTGTGTCTTTGGTCGCTTTGGGCGGCTTTCACCGGCTGCTGTCCACTCAACTGACTGCCGATTTGATTCCGGTGTGTAGTAGTGGATCCACCAAAAAGGTCCACTGTGAGCAAACGCGGTACCCATTTCGAACAGAGCTTTCTCATGCCCAAATGTTCATTCAAAATATGACCCACGCGTTCTTTTGATGTCTCTAAGGTGTCAGCTATCTCACGCAATTTCACTTTAGGATTGTTCAAAACAATTTTGTGGATTTTTTTTTGTTTTTCGGTTTAACCACCTCATTTGGGCGTTCAGAGCGTTCAGCATCATTTGTATCTGTATGACTGGGTTTAAATTCAGCATACCAGTAAATGTTAAGTGATTTTCTAGGGACAGAGTCCCCGTAACACTGCCATTGCTTTGCTTGAACGGTACTTTTTCCCATTAAAAAACAGTGTTTAATCAACACACAAAATTCGATTTTTTCTATTAAAAGTAACGTTACTAAAGCCACTGTAACTTGAAAACTACCGTAATTGTCAAAATGTCATGAAATTTTGACACGTATCGTTTAAAGGTTGGTACTTCATATGGCTTTCTTGAAAAGGGCTACCTCTATGTATCAGACCAAAAACTTACGCGTACTACGTGTTACTGTTACCGTTTACCATAGTCCCTTAGCGTTACCGCCGACAGTTGATCAGTGCCGCTTACGTAATTACCGGGATCGTTGTCATTTGATGTCATCGTTCGGCCCACTATCTATTGTACGAGTATTCGTTTGATTCCTAACTATGTATACTCACACACACTGTCTCCATCTTTATGTCTCCACTTTAAAGTTTTTTTTTTTTATTTTGAGTTACCTTGCAGTTAAATATGACTTGGAAATGCATTTGTTACTACCTTCATGTTGAACCTTTTATAAACGCATCAACACCGTTACAAAAATTATGATTACTTACCATTATTTTTAATAAAGGTATTGACACTATTTACATACAGTTCTGGTTATATAATAATGATACTAATTAGGTTAGGTTATAAATTTATGCTCAGACTATTTTGGCGATATAATGATGAATATTTTTTCTAAAATTTTAAGAATTTCTTGATTCCAATAACGAGTGTACGATGTATAACAATATACATGATATGTTATAACAGTCAGTATGTATTTAAAATCAGTGCAGTGCAGTTTACCTTGTCAAATGTCCAGACAAGTAGAGTGAGTAATTTGTCTTTTCTCCAGTAGATTTAAACATTTTATTATTCTCTCATGTGTTGGAACTGTTCTACTTGGTAGTGCAGACGAAACCGTCTCAATGTTCTGTAAAATTACGTTATCTTAACTGTATTACGTCACTTTTGGAAATGCTCTTAGTTTTTAGTATTCTACGTAAAATTCAACTACAAATTAGCCTTGCGTTCGATACTATGTACTTACTTACATAGGCTCACAGTCGGTGATACGAGGCATGTTTTTTAAGTAAGTACCGTTTTGCGATTCCGCCGCCGCAGCGATACGGTCGGCGTTCCGCGCATGCGCGCTGGTAACCTACATCTCATGTCTACGCACTGACGCCATTACAGTCTGATTCTTCATTGTATACGTTGTTTACTGAGTGTTTAAGATGCCTCCGACAATCGTGAGTCCCGCCGATTGTGAAGTACGGGCTGTTATACGATTTCTTAGTGCTAAAGGCGTAAAACTGATCGATATTCATCGTGAGATCTGTGAAGTTTACGGACAAAACATTATGAGTGATGGAATGGTAAGGAAATGGGGTGAGAGCATTTAAAGATGGCCCGCACAAATGTGCATGATGAAGAACGGAGTGGGCGTCCTTCGGTCGTTAATGAAGATTTGGTGCAGAAAGTGGACGAAAAGGTGAGAGATAACAGACGCTTTACAATTTCATCATTGTGCGACTGCTTTCCTCAACTGCTTTCCCCCCCGCTTTCCCTTCCTTCCTCCCTCCCCCTCAATATTCAAAACATTTGTGATACAGTGGTTAACAAGTCAGGCGGCAGAATTTTATGAGGAGGGTATTCAAAAACTGGTGCCACGTTATGACAAGTGCCTCAATATTCACGGAAATTATGTAGAAAAGTAGATTAAGGTACAGGCTTTCATGTAAAAATAAAATTATAGCGATATCTTTGCACGTCTTTTTTTAATTCCAAAACGGTACTTACTTAAAAAACATGCCTCGTATTATAATGCCGTAAGCCATAGTGGAGATCATACTATACTAAGTAAATTAACCAATATTGTTAAATTAGAACAAGAATCAAGCGTTTCAATGAAATATTTAAGTTTATCAGTAGTTTGAGCTAATTACATTTTTAGCACGGTCCTCGTATATGACATTTTCTAATGACAAATACTTTTACTTCACGCTGTTTCTGGCATATTGTAGAGCATTCTTTTTCTTTTTCGTGCGGTATCCATGTGGGAAATTACGATAATTAAAACTGTCACAGAGGCACTTTAATAATTAATTAATATAATAATGTTGATCTGTTTCAATAATTGTCGTCACGCGGACGAACACTGTGTTTTAAATTATGTGTTTCGAAAAAAAAATAGTAATTAAGTCAATAAAGTTATCTTTTTTAAACAGCTTCTTTAAATAAACAGTTAGAGATACGCTCACCAGTGTTACTTCAGTTGTATACTGTTGAAAATCACAACTTATATGCCAGTGTAGCGATACCGTAGATTTAAATACCAGGTGTACAAATATGAAATGCGGATTTCAAATAACAGATGGTGCACTAATGCAGTTTGTGCTATAAAGATTTGACACTGCGCCATTTTGTTGTGTCATCAAGTAGCAGACGCGCACGAATGATAAATTGGAAAAGTGTGTGCATAGTGTTTTGTTGTTGTGTTCAATATGTCGAAATTTATACCGAACAAAGAGCATTCGCGGACAGCATTAATTTTTTGTTTTCATTTGACGAAAACTGCTGTTGAATCATACCGATTACTTCGAGAAGCTTATAGTGAATATGCTCCATCGCAAGATACGTGTGAACGATGGTTTCGGAGTTCCAAAAGTGGTGACGTCGATGTTGCAGACAAGGAACGTGGAAAACCGCCAAAAAAATACGAAGATGTGGAATTGCAAGCATTGTTGGACGAAGATAATTCGCAAACACAAAAACAACTCGCCGAGCAATTGGGCGTTAGTCAACAAGCTGTTTCCAATTGGCTACGAGAGATGGGAAAGATTCAGAAGCCGGTAGATGGGTACCACATGAGTTGAACGACAGGCAAATCGAAAAGCGCAAAAACACGTGTGACAGTTTGCTCGCTCGGTACAAAAGAAGTCGTTTTTGCATCGTATAGTTACAGGGGATGAAAAGTGGATTAATTTTGAGAATCCCAAGCGCAAAAAATCATGGGTAGACCCAGGCACACCATCCACATCGACCGCAAGACCGAATCGCTTTGGCAGAAAGACGATGCTCTGTGATTGGTGGGACCAGAGGGGCGTGGTCTATTATGAGCTGTTAAAACCTGGGGAAACGGTTAATACTAAACGTTACCAACAACAATTGACCGATTTGAACCGTTCGTTGCTTGAAAAAAGGCCCGAATACCGAAAGAGGCAACAGAAAGTCATTTTTCTTCATGACAATGCTCCATCACATACGGCAAAACCAGTTCGCGACACGTTGGAAGCACTCAGCTGGGAAGTTCTACCCCATGCGGCTTACTCACCAGACTTGGCTCCTTCCGATTACCACTTATTTGCATCGATGGGTCACGCACTTGCTGAGCAGCGCTTTGGTTCGTACGAAGATGTGAAAAAATGGCTCGATGAATGGTTCGCAGCAAAAGGGGAAGATTTTTACTGGCGTGGTATTCACAAATTGCCCGAAAGATGGGAAGAATGTATAACAAGCGATGGAGCATACTTTGAATAAAGCACTTTTTTGTCATTCTTCCGAATTTAACATGTTTTTTTAGAAAAAAAATCCTCATTTCATACTTATACACCTGGTACACCTTGATTCCTTAATTACTTAAAAATTGTGTCCCTTTTTAGTGTTCCGTACGGACCACTTATGGGATTACTTCGGTGTCCGTCTATCTGTCTGCCACATCCGATTTTCTCCTAAACTATTTGACATATAAAGTTGAAATTTGGCACAAATATAGGAATTGATTGCCCAATCAGAACCACGTAGTTAAATTTTTTTAAGAGGTTAGTTTTGGGCGGTAAAATCGGAAGTGAAAAAATATTTTTTATCAGATCATCCAGTGGGGTGTCAAATGAGAGCTTGGGAACACACAAATTCAAAAATATATGTGATGTAATACTTGCGCACACTTTTCTTTGTATTATTTTTAAAAAATGGCAAAAAACCGCTGTCCCCCCGCCCAATCTCGAAAAATACTAATCAAAAAATTTTGAAAAAGTTCTGGAATATTCTTCACAAAATGTAGATTGAACGAAATTTATCACGAGTGCATTACGTTTGATAATTTATCGGGTATAAAAAATCTAAGTGCCTTGACAATATGGTGGACTTTTTTTCATATACTTTTCGGTGCATTACGCGCGCCGCTTCTGTACCGAGACAATTTTTTTTATTTGTTTATATTTAAACTAATATTTAGGTAGTAAATAATTACACAGGCCGACAATTTTTTTACCCAGAACTCAGAATATACTCTTTCGGAGGTTTTTGACACGATAAATTCGAATCCGAGGTCAAAATTTCTCTGATGGCTCTGGTTTTCGAGATATTCTAACCTGAAAGTTCGAAAATTACGGTTTTTCCAGATATTTGAGGTTATGTTACATCGAAAATTATTTTTTTTTATGAAACCATTAATGGGGTCTGAAAGGACCACTCTTTCTCTTCAAAACGCATTTGGATTTGTCTGGATATGTTTTTTTATCTTTGAGAAATCGTATGTTAAATTTAAGTAGTTTTATTTCTCGATTTTTGGAGAACGAAAGGCATCGAATAATTCAATTCTTCGACGCATTAACTTTTTTGTTTGTTTATTAAACTCAAAATAAGTCTAATTTGAAACATCCTTCACTATAAATTAACAATCGTGACAAGAGTTAATGCGTCGAAGAATTGTATTTATTCGATACCTTTCATTTTCCAAAAATCGAGAAATAGTCGAAATACTTAATTTCAACATACGGTTTCTCAAAGATGAAAAAAGATATCCGGACAAATCTAAATCCGTTTTGAAGAGGAAGAGTAGTTCTTTCGGACCCCAGTAATGGTTTGATACATCTTTCGATGTAACATAACCTCAAATATGTCGATAAACCGTGATTTTCGCACTTTTAGGTTAGAATATCTCGAAAACCGGAGCCATCAGAGAAATTCTGACCTCGAATTCGAATTCAGCGCGCCGAAAACCTTCGAAAAAGTATATTCTGGTTTCTGGGTAAATTTTGTCGACCTGTGTTATTTTTCACTTTTATTACTACTTTCTGGATTGAGCTAGATTGATTTATTGGCTATTGGGTAGCTAAGATGCTATAACTGTTATACATTATTGACTAAGAAAAAATATGAAAATACGTATTGGATCTCAAGATATATACTTGTCAGGGGCCTAATTAACTTCGCCTAGGTAAGGATTTTACTTTATTTTGGAAGCAATCACTACACTGAACACTAATTGCGCAAGTCCGACTGGCAGTTGGCCGATTTTTTTTAGGATTTAGTAGGTAGTTTAGAAACTTGATTAGACCGTAATTTTAATGGCAATATAACCTAAAATTTAGTTTCACACAAACTTGTGTCAAGTGTTTTGAAAATCGATGCATTCAGAAAAATTTCTCGAAGAGAAAGATGTATTTGAAGTGTGTGAGATATCACTCTATCCTACTAAAACTTATATTTATAACGACCAAGATTTTGTAAAGTGGGTTCAAAGAATTTTTTAATCTCCACATATCGCTCTGAATTATTGTGTTGCTCGCAAAACAGTACAGGCTGATTATGCCACGGGCTCGCGTTACGGCCCAAATTTCCACTTACTCACCAAAGGACATTTATAACTGTGACAAAACGGGGCGTTTTTTCTGTACATTACCGAAAAAAACATTGTGCTTAAAAAAGAAACAAGTGCTTTGGTGGAAAATCGTCTAAGAAATGTGGAACTGTTTCTCTGTGCAAATATGAAAGGGGAGTTTGAAAAACCTATAATTATTGGATAATCTGCAAAACCTCAGTGTTTTAAGGGAGTTATGCTACGACATTTAAAAATGATCTACAGGATTAATAAAACATGTTGGATGACTGAGGATGTTATGACAGAGTTTTTACAAGGCTTTAATCACAGAATTTACGAGGCTGGTTTGAAAAGTCCGTGCAAAGTCCGAGAGATGGCACCACCGGCGCATATCGAGGTCATGTTTAGTTAGTAGCATCTCTTGAATGAACGCACACCAAGTTTCAGCCATATTGGTCTATTTCTTTGTGTTTGGCATTCGTGTGAATCAAGGAAGTCTAGTGATTTTCAAGAAATGGACCAAAAAAAAATTTCGTGTGGTGATTAAACATTACTTTATGAAAGGCAAAACGCCTCAGGAGACTAAAGAGAAGCTTGATAAACATTATGGTGACTCTGCACCTTCGATTAGAACAGTTTATAAGTGGTTTCAAAATTTTCGGACTGGCCATATGGGCACAAGTGACGCTGAACGTTCTGGACGGCCTGTGGAGGTTACGACTCCAGAAATCATTGATCAAATCCATGATATGGTGATGGATGACAGAAGAGTTAAGGTGCGTGAGATTGCTAGTGCTGTGGGCATCTCGACTGAACGGGTACTTAATATTTTGCATAAACATTTGGACATGAGAAAGCTATCCGCAAGATGGGTGCCGCGATTGCTCACGCTTGACAAAAAAGGAGTCGTGTGAAGTGTTGCAAGGATGGTTTGCAGCTGTTCCAGAAGAATCCGGAGGACTTTAAGCGTCGTTTTCGTCACTGTGGATGAAACATGGATACATTACTATACTCCTGAGACCAAACAACAATCTAAACAATGGGTTACCAAGGGGGAATCTGCACCAAAAAAGGCGAAGACCGTTCTTTCGACCGGAAAGGTTATGGCGACTGTCTTTTGGGATGCGCAAGGGATAATCCTCATCGACTATCTGGAAAAGGGTAAAACTATTACAGGTGAATATTATTCATCGTTATTGGACCGTTTGAAAACCGAGCTGCAAGAAAAACGCCCGCGATTGGCCCACAAGAAAGTCCTTTTTCCATCACGACAACGCACCAGCACACACCTCAGCAGTTATGGTCGCAAAATTAATGGAAATAGGATTCCAACTCGTTTCACATCCCCCCTATTCTCCAGACTTGGCTCTCTCGGACTACTATTTGTTCCCCAATTTGAAGAAATGGCTGGCGGGACAAAGATTTTATTCAAACGAGGAGGTGATTGCAGACACTAATGGATATTTTGCAGACTTGGACAAATCCTATTATTCGGAAGGGATCAACAAACTAGAACATCGTTGGACGAAGTGTATAAGCCTAAAAGGAGACTATGTCAAAAAATAAAAAAGGTTTACTCCAAACACATAAGTAGTTTTTTATTTTTGCACGGACTTTTCAAACCAGCCTCGTATTCTTAGATAACGCGACATGCCATTATTTATCTTTAATAGACAACACACACCTGACTCGATTAAATTTTTGTCCAGGGAAAACCATGCCTTTTTTTGGCCTCCCTTCCCTCCCCAAAAGCCGCCACGGTGTGATTACACTATATCTGTGGAGTAGATGGCTTTTAGAAAATTTAATCTGCTTATTAATAAACCCCTGATTTCTAAAGGGATTGTTAAGTGAAGTTCTCATCGCAGCTGAAACGCCTTCGATGAATAAAGATACGTTCGTTTCGATATATAATTTCAGAGTATAATTTCCCGTTCTTCATTAGCGCCTAGCATAACAATTTTATTCTTCTTTTTCTAATAATAAACAGAGCTACGCAAGGCTACTGACCCAAAACATCGTAATTTTGTATAATGAAAACAAATAATAGTGCTAATTAATTGGTATTACTAAGATCGTACGCCGACGGTTTTAAAATAAGCGGATAATTGTGTGTAACCGTTGATTTCTAAACAAACCTTCCGGTAAATTGAAATAAAATTAGTTATTGCTTAGGAATGAATCATAAAGTGTGAAATACATTTTTACGATTAGTAATGCAATTATTATTTTTTATTAGCATTTCCAGTGCATCATCTTTTTCGAAATGCTTATTTATGTTTTTTTTTTTAAATTTTTAGTGTTTCGTATGAGAACCCCTCGGTGTCTGTCACCCCATTTTCTCCGAAACTATGTGACATAGAAAGTTGAAATTTGGCACAAATATAGGAATTGATTACCCATTCAAAGCCGTGTAGTTTTGAAAGTTAAATTTTGACTTAAGGGGTTAATTTTGGGGGATGAAATCGGAAGTGAGAAAAAAGTTTGTGAAAACACGAGTTCAAAACTATAAAATTATATTATTTTTAAAAAATGGTCCAAAATCGCTGTCTTCCCACCTTATCTTAAGAGTACTGATCAAAAAATTCTAGAATATTCTCCATAAAGTGTAGATTAAGCGAAAATTATCACGAGGGCATTACGTTTGATAATTTATCTGGTATAAAAAAAACTATTTGACTTGCCACTATGGTGGAGATTTTTTTCGTGGAAACTTGTGAATTTAACCAGGACTATGAGCTACGAAATATCAATACGTAATTGTTGTAATCAGTAATAATAGACTTATATACTTTTCAGTACATTACTGCTTTAAGCATTTGGCCAATCACAGATAAAATAAATTCCATGATGAGGGGTGACCGACAGATAGGCACCGAGACAAAATAATTTTATTTTATTATAATTAAACAAATACTTAGTAATTATTTCTTTTAAACTTTTACTACAAAGATATCTCACTTTTTATATATTCTTGGTAACTCTGAGATTGAAGATAAATGTGTGACTGAATTTCATAGCATACTTCAGCAATCACGGTACAAAACACTAATTGTGCAAGTCTGACTTGCACTTGGCCGGTTTTTGATAAATGAATATGGGTGCATTTAAACTGATTGGAACTGTTAGGACAACATTGTTGTTATTTATTTATAGTGCGCCTTCACTCTGTACAGTGGGTGGCCTAGCTCAGAAAGATACATATTGCTGTGTTTTTAATTTAAATTCCAAGAAATAAGCTTTAAGTTTTTTAAAATGGTTTCAACTCTGACAATGTCCAAATACTTTCATAGTAAAAAAAAATTCACTAAGGAAGATATATTCATTGTTACTGTTTGGTAAAGCAATTTTATGAAGTGTTGTTTAATGCAATCCCAACAAAAAAAAACAACTATAATTTTTAATCTTCCTTATCAAAATTGAAAAACTAAACACTTTGGAATTACTTCGGTATCTGTCTGTCTGACACAGCCGATTTTCTTCGAAATTATTTGACATAAAAAGTTGAGATTTGTCACAAATATAGGAAGAGGGCCTAATCACAGCCGTGTAGTTTTGAAAGTTAAATTTTGACTTAAGGGGTTAGGTTTGGAGGTGAAATCGGAAGTGAGAATTTTTTTTTCAAGATCATCGAGCGGGGTGTCAAATGAAAGCTTGTGAAAACACGAGTTTCATAAATATATATGATTTTATACTCGCGCAAACTTTTCTTTTTATTATTTAAAAAAAAATTTGCCAAAAATCGCCGTCCCCCATCTTACCTCTAAGAATACTAATCAAAAAATTTCAAAAAAATCACGATACAGAACACTAATTGCGAAAATCCGACTAACACACGCCGTTTTTTTATATAATAGATTCATAAGTTAATATTGGTGACTTATGACTGATTCCCTAAAGAACAGTTGTGACTATATAGAGGCAATGTTTTCAAACAATTTTAAGATAAAGTTAAACAGACCTAGATAATCTATTATAAAACACAAAGCCTCTCTGTCTGTTTGTCTGTCCGTTAGTACGCTTATCCCTCGAGAACTACTTATCCGATTTACGTGTTTTTTTTCTAATTCATACATATGTTCTCTGGCTAGGTACATATTTTGTTACGTTAGGTAATATAAGGAATAAACAGTGACAATAATAGTGAATCAAGTCGGAAAAAAGTTTGGCGCCAGCGCGCTCTCTAAACAAAAATTCTGTAGTCCACGCGAGCGGACACAACTAGTTGTTGATTTTAATCGTTTTTTTTTAATAGTCCCTTTACTTCCTCAGTTATTCTCAAATGACTTATATTTATTATCTTTTAGTCGTCTAATCCAATTAGTGTGTAAGATATTGCAGTTATATATTTTATTCAATATCATATTGATAATTATTACAAGGAAAATTATGAGAAAAATAATAATTCCCTTATTTTTTAGAAAAATATCCACGAAATGTGCTCGTATTCTACATGGCAATATTTCGAAAATTAATATTTGGAGAAGTGTTATTTTAGAAATATTCAGCAACTGACTTAAACATTTAAATGTCAAAGATGAACAAAACCTTGAAGCTGAACCAACACGGTTTCTTGTCTTCTCAATCTCTTCTTTGTTACCAATCCGGAGATTTACTTTGTACTGTAAATTCTCGATTGGTTTCTTCCGATCATAAATCTGTTTCAGCTTGGAGTAGTTTTTGTTGAAATTTCGAAAATTTTGCACTACCAATCTGTTTAATAAAAAGAACTCGAGGAATATTTCCAAAGTTTGTTTCAGCTCTACCGATCCATATTATTTTTTGGTTCATCTCCTTGCCTGAATAGGGATTTAGCCCTTTTCCATACCACAGACATATCGGCGAGGATGCAATATCCGTCAGCGCTGTCCAAGTACTGAGACTTACATTTCTATTTTACGGTAGCTTCTAGATAACGCGGTACTGCTGTCACGAGTACTATTGTATTTCAGCAACACCTACGAGGGTCAATTGATAAGTGTGGTAAATTTCAACGAAATGGAGGGAAATTTTGTTAAGCGGCATTACTGTTGGTAAGGGTGATTCTTGTAACTGTTGTACTTAAAGTTTCAAACAGATGCAACGCGCAGTTGTTGGTTCGTAGCTATCGTAAGTGATCGGTGTTACACGCAAGTCGATTTTCATTTAAAAAAGTGGACTGCGACCCAGGTGAAAATTGAATGGATGGAAGTGTATGGGGACTCATTTATTACTGGATAACTGAAATTAAACGTGACCGTACGAGCACTACAGATGCTGCACGTTCAGGACATGGTCTCTTTTGAAGAAATGGTCGATAACATTCATGGAATTGTGATGGATGATCGTCTCATAAAGCCTCTTGAGATTGCTGAGATGGTAGGCATCTCATATAAACGGGTACGTACTGTAATATCCTGCATGAAGTTCTAAAAATGAAAAAGCTCCCGACTCAAAACGCACGCGGAAGGATATTTCATAATCGTGTCAGGAAAAGTTGCAGCGTAATCCGAAGGATTTCTGGTGTCGTTTTGTGACTGTGGACGAAACTTGGATACACCGAAAAAAGCAAGAGCCGTCTTATGGGGAAAAGTTATGGCAACTGTTTTTTGGGACTCGCAGGGTATCGTCATGATTGGTTATTTGGAAAAGGGTAAAACAGTTACTGGCTCTTATTACACAACATTATTGGACCGTTTACAAAGTGAGTTCAAGCAGAACCGACTAACATTAGCGCGCAAAAAAGTCTTGTTCACTAGGACAGTGCGGCTGCTTAAATATCGGCCTTTGCAATAGCAAAAGTGCACGAACTGGGCTTCGAAATAGTTTTCCACCAACCCTGTTCCCCAGATTTGGCCCCAAGTAATCTTTTTTTTGTTTCCTAATCTCAAAAATTGACTTGGGGGAGAATATTTTTGTTGAAAGAAGAGGTTATCTGTGCTATAAGCGAGTATTATGCACAGTTCGAAACGATTTTTTTCTGAGGTAATAAAAAAAATGGAATCTCGTCGGACCAAATGTATGGGGATTATATTGAGCAATAAATTGTTCGTTTTTGCAATGCAAATGTTATTTACTTTTCAATTCAGTCTTGTATAACTAACTATCTATGACTATTTGATGTCATTTTGGCTGACATAACAAACCTGACATTCCACTACCATCATTATCAACATCGGTGTACCCCAGGACTCCATACTGTATCCTTCCCTATTTCTACTTTATATTAACGATTTGCTGTAAAAATCAAAAATCAATCCATAGTGTTGTTGATAACGTTACGCTTGTCAAGTAAAAACGTGACCGTATGCTTGAAAAAAAATGTGTTTCGGCAACATTTTTTGCCATCGATGTATTTTTTGGTGTGTTAACAACGACGCACTTACTCTAGTAAGTTGTCCAATCGCCTCCTGCATCAATAATCGCCTGCCATCTTCGAGGCATGGTATCAACGAGATTTTCTGCATATTCTGAAAATTTTTCGCATCTCGCGAGACAACTGAGTCAAAGTCCTCGGAATCTTTACTCTGAGCTTTCTCTTTACATACCAAACGTTTTCAATAGGGTTGGCGTTAGGCGATTGTGAGGGCCACTCTAGTATCTTATCGTGGGCCCAAGCGAGCCGCTTCGCGACGTAATTTTCGCCCTGCAACGGTTTCTTCAACGTGCTTTCGAATTAGACATCATGAGCACGAACATGCCGCTCCTTGACGTAGCATCAATTTTGAGTCCCGTGAAAACAAAGACAGGAATCGTTTTTCGACTTTGCCTACCGAGCCAAGTTTTGACAAGGCGTCGACATTTTTCGTAAAACGATTTACCTACAGGACTTCTTCACAACTGACACCGGCTTTTTAATATATTTAGCGGCCGCGGAATGTGTCATTTTAGGCCCCTTTGGATGGAAGCAGAGAACGACTGCCTCGAATCGACGCGGAAACGAGTGACTCATATTGGATTTTACGACGAAAGTTCGGAATCGACTGATACTTTAACTAAAATGCGTCGTAGGCAAAGGTTCCCTCTACCGATTTTTTTGTTGAATCGCTGGAATCGTATCTACCAAAAATGAATTATCGCGGATACGTTCTTACTTGACAGACTGTGCTTAAAGAGTAGTACGAACAAGTCGTTGTACTCCCTTATCCAAGTTGCAAAGGAGATTTTTAAATCTCTTCTAAGACGAGTCTCAAGAAATGCATCTTTAATCTGTGCCATGCTTAATCAGTATAATTTTCCAATTACTCGGCATATTCTTACTTTCAAACGATAATTTTGCATTGCAGCTCACAGAACAATTTCTAAGTTAATCGTATCATTTGCAGGAGTTCGAGCTCGATGTCACTTCTCGATAAAACCAAGAATATGCAAATAGAATCGGGCGCGGCACGATGTTAAATCTTTTTTTTCACAGTCCAGTCGGGCAGGGTTTGCCATAATGACATTAATGATCCTGCTGTGAACCAATGTTGTCATATTTTCAGAGTGTTTATGTCACTATTTGTTTCGTTGACGCATGTTTCGTTTGTCAAATATAATTATTTATAAAATGTACAGGGTGTTCCATAAATAAGTTCAAATTTGTTGGGTTTATTGAGCGACCGCAACCCACGGGAGAAATCGTGAAGCATAACCTCGGTTCTTCAAAATGTCATAACAGTGAAGTATTTTACGAGTGCGGAAGGTGGCTTTTGAATGCAGACGCTTGAAGAAACTGGTTCAAATTTTTGTAAACCTCGAGCAGGATGATAAAGAACATCAAGCAAACGATGAGGTGGCGTAAAAGTGCTCATAAGTTCATTATAACGCATTTTATAACTACAGCACTACAAGATATAGCTAGTGCAATGCATGGGGCGCAATATCGATACAGAATAATCGGCCCGTAATTCTTTGAAGGTGACAGAGGTTGTACAACTATTAATTCGGAGCCTTATGAGAAGAGTATTAAGAACTTTTTCAAACCAACTTTATAAAATTTTGATGGTTATAACCGGAGCTCTAGCAAAATGAAGCGACATCAAACACTTCAAACACGTCGTTGCCAGTCACTCGAGACATTTTCCTGAATAAATTGATTTCCCAAGAAGGTGACCTAAGTTAGCCTACTGGTCCTGATTTGACGCCTTTGTATCGATCTCAGAATAAAAGTTGATCGCAACAATCTTCGCTCTCTGGAACAATCAAAAAAATATATCCGGCAAGAAATGGCAACTACTACGGAAACGGCGTGCCGAGCATTGAATAACGTCGGGAACATAACGCGTCACATTTAGCTGCTATTATTTTTAGGAAATAATTTTCGAAAAAAATGTAGGTCTATACAATAAAGATTTCATTAATTTGATTTGTTAGCAAAAATATTTTACAATTAAACTTGTCTGTTGGACACCTAAAATCAAGCGGAGAGTGCGTTAGGGGTGTATTCTATCGCCCTTGTTGTTAAACTTCTATTCGGAGGTGATATTCGATTAATCAGTTGCTGGTACCACTGAAGGAATTAACATCAACGGCGTTAACATAACTAACATCAGATACGCCAATGATGCGCAGCATACTATGTAACTGCCAACTAAATTTAAAAATAACCGGTCAAGTGCAAGTTCAATTTGCACAATCAGTGTTCCGTACGTTGATTACTTTTAAAATAAAAAAAATTGTTACGGTGGTATAAAATGATCAGTGACTTCACAAAACCCACCCCAAAGGAATTTTCAACAAAGTTTGTTTCCAATCTTTACTGAAAACTGATGACCTTGAATTTTTTATTTTTGTGTTTTTATATACCAAATAGATTATTAAACTCGTGATAATTTTCGTTCAATCTACACCCCGTGGAGAGCATTCCAGAATTTTTTCAAAATTTTTTGATCAGTACTTTTCGAGATAAGGTGGGGGGACAGACAGCGATTTTTCGCGACTTTTTAAAAATAATACAAAGAAAAGTGAGTCCAAGTACTACATTATATATATATTTTTTACTCGTATTTTCTCAAGCTTTCATTTGACACCACATTCGATGACCTAGTAAAAAAAATTTTTTTATCACCCCCCAAAACTAACCCCTTAAGTCAAAATATAACTTTCACAACTACACGGCTTTGATGAGGCCATGAGTTCCTATATTATTACCAAATTTCACCTTTTTATGACAAATAGTTTCGGAGAAAATCGGGTGTGACAGACAGACATACACCGAAGTCATCTTATAAGTGTTCCGTACGGAACACTAACAAGAACAAGGGTGCTAAGATGCTACGTGTTCTCGGTCATGTTATACGATATAGAAGCTGCAACAATCACAGAGACAACACAACAAAGAATGGAGTCATTCGAGATGGGATGCTATCGCCAAATGCTGTGTTCCTTTGACAGCGCATACCACAAACGTGGAAATACTTGATCGGGTGGGAAAAGAACGAGAGTTGATTCCAGCTGTTAAAGAAAGAAAAAGCACTTACTTTAGCCATATTATAAGAAGCCAAAATATGAGCTCCTGCAACTTATAATTGAAGGAAAAATAATGGGTAAGCGAGGACTAGGAAGGCGGCGCAACTCCTGGTTGAAAAACTTACCACAGTGGACAAACATGACATCTACTGAACTGTTTAGAGCAGCAATAGATAAAATCAGATGGGCAAATGTGATCGCCAACGTCCTTAGAAGATAAGACACACTAAGAAGTCTCCGATGATACATTGATTATCACTAATAATGGAAAAAACCTACAAAAACTTATAGATAAAATAACTGACACTTGTACACAGTTTAAGGTTTAAGACTCAATGCAAATAAAACAAAATATATGATTATAAGTAAAGAATCTAATATTGAAGATGGTGGTATTACAGTCAGTGACAGAAAGAGAAAGGAAGTTGATAAATAGTTGAGAGTTGATGAGTTGATCTCGGTAGCAATATCAACAACCACTGGGACTCGACTGTGGAAGCCAAAATTCGAATAGAGAAGGCCCGAATCGCATTTATGAAGAACGACCTATCAGTGAAACTATGTATAAAAATGGTAAGTTGCTATGTTTTTCCGATTCTCTTCTACTGCATGGAAGCGTGGACGCTAACTGAAGCAATGCTTAAACGCCTGGAGGCATTCGAGATGTAGGTGTATCGACGACTGCTGAAAATCAGTTAGATGGACAGAATTACTAACAACCGCGTTCTCGCTTGCATGGACAAGGACTTGGAGGTGGTTACGACCATCAAGCGACGCAAATTAGAATGTTTTGGCCACATTATGAGACACAAATACGAAATGTTGCATCTGATTATAGGGGGGAAGATTCCAAGCAGACGTGGTCAAGGGAGAAGGAGAACATTGTGGTTGAAAAATGTGAGGCAGTGGTAGCGATGGGTCAACTCGACTTACTAACTCGAATTGTGCTTAGCTCGAGTTAACCCGAGTTGGATTCTCACTAACTCGAGTAATATAATAATTAAATAAAAGTTCCTATTGCAACAAACGAACAAAGTCAACAAAGAGTAATAGCTACTACCAAAATAATTTGGAATTTAGAATAGCAAAGTTATTTAAGAATATTCTGATTCTGATAAACTGTTATTAACATAAGTACCTACATCATAAAGTTAAACTGATATTGTTTTGTGAAGACTGTCTGTAACGTGTTAAAAAAATGCCCTCCCGTTTGGGCGTAATTTTGTAACCTTTTAATAACGCCCGCACGTAGAGACGCAATTTTGTAACCTCTCTTCTTTGCTTTTTAATAAATTATTATATTTATTAAATAGAAGTCGTTATTTGCCCCTTACGTATATCTTAATTTCTGAGAATGGATTGAGTGGATATTAATACTGAAAGAACTAAAGAAATTTAGACATAAACTAGCTGTTTTTTTTTCTGGTGGAGAATATGGATAAGAGATAATTTTTGTACGTCTTTTGCAAATATTCTCTATAGTTCAATTTTGGTTGTACAGATTTTTGGGCACCATTCATTTTAAAATTAAAAGAATCTAACTTCAGCTCAAAAAATGAAAAAATGCTGAAGGATTATGTAGTTGTTAAAAAGATTTTTAATATAACCGTTGCGTCCAGAAAGATAAAACGGGTGATTCAGTGAAACGCTAGATTTAAATAAAGAAAAGGGTTTATTAATGACAAAATTAAAAGTTCTAACTTCGCTATACTTTAAAATTACTACTACTAAATAAAATCCCTTAATCTTATTTACACTGTTAAAATCCACTTAAAAAAGGGCTTTGAGAATGTTTTTTCCAGAAATCAAAAATTTTCAGTAGGAAAAGAATTACAAACATTTTTCCAAAATGCAGATTTTTGAAAAACACTCTTTATGTCTGAAACGGTACTAGATATCGATATGCTGTTTTCACCATAGAGTTTATCATAAAAATTGAGCTTCAGACACCAACATCAGTTTTCGTCCATCTCCTTTAGATAAAGGGGTTTACTTTTAAAAGTGTTTAATTTGGACCACCCTGTACATTATATACTTTATTGTTTTAATTGCTAATAATTTGTGTTTATTATTAAAGCTAAATGTTCTTTCAAATGATAAACGTTAAAAACAATTCATTAAAACAACAATTAGGCACCTAAATTAATCGCGTGGAAAATCGAAATTTGACGCAGTTTAAAATAAATATTTTTCAGCAATTGATTAAATCTAAACTTATGATGAATACCAAAATTCATTATCGCGTTATTACGAAATTATAGTCTTAATTTAATGGCATGTCACAGTTAACTAAAAAATGACATTTTTTTTAAGTTATATTAGTTGTCAATCAAAGAATTAATCTGCCGTTTTTGAAAGTATTGGCAACATAGCAGTTTAAAAGATACCCTAACAAGCATAAATCATAGTAAAATTACATCGCTCTTCGGTTTGTTCTTCTTTTCTTTTGAGGGCCATTTTCGCAACGCAATTTTTGCTCATTTGTTTGACTTTAAATAATTTAAGAAGTTCCGAGGATAAATTTCTCAAGTTTATCCTTATTGCTGTTTGGAGGGATAATTAAAATACTTTTTTTTCTTTAATGAAAGAAAAGATGTTTTTGTAGACTTTCGGATAAAGTTTGAATGCTATTTCATATTTTTAAAAGTTTCTGTTTTAGAACACGCGATGAAATAAATTTAAAAAATTGTTGCATGTTTTTAATAAATAAAAACAAACTGAGCCCTCTAAATAGCCACTATATCGTGAAACTACTTACACAAAAAACGTTTTAATGAAAAAAGGTTTCTCGAAAGAAACTACATACGTCGGTTGAACAAAAACAAAGTCATGAACAGACAAAGCTACACGTCAAACACATGATTTTTCCCTCATTTCCCAAAATAATAGGATCTTGGCTGAGACTGGTTGCCGCAACTGTTAAAAGAGTGCAAAAGAAAGCCTTGCATCCAGAAACTTTGTGAGTTAATGAATTTTAAGTGAATTAATATTTACTTTGACTAACATATTTGCTAACTGAAATATTTAGTTGGTCAGTAGTTTCAGTATCCACAAAACGCAGTCGACTTCCGCGTCGTAATTAAGACTAGAATCATGACGTTTCATAGGGGCCGTACAACTGAATATGGCCGTTGTTTACCTTAATACTATTGGCATTTTTATTGTTCCGTACGTAGCACTTATGGGATCACTTCAGTGTCCGTCTGTCTGTCACAATCGATTATCTTCGAAAGTATTTGACACAGAAAGTTGAAATTGGCACAAATATAGGAATTGATGACCCAATCAGAGCTCTGTAGTTTTTAAAATTAAATTTTGACTTAAAGGGTTAGTTTTGGGGGGTGTAATCCGAAGTGAAAAAGATTTTTTTCCCAGGTCATTCGAGTGGGGTATCAAATGAAAGCGTTTGAAAACACGAGTTCAAAAATATACGAGGCTGGTTTGAAAAGTCCGTGCAAAGTCCGAGAGATGGCACCACCGGCGCGTATCGAGGTCATGTTTAGTTAGTAGCATCTCTTGAATGAACGCACACCAAATTTCAGCCATATTGGTCTATTTCTTTGTGTTTGACATTCGTGTGAATCAAGGAAGTCGAGTGATTTTCAAGAAATGGACGAAAAAGAATTTCGTGTGGTGATTAAACATTACTTTATGAAAGGCAAAACCCCTCAGGAGACTAAAGAGAAGCTTGATAAACATTATGGTGACTTTACACCTTCGATTAGAACAGTTTATAAGTGGTTTCAAAATTTTCGGACTGGCCATATGGGCACAAGTGACGCTGAACGTTCTGGACGGCCTGTGGAGGTTACGACTCCAGAAATCATTGATCAAATCCATGATATGGTGATGGATGACAGAAGAGTTAAGGTGCGTGAGATTGCTAGTGCTGTGGGCATCTCGACTGAACGGGTACATAATATTTTGCATAAACATTTGGACATGAGAAAGCTATCCGCAAGATGGGTGCCGCGATTGCTCACGCTTGACCAAAAACGGAATCGTGTGGAAGTGTTGCAAGGATGGTTTGCAGCTGTTCCAGAAGAATCCGGAGGACTTTAAGCGTCGTTTCGTCACTGTGGATGAAGCATGGATACATTACTATACTCCTGAGACCAAACAACAATCTAAACAATGGGTTACCGAGGGGGAATTTGCACCAAAAAAGGCGAAGACCGTTCCTTCGGCCGGAAAGGTTATGGAGACTGTCTTTTGGGATTCGCAAGGGATAATCCTCATCGACTATCTGGAAAAGGGTAAAACTATTACAGGTGAATATTATTCATCGTTATTGGACCGTTTGAAAACCGAGCTGCAAGAAAAACGCCCGCGATTGGCCCACAAGAAAGTCCTTTTCCATCACGACAACGCACCAGCACACACCTTAGCAGTTGTGGTCGCAAAATTAATGGAAATAGGATTCCAACTCGTTTCACATCCCCCCTATTCTCCAGACTTGGCTCCCTCGGACTACTATTTGTTCCCCAATTTGAAGAAATGGCTGGCGGGACAAAGATTTTATTCAAACGAGGAGGTGATTGCAGACACTAATGGATATTTTGCAGACTTGGACAAATCCTATTATTCGGAAGGGATCAACAAACTAGAACATCGTTGGACGAAGTGTATAAGCCTAAAAGGAGACTATGTCGAAAAATAAAAAAGGTTTACCCCAAACACATAAGTAGTTTTTATTTTTGCACGGACTTTTCAAACCAGCCTCGTATATGATGCGCACACTTTTCTTTGTATTATTTTTTAAAAAATGGAAAAGTACTGATCAAAAAATCTTGAACAAATCCGGTAATAGTCTCTATGAAGGGTAAATTGAGCGAAAATTATCATGAGTGAATTACGTTTGATTATTTATCTGGTATAAAAAAAACTATTTGACCGTCAAAATGGTTTTATTTGTTTGTCAGCAACCGCCCGCCACTTCGTTGTTAATTGGCTAGAACTTACTCTGTATACTATGGTTAATGTTTTATTATGTTCTGGTAGCAAAATATATTGGTTTTCTGATAACCCGACCTATAATAAGCCATGAGAAAAACATTGCTGTCTCAAGTTGATCCACACGAGTTTGAAACTTTTTCCCTCAGACTTGTTTATTGTGAGAGCAATCGATCCTTTTACCGAAAACTACAACCGCTTGAAATGAATGGGTAGATCCGTTGAGATTATAGGAATATGCGGAATAGACGTTGTTTTGATGTTTTGCCTGTCAAACCGTTGTGAACGTTCAGCGCTAGATTCTCTAATTCGAAGTATTCTAGCCGCTTCGCCTCAGACATATTTCTAAAAAGTTGCGGTTACTTATAAACATAATGTTATCTTTAGATACTACTTAATCTTTACTAGCTACCACACATGAACAGTTTCCTAAAAATAAAAAAAAGGTCAAGTGCAAGTTGGACTTGCGTAATTAGTATTGCTTCTATATTAAAATAAAATCATTTCCTAGGCTAAGTTAATTAGGTTCCGGACGTGTATATGTCTTACGATTCAATATGTATTTTCAGGTTTTTTCTTAGTTAATAATGTGTCATAGTTATAGCATCTTAGCTACGTAATAGCCAATAAATATAAAATTATTTTTTCTCGACACAGCGACGCGGTAACAATATTGTACTGAAAACTATATTAAAAGAAAAACATCCACCATATTGTCAGTCAATATAGTTTTTTTTATACCAGATAAATTATTAAACATAATGCACTCGTAATAATTCTCGCTCAATCTACACTTTATAAAGACTATATTCCATCATTTTTTCAAAATTTTTTTTGATCAGTACTTTGCAAGATGTGTGGGGGACTAACAATTTTTGCCATTTTTTAAAAATTATTCAAAAAAAGTGTGCGCAAGTATTACATCATATACCAGGTGTACAAGTATGAAATGCGTTTTTTTTTTCTGAAAAACCATGTTAAATTCGGAAGAATGATAAAAAGTCTTTTATTCAAAGCATGCTCCATCGCTTGTTATACATTTTTTTCCCATCTTTCGGGCAATTTGTGAATACCACGCCAGTAAAAATCTTCCCCTTTTGCAGCGAACCATTTATCAAGCCATTTTTTCACATCTTCGTACGATTTCTGACCTTTTTTTAAGCAGCGAACGGTTCAAATCGGTCAATTGTTGTTGGTAACGTTTAGTATTAACCGTTTCCCCAGGTTTTAACAGCTCATAATAGACCACGCTCCTCTGGTCCCACCAAACACAGAGCATCGTCTTTCTGCCAAAGCGATTCGGTCTTGCGGTCGATGTGGATGGTGCGCCTGGGTCTACCTATGACTTTTTGCACTTGAGATTCTCCAAATAAATCCACTTTTCATCCCCTGTAACTATACGATGCAAAAATGACTTCCTTTTGTACCGAGCGAGCAAAATGTCACATGTGTTTTTGCGCTTTTCCATTTGCCTGTCGTTCAACTCATGTGGTACCCATCTACCGGTCTTCTGAATCTTTCCCATTTCTCGTAGCCGATTGGAAACAGCTTGTTGACTAACGCCCAATTGCTCGGCGAGTTGTTTTTGTGTTTGTGAATCATCTTCGTCCAACAATGCTTGAAATTCCACATCTTCGTATTTTTTGGCGGTTTTCCACGTTCCTTGTCTGCAACATCGAAGTCACCACTTTTGAAACACTGAAACCATCGTTCACACACGTATCTTGCGATGGAGCATGTTCACCATAAGCTTCTCGAAGTAATCGGTATGATTCAACAGCAGTTTTCTTCAAATGAAAACAAAAAACTAATGCTGTCCGCGAATACTCTTTGTTCGGTATAAATTTCTACATATTGAACACAACAACACAACACTATGCACACACTTTTCCAATTTATCACTCGTGCGCGTCACTTGTTAATGACACAACAAAATGGAGCATTGTCAAATCTTTATAACACAAACTGCATTGGTGCACCATCTGTTGTCTGGAAACCGTATTTCATACTTGTACACCTGGTATATTTTTGAACAATTTTTACAAGCTTTCATTTGACATTCCACTCGATGACCTGGTATTTTTTTTACTTTCGATTAACCCAAAATTTAACTTTGGAAACTACAAGGCTCTAATTAGGTCATCAAATCCTATATTCGTGCCAAATTTCAACTTTCTACGTCAAATAGTTTCGGAGAAAATCGAGTGTGACAGACGGACGGACGGAAACCGAAGTGATCCCATAAGCATTCCCTACGAAACACTAAAAAACTATTTTATAATAATTAAACAGTTGCATCACACATCTCACACTGAAATTAACTACGTAATAATTGTGAAAGGAAATGCAATAATTGCACACAATTTTTAGTAGATATTTCAGAACACGCTTATTAAATAGCAGAGAACCTAACCACCTTCAAGAAATTTTCAAAATGGTGCTACTGATTTTAATTGCACTTTAGCAAGATTATATTCCATATTTTCAATGTGCTAATGTATTTTAATTTTCTGTCTGTAATAAACACATAATGTATCATATATATTAATTCCTATAAGATACGAACCAGATGCCGCTTTTGATAAGATTGCGTATCTATCGATCAAAATATTAAAACTTAAATCGCTTTAGGCGTTCTACAGACCTTTCAGGTTTTAAACAAGATTTTGCAAAAAATAGTTGCCAGCAGCTTCTATATGCAGGTAAAAGACTTAGGGTATACCGGAGCTTCTACACAAGTACTGGATTCCTATATAAGTATAGTCGACTTTCTGCGTGAACTTGAACTGCTATCCAGATATTCTTGAAAAGGCTAGATCCTATACTGAAATAATACACAATCATATTACCTGAATATGGAAAAAAAAACATTTTTTGCTTGAAAATCTATTTTAAACTGACGTCCACCAAGCAGTTCTTAAATCCGTTATAGCCTCTCATTTGCGGCGCTATTTTTATAGGCACACGTTTGCGGCACTATTTTGTATAGCCCCAACTTTGTTTATTTTTAATAAATATTTTATTTATTAAATAGAAACCGTTATTTGCCCCTTATGTATATCTTAATTTTGAGAATGGATTGAGTGATAATAATACTGATAGAGGACAGAATTAAGATATCAGCTAGCTCGTTTTGTTTGGAGAGAACATGGATAAGGGATAATTTTTGTACGTCTTTTGAAAATAGTCTCTATAGTTGTTTAAAACTTGGTTGTACCATTTTGGGCACCATTCATATAAAAAGATTCAGCTCTAAAAGTGAAAAAATACTGAAGAGTTATTTAGTTGTTGAAATAAAATTGAGTTGGGTACAACCGTTGTGTCCTGAAAGATAAGGCGGGTAGTTCAGTGAAACGCTACATTTAAATAAAGAACGGTATATTAACAAAATAAAAATTCTTCTTCTTATTACACTCTTAAAATTACATAGACTTAATAGATAACCTTTTATACTATGCGAGTGCACACTTTTTACAGAGAGTCTCTAAATTAGAATTATTAAGTTCTTAGCAAATGGCTTTAAAAGACACGATATAAAAGTTTGTAAAATCGACTTCGCGGATTACACATGTTGAGTAGTCGTTGGAAACACACGTTGTAGACAGGAAGTGAGATATTTAAACTGGTGTACTAATGACTTACCGCTTGGCTTCGCCTCGTGGGTTGTCGATAAACTGCTTGGCTTCTCCTGGTGAGATCTCATCAAAAATATTGTTCAGCCACTGGTCTCCTATTCTCATTTGGGTAGCTAATCACTTTTTGACGCTTAGTAAATTGATTAGTGTGATTGGAGTATTTATATTATTTTGGAATGTTATATTATTTAGATTTTTTTGTTTGTATAATGAGTGTGTTTTTATGTATAATTATGGTTAGATTTGTACCAGAAATGCCTTAGGATGAGCAGAATATTTTAAGAACAGAAGAAGGTCTCAGGCTTGAGGAGGTCTAGAAACCAATTCGGTGATAAAAAAAAAACCGATACTGGAGGAAAAAGCCTTTAAAAATTCCAAATGGCCGTTTATATATCATTTGCCCCTTCATCAAAGTGAAATCTTTAAAATGGTTCACTTCCGGAACGCAAAATCAGACGCATTCAATGCAAACTGAATAAGTTAAGCCGGCAACACGCGTTACACACTACAGGTTTAAATTACACTGCTCAATCAAATATAAAAACTGCAATAAAATTTAAACTCACTGTTTAACTTGAGTTATCAATTATTACAGGAATTATAGAAAAAAACGGTGTTATAACATGATCTTAAAATCTAGGAAAAAATGAATGCTACAAAGTAAGTACCGTTTTGAAATATGGCTGCTGCCACATTGCGGTCGTTGCATGCATGCTGTTCACCTACATCTGTTGATTAGCCACATATGTCATTTCGGAATCATTCGTCCTAGTTTACGCTTGTTTGTGCGTGTTTCAATGCCTCAGATTATGAAAAATGCCGCGGATTGTGAAATACGCGCTGTAATGCGTTTCTTAAATGCAAAAGACGTGAAAGCGATTGAAATTAATCGGACCATTAGTGAAATGATGATAGACGAAGTGGGCGACCATACGCCATTAATGATGACGAGGTGCGGAAAGTTTACGATTTCATCATTATCAAATCTCCCATTTGTTCACTCACTTAAACAAGCGCTACGACACCGACAACGATGTCAACACGGCCGTACTGCAGTGGTTAGCAAACCAGGCGGTAGATTTCTGTGTGGATGGAATACAGAAGTTGGTCTTACGATACGACAAGTGCCTTATATATATGGAATTTATTTTGAAAAGTAGATTAAATCAAAACGGTACTTACTTTAAAAAACGAGTCTCCTCATATTGTTTAGATGTCGTAATATTTATGTATGTTAGTCCTCAAATATCTACTTTACTACCGTCTACACTAATCCATTTGGTCCAGCGTTTTTCGAGTTATTTATTCCATCCAGAAAAATTGTTCGCTCCTCAAACGAAGAAGAAAAATTTTTGACCCCTGAACTGTTTTTTCAGGTGTTTCAACAAAAAAAGGGCTAGCGCGCTAAATCAGCATTCGGTAATGTGTTGAACGCGCAGTTCCTATGCAACAGAAATGTTTTCGTTCTCCATGAATTCGTTTTTTTTTTCTAATGGCTTGCTTCAAGTTTTGGATTATCCCTTCGTAAACCTTTCTGACAATTCTGAACTCTTTTACTATATATTCAATAAGCAAAATTCTTTTGCATCTTCAAAAATATTAGCATCTTCTTTCCAAAAGATGACAGAGTTTTCGCACTTTTTCGGAAGTGGAGAACCCTTGTGAATACACTGCATCGACTCCTGCTTCGTGAGAAGATCCCAATAAAACAACCAAATGTCGCAAAACTCTTGTGCAGAAACTGTTGTCAGCCCTAAATCTTCGTCCACGTTCTTAAAAACTATAAGTTTGAATACTTCTCCTTCCAAGCACTGGGATTTTTATTCGTCGATCTAATAGCAGCAAATTCTCAACAAGCCTTATATTTTCCCCAGTTTTGCTTCAACCGATCTTCCTGATCTGGGATCACCCTAAATTTAGCCTCGGCCCCATTGAAACTGTTTAGACCAAAATTTTACTTGGGGCCGTCATTACCATATACGCAAGGGACGCGTTTTAAGTTTTTACAAACGACCACTAGATGGTGCTTTTGAGATGTTACATTACCATTGTAAAATTTAACATTTGTTATTGTTAAAACAGTGGCAGCTCAGAAATTGGCCGAGTAGTTTGTTTACAGTGAGCGTTTAAAAAAAAAACAGTTTTGTGAACAAATGGAAATTTCATTTAGTTAAGGCCTAACTCAACAACAATCCCTCGAATCACTTCGTTTAACTTTTGGTAATGAATCACCATCAGAAACCAGTGTTTACGATTGGTTTGCAGACTTTCGTCACGGTCGTGTTTCCATCAGCGAAGAATTTCGTAAAGGTCGACCAAACTCGGTTGTTGTTCCAAAAAATATCGATGATGTGCGCACCATTATTGAAGAGGCTCGGCATCTGACTTACCGTGAGATAGAGGCATCCTTAGGCATTCGATTTTACATGAACAATCAGCTGTGAAAAAGATCTCTTCCCGATGGATTCCGAATAATTTGACCGAAAACAAGCTCGTGTTAATTGGTGTAAGGAAATGCTCAAAAAATTCGATCGAGGACATGCAAAATCCGTATACAACATCGAAACAGGAGACGAAACTTGGATATTCTCATACGGGCCGAAAACTAAGCAACAAACAACTGTTTAGGTGTTTCAAGATAAACGGAATTCAACAAAAGTGGTTCGTTCCCGAAGCACTTCCAAGAAAATGATCGTTTGTTTCTTTGGTTATACTGGACATGTTGCAACTTGCTTTAGAGGATCGAAGAACAGTTAATGCTGAATAGTAGACAACAATTTGTTTGCTAGAAGTCACCAATGAAAATTTGACGGAGAAACACATCGAATTAATGTCTCATTCCCTGTATTCACCTGATTTATTGCCTAACGACTTCCTGTTGCTCCCGAGTATCAAAAAAAAAGTGTGGACAGCGATTTTCATCACCTAAAGAAGTTTTTGAATCCTTCCAAAACCATGTTTTTGAGGTACCAACTTCAGAGTGGAAAAAATGTTTCGAGAATTGGTTGGAACGCATGTAAAAGTGTATAAATGTTAAAGGCGAATATTCTGAAAAACAATAAAACAGTTGGTTTCAAATTTCTTTTTTCTTTCATTGTTTTTGTAAAAACTTAAAAGGTAGCCCTTGTATTTCCAGCTTCTGAGACGCTCTCTTTGCTGTGCATGCGACGTATTCATGCTAAGACATATTTACTTCCAAATTAACGCCCAGCAACTTGAGTGACCATACCAGAGGAATGGAGTATCCTGACATAGCTATGTCTTTTTTAGAAAAAAACTTCCGCCTGGATTTTTGTACCGTTAAATTCTACCTATTTACTGTCACCCCAAGATACCAGTTTTATTTCAGAAAATTATGTTGAAACCTAATAAAATCAAAACAATACCTAATCGTCGTTCACTAGAAGAAGGACGGAACTTAAAAGATAACAAGTTATCCAAAATAAAACTTTAAAACTATCTTGAACGCTCCAAGATGTACTCCAACAAAAATCATCATCCATCGTGATTTAAATATAGAGACAATTTTCAAATATCTAAACTATATTCGTAAATATTTCTAAAAAGTTTGTTAAACTCCATAATAAGAGAATTTTATATAAAAGCCAGCCCTAATGGCAGATTCAAGTTACCACAGAGTTGGATAAATAAGAATATCTAAATTATGAGTTGTTCCAAAAAGTCACTAACACTTTAATAGCACACCAACAGCAATTTTCCTTCTTCTTCTCGTTCTCTTTTCTTAAACCCAAATGAAATAAGAAGTTAAACCTAATGTTCAAAATTTTAAAACCAAACTGTTATATAACTCTAAGAATGGAAGTAAAAGATCGTTGACCTAACCTGACAATCACAGAAAATCATATTTATACTTAATTTTGCAGATTCTGTTTATTTTATTTTTTTATCGACTTGTTTTGAAACTCAGTTACACCCTATAGGAACTCCGACACACCGCGAACGACTTCTTCATGCCAAGAAGTTGTTTGGTATTAATAAAGCGATTAGAATCGGCCACATAATATTCCTACCTACATCACCTACACTTATTTATGTGTACGTATGTTTGTGATCTAAAATTAAATCTTCCCGTTTTAGTGCTGCATTCCTTTCGAAAATATTCAAGGTCGCCCATCTTCATTTTCTTTAACGCGGTATCGCAGGTCAGGTATATTTCTGGCAAGATTTTTGGTGTTCTTGAAAACTAAAAATAGCAAGTTATTATTGGTAGCAATAATTAACCAAGATAATATAAACGTGTATATTTACTTTCTATATAGTTAAAACTAATTTCAGAATGTCTTGGTTATGCTATGTTACATAATTATGTAACATAACATATGTATTAATTACAATTAACAATATGCATCCACATAAGCATTATTTTTTAGATTTGCCCCGACCTTTTGTATTCTTTGTAACATGCAAAGGCTCTGTAACGATTAATGCACAAAATGGTACGAATGTTCCATAACTGCAGATGCAAATGTTTGTAACATTAAGACCTACGATTCTGATTCTCTTTAAAATACCAGCGTATTGAATAAAGAAGTATATATTTTTGTCATCGTCAGTCGTGACTTTATTATAGTACATCTGATTATATTCATTAGATACCTTGTTGTTGTCAGATTTGCAGTTCAATACTGCTCACAAAAAATGTTAAGTAAACGAAGTTTTGATGTTCATCACATCATTATCGCTGACTATTTACCATTTATTTTATTTTGTATTTTCTTTTTAGGATAAAGAGGAAACGTCCAAAGATGAAACAGAAGATAAAGAAAAAGTGGAATCCAAACCAGAAATAAGAGAAAACGGTCTCCCGGAAGAACCGTCCAATGCCGTCACTGAGAATAAAAAATCAGAAGCCGTAAGCGAAACGACTGCGGAACAAGTAAACGGAGAAACAGAGAAAAAAAAAAACGCCGGACAAGGAATCACCTGAACAAAAAATAGAAGAAACGCCGGAGCAAAAGAAGAAAAAAGAAAAGAAAAAGAAATGGTCATTTAGGTAAGAACTATAAAAAATATCGCCTGCAGAAAAATTAGCATCAGTAACCTTTTTGACAGAGGCAACGTAAATTCAAAATTTTTGAATGAGGTGAGAAAATATGGCATATAAAGTGCGACCTCGATAATCCGGACTAATTAAAACCGCGGT
Source organism: Pachyrhynchus sulphureomaculatus (assembly GCA_019049505.1). NCBI lineage: Eukaryota > Metazoa > Arthropoda > Insecta > Coleoptera > Curculionidae > Pachyrhynchus > Pachyrhynchus sulphureomaculatus. The sequence goes on from CM032456.1 coordinate 168,599,750, forward strand.
GATCCGAATTAGTAAATAATTCGAATTACTGAAGCAGGACATTATTTATATTAAAAAAACGAATCATTTAATATGAAACAATTAAAAAATAGTACATACATAGAAAAAATATTTAAAATAGAAGCATATCTTAGTTTTATCTTATTTTGTAAAAAAATTTGTAATTTGCTTGACCCTTCTCTGGTTCATCATAAAAGCAATTTCTTTTAATCTTTGAAGTACAAGAACATCACTTAGAGGGATATCATTTTCTTCTGCCCATCTCCTGCACACATTGAAACTTTTAATTGCCTTATCATTCTTCACAGTGTTCTTAACAGTCTGGTTTGTATTAGTATTTTAACTCTGAACCTTCATTATCACTCTCGTGTTGTTCACCTGTATCATCTATGTCTTCCAGTGGTAACAAATCTTCATCATTTTCAAGCCAATTACATATTTCCACGTTCGTGAGATTCTGCTCAGTGAGAATATTCAGCATATCTGAAACATCTGTTAAATATTTACGAATTAACCAAAAAAATACTAAATGAAAAATTTCAGGCCTCACCTTTCATTTCTTCATTCGTGGAAAGCAAATTGTACCGCAATTCACTCAGAGGAATCAGATCTTCAGCATCATATTCAGTGTCTGGGTTGGTATCTGCCACATAAGCCATAATTTTGTGCCAGCACTTTTTCAAGACTTCAGGGGAGACTTTTTCCCATGAATTGCATAGTAGACATACAGCATCTTTTAGGTTAATGCTTTTTAATAACCTAACAAGATTATCTTCATTATTTGATAAAATATGCGCTAAAAGACTTTTCCGATAAAATAATTTTGTCAGTCTGATTGCATTCTGGTCCATAGGCTGCAAAAGTGCAGTACAATTTGGTGGAAGAAATAATGTTGTAAACTGTCCATCCTCACTAGTTAGCTCTTCTATAGTTCCATGGCTCAAATCGTTATCAACGATTAGCAGGGCTCTTTCAGGCAAGTTGAGACTTCTTAAATGACTTTCGACTTAACGAATAAAAAAATGATGAAACCAGTCTAAGAAAATTGCTGTAGTCATCCATGCATTGGCAGTTGATTTGTACTCAACAGGTATGTTCACATTTTTAAAAGTCCTCGGATTTTTTGCCTTTCCTATCACTAACAACTTTAATTGTTGTGATCCATCAGCATTGCAACATGCTAGAAAGGTAACGCGTTCTTTGTTTATTTTTCGACCTGGTGCGATCTTTTCCTGAGAACGAATCAGCGTTTTTTCAGGCAACATTTACCAATACAGAGCTGATTCATCTGCATTGTATATTTGAGTAGGTCCAAGGTTTAATTCTTTTATCTTATCTGCGAATAAAGTTAGGAAAGGATCGACGGCACTTTCATCATTGGATAGTTTTTCGCCATAAACTTTTAAAGCACGCAGACCATGTCTTTTTCTGAAGTTACAAATCCAGCCTCTACTAGCTCTAAAATTATCATTCCCCTAGGTTTCAGTGTAAAACTGTTTTGCTTTGCCTGATAAAAATTTCGTAGGAAATTTTGATGTGCCTTGATCGTTGAGTACAAGACCATGTATACAAACGAGTTTCCATTTCTGGATATTCGGCTTTTCGTAAGGTTTTTCTGACGCCAGGACCGGAATCACATTTGAAAATAAATCTAAAAGAAGTTACACGTCCATAGTGACTGTCCAAAATTATCTTTAAAATAAATCATATATACATACCTTTTGATTTTCCCTTGCTTCTTTTTTATATCCGAAATTGTGGATGTTCCTACTCCGTATTCATTTGCCAACACTTTTTCGCTTTCACCAAGAACTAGTCTTTCTAATATATCGGACTTTTGTTTTATTGTTAGTGTAATATGTTTTCTTTTAGAAGACATTTTAATATGTATGTACATATACGTAAAAAAAACGTTTACATACTTATATGAACCACATAAAGTAAAATAGAACGTAGGTATGTTGTACTTGTGACAATAAACAAACAACTACAAAGTCCTTAACCTTTAGACGTGATACGCGATGCGTTGTAGGCAAATCAAAGACACCTACAGTTTGTGTGAATCCCAGATGTATTAGACTGGAAGTTAGGGAAATCCGCTCACTATCGATTTCAGTTTTCCCATGTAGTTTAAATTAAGTAGATGTCTAAAAACGCAGGTCCAGATTACCTAGTACTGTCAAATCCGGATTAAAAAGTACTCAATGCAATAGAAATGTTTGTCCGGATTATTAAAGAATCCGGTTTAATGGAGATCCGGATTATCGAGGTGGCACAGTATATATATATATATATATATATATATATATATATATATATATATATATATATATATATATATATATATATATATATATATATTGAATCCACTGATAATTTTTATTATTTTATAACCTAACAGAATGGCATGTAGAGCGAAAAATCTAAACCAAATAAAACTTTTAGCATTATTTGGTTTTAGGAATTCGTTTTTAGAATTATAAAATATCTCCTACATACACTGAAATATATTGTGAAATGTTCAGCCTAAAATCTGATTGTTGATAATTTACCTCTTCAGAAATATGTTTTTCCTAATTTGTCAGTTTTATTATTGTTGCCTTCCAGAAGAAAATATTTAAAATGTTTATATTCATTCATAGTAAGTCACTTTTAATTAACAGGATTAAATATGTAAGGCTCGTTTTAACAGTAAGTGCCGTTTTGATATTAAAAAAAACAAAATGTCATTTTTTTTACATGATTCCCTGGACCTTAATCTACTTTTCAACATATTTTCCACAACACAAGCCACTAGTATTGTAAAACCAGCATCTTTATTCTACCCTCATAGAAATCTAGCGCCTCGTTTGCGAACCACTACAGCACGGCCGTTTTGGCTTCGTCGTCGGAGTCGTAGAACTGTATATTTGCCATGGCGCTTCTTTAAATGCAGGAACAAATAGTTTTCTCGAACTTTCTCATCCACTTTCCGCACCAGGTCATGATTAATGATGGACAGTCGCCCACTTCGCCCGTTTATACGGCCGTCTTTAAATGCTCTAACCCATGTTCTTACCATTCCATCGCTTATAGCGTGCATGCCCGAAACGGCGACGGCAACTCTCCCGTGGTTTTTACTTAATAAACGCACCTCGTAAATCAGACTGAAGTTGCATCACATTAGAAAACTGGAAATAACAAATACACTGTGGGGTAAAGGATTAAAATTATTCTTCTAAATTATTATGTGTTATGTGAGAAAATTAAGATGGACAATGAAAAAAGTAATACAATTTTTGGATTTTCAACTCTAGTGTTTTTCACTGCGCAACATTTGTAAATAAAAAATAATTAAGTTAGTTAATAATAAATAAAGTTTTTAGTTTTTTCATCTTATTTTTTAGGCCACTTTCTACCATTTAAGTTAAGTTTGTTATTGGGAAAATAGGTTTAACAATATGCAGACAAATTTGGTATCCAACTGATTTTTGAGACATTAATAATAATAGTTTTCATATGTTTGTAAACTTTGTTTCAGTAACTTTTACGCTTTCTATTCAAAAACAAACAAAAATTTAATTAAAAAATCGAACACAGACCAAATATAATTATTCGAACCATTTGTTTTAATCAATATAAATCGCTCACTTTCGAGACGGCACTGTCAATTAATTCGCTAAATGAATTTTATATTGGTTTTTGGGATACTGTTAAGGGTCGTGCTCACTACAGCTTAAACCTTTCCAAGGATCTATCGCTTTCCTTTCGTCAGCTATTGAAGGTAAATACGGCAAATGGTTCAACCCAAGCTTTGGTTTTTACTCAAAAACTGCTACACATTATCCGGACGATTAGATAGTGGGTAAACTCATGGTAATCAAATCACGAATTCAGTTTATGAGAACTCAAATTCTCGGTAAAAATGTTGTTTGTCTGTCTGTGGGATTTTGGAATTCTCAATCAATATTGAGTCAATCTCACCGGTGATTTTGGTTTTCTTTGATGAAATTTTAATTAAAATTAACTTTGCTCGGTCCAGTTTTGGACCACCCAATCTTTCGTCATCCTCAAGTAAGTACTTTTGAGTACGGAATTTATCACTCTAAGCTTTTCGATTTTTTTTTTGGGTTACCAAGTCTAACCCAAAAGTCAATCGCAGTTCTTTGTTTAACAGTCATTTTCCGATCATTCGGCAAAACACTCTGTCACTTTTACCCCTATAGCTAGACATCCGATAGAACAGATGTAATAAAACTGCTGACACAATACTTATGAAGGATGCTGCTTTCGACAATAAAAGACACAATAGCAATATGTGTTCAACTTGATTTATTAGTAAATACACTCCTGGACAAAATTAACGCAACAATATATTAAATCATACAAATCTCTATAATAAATTAATTTTAATAATTTTTTTTGAACCCTAGTTTCATCTGTGAAGAAAACTTTTTTCCAATCATCCACAGACCAGTTTTCGTGATTTCGAGCAAAACGTAACCTGGCAACTCTGTTCTCTCTAGTAAGCAAGGGCGCAGTGGCTAGTCTCCTACTGTTTAATCCAGCTTCATTTAGCCGTCTTCTAACTGTTTTAGAAGAAATTGTGACATTGCGAACAGCTTCGAGTTCGGTTCTTATTATAGAACTAGTCCTGTTTCTTAAAGCATATTGTCTTATAAAACGTTCATCTAGGTCGCTAGTGCATCGTTTTCGCCCTTGCCCTAGCCTTCTAGAATAAGTTCCTACTTCATTCAAGCGTCTTACCATACGACTTATTGTGGAACGATGTTTGCCTAACAAATTGGCAACATAACTCTGACAATATCCCTCGTCCAATAAAACTGAGGCTCGCCCTACCTCGTGTTCAGTTAAATTCCTTGTTCGATTCATTTATCTAATTCTTCGGGGTCAAAAAATAAAACAGTCTACCACAAAAACGTATTACGTTGAAAAAGGGAACAATTTATAAGCTTACTTTTAAAGAAAATCTATCGCATTATTACAGAAAATTGTTTATCTTCTAAAAAATTCTTTAAAACTGTAAATCTAAACGAACTGTTTTGATTTCTGTCATGAACAACGAAACAAAATATGCATAGCCTACTATTCAAATACTCGATAAACTTTAAAACTGACATAAGAAAAAGATAAATTAATTTTCAGATTGTTGCGTTAATTTTGTCCAGGAGTTTATATTCTACTTAACTCAAAATATAGGTTCAAAAAAACTGTTATAATACGCAAGTAGGCATGGGCGATAGTCGATGGTAAGCTACTTATCGATCATTTTTAGTGTTCCTTACGGAACACTTCGGTGTCTGTCCGTCTGCCTGTCACACCCGGTTTTTGTCCGAAATTATTTGACGTAGAAAGTTGAAATTTGGCTCAAATATAGAAATTGATGGCCTAATCAGAGCCGTGTAGTTTTGAAAGTTAAAGTTTGGCTTACGGGGTTAGTTTTGGGGGGATGAAATTGGAAATGAAAAAAACTTTTTTTTTTAACCAGGTCCTCAAGTGGGCGTCAAATGAAAGCTTGTGAAAATTCTAGCTCAAAAAATGGTACTGATCAAGAAATTTTGAAAAAATTCTGGCATAGTCTTCAAAGAGTGTAGATTGAACGAAAATTATCACGAATGTATTACGCTTGATAATTGATCTGGTATAAAAAATAATTAGAGAAACCCTTACAAAATGGTGAAGGTTAATTATTTTCCTTACATTACGGCACGTCGACAAAATAATTTTATTTTATTTGTTTATAATTAAATATTTAGGTAGTAAATATTTATTTTCCAGTTTTATAACTAGATTCTAGATTGATTTAGATTCGTCCATTATTACTCGATAATTTAATAACTATCAATATATGAGAAAAATTATATCACTACATGGTAGAGCAAAAGATGTCACGATAATATTAAGTATCAGTATATATCATCGTTCCATTCATGATATCGTTATTTGACCCTAATGACCGTCTATTTAGAGAAAAGAAAAATTCAGAGGAAACCGTAATTTCCTGATGTGTAACCCCCTGTTCAGCAAAATTTTCTATAAAATGAAAAAATAATTATAAAAAATATGTTTAGAAAAACAAAATGATTGCAAATTACTATTCCTTTACGCCTTGTTAACCTTTTTATTCGTTATAATCATAATTAATGTGTTTATATCCTGGCATTGTTTTGAAAGTAATTATTGGTATTTCTTTTGATGCCACTACGTGGTAATCCTTTATATTTAATCCACAGATTAATAGACCATATAAATAGAAACGCGTATAATTAATTTATCAAAACGGTCTTGAGGTTTTTGTATACCTAAAGAGACGAGCGAAAGAAAATCACAAGTGTTCGCTGAAAATCACTGCTTACTTAACGAAGAAGAAGTAATTTGTCACTTAATTTAATCCTGCCCAAGCCTTTCATCAAACGCCGGTAACGGCATTAAGATATGGAGTTTAGGTTTTACCGGATAAATCCTTAATAAACCTACATATTCCCGTACTCCAGATAGAAAATTCAATGACCCGAATGATCTTACTATAGTAAATCATTCCTCTTTCCACCCTTAAGGTTACAGGGTCACCAACCATAGAATGGGTATTTGAGAACAGTGTAGCGTGATTTATCTGCTTTGGCACTGTTTTATCATTAAAATAGTGTGGAGATGCTCGTATTTAACCAGACAGGAAATTTCAATTTTGGCTGCGTAACTTAAGATTATTGGTCGTAAATAATTTGAAGAGTAAAGCAATATTTTACATAAATTGGCTTTAAACTTTAAAATCTTATAGCTTATTTCTTCGAAAAATTCTTGGGTTAAGTATTCTTAACTGAAAAACGTAAATAGTCTTAGAGCTTTTACTGAAATAACAGTTTTGGCTAAACATCATGTAGTAATAACAACAAAAAGACGTGTATGGAACTCGTCAACAAATTTAAATATGTAAATAGTTATTAAATATAAAATGCGATTGTGGACTCAGCGCCTTATGTTACATCGGTAAAGTAATAAAAGTTAATTAATACTCGTAAGTGCCATCATACCCATTTATCTTCTACTTTGTTGATAAAAATCACTATTGTTCCCTAAATACCTTGCAGCAGAACTTACATACGTATCAAATATAATTGCATGAAAATCGAAACAATCGTTCTAGGGTAATAAACTGACATACACACACTTGTTTCTACACCAACATATGTTCTAGTTTAATTTTTTGCTTGTGATCATGGTGTCACCTGTGTAAAAATAATTTATAAGCTCGTACATAATTTACATTTTTTCGCTGTTCCATCAAGAGACATTAATGCCATTGGTTTACACTGTCCGTTATAAATAAAAACAGCACGAACTGAAAACACACAAATATTTTAAAAATTGTCATTTTAGTATCTATACGTAAAAAACCCATTAAAATAAGAGTTTTAATATATTTACCATTTGATTTAAACCTAAATTACTTATTCACTGATCATCATCATCAGTCAGCCCAGATCTGTCCATTGTCGAACATAGGCCTCAGAAGATCCTGCCACCTTCCTTTGTCCTGTGCAGCCGCCATCCAATTTCCAGAAACCCTCTTGATATCGGTCTTGTGGGTTGTCTTTCCCTGCTTCGTCTATCCGTTCTTGGTCTCCACTCCGGGATCCTCCTTGTTCATCTGTTGTTCTTCATTCTGGCGACATGCCCTGCCCATCTTTACTTTAGCCCGAGTATGCGCTCTATTACGTCTTCCACGCCTGTTCTTCTGCGGATATCCTCATTTCTCATCCTGTCTCTTAGGGCAATACCCAGCATTGACCTCTCCATTTTACGTTGTGTTTGTTGCAGTTTAAGTATGGATTTTGTGTTGAGGGTTAGGGTCTCTGCCCCGTATGTAAGAACCGGTAGTACACACTGATTAAATGCTCTTCTTTACAAACTGATTGGCACTTCGCCCTTAAATACGTCTCGTAATCTGCCAAACGCTGCCCATCTTAAGGTCGTTCTTCTAAGCAGTTCCCGCGTTTGGTTCTCTCTGCAAAGTTTCACTTCGTGACCCCTTCTAGACTTATCGGTCGGCTAGGAACTAAGTTTGTCATCACCTTTGTCTTTTTATAGTTTATTTTCAAGCAAACTTTTTGCGTGACATTTTGCAGCTCTTTTTAGCATATCTTTAGCTTCTCCTAAATTGACAGATATAATGACAATGTCATCTGCGAATCTTAAATGATTGAGCCGCTCGCCATCAATATTTACTCCCTTGTTTTCCCATTCTGATGTTTTGAATGCTTGTTCCAGCTCGGTTATACACAGCTTCGATGACATTGTGTCTCCTTGTCTGACACCCCTTTTTATTTCTATTTTCTTCGAGGGAGAGAGTAGTTTCACTGTTGTCGTAGATGTTACGTATAATATTCGAGTATCGATAGTCAATTCGACACTCGTTTAATGCTTCTAATATGGCAGGTAATTCAACACTGTCAAAGCTTTTTAGTGGTCAACAAAGATGAGAACTAGAAGTCTGTTAGATTCAATCGACTTTTCTATTGAGCGTTCACAGACTTATTCACTATTAGTGGTTAAATACTTGTAACTACTACCGCGTATAAAACTACTGTTAGTTTGAAGTAAATATTTGTCCCTGCTGTTATAGTATAAAATCACTGGTAAGCAGATTAACATTAAATTATTTAAAAGTTAATTCCGTATAGAGTTGTAATGAAATTTTGTTTGTTCTTAATTTTCTTATATTTGATGTTGCAAATGCTACAAAATAAATACTAGAAACTGGCCAGACGATACCTACACGAGAAAGAAGACTACATTAAAAGGGATTATCCTTTTTTCGGGTTACATCCATACACAATCACTTGCATAAAATTTTCTTTTTAAAGACAGGCAGAGCAAAAATAATTAAACTTTGTTCCAGAATTTATGCGTACCATAATGTTAACTTTTTAAAATTTAACCTCCTTTGTAGCATACACAGGTTGCACCTACCGTGAGTCAAATGATCGTTAATGTTACTATATTGTAAAAATTTGAGTTTAATTAAATATATTTACTCAGCACATATACAAAAATCTAGCAACCATTAGTAGTTTTAAAAGTGCAAATTGTGACCAGATCGATATTTTCTGAGAAATTACAAAACTTCATCTTGTGGCAGTTTTTGGGTAATAGAAACATGCCTTGATGCGCCGAAGCGCTTCAAGAACAAATTTCATAGGGAAACTTAAAAATCACACAGGATCATAAACTGAAAGCAGCTTTCCTACAAACAAAACTATTCTGTTCCTCACTAGAAGGTATTTAACTTAAAGCTCAACATACCACTATGTTCCTTCTAGTTAAGATTGTGAGTTATTTTTAAGTTCAAAAATTTCAACGAACTTGACCAATAAATACGTTCCTTGCTCCCTTTTAAGCTCAGATTATAAACCCGCTTATTCTATGCTGTATAAAACATAACATATGTTGTTTTAGAACTCTTTAGATCCCAAGACTTAGTTATTAAACCACTTCAATAGTACATTCGTACCGTTAATACAGGTCTTCTCCAAGTTTTTCTGTCTTAGTATTTGACCTAATTGGTTTTTCTTCATTGGTAGCAGGTTGCACAGATATTACGATTAGATTGAAGAAAGTCACTGCTCATTTAAGAATCACCGCAGATTTCAAAAAAGCAAAAACGGTCTTAGTACAGACCTTACAGTGGTGGAAGAGGGTGTAAAACAGCTCTTATTAGAGAAAAATGTATCCTTATTTTAAATATTATGCTATCAATAGTACAGTTCAGTAAGGATTTATAAAATGGCCAATGTTAGATTTTGATTTATGTCTTTATCAAGACATGTTGCAGAAGTTTCTGCCAACTTAAAATGCATAAAAAAATAAATCACTGGAGACATGGCAACTATTAAAAGGAAAATCCATATACAATAAAGTACAGTCAGTCCAAAAAGTCTCCATACCCCACCTGCTTTCTATACTATTTTTCTGTTATGTTTAACTAATTAATTGGAACTATGAGAAAACATGTTTAAATTAATATTTGAAACTTAACCAACGAGGATTAGTATTAAAAACAACTACGGAATATTTTATTTAGAAGTTACGTCATTGTTATGAAAATGTAAACAAAATTAATGTCAAAAAAGTCTCCATACACTTAACAGTTACCAATAATAGTTTGACGGAGTTTAACGGAAAATAACAACTTCGTTTAAACTAATATTTAGTGGGACCGCCTTTGGCTTTGATAATCTCCTGTAACCTTTTTGTCATGCTTGCAACCAGCTTTCTAGTAACTTCTGCTGGCATGTTCTCCCATTCGTTCAATATACTGTTTTTGAAATATTATGTTGACGAACGCGCCGTTTAAGTTCTTCCCATAAATGCTGGATGGGGTTAACATCGGGTGATTGCGGAGGTGTATGAAGCTGCTGTCGCACTTCATGGATTACACAGGGGAACAGCTGTTTTGGTGTCGAGGTTTTTTGAGCTGATTCTATACCAATTTGATGTCCTGAATTCAAATAACGTATTCATTTGTACCTAGGAGCTTAAATTTTTAAGATATACAATTTTAGAGAAATATAAGTTACATTATTGTAACTCAAATCCGTAAGTGTAGTAAACAAAAGTAGATACGAAATTTTTATTTTAGTTATACAAAATACAATATTATGTCGTACTTACAAACAAAAAAAAAAACATTGAAGAAATGAAATAGTCACTCAACACTTGGAAAGCTTCTTTTCCGCGACATTCTTGAATGTTTTTTTAAACAGTCCCTTTTTAAACTCCAGCAGTAATCTGCCATCATGTGCATGTCCCATCTTCCTTGGTAGCGGTCCTCCATAACTTTAATATCTTGGTGAAATCTTTCACCTTGTTCCTCACTCATGTCTCCTAAATCTTCTGGAAAACGGTCTAAGTGGCTGTGTTAATAGTGTATTTTAATACTCATATTGCACCCTAAGGATTTGAAACTATTAAGCATCTTGTTAACCATTTCAACATAGTTTTTGAGCTTTATGTTTGCCTAGAAAATTTTCTACAACTGCAACAAATGATGTCCAAGTTTCTCGTTCAACTTGATTCATTGAATTTATGAAGGCAGGATCCTTAATTAATTGTCTTATTTGTGGGCCGTCAAATATCCCTGCTTTGAGTTTTTCTGTGCTCAACTGATGCATTTTTACCCCTATATATGCAAAACAAGACCCATTCTTATCAAGAGCCTTTACAAATTGCTTCATTAAGCCCAAATTTATATGTAACGGAGGAAGTATGATTTTTTCTCTTTCTCTTAATGACATTCTTTTCCCCAACGTCCATGTTTTCTCTCTGAGGCCAATCTTTTCTAACCCAGTGGTGGTGTGTTTTGTCCCTACTATCCCAGAGGCACAAGAAACACGGATATTTCGTGTAACCACTTGGCTGTCCAAGAAGAAAGTTTACCATTTTTAAGTCTACACAAATCATCCATTGATGTTCGCAATACTTTATCTTCTGCAAGACCAAAGCTATGGTATTATATTCTTCTTTCAGTTTCGTTGAGTGAGCTAGTGGTATTGAACCATATTTATTCCCATTATGTAGAAGGACACATTTTAAACTTCGCTTTGAACTGTCAATAATAGGCGCATCTGGAATATATTCAGAAAGTCCCATTTCTTTCATGAGTCCCCTAATTTCGTGACAAAATACAAGATTGTCTTCTTGAGAAAAGAATGGTAGCAGATCTTTTTCTCTTGTACGGTAAAAGGTAATTTTGGTTCCTTGTTCCAGTAAATTTTTGTCGTTCAACCTAGAAGCCAGTACTTCAGAAGCTTTTTTCGATAAATTGAGATCCCTGGTGAGATCATTTAATTCATTTTGATTGAAGCGTTGAGGAACTGATGACGTCCCCTCATAGTCACTGTTAGTTTCATTAGCATCAGAACTTTTATTAGCATCAGAAGAGCGATCAGAGGGAAAATATTCGTCATCAGAGATATGTGGTAGCTGATGAAATGTTGGAATCGGTATTTCATCTGAGTGCGGGATAGGGCGTATTGCCGAGTCTAAATTGGGATAAGTCCACTTACTGCGGTTATTTCGATTGATTCCATTAGTATTTACTAAACAAAAATAACAATCATTGAAGTGGTTTTTTGGTTCTCTCCAAACCATTGGTACGCCGAATTTTAGACATTTTCTTTTCCCGGTAGTCCACTGCCGTAAATGCTCTGTACAAGTTTTACATACGAGACACAACTTCTTCTTGAACTGGAACCTGAACTCATTTTAATTCTGTTCAATAACACAAAAACACTCTTTTCTTAACATAAAATAACACGCCGAATTCGATCTACTCTCATTAGTAAGAACGCACAAACTGACGAGACTTACCCGAGTTAGGTGATTAAAAGGGTCAGTTCAGGTACCTGATACGCAATGGTTCCACTATTTATAGATTTACCTGGAATTTACTCAATTACAGAGTGACAATAAAACCATTGTACCTACATTAATGAATATATAATAATTTTAGAACTCTCATAAATGAATATACTGAATAAAAACCACATTGGTAGATAAGTTGATGTATCTAAAAAAGTAGAGCTGATATAGAGAAAAACGGATTGCATGTATAGATTTAGCGTCCCAAATATAGTTAAAATCAGCTCTAAAATCCCAGGCACCAAAACAAAAATATTTTTTTTGTTGCCCTGTGTTATCCATTCTCGCACCAAGTTTACAGTATGTTTCGGATCATTGTACTGTTGAAAATGTATCTTTTTTCCAGTGCTAATTTTTGAACACTTTCTCTTAAATTGTCTCTCGAAATGTTCAGATAAACATGCTGATCCATGGCACCATTAATAAAATGTAAATTTCCAACCCCTCCAGCGGACATGCATCCCCAAAGCAGAACACTACCACCCCCTTGTCTCACCGTGGAATAAATATTTTTAATATCGAATGCGGTATTCTTCTTTCTCCAAACATTAAACCCAAAAAGGTTAATTTTAGTTTCATCACTAAAGATTACGGATTCCAAAATTTCAGGAAGTTTAGTAACGTATTCCCTAGCTAAACCTAACCGCTTTTTGCGATTAGCTTCCAAAATTAACGGCTTCTTCCTGACTGCACACCCCTTATAGCCTGCCCTGTGTAAACAATTTCTTACTATTTGTGAACAAACATTTTTCGAAAATAGTTCCGGTACTTTTAATTTTGGTGCACTTTTCTTGGGATCTATAATTATTTGTCTAACAATACTGGCCTCTTCACGTGGAGTCAGTTTCTTGGGAGGACCGGAGCGTGGTCGAATTTTAAAGGAACCCGTTGATTTATATTGGTTTACAATGCAACAATAAACAGTAGCATGCGACTTTTTAACAATGTTTCCTATATTTCTGTACGATTTTCCATCTTTCCACAAATCAGTTATGATCTTTCGAATTTGAAATGGAATTTCACGATTTCTCTCGCTCATTTTTAATACTACTTTGAAAACTCACTGCAAAATTACTACCAACAAGTGACAGATTATAAAGTATGGCCGAAAATTATTAATTTGTTTTCAGTTTAGCGAGCAATAGATAGCTTAATAAAATGTGGCTGATTATAACGTGTTTTTTTCAGTGCAGTTATTGAGTATGGAGACTTTTTTGACATTAATTTTGTTTACATTTTCATTTACATGTTTACATTTGATAACAGCGATTCAAGAACAACGTGAATCGCTTTTTCGGCACACATGCCGCTCCTGTAGCGCTTTAGGGACTTCCCTGCAGCACGTGTGCTAGACCCATAAAAAAAAATTCTAAATAAAAAGTTCCGTAGTTGTTTTTAATACTAATCCTCGTTGGTTAAGTTTCAATTAATTAGTTAAACATAACAGAAAAATAGTATAGAAAGCAGGTGGTGTATGGAGACTTTTTGGACTGACTGTATATATAACCATACACACGGTCACAGTCATTAACACTTACATGTTCCGACATTTAGGAAACTATTTCCAAAATAATTACCTCGGGACATCGATGAACCCATTCCGAAAATAATTACATTGCTATATCTATGAAGCTATTTCGGAAATTTATAAGCGTCTTCTACAAAGTTAATCAAATATGATATAGATAGTGGAACATTAGGTACATCAATTATCTTTATAGGCGATGGTGAAGCGTTGAGAGGATAACTTCTATGTTATGACTTGTTTTTGTTCTTTCTGTTCCTTCAAAGACATAAATCGTGTAAACTACGCGGGCAGAGTTGCGGGTATATGCTACATATAATAATATTATCTTTAATCACTGCTTATTAATATCATTTTATTTTTTAGGTCAATTTCCTTTTCAAAGAAGGATAAATCAAAGCCATCAAAAGAAAGTAGCGATAAGAACGGGGAAGTAAAAGAAGTAGCAGAAGAGGTAAGTAATACTTTTTATAAAATAGTTTGAACACAAAGAGAAATTACTAAACTTTTTAAAATCCAAGTTAACGTACTCAAAAACGCAGATTTATCATAAAAAAAAAAAGATATGAGACACACGAACAAATTAAGGGCTGGAAAAGAAATTGCCTTCAAAAGACGCTACTTTTTCCATTCAGGATATCGTTCCCGTAAATAATGGCGGCACGCTTTTTGTTCGTTTTTTTCTTCTCTACTCGCTTCGCATTTTCATCATTTCGGTGGCACGTGAGATAAAATGGAGCACGGTCTTTTTCCACACAATAAGAGCGACGTAATTAAATCACATTTAATATTGCCAGGAAAAATAGTACACTCGGTCATAAATATAATTAAATATACATAATAGAGTTGTTACATAAACAATATCATTTTTGTAAAAATTGGAACGACTTATAAGACCGGAAATATTATTGTGGATTTCAGTTTTAAGCCTAATATAAAATTTAATATCTCTTATTGTCTGTTATGGTGAGAGCAAGTTCATTTACATTTTTGTCGATACAATGTTATGAACATGCGTTTACAATGTTCCGGTATCAATCATCTAGAGTTACGCTTTTATTGTTACCTATGATAGGACTTTACATTTTTAATAGTAAAATATTATGGAAATGTGTTTAGAAGGTTACAGTATAACTTACGTGTTCTCAGGGCTGCCCTGAAATTGGTATGCAGTCTGTTGATAGGTTGTACAGGCGTTGTTACTGTATCGAAAAGCCTTACCTGGTTACTCTGAATTACAACTTTCTCAAGGAACTCGTCTTTGTGTTTGACTCTACTGTTTCTTTGTAGACATTTGTATGTTTCTGTCTAACTTCTGTGCTTCACTACTCAGTATATATCACCACTACACCAAACACTTTACTTTTACACTCGACGCGCGTTTCGCTAACCATGTTAGCTTCATCAGGAGCATCTACCCTATTTATACTTAGTCTAACCCTTAAATTACTCAGGCGGGACTAATGGCATAGGCGAAGCCATCAGTTCCGGTCAAGCAACCATAAAGGGGACTATAAGGAATAGGCCCTCTGTCTTTATTTAAACTACTTTTACGTTTTATTATTTCCATACTTTCATATGCGCTCAAAAGTCTCCTATCAGATACATTTTTAATTAATCTTAGATTATCTAATGTTGCAATATGATCAGCTTCAAGGGCATGTTCGGCAATACTAGATTGTTCTGTTCTACTGTATTTTAAATGTGCTAAATGTTCTTTAAATCGTGTTTTAAATGGCCTTTTAGTTTGCCCAACGTACTTTTTGTCACAATCATTACAACGAATTTCATAAATTCCACTTTTCTCACAATTAGGAATCTTATCTTTGGGATTTCCTAAGATATTCCTCTGATTGTCTGATGATTTATAGACTGTGAGGCCTACCCTATTAAATACCTTATCGAGTCCCCTGCTATATTTCGGATTATATGGTATGGAGACATATTTGGTGTTATTTTCTTCGCATGTAAAAAAGCTAATAAATAGACGTAAGTTCAGGTTAAGTATTCAGAATTCCACCTTTTTTACACGCAAAGAAAATAACACCAAGTATGTCTTCATACTATATAATCCGAAATATAGCAGGGGACTCGATAAGGTATTTAGTAAGGTAGGCCTCACCTTAGTCTATAAATCATCAGACAATCTGATGAATATCTTAGGAAATCCCAGTGATAAGATTCCTAATTGTGAGAAAAGTGGAATTTATGAAATTAGTTGTAATGATTGTGACAAATAGTATGTTGAGCAAACTAAAAGGTCAATTAAAACACGATATAGCACACTTAAAATACAGTAGAACAGAAAAGTCTAGCATTGCCAAACATGCCCTTGAAGCTGATCATATTGTAACATTAGATAATCGAAGATTAATTAAAAATGTATCTGATAGGAGATTGTTAAACGCATATGAAAGTATGGAAATTATAAAATGTAAAAGTAGTTTAAATAAAGACAGAGAGCCTATTCCTTAATGTCCCCTCTACTGGTTACTTGACCGGAACTGTTGGCCTCGCCTATGCTATTAGTTCCGCCTGAGTAATTCATGGTTAAGCTAAGTATAAATAGAGTAGATTTGTAGTTTAGCTTTAGTCAGTCATCGCTCCTGATGAAGCTAACATGGTTAGCGAAACGCGCATCGAGTGCAAAAATAAAGTGTTTGGTATAGTGGTGATATATACTGAGTAGTGTCATTGTGCCAAAGATTCCACATTCCCAACTAAGTTCTGTGCTTCAGCCTACTCGTGGACCGGTCCACCGTGGCATGGCCTTTATTTAATACTGCCTACAGTATGATTCTTTTAACACTACAATACAAATTCAATAATTATTAAAGTTATCCTACGTTAACCTAATGTGACACTGTTCATTCCTGACATTCCTATACTGTACAAAGGTGGATTGAGAAGTCTGGCAAGGTTAATAACATTTTGTTGCAAAAACTAAAATTTATTTCTCAACATAATCCCCGTTGAGGTTAATATATTTAGTTCCAGAGATTCCAATTTTTTTATTCCCTCACTTAAAAAATGTATTTCAAACTATGTATAATACTCGTTTACAGCACAGATAACCTCTTTATTCGACGAAAATTCCGTCCTCCCAAGTCAATTTTTAAGATTAGGAAACCAAAAAAGTCACTTCTAGAGACAAATCTGAGGAATAGGGTGTGTAGGTGTGCACTTTTGCCATTGCGACGGCCGATGTGTGAGTAGGCGCATTGTCGTGGTGAAGAAGCACATTTTTGCTCGCCAATCTTGATCGCTTCTGCTTCAACTCACTATGCCGATCCAGTGCGTAATAAGAGCCAGTCATTCTTTACCCTTCTCCAAATAATCAATCAGCATCATACTCAGTCATTCTCACAAAAAAGTTGCTATCGCTTGTCCCTCCGATAAAACGGTTCTCGTTTTTTTTTCGGTGCATTTTCACCAACCCACTGTTTTATTATATTATATGTTTATTGCCGTTTTATCTCAGGGGTGTAATAGTATCCTCAGTGGATCCCTTTCCATTTTTTTTGAGTTCACAAAAAATATTTATCTTCGAGTTATTTTAGATTAATTCCTTTAAATGGGACACCATGTATTACAAGAACAGATGAACTATCACTCATAATTAAAATATAAATTTATATCCTAAAGTAATCCCGAATTTATCCCATCCATGTAGAGCTGCTTTAAATTTAATTAAAATAATATTGAGAGTAAACAGACCCATATTTCATTTACAACGTGGTAACTGAAAAGAAGCTTGTTTAAATAAACAAACGTAATTTAATTTTGTTATATTGCCATAGTTATTGATATAAACAGAATTACTAACGAGATGTTAGACTAAAAAGTTACAATATTTAGTTGTACAAGTTAGCGATAGCAGCCGTATAATATTTTATATGATTGTTGCTTTTAAATAGACAGAGGTATATGTAACTGCTGGTATGATTATTATTCAAATGAAAAATTACTCGAGTACTCGAACATTGATATAACTGTTAACATTCAGTTATTGCATCAAATATTTGAATTATTAATTCAGTATCTTCACTCCAACACGCTACTCATGTATTCCTGATACCGCAACATTGATAGGCCAGCGAATAATACCGAATCACTCAAAATAACGAACGAACTTCTTTTATTTTTTTATGAATGAATAGAACGGATTATTCCGAATTTAATCGCTTACTTATTTAAATTGAACTAAACGTGAAGTCGGTAGTCGATGTTAATAGCGAGTGATGAGCGATCGACTAAATTGAAGCTCATCATTTACTGCTTAGGTTTTAATTCCGAATAAAAAATCACTCGGTCATTCGATTATTTAAATCACTCGAGTACCAAGTACTCGAAGAGTCAAGTTAATTCGTTTTTCCTTAACTTAACTCTAGTAACAATAAACACGCCAATTTTTTGAACTTGAAGAAACGAAAAATATGTCAAGTCCTACTCACAACGAATAAAAAATAAATTTTAGGAGAGGACAAGACGTTCATAAAAATATCAAAATATACTTGAAAAATACGTCTAAAATATTTTAGTATTCTTAACTTACCTAACTCTGTAACTAGCGATCTCAACAACACTTCAATCTCTACAACATTATATATAGACTCGCGAATAATAACCCTTTTGTATACGTCGTTATGGGTATATTCAGATTTACAAACCCTGTCCAGATTACATTTTACCTGGGTTTCGGGCAACTTCGGTTCGCCCAATTTACCGCGGTCATTGTTATACGAGTTATTTAATTACTCTGGTATTCTCGTGCGGAAAATGACGGTCGCCACCGGGCTTTAATCTACGTAGTTTGTCAGATTCTAAATAGAATTTTGGAATTAATTACCAAAAGGATAAATTGAATTAACAATGTACCAACAATTGGCAATATATTTATATATATATATATATATATAATATATATATATATATATATATATATAGTAGAACCCCGATTAACCGAGTCGCGATTATCCGAGCTCCGAATTAACCGAGCCAATCTAAGAACCTAATTATCCGAGGTACGCGCGTTTATGCTGCGTATTAACCCAGCTTCTAAAATATGTATGTACATATTTCCATTTAAAATCGTCGGGGCCTTCAGGGAATCCCCCTGGCCCGTGTGAGGGGTTCCCCTATTTATGTTTTTGCACTCTTTCAGCATGTAAATTTGCGTGAATACAGTGCGTTATAGCGTTTACTACGGAGAAGTACGAGTATACTCACATAATTTATTTGGTTGGAGTTCTGGTAGTTAAGTGTAATCAATACGAACTGCTTTGTTTGAATTTTTGTTTGTCGTATTATAATGGAGCAAGACAAGCGTAAAAGAATCGTCGTTCCTATTGAAGAAAAATTAAAATCACGAGATTATGGAGTAGATGAGGTAACAGTTGGGGAAAAGAAACCGCACAAAAATAGAAGAGTGGTGTTTAAATCAAGCCTCCTCGTCCTCAGGAAGAAAATCAATGGAAACCGGCGACTATGAAAAGGTTAACGAAGCTTTATTCATGTGGTTTAACCAACAGAGATCAAAAGGTGTGCCTCTGTCAGGTCCAATTTTACAACAGAAAGCAATAATGATTAGTAGGCAATTCTCAGAGATAGATCAGTTTACCGCCAGTTCTGGATGGCTTGACCGCTGGAAAAAAAAAAAAAAAAAAAAACGGTACGGTGTACGACAACTGACTGTATGTGGTGAAAAACTTTCTGCTGATGTGTCATTAATTGAGAAGTTTAAGCAGAACTTTAACAAGCAAATGGAAGATTGTGGATACACACGTGATCAAATTTACAACTGTGACGAAACTGGTCTGAATTATAAAATGCTTCCATCAAAAACATTGGCATCTCGACAGGAAAAATCAGCTCCTGGGCACAAACGAAGTAAGGAAAGATTAACTATAATGGTATGTTCCAATGCATTTGGCAAGCACAAAATCCCACTGATGGTGATTGGCAAGTCTGCACGTCCAAGAGCTTTAAAAGACATCTCACCCAAAGCCCTATCAGTCTATTACAAAAGTCAGAAGAGCGCATGGATGGATGCGACCTTATTTACTAACTGGTTTGAAGAAGAGTTCGTCCCTTCTGACTAAATTTTTGAACAGAAACCGTCTTCCTATTAAAGCAATTTTGTTAATGGATAATGCACCCTCTCACCCTGAAGAAGGACTTCATGTGGGCGAAATTGTTGTAAACTTTTTTTCCTCCAAATGTAACCAGCATAATACAACCAATGGATCAAGGCATCCTCGAAAACATTAAAAAAAATTATAGGCGTTTATATCTTGAACATCTGTTAGAATACACAGAAAAGGAGGATATTATCAATGGGATGAGAAAGGTTACACTGAAAAATGTTATTTACTGGATAAGTCAAGCTTGGGATTCTGTGCGTACTACCACTATTCAAAAATCTTGGTCAAAAGTTATTGATTTTGAGGACTATAATGACAGTGAAGATGATACTCCATTAAATGAAATGTCCTGTTCAAATTTTGACAGCGAGATAGAAGAAAAAGAAAAAAGTTTATTTGAATTAATGCAAAAATTAAAAGGTTGCGAAAATGTGACAAGAGAAGATGTTGTTGAATGGATTACAGCAGATGATTTAGAAGAAGAAATGAGTATTGAAGAAATAACGAATGCCTTTCAGGAAACCGAAAAATCAGATGACGATGACGAAGCGGCGGTGGATAAACAGTCTCCCACTAAGATCTCTCATCAAGAAGGTTTTGCTTTTTTGGAAAAAGCTTTGAGATATATCTAACAACAACCAGAGGCAACCCCAGCGGATTTGCTTCTTCTTAATAGATGGACAAACATTGCAGCGAGAAAGAGAAGATGCGATATGAAACAGAAAGCGCATAGATACCTATTTCACTGTTTTATAATGTATGTACCTATTTTTATGTTAAAAACGTTAATACATCGGTTTAAAGTATTGGTGTTTATTTTTTGAATGAATAACAAACAAATCCGGATTATCCGAGTTTTCAGTTCTCCGAGGAGGGTGCCCCGCCCACGTTATCTCGAATAACCGGGGTTCTACTCTTATATATATATGTATATACATATATATATATATATATATATATATATATATATATATATATATATATATATATAATATATATATATATAATATATATAATATATATAATATATATAATATATATAATATATATAATATATATAATATATATATATATATATATATATATATATATATATATATATATATATATATATATATATATATATATATATATATATATATATATATATATATGAACCTTGCTTTTACGCAGCACTATTTATAATGAAGATTCTTTTATAACGAGTAGTTTTAAAAGTCCGGAAATTAGGTGTATGTATATGATTTTGGGCAAAACGGGCACGGTTACAGGAAGCACTCGCTCACCAGTTTTTATCCTTTACTCACATATAGAGAACATAACGTCACCACATTACTGAGAATGTCGCTGTCGCAAAAACACTTCGTTTTTTGCGATTACCGACAAAGAATGCCGACCTTTTTATGAGTTCAAGGTGGCCGCAAAAAAAAGTTTTTTGAAATTATAGATTTTTAGTTCAGTTCCTGTTCGACTATTGGGGAGCAATGTAAGGTGTTTGTCCTTGCAGAAAAAGTAAAAATTGTCGGAACTTTTAAAGAGTGGAAAATTTCATGCTGATATCTGCCAATATATGCGATTGTCTAGTTCGACAGTGTCAACAATTTTAGCACAAAGATATTTAATTTCAAAACCTGCATTGACTAAGAGAAATGTTCACTCAACGCGACTAAGACAACCTTTAAGACCAGACGTAGACAAAGTTTTACGGTGCAGAGAAGGTTAAATGTACCAATCAATGGGGATGCAGTTGCAGGTACTAGTACCGAAATCAACGGAAGGGGCGGTAAGAATTAAGATTAAAAAATTCATTTGTCCTACTCGATGTATCGATCCCTACAAAAAACGATGTCTGTAGACACTCGAGCTACGGACTTACGGTTGAAAACAATTTGGTCTGTTATTCTAATGCGTTATCAGGAGAATGGTATCTTCAGTGGAGATGAAACGGATTTATATTATAAGCCAACACTAGACAAAACGAACTATTTTATAATGCACGAAAAAACTTCCATAAGACAAATGCAAATTTTTATCGGTTGTAACGAACTTCCGGATAAAGCGAACCAAATTTGGATGTTTTGTGTCCGTTTATAACGAACTTGCCACTCCCTGTGCTCGATGTCGCGCGACTTGATCTAGGGAATTCACCGAAACGCGCTGGGAAACCCTATTCTACTTGTTTTTGCCGTGTCGCTAGATCGAGCAGTATTATTTTCAATTCACTTGTGTTATGCGGTTCTAATGCATATTTGATCAAAGTAGCAAAGTGAATGTTTAAGTTTTTATTTTAAAATGAGTACACAAAAACGTAACGCGTTTACTTTAAAAGACAAACACGATATTATAAGGAAAATAGAAAATCGAGTTAAACGAAGTGATGCAAACAGTTGAATTTAACTAAATCTGCGGTTTCTACCATATGGAATAAGAGGCAAGAAATCTTATCATATGATATGAGAAATGATTGATCCTTTGAACGTTTTCTTTTAATTTAATAATTATTGCACAGGCCAACCATGAAAAAACTTTTTTAATAATTTTACCTGATTCCCTGATTTTAGTGTGCTGAGTCCGAAAATATTAATAAAAAAGTCGTATCACCCACCAATTTTTCACATTTTAATATTCAAAATGTGAAAAGTTATTTTTTTATCATTCGAATGTTATTAGGTTGGCAATAAAATCAGAATTATATAAGGTTGGCAGTAAAATCAAATGTTATTAGGTTGGCAGTTTGTTTTCTTCCAGTTAACATAACCTCGCATTGCAGTGTTTAACCCATGTGCTTTAATTCACACTCAAAGTATGGCTAATCGTGGTTGTAAAAACTCTCCCAACACTTTTTGTTATATATGTGGTGAGTTTGTAGTTAAAAAACATCAAAGAAACATTACTGACTTTGTAAAAAAAGTAAACTTTGCATATTTTGGTGTAGAAATCGGTAATCAAGAAAAATGTTGGGCTCCTTACAAAGTATGTTATGTTTGTGTCGAGGATCTTAGGAAATGGTATAAGAAAGAAAAGAAAGCTTTTAGATTTACAGTACTCTTGGTATGGAGAGAGCAAGAAAATCATTCAAATGATTGCAGCGTTGATGTTTCTGGATATAAACTCCAAAAATAAGAAAGTAATTGTCTATCGTAACTTTACTTCAGCTAATCGGCCGGTAGGACATGAACCGGGACTTCCTGTCCCTGAGCCGCCTCAGTATATTGATGATGTTTTACAGTCCAGTGCCGAATTTAATGAAAGTCGATCGGATGATGATGAGTTTCAATGTTCTCTAGAAAATTTAAAGTCACAGTTGTTTACACAAGCTGAGTTAAATCATTTAGTGAGAGATTTGGGCTTGACTAAGGAAAAAGCAGAATTGCTTGGTTCTAGGCTAAAAAAAAAACATTTATTGGAATCTGGAACATCCATTTACTATTATAGAACAAGAGATCAACAGTTTGCTCAGTTTTTTATGTATTAAATATTCCTTATTTTGATATTGTGAGAGAACTGTGGGGTGATACATAAAAAACTGATACCAGATACGGTTTCAGTACCCAAAAATACATAACACTTAGATGTATTGGTTTAAAAAGTTATTATTCATTTTTCTAAGCATTAGCGCCTAATCTAAATAAAAAAGTAGCGAAAAATGATATTAGATTTTGTTTGCCGTTTGTAACGAACTTCGGATATAGCGAGCCATTTTTAGTGATTTTTTGGAGTTCGTTGTAAACGGACTTCACTGTATTACTTTGTTTGAATTAAACTTGTTTGAAATTTACCCTTGCCTTTTATTTTACGGAAAAGTTTTGTTTTTAGGTTTTATTTTTCTCAGTTAAAATTGGAAAGTCTCTTCCATTCTTGTAAATAACGATTTATAAAGCACCTTGACTTAGAAATTCTCAAAGAAGTAGTTTATCTTATAGAAGAAATACGATTTCCAAGCTGAAAGCGGAGAGAAACTTATTTTATGTTTTAAACATTTTTGCACTGGATATAGGTCGCAATTGCTGAAAATCCTTTGCCTTTATATAAATCCACTATTATTTTTTGACGATGCCATCATAAAAAGTGCGGTTTGTTGGCGAGCCCTGTCGTTTATAAGGCGAAATGATAATAAAATTTTTATTACCTCTATATTTCCTGAACGGTGGATTTGGAGGAAGAAAAATATTTTCCACAGAATTGTACACTCCTCAAGTAATATGCTTTAGTGTTATTTTTTATGAATGAGAAACTACACAGAGGAACGGAAAGTTGGGTTCGGCACTCTAGAGAACATGCAAAATAGACGCTTGAGATTAATTATTAACGATGAATAACGTATTACTGTGTATACCCATGCGGAACCTTGTAATATTCAATGTCGTTTTAGCTAAATCGAGCAAGTTTAGTCCCAACGGATAAATTAAATTTAAGATCGCTTCAGGATATTAAACCCGTAAACATTTGAGACCCCGTTTAAGCTTGATTCTTAATTTTGTTCATGATCACGATGGGTTTCCTGGTTTATACACCCTCTGGCCAAAAATAAACCTGTTTTTTAATAGAGTATAAAAACAAGGGTCAACCATACTGGCATTAATCATTTATTTCAATCGGCGTACTCTCCTACAGCGTTTGGCATGCTCAACTAATCGACTAAATGAGTGTTTTTTGAGATACTGTTGACGGTCAGTGCTTCTTGAACCTTTTCATTGGAGTTGTTTCGCTTTCCTTTCTTCGGAAGCGAAGTTGAGGAGTTAAATCGAGTGAACAGATAAATTTAATTTTTACTTAAAAACTATCTCAGAACGTCCGAACTAACCACATTCCATCGCAAGTAAGGATTGTTTCAAGTCCAGTCCTTATAAGCAGTCAAAATGTTGGACAATACACAGTTTATTTTGGAATCTCCAATTCATTTTTTTTTGTCGAAATTACGTACATCCATCCATCTAATTCGCTTATTTGAAGAGTTAGACAAAAATATTAGATATAGAAGTCGGAGCGTTTTTAAATATTCTTTTATAAAGTTGAGATAAAACAATCGAGCATCGGTTTTTTGACATGTGATAAAAATTATATATTCTTTTATTTGAACACCCTGTAAATTATTTTTCTATTTTAAAGAATTTTTAGAAACACTCATATACATTTTTTTTATGGTGTTATTGTGCAAAATAAAGAAAAAATAATCGGCCAAGTGCAAGTCAGACTTGCGCAATTAGTGTTCCGTACCTTGATTGCTTTTAAGATAAAAATTTTCCTTACGGAGCGGAGGTATAAAATGATCAGTGACGTCACAAAAACACATCTAAATGTGTTTTCAGCAAAGTTTTTTTTTCTGATCTCTACTGAAAACTGATGACCTTGAAATTTTTGTTTTTTTTTATATACCAGATAAATTCTTAAAGGTAAAAGCAGCACTCGTGGTAATTTTCGTTCAATCTACACTCTGTGGCGAATACCCCAAAATTTTTTGATCAGTACTTTTCCAAATACGGGGGGGACAGCGATTTTTTACAATTTTTTAAAAATAATACAAAGAAAAGTCGTTTGTTTTTACAAGCTTTGATTTACACCCCACTCGATGACCTGGTAATTTTTTTTTCACTTCCGATTTCACTCCCCCAAAACTAACCCCTTAAGTCAAAATTTAACTTTTAAAGCTGCACGGCTCTGATGTGGCCATCAATTTCTATATTTGTGCCAAATTTCAACTCTCTATGTCAAATAGTTTCGGAGAAAATCGCGGGTGTGACAGACGGACAGACAGTCATCGAAGTGATCTTACAAGTGTTCCGTACGGAACACTAAAAATGCTTTTTCTATCTTTGGTGAAGTTAGCTATGTACGCTTGATAATAACACAAATTGATAATGACTTTTCTTTATGTTAAGAATTTTGATACTAGTTAAAGTTACAAACTAAATGAAAATGTTTTTTTTTCGAGAATGGAAAACGGAGTATGTACGAAATATTTATTAGAAATAGTTTTAAAAAAAGGGAAGCACGACAGGATTATACAAGAAGAATCCCTTCTATACATTTTCAAGAATATATAATAACATTTCAGTGAGAATAAAAAACGTGCTGCACAAAGAGAACTACCGATAGTCTTTAAGTTGAGGTGATGAACAAATTTTTAGTAAGATTATTTTTAGTTAAACATACGGGGTTAAAGGGAAAGAGGTGGATGTTAGAAAGATTACTATGAATATAGTTTTACATCGTTTCCAAGGTTCTCGGACTCGAGGAATCTGATAATCAGAATGTTTCTCCTACATTTTTAATTTTAACAAAAATTATATGTATTCAAGTACAAAGCGACCTCAAAAAGAAATTATTTGCATTTGCAAAGTAAACACTGGGTATATATTTTAAACATTTTTAGTGGTCCGTACGGAACACTTATAAGATCACTTCGGTGTTTCTCTGTCCGTCTGTCACACCCGATTTTCTCCGAAACTAATTATTTGAGAATGAAAGTTGAAATTTGGCACTAATATAGGAACTGTTGGCCTCATCAGAGTCGTGTAGTTTTGAAACTTAAATTTTGACTTAAGGGATTAATTTAGGGAGTGAAATAGGAAGTGAAAAAAAAATCAGATGGGGTGTCAAACGAAAAGTTGTAAAAACACGGGCTAAAAATATAAACTTGCGTGCATAGTAATCGGCCCATTGTAAACTTTTGACTTTAACTATATTTTTTTTAAAAAAATTATTCATCAGATCAAAAAAAAAAGAAATATGCTGTTTGAAAGACAATTTAATATGCTTTAATGTGAGTATAAATTTACGAAAACTTATTTCGACTTCCTATGTTTAACATAGTGAAATTAATGCATTAAGCAAATTAAGCTTTTTTATTATTAACATAAATAGGGTTATTGACAATTTAAAACTTAAAACTTAATTTTTTAATAATGGGTATGACCTCCTCTTGCCCTGATAACAGCTCTCATACGATTAGGCAAAGATCTAATCAAGTTTGCTATTGTTTCTTGAGGGATGTTAAACCAGTCTTCTTCTACTGCAACAATAAGCTCTGCGATCGAGTTTGGGGTATGAAGTCTAGCTCGAATTCTTCGTTTTAACTCATCCCATAAATGTTCGATCGGATTTAGATCAGGACTGTATGCTGGCCACTCCATAACCTGAAAACCGACTTCTGCAATGTAATCTTGCACGATTCTTGCGGTGTGCGGCCTTGCATTGTCATGCATAAAGGTAAATTCGTCTCCAATGTAGTCGACGTAAGGTACCACATAAATTGCTAAAATCTCCTCGATATATCTAGCAGCCGTTAAACCTCTTCTTCCGTGAACACGGTCGCCCCTACGAATGAACTCAGGGTCGGTTCGTGCTCCTATAGAAATTGCACCCCAGATCATACGGGAACCACCTCCATAAGCACTCCGCTCTTCAAAGCAGCAATCTGCAAATCGCTCTCTTGGTCTTCGGTACACTTTTCCTTCTTCGGTCGCTACCATGTAGGCATATTCTGGTCTCATCTGAGAACAGAACAGATCCCCATTGTTCCAACGTCCAATTCAGATGATCCCGTGCAAAACGCAGGCGGGCTTGCCGATGAGCTGGAGTAAGTTTTGGACCAATCGCAGGTGTTTTAGGGGTCAGGTTATTTTCCTGCAGTCTTCGTCTTACTGTCCACTGACTAATAGCCACTCCTTGCACCTCACGGAGCTGTCGTTGCACTTGAACGGCATTAAGGTGACGATTTCTTAATGTTGTTGACACAATAAAGCGGTCATCACGAGCGGTTGTAAATCGCCTTCTGCCTGTTCCAGGTCGCCTATGAAAGGATCCAGTCTCCTCATTACGTTTGCATACTCTTCGAACCGCTGCGCGTGTCATATTCAATTGTCTAGCAACAGCTCGCTGACTAAGTCCATTTTCGATTAAAGCAAAAACTTGGGCGGCTTTTTGTGGTGTAGTATGCATTAAACTAACACACTTAAACACTACTGAGATTATGAAAAACGAATTAATATGCAAATTTCAGTTGCAAAAGCAATAATTTTAATATTTGACAAATTTGCTATTTTCGTTACAATCACCACATAAACACGTTTCATTTGTTTACCGGTTGCTACGCATATAAACGATAAGCCTTCTTGATAAATTTATACTCACATTAAATTGTCTTTCAAACAGCATATTTCTTTTTTTGATCTGATGAATAATTTAAAAAAAATATAGTTAAAGTCAAAAGTTTACAGTGGGCCGATTTCTATGCACGTTAGTGTACATATAAAGTAATACTTGCGCGCACTTTTCTTTGTATTATCTTTAAAAAATCTGTCTCCTCCCTTATCTCGAAAAGTGCTGATCAAAAAATTTCGAAAAAATTCTGGAATAATCTATACAGGGTGTAGATTGAACGAAAATTATCACTACTGCATTACCTTTAATATTTTATTTGGTATATAAAAAAAAATAAAAATTTCAAGATTTTTTTTTTAAATTTTTTCAGTTTTCAGTAAAGATCGGAAAAAAAACTTCGTTGAAAACTCATTTGGGGTGTGTTTTGTGAAGTCACTCATCATTTTATATCGCTGTAACAAAAATTTTTATTTCAAAAGCAATCAACGTACACGTATGAAATTCTTCAAAATATTCAATGTTGTTTCCGCTATTTTTTTTTTTTTTTATTGATGAAATTGCACATTAAACGGAGCCCAACAACTCTTTATTTTATCGGTGAAAACTAAATAATTAAGTTGCTAAAAATTAATTGTTACTAATGAATAATGTATTGTTGTAATTACTGTGTATATCAGTGAAAAACCTTGTAATAGTTAATGTCGTTGCAGATAAATGGAAATAGTTAGTGTTAACGGGTACATTAGGTTTAAGATCGCTTGGGATATTAAACCCATAAACATTTGAAACCTCGTTTATGTTTAATTCTTGATATTATTCACAAGAGCTTTGATGAGTTTAGAGCTTTATTATCGTCACTTCCCTTCAGCAATAACAGTCGGCGACGTGATTAAATAATTCCCATTGGTGATCTAGCTGGTGTACCTTGTTTGCTAGACTTTTTTTGTTATGTTTTCTTGTTATTTTGCTAAGGGCAATGTGTTTCTATCTCTTAGTTAAGTTTTGGTTAATTTATATGTTAAAGTGGAATGACGTTGACATTTTGTTTGATTTTAAAGTTGAAAAGTTATTGTAAATCAGTGGGATTATTATCAAAGGGATATGTCAGATATCTGTAAGAGTTTTCACTTTGACTGCCTATTTATAATAGATTGGAGAAAATTAAACTTAGATCTTCAATGTCAGTTTTTTTACTGTTCGAGTTCGGTTGAAGGTGGATTTCCACCATCTCCCTAAATATTCTCCTGCCGAGATTTCTCTCTTTACATAGGATTTTTGGTTTCAGCAAAGTTAAATTCATGTGAAAATTGGCTACTATGCTGGGCAAGCGCACAAGTGTTTTTCTTTAATCCGTAATCACTTTTGTGGGAAGTGATTCTGTCTTTTAGGACTCTAGATGTTTGTCCTATATAGATTTTTTCACATTGAGAGCAAGCAATCCTTTATAAATTAAAATCACTTTACAACTACACAAGTCTTCGTATCATTCTAACAAAATGAAGTAAAAGTTTATTATATTTCCCAGAGATGAGTATGTCGAGTTTTTATCATGTTTTTTTTTTTTTTGTTTTTTTCTGATGAATAAGTGTAATAAAGTGCCCCCACAAACAACAATTTTTGAACACACCACTAAGCAGTAAGTACTTAATGTTACATATAAAATAGGGTTGTTCTTTACCTTTAATCTCAAAAATACTGATAATCTACTGTAATTGTAGCCCTGATGAAGAAAATGAAATATTTTCGAAAGCTTGCCGTAGCTAAAAAGGTGTTCAAAACTTTTTGGTTCTTTTCCAAAGACCGCTTACCCCAAGAACATAATACTGCTGTTCAACTAGTCGGTCAAGACTACCCTTCTCCATATATATATATATATATATATATATATATATATATATATATATATATATATATATATATATATATATATATATATATATGTATGTATGTATGTATGTATGTATGTATATATATATATATATATATATATATATATATATATATATATATATATATATATATATATATATATATATATATATATATATATATATATATATATATATATATATATATATATATATATATATATATATATATATATATGTATATACGAGGCTGGTTTGAAAAGTCCGTGCAAAGTCCGAGAGATGGCACCACCGGCGCGTATCGAGGTCATGTTTAGTTAGTAGCATCTCTTGAATGAACGCACACCAAGTTTCAGCCATATTGGTCTATTTCTTTGTGTTTGGCATTCGTGTCAATCAAGGAAGTCGAGTGATTTTCAAGAAATGGACGAAAAGGAATTTTCGTGTGGTGATTAAACATTACTTTATGAAAGGCAAGACGCCTCAGAGACTAAAGAGAAGCTTGATAAACATTATGGTGACTCTGCACCTTCGATTAGAACAGTTTATAAGTGGTTTCAAAATTTTCGGACTGGCCATATGGGCACAAGTGACGCTGAACGTTCTGGACGGCCTGTGGAGGTTACGACTCCAGAAATCATTGATCAAATCCATGATATGGGTGATGGATGACAGAAGAGTTTAGGTGCTTCAGATTGCTAGTGCTGTGGGCATCTCGACTGAACGGGTACATAATATTTTGCATAAACATTTGGACATGAGGAAGCTATCCGCAAGATGGGTGCCGCGATTGCTCACGCTTGACCAAAAACGGAATCGTGTGAAGTGTTGCAAGGATGGTTTGCAGCTGTTCCAGAAGAATCCGGAGGACTTTAAGCGTCGTTTCGTCACTGTGGATGAAACATGGATACATTACTATACTCCTGAGACCAAACAACAATCTAAACAATGGGTTACCAAGGGGGAATCTGCACCAAAAAAGGCGAAGACCGTTCCTTCGGCCGGAAAGGTTATGGCGACTGTCTTTTGGGATTCGCAAGGGATAATCCTCATCGACTATCTGGAAAAGGGTTTTAAAAACTATTACAGGTGAATATTATTCAACATTATTGGACCGTTTGAAAACCGAGCTGTAAGAAAAAAACGCCCGCGATTGGTCCACAAGAAAGTGCTTTTCCATCACGACAACGCACCAGCACACACCTCAGCAGTTGTGGTCGCAAAATTAATGGAAATAGGATTCCAACTCGTTTCACATCCCCCCTATTTTCCAGACTTGGCTCCCTCGGACTACTATTTGTTCCCCAATTTGAAGAAATGGCTGGCGGGACAAAGATTTTATTCAAACGAGGAGGTGATTGCAGACACTAATGGATATTTTGCAGACTTGGACAAATCCTATTATTCGGAAGGGATCAACAAACTAGAACATCGTTGGACGAAGTGTATAAGCCTAAAAGGAGACTACGTCGAAAAATAAAAAAGGTTTACCCCAAACACATAAGTAGTTTTTATTTTTGCACGGACTTTTCAAACCAGCCTCGTATATATAAGAAAGCTATCTAAAGTACAGGTCAATTAGGACAGATGAAGCCTACCAAAGATATAAAAGAGTACGAACAGAAACACACGAATTAGTAAGTAGAACAACTTATAAGATCGAATAGAATCCCAGATGAATGGAGAACTGCGACAGTTATACTAATGCACAAGAAGGGAGGAAAAGAAGATCCAAATAACTATAGAGGCGTAAATCTACTAAACTATACACTGAAATTAACAACAAAGATTATTACAACAAAAATAAACGCGAAAAATACAACTGGAGGAAGAACAAGCAAAGCGAATATTTGAGACGGGTAAAAGAAAAATCTATAAAATACAACATTCCAGCATACTTGTGTCTGATAGACTTAAAAAAGCTTTCGACAGTATGCAAATAGAAGACGTTATTCACCTATTATATAACAGGAACATCCAATTAGGACTAATTAAAATTGTCGAGTATCTATATAAAGACAATAAAATCGTGGCAAGATTAACAGAAGGAATGACAGAACCAATCAACTATGAATCCGCAATCAGGCGGAGAGACTCTTTAAGTTCTCTTCTATTTAATGTTGTTATGTTATATGTTATGCGGATGTTTATACCAATTCTACAGAGTAGCAAAACAATATAATATGTCAATCTCAGCTGAAAAATAGACAATAGAGCCGATCAGGTGCAAGCTGGTGGTGGAAGATAAACCAATAGAACAGGTGTTGGAGGTCGATTACCTGGGCATCAAAATATTTAATATCGGAAACGATGAGGAAGAAGTAAAACATCAAATCAATAAGGCTAATAGGATAGCGGGCTGCCTCAATGATGCCATGTTTAAAAATAAATTCCTCTCCGTTGAAACCAAAACAAAAATATGCAAGAGCTTTATACGACCGGTAATGACTTACACATCTGAAACAAGACCCGGTACTAGTATAACACAGAGGATGCTGGAATCAACTGAAATGAAAATACTTAGGAGATGTACAAACAAGACACTCAGGGATAGAGAAAAGAGTGACGTAAGACGTACATATATATAGAAAATATCAACCAGTGGATAAAAAGACGAAAAGTGGAATGATGAGATCAACACATAGGAAGAATGGCAAACAACAGGATAGTACGGATAACAAGAAACAAGACATCGAACGGAAGCAGATCCATGGGACGTCCAAGAAAGGGATGGAGCGACGATCTATAGAGCAGAGAACAAAGAAAGCAGGCAATAGTGCCTAGCTATAAGTCGGAAGAAGAAGAAAAATATTTGAGTCTCTCTGACCCCTGATTCTTCATTTTTGTTAGTTTGCAGCTTCCTAACCGTCATTTCCGTTCAACAATACCGGTACATAGTGTTATTAAATTCTTTCCACTTGTAATTTAGTCAGGACAAGCACATCATTGCCAAATTAAATATAATCTAAGATGTTTTGATTTTTTATAATTTGTCATTAACATGTTCTTTATTTCATCGATAAACCTCGATTCTCTTTCAGCAAAATTTACGAAAAGTATAAATTAGGTTTAACGTTGCTTTAGGATATTAAACTCTTAAGGACCCGTTTACGCTTAATCTTTTGTTTTATTCACGAAAACTTTGATGAACTATATATCCGACATTTCCGTTCAACAATACCGATACGCTGCGTGATTAAATAATTCTCATTGATGATCTAGTCAGGCAAATCAGTGTATCTTATTTGCCAGATTAAATGTAATCTGATATGTTTGGTTTGTCATAACAACCGACCGGGGTTATATTGACGTAATTTTTTATATCATCGATGACTTTTCGCATTAATCAAAAATCCAAAAGTTTATTCTTTATTTCATCATCGAAACCCTTACAAATTAATTATTAATAATAAATCAGTAACTATTGTGTATACTCATAAATAATTGTAATATTCAATGTTCTTTTATCTGTCCTAACGAATAAATTGGATTAGCTTCGGATATAAAACACATAAACATTTGAAATCTCGTTTATGCTTGATTTTTCGTTTTGTTCACCCAAAATTTGATGGGTTTACTGATTTATAACCGTCATTTCCGTTCAATAATATCCATGCCTAGCGTAATGAAATAATTTCCATTGGTGACCCAGTCAAGTCAGGCAACTCTTCGTAGCTTGTTTGCTGAGTTAAATGTAATCTTAGGTGTTTGTTGCACTATAACAGCCGATTTAGAGAGTGTTTCAATGTTGTCGGTCTGATAATGCTAATAGTTACGGTTTTTTAATAATGTCCAAAGCATCATCAAGAATATTCAAGATGATTTTTTTTTAATTAATTTTCCGTGAGATGAATAGTAAAAGGAATTGCCGAAAATCATTTTACATCTCTGTCCGTTTTACTTAAAACAAGGATTTGGATTAAGTAAAGATGTAATAGCAAAACCTAGACTAATAGTGATAAATAAATATACAGAGTATGACCAAAGTACCCTAATTACCGAGGAAAACGTTTACGAAAATAACGTTGGAGACGGTACTTGTCATTTAGTGATAGATGTTTAAAGATTTTACTTATGGTAGTTATTGAGTAGCAAATTAAAAACAGTTCTTTAAAGGTAACTTTACTTCTACGAGGCTGGTTTGAAAAGTCCGTGCAAAAATAAAAACTACTTATGTGTTTGGGGTAAACCTTTTTTATTTTTCGACGTAGTCTCCTTTTAGGCTTATACACTTCGTCCAACGATGTTCTAGTTTGTTGATCCCTTCCGAATAATAGGATTTGTCCAAGTCTGCAAAATATCCATTAGTGTCTGCAATCACCTCCTCGTTTGAATAAAATTTTTGTCCCGCCAGCCATTTCTTCAAATTGGGGAACAAATAGTAGTCCGAGGGAGCCAAGTCTGGAGAATAGGGGGAATGTGAAACGAATTGGAATCCTATTTCCATTAATTTTGCGACCACAACTGCTGAGGTGTGTGCTGGTGTGTTGTCGTGATGGAAAAGGACTTTCTTGTGGACCAATCGCGGGCGTTTTTCTTGCAGCTCGGTTTTCGAACGGTCCAATAACGATGAATAATATTCACCTGTAATAGTTTTTTTTACCCTTTTTCCAGCTAGTCGATGAGGATTATCCCTTGCGAATCCCAAAAGACAGTCGCCATAACCTTTCCGGCCGAAGGAACGGTCTTCGCCTTTTTTGGTGCAGATTCCCCCTTGGTAACCCATTGTTTAGATTGTTGTTTGGTCTCAGGAGTATAGTAATGTATCCATGTTTCATCCACAGTGACGAAACGACGCTTAAAGTCCTCCGGATTCTTCTGGAACAGCTGCAAACCATCCTTGCAACACTTCACACGATTCCGTTTTTGGTCAAGCGTGAGCAATCGCGGCACCCATCTTGCGGATAGCTTTCTCATGTCCAAATGTTTATGCAAAATATTATGTACCCGTTCAGTCGAGATGCCCAGAGCACTAGCAATCTCACGCACCTTAACTCTTCTGTCATCCATCACCATATCATGGATTTGATCAATGATTTCTGGAGTCGTAACCTCCACAGGCCGTCCAGAACGTTCAGCGTCACTTGTGCCCATATGGCCAGTCCGAAAATTTTGAAACCACTTATAAACTGTTCTAATCGAAGGTGCAGAGTCACCATAATGTTTATCAAGCTTCTCTTTAGTCTCCTGAGGCGTTTTGCCTTTCATAAAGTAATGTTTAATCACCACACGAAATTCTTGATTCACACGAATGCCAAACACAAAGAAATAGACCAATATGGCTGAAACTTGGTGTGCGTTCATTCAAGAGATGCTACTAACTAAACATGACCTCGATACGCGTCGGTGGTGCCATCTCTCGGACTTTGCACGGACTTTTCAAACCAGCCCTCGTATTTGTATAGTGACTTAAGACGTTTTTACCTATTCACCGTTTTATAAACTTATTTTAGCGAACAGTTGCTGTACTAAGTTCCTTTAACCCGACGTTAGTAGCCTTAACCTAAATTATATGTTCAAAAAGATGAGTATTTCCAACTAAACTACAAAAATGACCCAGGGCATGTATTTTTTTTTTTTTATGGGTCTAACACACGTGCTACAGGGAAGTCCCTAAAGCGCTACAGGAGCGACACGTGTGCGGAGAAAGCGATTCACGTTGTTCTTGAATCGCTGTAGATTGTACTCGATGGGAAACACAGTCCTGGGCAAACTATTCCAAAGGTATGATGTTCTCCATATAAAAAACTGTTTGAAAAGCGTTGTACGAGGAGTAACAAGCTGAACCTCATACGGATGCGAAGTATTAGCGTGACGTGTACTTCTAATATGCACCGCTCTGGGAGGAATTAAACGGGCTACATCCTTCCAACACTTTCCATGAAAGTATTTGTAGAATAGGCTCAAGTCGCCAACCGTTCTTCGATGTTCCAGCGAATCAAGGCCGTCGGTCAGTTCCGGGTGTCCAATCAGACGAATAGCTCTTCTCTGGATATAATCCAACAAATGCAGTGTATGTTTGGGAGCGGAGCTCCAAACATGGGAGCAGTATTCCATAGTTGGTCGAATTTGAGCTTTGTAAAGAATTAACAGTTGTTGTGGAGTGTAAAGCTTTCTGGTTCGAAACAATATTCCCAACTTTTGAGAAGCTCTCCTTGCTATGCCTGCAACATGTTCATGCCAGGACATATTTACTCCCAAATTAACGCCTAACAGATTGAGTGACGATGTTAGAGGGATGGAGTGTCCCGACATAACTATGTCGGGTTCTGCACGTTAACTTTTTTAGAAAAAACTGCCGCCTGGGTTTTTGTAGCGTTAAATTCCACTTGGTTACTGTCACCCCAAGATAGAATTTCTTCCAGGTCTTTGTTAAGTTGAATGACTTCCTGCTGTCTGCGGATATTCGTCTGAGTAGTCGATGTCCGAGCGTTCAATGAATGAAGAGATAAGTGTACTGTCATCTGCAAAGCTGTAGATTGAATTCTCGGTCTTTTCCAGCAGATCGTTAATATAAATGAGGAAGAGAGTAGGAGACAGTATGGAACCTTGGGGCACACCGGCGTTGATAGTGAAGGTGTTAGAAAGAAATCCGTCGACTGCCACTCGTAAAGAACGCTCTCCGAGGAAACATGAGAGCCACAAACAGAACTTCTCAGACATACCATAAGAACGTAGCTTAGCCAACAGCCCCATCGTGCCAAACACGGTCAAATGCCTTGGATATGTCAAGAGCAACCGCTCGAGATTCTCCAAAGTGTTCAATTGCGTTGTTCCAAACATGTGATACATAAGTCAGAAGATCTCCTGTTGATCTATTTTTACGAAAGCCATATTGGTGATCACTAATAATGTTGAATCCTTCAAGATATTTTAGAAGATGCTGATTGATAGCCTTTTCCATGACTTTCGATATTATTGAGAGTAGTGCGATTGGTCGGTAGTTATTTGGCAAGGTCTTCTTGCCTTTTTTAGGTCTCGGCTGAACTGTGGCACATTTCCAGCAGGAAGGAAATATTCCCTTTCTGTAGGATAGGTTGAAAAAGTCTACAGAAAACTGGTGTTAGTTCCCTCGCACAGTTCTTGAGAACTATGGCAGGTATTCCGTCAGCGCCTGAAGCCTTTTTGGTGTCTAGCTTCATCAAAATACGTTTTATGATACGCTGTCTGAAGACAATATCGGGCATCCTTGACTGCACTATGGGAATAGTAGGTGGTGTTTTTCCTTGGAAATCGACAGTAGAATGTGAAGCAAAGAGTTCAGCCAACAAGTTCGCTTTCTCAACAGGTGTCGTTGCAGTAGAATTATCTGGCCGTGTGAGTGGTGGTATGGTGGATCCGTTGATTGTGTACCTCCTTGGTTTCGTCGATAATTTCTTTGCATCTGTTCCTGGAACGAACAAAGATGTTACGATTTATGGTGTTAGGATGTTCACGCCACTGTCGGTATGCAAGATGTTTAGAAGCAACAGCTTCTTTGCATTTTAGGTCAAACCAAGGCTTGCCGTTGGAAGGGCATTTCTTCGAAAAAGGGATGTAAACCTCCATACCGGCCAAAATAACATCGGAAACCTCCCTAGCGCAGTCAGATGGGTCGTCGGATCGAAAACAAACGTCCAACCAAGGGAAAGTTCGCAAATATTCCATGAGATCTTCCCATTTAGCAGATTTGTAGTGCCAAATCTTGCGCGGTTTGGGTGCCTCTCTGTCACTGATTGGTAGAATACTCGATGTCGAAAGTAGTTTATGGTCGGAAGAACCTAACGGCGGATTTACGCTGACCGTGTAAATCTGGCAGGCATGTATAACCGTAATCATAAAGTTGTAACTTTGCTTAGTTTCAACCTGTCGAAAATCCATAATCCATTTTTTAGTGTTTCGTACTGAACACTTATGGGATCACTTCGGTGTTCGTCTGGATGTCACACGCGATTTTTTCCGAAATTATTTGACACAAAAAGTTAGAATTTGCCACAAATATACATGTCAGGGACCTAATTAACTAGTTTAGATAAGAAGTTTATTTTATTTTATTTTAAAAGCAATCAGTAATTTTTCAAGTCCGACTTTTCCACAACAAATTAACTTAGGTTAGTTCAGGTTAGGTATGAATGTAAATAATATTTGAACTAGTGAGTTATCGGTAGACATACTATAAGTTGCTCCTTTTACTTGCAGTAGCAGTTTCCAACTTCAATTGGATTGATGCCCTAATCAGAGCCGTGTAGTTTTTTCGACTTAAGGGGTTAGCTTATAGGGCAGGGATGTCAAAGATACGGCCCGCGGGCCGCATCCGGCCCCCGGGACGTATCAATAAGGCCCGCGATCGCAATGTGTCACAGAAAAAAGAATCATGTTTTTTAGAGCTTTTAGACTTCACTCGATTCCTCTACGGAAGTTTTAAAATGCGCACACTACATTTATTCAAGGGCAGCGCGTGCCTTGACAAGCGAGAGAGATAGACAGTAACGCCATCTCTTAGCAACAAGCGGAAATACCCTATTATTTTTGTTGAGAACAATAGAATCTTCCACGCGCTTCGAGTCTAGACTAGAACCTTCCTTATCGATATTATAAAAGGAGTGCGTCGGCACGACGTGAGTCAGTTGAGTGTGAGTCGAGTAATCGAAGCGATACGGTCGGAGAAGGATTTTAGTTGTACTGCCAAGTAGTGATTATGAAGGTATTGTGCATTTGTTTGTGTCGTGCGCGTGCGATATCCATAATTGTTGTGTCGAGTTCCATAATTGTTACGATTTTGGCATAATGTCACAAAAACGTAAAGTTGATAGTGAATGCAGAGTTTTTCAGTCTAAATGGGAAATTGCATATTTTTTTCATAGAATGGAAAGGTAAACCACTGTGTTTGATTTGCAATCAAAACAGTTGCTATTTGTAAGGAGTTTAACTTGAAGAGACACTATGATACGAATCATAAATCAAAAATTCGATTGTTACACTGAAAAAATAAGAATGGACACATTGTCATCTTTAAAATCTAAACTTCAAGGTCAACAATCGATGTTTACTGAAGCTAATACTGAGAGCGAAGATGCCCTGAAATCAAGTTTTATTATTGCATTAGAAATCGCGAAGAGATCAAAACCTTTCACTAATGGTGATTTTATTAAAGACTGTATGTTGAAAGTTGCCGTAGTTTCATTTCCATTTCAAAAGTCAATAATTCAAAATATTTTGCTGTCAAGAAACACTGTTGCTTCAAGAATAAATGATTTATCTCAAAATTTGGTTCTTCAACTGAAGGAGAAAATTAAGGAATTTACAAACTTTTCACTGGCTGTTGACGAGAGTACTGATACTGTTGATACAGCTCAACTGGCTGTTTTTATACGAGGTATTAACAGTAACTTTGAAATAAATGAAGAACTATTAAAGTGCGTTCCATTGACAGGTTCTACAACAGCAAATGATATTTATTCTGCAATTGAGCATTTGATAGCAGAATATGAACTCGACTGGAATATACTTAGCAGCACAACTACGGATGGCGCTCCTGCCATGGCTGGCAAACATTCGGGCGTTGTAACTAAATTAAAACAGAAAACATCAGGGAATTTTGTGGGATTTCACTGTATGTTATAATTCATCAGGAATCATTGGCATCCAAACATTTAAAAATGGACCATGTCATGCAACCTATAATTAAAATAGTAAATTTTATAAGGAGCAGAGGACTAAATCACCGACAGTTCAGGCAGTTTTTACAAGATTTGGACGAAAAGTTTTCTGATGTTTCTTACTTCACCGAAGTTCGTTGGCTCAGTCGAGGAGTAGTTTTAGAAAAATTTTTTGCATTACGTGACCCTATTCAAGCTTTCATGTTAGAAAAAGGCAACCCAATTGATTATGACAATGACTGGTGGGTTGATTGTGCCTTTTTGGTAGATATGAATAAACACTTGACTGATCTGAATGTAAAGTTACAGGGTAAAAATCTGATTGTCACTCAAATGTATTCATGTAGTCAAGCCTTTGAAACAAAGTCGAGGTTGTGGGAAAATCAGGTAAAAAATCAAACTTTGGATCATTTCCCTCATTTAAAATCATTTGGCACAGTGAACCAAAAAAAATTGGATCAATATGCTCAACTTCTGCAAAATTTGATCAGGGAATTCAACAATCGTTTTGAAAACTTTCACAAAATGAATGAAATGGAATTCCCAATTTTCAACAATCCATTCAATTTTTGAAGCTTCACAGGCACCAGTTCATTTGCAAAAGGAGTTGATAGATCTTCAATCGGACAGTATTTTGAAAGAAAAATTTAAAGAGATTAACGCTCTTACATTTTATACACAATATATCAAGAGTTTGGATAACCACCCGGAATTAAAAAAGCATGCAGCACGCATTCTTTGCATGTTTGGTAGCACCTATTTATGTGAGCAGATGTTTTCCGTCATGAAAATAAATAAGAACAAACATCGCACAAGACTTTTGAATGAACATCTCCAATCAATTCTTAAAATAACTACAACGAATATGATACCTGACATCAATGAGCTTGTCAAAAACAAGAGAAGTCAGGTATCTAGATCCTCGAGCTCAAAATAATTACCCTCTTTTATAACTTTGATATAATTTTTAACAACCGTATATTATATACTATATAACTAAATAAATAAAATGTTTATAATAATTCAGTACATTTTTTTATTTGAATCTGGCCCGCCTACACGTTCTAAATTTAATATACGGCCCTCTGCAAAATTGAGTTTGACACCTCTGTTATAGGGGGAAGTGAAAAAATGTTTTTTTTTTCTAAGGTCATCGAGTGGGTTGTCAAATAAAAGCTTGTGAAAATACGAGTTAAAATATATATGTTGTAATATTCGCGCACCCTTTCTTCTTATTACTTTTAAAAAAAGGTCTCCGAGAGTACTGATAAAAAATTTTGAAAAAAATTCTGAAATATTCTCCATAAAGTGTACACATATGACGAAGGTTTTTTGTGGAAAGATGTTAATTTAGGCGGGACTAATAGCTACAATATATTAATACGTTTTCGGTGCAATCAGTAATATACTCATATACTTTTCAGTACATACTGCATGTGGCCAATCACAGATATAATAAATTTCCAAGATGATTGGTGACTAACGGGTAGATTCCAAGACAAAATAATTTTATTTCATTTGTTTTTAAAGTTTTTTGAGTAGTAAATACTTGTTTTAAACTTTTACTACTAGATTTTAGATTGAGCTAGATTCATTTATTGGCTATTAGGTAGCTAAGAAGCTATAACTGTTATACATTATTAACTTTCGACATCGAGTATCCTGCCAATCAGTGACAGAGAGGCGCCTAGGCCGCGCAAGATTTGGCACTACAAATCTGCTAAATGGGAAAATCTCATGGAATACTTTCGAACTTTCCCTTGGATGGACGTTTGTTTTCGATCCGATAACCCATCTGACTGCGCCAGGGAAGTCTCCGATGTTTATTTTGGCTGGTATGGAAGCTTACATCCCTTTTTCGAAGAAATGCTCCTCCAACGGCAAGCCTTGGTTCGACCGAAAATGCAAAGAAGCTGTTGCTTCTAAACATATTGCCTACCGACAATGGCGTGAAAATCCTAACACTGTAAATCGTAACATCTTTGTTCATGCTCGGAACAGATGCAAGGGAATTATCGACGAAACCAAGGAGGCACACAATCAACGAATTAGAAACAAACTTCTCGCTTTGTCCCAACAATTCCAGGTCCTTTTGGGCAGTCGCTAAGGCAGTTAGTCAAAATTTTACCAAATCCACCATACCACCACTCACACGGCCAGATAATTCCATTGCAAACACACCTGTTGAGAGAGCGAA
Organism: Pachyrhynchus sulphureomaculatus; assembly: GCA_019049505.1. Lineage (NCBI taxonomy): Eukaryota > Metazoa > Arthropoda > Insecta > Coleoptera > Curculionidae > Pachyrhynchus > Pachyrhynchus sulphureomaculatus. The sequence continues at coordinate 168,641,644 of CM032456.1, forward strand.
CTTGTTGGCTGAAACTCTTTGCTTCACATTCTACTGTCGATTTCCAAGGAAAAACACCACCTACTATTCCCATATTGCAGTCAAGGATGCCCGATGTTGTCTTCAGACAGCGCATCATAAAGCGTATTTTAATGAAGCTAGACACCAAGAAGGCTTCTGGCGCTGACGGAATACCTGCCATAGTTCTCAAAAACTGTGCAAGGGAACTAACACCAGTTTTCTGCAGACTTTTTAACCTATCCTACAGAAAGGGAATATTTCCGTCCTGCTGGAAATGTGCCATGGTTCAGCCGATACCTAAAAAAGGCAAGAATACCTTGCCAGATAACTACCGACCAGTTGCACTGCTTTCAATAATATCAAAAGTCATGGAAAAGGTTATCAATGAGCATCTTTTAAAATATCTTGAACGATTCAATATTATTAGCGATCACCAATATGGTTTTCGTAAACATAGATCAACAGGAGATCTCCTGACTTATGTAACACATGTTTGGAACAACGCAATTGAACACTTTGGAGAATCTCGAGCGGTTGCTCTTGACATATCCAAGGCATTCGACCGTGTTTGGCACGATGGACTGTTGGCTAAGTTACGCTCTTATGGTATGTCTGAAAGGTTCTGTTTGTGGCTCTCATGTTTCCTCAGAGAGCGTTCTTTACGAGTGGCGGTCGACGGATTTCTTTCTAACACCCTCACTATCAACCCCGGTGTGTCCCAGGGCTCCATACTGTCTCCTACTCTCTTTCTCATTTACATTAACGATCTGCTGGAAAAGATCGGGAATCCAATCTACAGCTTTGCAGATGACAGTACGCTTGTCTCTTCATTCACCTTGAACGCTCGGCCATCGGCTGCTCAGGAGAATGTCCGCAGACAGCAGGAGGTCGTTCAACTTAACAAAGACCTGGAAGAAATTCTATCTTGGGGTGACAGTAACCAAGTGGAATTTAACGCTACAAAAACCCAGGCGGCAGTTTTTTCTAAAAAAGTTAACGTTGCTGAACCCGACATAGTTATGTCGGGGCACTCCATTCCCCTAGCATCGTCGCTCAATTTGTTGGGCGTTAGTTTGGGAGCAAATATGTCCTGGCATGAACATGTTGCAGGCATAGCAAGGAGAGCTTCTCAAAAGTTGGGAATATTATTTAGAACCAGAAAGCTTTACACCCCACAACAACTGTTAATTCTTTACAAAGCCCAAATTCGACCAACTATGGAATACTGCTCCCACGTTTGGGGCTCCGCTCCCAAACATACACTGCATTTGTTGGATTCTGTTCAGAGAAAGAGCGGTCCGTCTGATTGGGGACCCGGAATTGACCGGCGGCCTTGATTCGCTGGAACATCGAAGAACGGTTGGCGACTTGAGTCTGTTCTACAAGTATTTTCATGGAAAGTGTTCGAAGGATGTAGCCCGCTTAATTCCTCCCAAAGCGGTGCATGTTAGAAATACACGTCGCGCTGGTGCTTCACATCTGTATGAGGTTCAGCTTGTTACTCTGCGTACAACGCTTTTCAAGCAATCTTTTTATATGGAGAACGTCATCCCTTTGGAATAATTTTCCCAGCGCTGTGTTTCCCATCGAGTACAATTTACAGCGATTTAAGAACAACGTGAATCGCTTTTTTCCGCACTCGTGCCGCTCCTGGAGCGCTTTAGGGACTTCCCTGCAGCACGTGTGCTAGACCCATAAAAAAAAAAGAAAAAAGAAAAAACATTAAAGTACATATTGGACCTTAATATATATTCATGTCAGGGATCTAATTAACTAGCATAGGTAAGGAGTTTATTTTATTTTATAAAGCAATCACCGAACAGTAATTTCTCAAGTCCGACTTACGGTTTTTTTGGACGAATATTTCGACACCCAATTAACTTAGGTTAGTTCAGGTTAGGTACGAATGTAAAAAAATATTTGAACTAGTGAGTTATCGGTAGGCATACTATAAGTTGCTCCTTTCACTTGCAGTAGCAGTTTCCAACTTCAAAATTTCCTAAATTTAAAGCCTAAAGATTTAATATCTCCTCTCTTAACTAACGGCCACCCTACAAGTGCACAGTTCAAAGCTCTATATGTTTAACACGGCAGTATAGCCAAAGGGACTAGGGGGTAGATGGCTCTTTGCTCTTAGGGGTGTAGAAAATACTCCCCTTAGAAATGGGGCTCTTTTATTAGAGATTCGTTTTCGTGAGAAATGTTCACCCTCAGTCATCAATTTTTAAATTAAGTGTTTAGAGTTTCACTTTGGGTAAGAGTTCTTTTAGATTCGTTCACCATACAGCTAAGAAATTTACCAATTTTTTAAGTATATTCATACAGTAAAAATTAGAAAAATCAGCCATTATTTGGATAACAATACAGCGGAATAAAAAAGTCCTTGAGTCTTTAAATTTAAATAAAAATATGTATATCTGTTTTCTTGCTTCTTTTATAATTAGTGGCTTTTTTTTGTCTACCACAAAAAGAGTTTTTTTCTTGGGAATATTTTAGTCTTTTATATAGTGTTCTATATTTTTACGCGTTCTATGGGGTTATTTCCTGTCTGTTGGTACTTTTAGGGCTCATTAATTTATTTTTTGTAAAATTCATTTTAAGACCTACCTTTGCAGAGACATTCAGGTGGTTTAATGTTTCCTGTAGCTCATTGGTGTTATTAGCTATCACTACTATGTTGTCTGCAAACTTAAGGTGACTCATTCTAGTGCCCTCAATGTTGATGCCCTTCTGATCCCAATTTAACTCGTTAAAGACGTTTTCAAGGACCGTCGTAAATAATTTAGGTGAGATAGTATCTTCTTGTGGCACTCCTCTTTTTAATGGTATGTTGTTAGTGACAGTTGTTTCGTTAATTTTAATATATATATAGATGCTTTCTTATTCTTGCATTCGCTAGGGATTTTAGAGCTGACCAGATTTCAACAGTATCAAATGCCTTAGGAAATTCAATAAAGGCCAAACGTACTGGTCCCTATATTGTTCCATTTTATTCTATTGCATTTGTTGACAGGTACTGGTACTTCTGTTTAATAATGTAACAAGAATCTAACACGCACGTTCAAGCTAACTGCTATTACAAGCGAAGACCTTACCCAGATTTCAAGAAGATGTCAGGCTACTTCGAACATCTAAGTCTCAAAAAAGATGTACATCAGTATTAAACGTCAGCATTGGTATAACAACTAAAGACGAAACGAAAAGAATCGTATTTTTAGAAGTTACCAAAAGTGTTCTTCGTATTTGCTGAATCATCCCAAGACTCGTTTCGCCGTATCACGGCTCATCAGCTGGGCTAGGTTCAGCAAATACGAGAACACATTTTTAGTCCTTTATCCAGGTAACTAACGGAAAAACTATAACAAATAGATGCTTATACTGCACTCTGTCGGCGACTTACTAAGCCTATTCAAGCAGAGCGGCACAGCACGGCTGGCACTTATTGCAGAAACGCACCTTTCTCGAGCTTACTGCTCGAAGGCATAGATGGCAGCATTGGTATACCAACTAACGACGAAACGAAAAGAATCGTAATTTTTAGAAGTTACCAAAACCTAGCCCAGCTGATGAGCCGTGATACGGCGAAACGGGTCTTGGGATGGTTCAGCAAATACGAAGAACACTTTTGGTAACTTCTAAAAATACGATTCTTTTCGTTTTGTCTTTAGTTGTTATACCAATGCTGCCATCTATGCCTTCGAGCAGTAAGCTCGAGAAAGGTGCGTTTCTGCAATAAGTGCCAGTCGTGCTGTGCCGCTCTGCTTGAATAGGCTTAGTAAGTCGCCGACACAGTGCAGTACGAGCATCTATTTGTTGTAGTTTTCCGTTAGTATTAAACGTATTTTTAACGTCCGTATGATGATATACCGTCGACATCATATTCTGGCCACCTGAATTTGCAAATTCTGTATATGAGCATAATATGAAGAAAAAAATTCGCCTTGTATCTCGTGTACTTATACTTTTAAACTGCCAATATTACACATAATTTTAACATATATAAAATAACTTCCCTTTGATGACCCTTTTAGATCAACGAAGCACTAAATTTGCAAGAGCTGATGTATTTTTTTACGAGTATATTCCTACAATATTTAAGTTCAAACACAATTTCTAACTTCATTATAATATATTTGAGTCATCTGCAGTGCACTTATAATAGTGTAGTTCTGTATCAGGTGAAACGGGTTAACCAACTGAATTGTAAGGATTGTATTATCGTTCTGGGAATATTGATGTACTCTTGACGCTGATATTTTGAGGTCACCTAGACTCTTCATGACGACACCTTAATATTGTTTGAGTGATTAGCATTAACTTAAAATTACGTCTAAAAGGGCGCATATTCTTGTTTAAGGAATTATACTAGTAACTTTTTAATTTTTTTAAGTATAAATCATCTTTCAAATTTTTTTTAAAAGTTAGAAAACCATCATCCGTGAACACAACCAAATTTTTAGGAAAAAACTTTTCTAACAACCCCTTAAATTTGAAGAACCCTGTAGGTTAAAATCGCCATTTTCGCTGTCGTAATTAAATAATTCTTGCTCAGTGAGTCACATTAGACAACTCAACATATCTCGTTTGCAATGTAAAATGTAATTTAAAATGTTGATTTTCTCGTGGAGGACATAATAGTGCATACTAAATTGTTCCGTGTTTAATTTTCTATTAAATTAATGAATAGGGATTGTGGCATTCTATGCCCAAAATAGTCCCTGTATAGCCCAATTAAATTAACATTTCTCTATGGAGTAATTCCCATCTATCCGAATTTTTGCTTTAACCAGTGTTCAGACGAGCAGAATATTTGTGGAACGACTACCACGTTAAACATCCTTCGCGCAACAACTTCCCCAAAGCTTAGCATATTTTTAATGGAAACTCTGCCGATCGGAAAATTCAAGTACTCTTGTCCGTTAATCAGTTTGATTATATGATATTGTCAGCTTTAAAATTCGTGATATTTCCAAGATGCTATAGACCCTGCATTATTTCCCTCTAGTTAGTGGAAACGCCAGTCTCATTATTAGAGAGATTTTGCAACGCTTATTTTCCACATGCCTATCATTATTTGAAGCATGCGCATTATTAACGCGAAGAAATTGCACTTTCACTCTACGGCAGAATTGCAATAAAATAAACAAAAAGTAAAGTTATGTTAATATTCATCTTCTATAAACGTATGAGATTTTTTTTCATTCATTTCATGGTTAAACACACCGGTTATTAGTATTTGATGGATCAACACAAGTTTCTAAATTAAAATTGTGTTTAGCAGGTTTCTATCACTTATAAATTCCATTTGAAATAAGCACTTATCACCACTATACCAAACACTTTTTTTCACTTAACAGGTGTTACACTAACCATGTTAATATCATCAGGAGCGATTAAGTCGACAGTCAGTCGTCACTCGTAATGATGCTTACATGGTTCGTGAAACGCGTGTCAAGTGCAAAAATAAAATGTCTGTTGTGGCGATAACTATTCGGTAATGCCATTGTGCCAAAGATTGCATAATCCCAACATAACTTGAAGACTCATTAACTGTTACCAGTGTTATTTGCAATAAAAGATCATTTCCATTTTAGTGTACTTTTTTTATTTGTTTGTATACCTAAGTAGGAAAAAAAACAGACCCTACCATAAAGTGATAAGAATAACGAACTTCAACTAACCCTTCTTATAAGTTCCTAAATAAGGGAAATCGTTATCCTTAATAAAGGTTTCTCTTATTTTGTTTTAATACTGCGCAAGCTCTAAACGGTGGGCGCATGCTTCAAATAACGATAAGAGCTGAGTCCTTATTTTTAATTTATTCCCTTTACTATTGCACATGCATCAAGTAAAGACAGTGGCCTGCCAAAATAAAGGTTACAAAATCTCTCTATTAGCAATAGTGAGAGATATCCGTATAATCTAAGTCAGGAAGAGATACCCAGAAAAATAGTCTTCTAAAACTGATAGATACTCTCGGTTATTAGTGTTCCATACGGAACACTTATAAGATCACTTCGGTGTCTGTCTGTCTGTCACACCCGATTTTCTCCGAAACTATTTGACATAGAAAGTTGAAATTTGGTACTAATATAGGAATTAATGGCCTCATCAGAGCCATGTAGTTTTGAAAGTTAAATTTTTGACTTAAGGGGTTAGTTTTGAGGGGTGAAATCGGAAGTGAAAAAAAAAATTTTTACTAGGTCATCGAGTGTGATGTCAAATGAAAGCTTGTGAAAAACACAAGTAAAATATATATATATATATATATATATATATATTATATATATATATATATATATATATATATATATATATATATATAATGTAATACTTGCGCACACTTTTCTTTGTATTATTTGTAAAAAATCGCGAAAAATCGCTGTCCCCGCACCTTATCTCGAAAAGCACTGATCAAAAAATTTTTTTTTTTTTTGAAAAAATTTCTGGAATATTCTCCACGGGGTGTAGATTGAACGATATAAAAAAAAAAACAAAAATTTCAAGGTCATCAGTTTTTTCAGTAAAGACTGGAAACAAACTTTGTTGAAAACTCATTTGGGGTGTGTTTTGTGAAGTCACTGATCATTTTTATACCACCGTAACAAGATTTTTTATTTTAAAAGCAATCAACGTACGGAACACTACGTAATTGTCCAAGTTCAACTTGCAGTTGACCGGTTATTTTTAAGATAAAGTTTTCGGTAAGTTGTTTTGAATTTACCATCGCACTGACAGGTGCGGCAATACTTTTGGATTAAAAGTTTGAGACTTTTTTAAGTTAGTTTTACTTGTGATTATTGAAGGGTGCTATTTATCAAGAATTTTCTTCATTTGCTTTTGTTTCACAGATATACCAGTTATAATATATTAAGCGTTTTTTATAACATTCTATATATGTTGCCTATTAGAGGTTTCTGGAGAATCACTAAACATATCGATTTGAAATTTTAGTCATATATATTAGTGGTAAACGGAAGGAGCCAAGTCTGGTGAGTAAGCCGCATGGGGTAGAACTTCCCAGCTGAGTGCTTTCAACGTGTCGCAAAACTGGTTTTGCCGTATGTGATGGAGCATTATCATGAAGAAAAATTACTTTGTGTTGCCTCTTTCGGTATTCTGGCCTTTTTTCAAGCAGCGAACGGTTCAAATAGCTCAATTGATGTTGGTAACGTTTAATAATAACCGTTTCCCCAGTTTTTTTAACAGCTCATAATAGACTACGCCCCCTCTGGTCCCACCAAAACACAGAGCATCGTCTTTCTGCCAAAGCGATTCGGTCTTGCGGTCGATGTGGATGGTGCGCCTGGATCTACCCATGATTTTTTGAGCTTGGGATTCTCAAAACAAATCCACTTGCACGATGCAAAAACGAATTCCTTTTTTGTACCATTTGCCTGTCGTTCAACTCATGTGGTACCCATCTACTGGTCTTCTGAATCTTTCCCATCTCTCGTAACCGATTGGAAACAGCTTGTTGACTAACGCTCAATTGTTCGGCGAGTTGTTTTTGTGTTTGCGAATCATCTTCGTCCAACACTATTTGCAATTCCACATCTTCGTATTTTTTTGACGGTTTTCCACGTCCTTGTCTGCAACACCACTTTTGAAACGCCGAAACTATCGTTCACAGGTATCTTGCGATGGAGCATGTTCACCATAAGCTTCTCGAAATAATCGGTATGATTCAACAGCAGTTTTCTTCAAATGAAAACAAAAAATTAATGCTGTCCGCGAATGCTCTTTGTTCGGTATAAATTTCGACATATTGAACACAACAACACAAACACTATGCACACTTTTCTAATTTACCACTCATGTGTCGTCTGACACTTGTTGAATGACACAACAAAATGGCGCAGTGTCCAAATCTTTATAGCACAAACTGCATTGGTGCACCACCCTGTTTTGTCTGAAATCCGCATTTCATACTTGTACACCTGGTAAATAACTTCAAACTCATTTGATGATAATTCTTAGAGGCTACTGGCTAAATGCCCATTGTAAAATAATATTTGATATGCTTATTAAATAAACGAGTATAATTCAAAGAATATTCAAGTTAGGTATAGGAACAATATACATGGAAAATTAGCAAATTTCCAGCAGCTTTCTGAAATGAAGCTAATATACAGGATATTTTCATTTAAAAAACGGGACTTTTGGCACACAGCACAAGTTTGGTTCTTATTCACCCTGTACGGTCCCAATAGGGTGTGATACCTTTAGGCCTTAACTAATTCCAACCTGGAATTGAATTTCTGTAAGTTCTGGAAGCATAGGTCTTTTTTTAGTATTTAACTACCCGATGTTTTCTAAATAAAAATACGGAAAATAATTAACATCTCGAAAATTGTAAGAGATAGGAATAGGATAGTCCAAAAAAAAAGTTAATAACAATGAGATGGGAAATCCATGATATAAAATACAGGATTTAAAATATCAGTCTTGCTACTACTTTTCTTTCTAATGGGAGCGGGGAACACTGCATGGCTTCAAATACTTTAGATAGATGAAGCATGTTGCCCTCCATATGCTAACATATACGACCCCAAAATTTCAAAATCGATATGTTTAGTGGTTTTTCAGAAAACGTCTAATAGGCCTTTCATCGCGAATCATCCTGCTAGACGGACTACATGGATTAATGTAGTGCGTCTAGCCCTCGTATGAAAACAAAACGCCATCCTGAATGTTTTTACTCCTTTAGGATTTATTCTTCTCTATCACAACATAATTTTATTTTTCAAGTTCCCATTACCTGTTATATTTTTGTTAAATTTCTTTTTAATTTTAATTGAAGGACCGTTATAAAAAAATTCGTCTTCACATTAGCGGGTACGAACTTTTACATTATGTTTTATCGCGTCATGACGAAGCGCCGTTATTTCAAAGACTCATATCCGTTTACATGATGATGAAATTTTAAACAAATACATTTATATCTAATAACTGATCTTTTAATATGAAGCGAACCCATTCATGTTTTATATTATAAAGATCTTAATAAAATAAACAGGACTATAGTTTGGTTAGCAAACTTTTTCATTATTTAAAAACTAAATAATCCTTCCTGAAATGATAAAAATTTTCTAGCATTCCATACAGGCAAAAAATCTCAGTATAGCCTATCCCAAAATATAAGATCCCTGATGTTTTTTTTTGCCTTTTTAAGTGGGTAATATAAAAATTTTGACCTTTTGTTTATGACAGTTTACAGAGATGGACTTAAGAATTTTATTATTCCGTTAATGCAAATAAATAAAATTATAAGTGTTTTTGGAGATGTTTTTAATTTATAAATGCAAGAATGTAAAAACAAATGGATAAGAACTACAAATATACACAGTTTGAATTAACGGGGTTTATAAGAGGGGACATATTGTATAAATAAAAATATATTTTAACTTAAACCTATTTCGGTTTCACTATCTCTGTCATCAGCTGAGGTAATTATCAGTGGTTTTATATTATTTACATAAATATATGAATCTTCAACTTTAAAAAACAACGTGCGGAATGGAATTCTTCCAGCTTTCACACTTTCTTACTTTAAGCGTGTTGCCACCACTGGCACGATCTTAAAGTAAGAGAAACATTTTGTGCCCTTATTTTTGATTTTAACTTGATGCCAAATATGTTCAATTGGATAGAAGCAACACAATAATACGGAGGAAGCCGCAAAACAGTGTGTCCCAATTTTTCTCAGCCATACTATCACAAACATATTTCTTTTTCAATTTTAATAGTCTCTTTCAAAACTTCCAAAAGATCACTTTTTTTTTTTTATAACTAAAAAAGTCAAAATAAATGTCATTTTCTAACATATATTCCTGTATTTCCGATTTGGTGTTGGCTACATTAGGAACCTTATTTAGTAGGCGACTATGGTAAGTTTACATTGTCCATAACTATAACACTCTGTTTTCGGAAACATTTGGCAAAAAAGGGAATTTTGAAACCAATTTTTTAAAAGTTCTGCGGTCGTGTCTTCGTGATAGTCAAAACTAGAATCTTTTATGTTTTTTTTTTTTTTTGCAGATAATATATTTTTGAAACCCAGCCCTTTTCAGATCCAGATTTGAAGGTGCGTCAGTCTGACATTTAGTACTACTGTCAATCATCCACCCTTTTTGCACAGTGTCATGGGTATCGAACCATGTTTTGTCAAGGTACAAATTATTGGCCAATTCTTAATTTTTGTGACTCCATCACTACTTGCCTTTTGTTTGATTTTTCGGAACGTTAATCCCATTCTTAAGAGAATTCTATGAAAGGTTGATCCGGCCACAATGTATATTGGTCTTGTCCTGCCACCAGTCTTAATTTTATTTTGTCTAGGTGCAGCAAACCAACTGCTTTTCTTACATAGAATATATTTTTCTCCTGATGACGTCTTTTTCACAATCGTCTACATGATGCATTTGAAAATCTTTCCGTATTTTCCTGTTTCTGAGTGATGGTTGTCCTACAACACCCTTAATCATAGAAATTGGGGTTTTTGTTAGTTCACTGGTTTCGTGCAAAGCACTTTTTTATTCAAATTTCTTTTTACCAAACTGTCTTAAACATTTTTTTTTTTTTTCACCATTTGTTTAGCGTCCAAGTGATAAATTTGTTTTTCTCTTGCGAATAAGCCACTATTGCAATTTTCCCACGGACGTCACATAATTAAAATAGAACCGTTACGTTGTAAGTTTTTGTAAGTAAAACTAAAAATTAATAAAAAGTTATCTTTCGAATCTTAATGGGGACCTGTGGTCATTAGGCCTAATATTATCAAATACTCCAAACCAGATTACAAGGTTTAGTAAATATAATAGTAAAAATAGATCCCAATAATAATTGCAGGTGCAAGTAAGGGCGGTTATACCGGTATAACAAAGCCGGTAAAATAAAAAAAATACGTTTTTTTATCATGGATACCTGGCAACCACTGCAACAAAACCTTAAAGGTCGTTTTATTTGCCCCTATTGAAAAAAAGTCAAAAGGCAGGATCTTATATCTTGGGATTTACTTTAACAGAGAGTTTCGAACAAAGACAAAAATTGGTAACCAATAATTAAAAAAACGGTTGAAAAAAGTTTCTGTGAAACACGAGTAGTTCCCACCTCTTTATTTAACCATTTTTTTTATAAACATCTTAGCAGCCTCAAAAACAAAAATAATAATTTTTTTAAATAAATTTCAAAATGGGCACAAAAATCGTTTTCCAAAGGCCTTTATGAAAGCGCTTTAGAAGTAATTTTCATAACTTCTTTTTAGGACATGAGTGTTAAAGGTTTAACGGGGTATAAAAAGGGGTCAAAGGAAAATCTTTAAAAAATTCTTATTAAGGGAGTAAAATCAGTTTTTTCGTCATATATACTCTTGCCTTGTGTCAGGGGGGCCCATATATCGATCATCCAGAGTGGTAAGTTTATGCCAAGCAAATTACGATTTAAAATTTTAACACAGATTTCGTGGGGTGCATGTAAAAGGAATACCGTGTATAATTCATTCCAGAAAAGTTTAACCGGGACCCATTTTACCCTTTCATTATATTAGGTAAATTTAATTGCTCTTAACAAGTGTCCATGATAAAATTGTTTAGATAAACCTTTTTGGTGAAATCACAAATTAAAAACCATTTAGAACAAATTTCCCAAGAGTTGCATGATAATCGTTTTGAGACGATTTCTGAGAATTCCCCTTGACGTAAGAACTTATTTTAAGTTTCTAGGGATTATGGAACTTTTCTAGTGACATTTTTATGATAAAAAAAAACTATGCTTTTGGAGATTAACTATTCGCAAACAGTACTTTGTCATTGATACAGACTCAATTGTTTTTGTGAAAATGCCAAAAAAAGAAGTTTCGTTGAAAATCGGGCTCTGATAATTGCGAGACATCAAAATAGTCACTTGAGTCGACAAATCGTGAGTGATATGGCGGATGCCAAGAGAGAACGGTGGACTATATCGTAAAAAAAAATTTCTGCGTTCACGAAGGCCTCGAAAAACGACTCCCGCTGAAGACAGAACTGTAACAATGTCCAGCAGACGTAATCGCCGCCTAACTGCACCAGAAATCACGGCTCAAGTAAACCTGGAGCGGGCCATCCTCATCAGCGGACAACCTGAAGAAAAGGTTAGCAGAAGGTGGACTACACGAGAGAGTTGCAGTGAGGAAACCACTTCTTAGGCAAGTAAATAAACGTAAACGATTAGAATGGGCCTAAGAACATGAAGATTGGACATCAGAACAATGGAATTCCGTCCTTTGGAGCGACGAATCTAAATTTGAAATTTTCGGTTCAAATCGACTAGTTTACGTGCGGCGGTCAGCTGGAGAGAGGATGTTGCCTACAATAAAACATGGTGGAGGTTCAGTAAAGGTGTTGGGTTTGTTTTGGCAACGGTAAAGTTGGAAAAATCTTTAGGATAGAAAAAATCATCCGAAAAGAACAGTATCAAGAAATTTTGCTAACTCAAATGCTTCCTTCTGGAAGAGATATTTTTCAGGGGAAATTTATTTTTCAGCATGACAACGACCCTAACCATTCTGCTAAATCAATTAGAGAACCTTTAGACCAATGGGAATCCGATAACGTCCTAGGGAAATGATGACATGGCCTCCACAGTCACCCGACTTGAACCCCATCGAATTGCTATGGGATCATTTGGACAGGTGTGTTCGAAAACTCAATCCAACAACAGGGAATTACTTGTGAGAACTTTTACAAGCAGAATGGGTTAAAATAACCGAAGAAACTCTGAAGAAACTACTGGACAGAATGTCGAAACTCTGTAAAGCGGTTATTAATTAAAAACAAAGGAAGTCACATAGATGAGAAAAATCCTGGAAAATCATGAATAATATTTTTCTGATTTTCTAGACTGTAAATAATGTGAAAATAAATAATAATTCATTAAAATTAAAAAAATATATATATTATCTGAATTTTTGTTGTCTTGGGACTGAAATAACTAGGTGGGCCAATACTTTCTGACGGTAGTGTATGTTAGGGGCAAAGTGTATAATTCAGGCATTCTGTAGAATGCCGGGCTCTGTTTGGGCAATGTATGAAATATTTTCTTTTTCTTTAACTATCATTATAACTTTACCTAGGCAATCTACAGAATGCTAAGAGGAGATTAGGCAAAGTATAAAATGAAAGACAAATTAACCATAATAACCAAACGCCCAGCCGGCAATGTGTATAATAGATATTGAGGTAATCCCCCTTGGATACAATGCATTTATGCCAACGTTTTTTCCAGTCTTCGAAACAGTTGTTAAATTCCGAAACGATGTCCTCGAGCGTTTTTTATTTTTTTTTTTTGAGTTTAGGGAATAGCCAGAAGTCCGACGAAGCTAAATCAGGCGAATAGGGCGATTGCGGAATGATATGAGTTGAATTTTTGATGAAAAAGTCGCGAAGAACCTATGCTGTGTGAGAAGGTGCATTATCGTGATGAAAAAACCAAGAGTTATCGCCCATAATTCCGGCCTCTCGAGAAGAATAGCTTCACGCAAACGACGCATAGCACTCAAGTAATATTCCTTGTTGACAGTTTGGCCCGGCGGAAGGAATTCATAATGAACAACACCACTATAAATCGAAGAAAACTGTTAACATCACCTTGATTTTCGACTTGCTTTGGCGTGGTTTCTTCGGTCTGGACTCACCTCTAGCACGATATTCGCTTGATTGGTCGGCAGTTTCCGAATCATATGTGTAAATCCATGTCTCATCTCCCGTAATGATGCGCTTGATGACGTTTTTGATATTCAGAAATCATGGTTTCACAGACATTAACACGACGCTCTTTATCGAAAAAATTGAGTTTTTGGTACCAAACGAGAGGAGATGCGTTTAAGGCCCAAGTTGTCTTTTAAAATCGACTGAATTGACCCAAATGATAAGTCGGTGATGTCAACAAGGTCTCTAATTGTCTCTCGAACGATTTTTGAGCACCAAATCCTTGATTTGCTTGACGTGGTTCTCATCGGTAGATGTTGAAGGACGACCAGGACGTTCATCCTCCTCCACACGTTCTCTGCATTCTTTAAACAATTTATACCAATCAAAAACACTTGCTCTGGATAAACCATCAGCACCAAATGACTTTTTAATCATTTCGAACGTTTGGGAATCCGAAAAACCATTTTTAAAACAAAATTTATTGCAACTTCTTTGCTGAATTTTTTCGAAAAACGCACTTTGGTTGTTGAACGAATGCAAGCGAATCTTATTAACTACTGACGCTATAGTCTTAAAATTTGATACAGATGGCAGTTAAGGTCCACCCTACCAACCTAACGAAAAAAAAAATTAATCCGATTTGGAAATGATTTAAATTTAAAAGTCTTACTATTTTTTGATCACAGATATTTAATATTTTGCAGTGGTCACAGCAACTACAAAAATATCGCGACTATTTGGGAAAAAATGAAATTTCAAATTTGGTTCCTTAATTATTTTTCTGTTTCTTTTGTCTTTTTCTCGTATGTCCTATGCTAATTTGACAGCTTCTTTTTTTTATAATTTTTGGATTTTTAATAATTGCATGTTCAAAATTCCAACTCACAAATGTCATTGGCAGCAGCTGACGAAAATTAACTTTAGGCAATTCTAAATATACACATGTAAATGAAATTAATCAAATTTAATTCAAAATGATTTGGCTTAACGATGATTGAGCGACACCAATGATGAGAAATTCATCGCTTCAATAGCAGTTTTATATAAGAAGTTTGGAGATTTTTTTTTGCTTTTATTGCATTTTTCTTTGGCTAAAAAAATTCACTTTGTTGATTGGATAAAAATTGTTGAGTAATGAGTCGTATTACACACCTTGAAATAATGACTAATATTATTTATTTTTTTTTAATGTTAGGTAATACTGAGTGTATTATTAAATTGTTGCAGAAAAACACTGCTTACATTCCTTGTTTTACTGTTACCGCCATTTCTTCATAATAAATACAGTGTAATTAAACAATTTTCGCTCAGTGATCGGGTAAATTTGAATAAAGTACTGGGTAGTTGAACTAGATTAAGTTGTTTAGTATTTGTTGTAATGTAGATTTGTTTTGAATCGTATGATTAACATGTCATCATCATTTAAACAGTATTCAGAACTGATTCAAACTTTTATTGTTTATTTAATTTACGGATTCTTTTTTATGTAATCGATAATCAGAAACATTTGCTTAAATCGAAAAGTAAAAGTAAACTGAGGTAGGAAAAATACTTTTCATATGGTACGTCTTCTTCATTTAAGCCAAATATCTTTCCCTGGAGTCACCTTTTCAAGTTTGGAAAGAGGTAATAATCGCTGGGGGCCAGATCTGGTGAAAACGGCGGATGAGGAAGCAATTAATAGCCCAATTGTTCCAGTTTCACCATCGATTTTACGGAGTTGTAAGCTGGTGCATTATCTTGGTGAAACAACACTTTCTTCTTCGCTAAATGCGGCCATTCAAACGGTCCAATAAACCAACTCAAGATAGTCGATCCAGCACATCCCAAAAATACTTGGTAAAACCTTTCCAGTTGATGTTTGTGTTTTTGGACGCTTCGGTCGGCTTACGCCGAAACAGTACGAAACAGCGTTCTTCGACACATTGCTGCATCAATCGTCAGAGTGCGCCGCACCCATCGAGTACATATGCAAATGTTCGTGTAAAATATCTCTCACGCGTTCTGTTAATATGTTCATGATGTCAGCTATCTCTCTCACTCTCTCTTTACGGTCAATGGGAACAATATGGTGATTTTTTTGTGTTTTTCTTTGGAGTGACTACCTCATTTTGAGATCCGGATCGTGGTGCGTCATCGGTGTTTGTACAACCGCCTCTAAGTTCACTAAACCATCAACATATCATCGCTTTCGACGGAGTAGATGTGCCGTAATACTTCTCAAACCATTTTTGGGTTCTGACTGTATTTTATCCCATCAAAAAGCAATGTTTAATCAACACACGAAATTATTTTGCAAAAATCAAAAGTAGCGTCCCTTCTGAGAGTTGACACTAACGGAAAATCATCTCTCGGAAAGTTACTTCATGTATTAATTGTCCACTCTACTAGTAATACTCGTACATAAAAGGAGACCGATATTCCTTCTGATGACTCCAGCAATACTGAGACAGTTTCTAAATGAGATAATTAAAAAAAAATAGGCAAAATATTTAAGAGGTTTCATACACCTGGTGCTGCAAAAAGTATGTAAGAAAATTCCATTATTTTCTTTAAAAAATTTTTTTGAATAATTCTTAGAAGTATAGAATTTTTGAAAATTTGAGGTCTATGTAACCCCTTAAGAAAGATACGATCTGGTACATTACATGGAATTTAAAAAAAAAAAGACAGTAAAGTACTCTTACGAAGAACAAATGATTGCAAATAAAAATGAAACAGAAATATAATAAAAGTATAAATTTTGAAATGTATTTTCTGGCTTTTGGCAGAACTGCCTAAGCCAAAATAAAAATAAAAAAATTATTTTCTTAAATATTCCCAATATTTTTATGGTTTATCTGTATTCAAATTACCGGTTGCCTTCACAATGGAACCGACTTCTAAAATAACTGAGTACTCTTACTTCAGTATAAACTTACAGACTTTTCCCCCTTCTTTTTTATAAGATTTTTGCTTGTGCATTAAATGTTTAAACACTTCAATCATTTCCGTATTAGTTTTTCTTAATTGGAATAATAGGTTTATGTTGTCACCATTATTTAGTTTTAAATAGAGAGCATATTTAAACGTAAAGAACCAGTTGTGAAAGAAAACTAATAAACACTGAAAACATCCATAGCCCAGTCGTCAGAGGCCAGTTTTGATGAAAAGCTCTCATTAGATGTTAACAGGCTGCATTTTGGCGTACAGGTAGAATACGATAAAAAAATGTTTGCTGCTCTAAAGTGTACGCTAAGCTTACAAAATCAAAAACAAAATGAAAAATTCAATTTTTCGCAAATATCTCGAAAAATAAAAAAGATATAAAAAAAAAACTAACAGCACCACGTGAAAGAACGGAAATCTTACAAAAAAATAGTATATAGATTATTTTTTTAGTTTTGCCGTAATTTAAAAAAATGGTTTAAAATGAAATGTCTGGTTTATTCCCCTCATTTGTAGTGGGAATCATGCTTCCAATCCCATTTATGATTAAATTAACGTATTTTGAAATTAGCTATAAGGGGCTTTTCGGGGTGCTGATTTCAATAACTGTATTCTTTGTACATGGATCTTTAAATGAAATATAAATACTTTATACTTAAAGCCTAGAGACTTTTATCTTTTATTTTTCCCCTTTTAAAATATATATTTTTTTTTTTTTATTTTAAGTTTCAGTTTGTATGATTAATAACATAGGCCAAGAAAAAAAATATTTGTAAAAAAAACTTTTTAAACCAATACATCTAAGTGTTATGTAATTTTTGGGTGCTGAAACCGTATCTGGTATCAGTTTTTTTTGTATCACCCACAGTTCTCTCACAATATGACGTCGATTAAATTTCAAAGTAGGGAAAATTTGATACATAAAAAACGTAAGTTTCCTTCATATGGACGGAATGAGCAACAGGCAGTGAAGCAAAATACGAGGCTGGTTTGAAAAGTCCGTGCAAAAATAAAAACTATTTATGTGTTTGGGGTTAAACCTTTTTTTATTTTTCGACATAGTCTCCTTTTTAGGCTTAATACACTTCGTCCAACGATGTTCTAGTTTGTTGATCCCTTCCGAATAATAGGATTTGTCCAAGTCTGCAAAATATCCATTAGTGTCTGCAATCACCTCCTCGTTTGAATGAAAATCTTTGTCCCGCTAGCCATTTCTTCAAAAATTGGGGAACAAATAGTAGTCCGAGGGAGCCAAGTCTGGAGAATAGGGGGGATGTGAAACGAGTTGGAATCCTATTTCCATTAATTTTGCGACCACAACTGCTGAGGTGTGTGCTGGTGCGTTGTCGTGATGGAAAAGGACTTTCTTGTGGGCCAATCGCGGGCGTTTTTCTTGCAGCTCAGTTTTCAAACGGTCCAATAACGATGAATAATATTCACCTGTAATAGTTTTTACACTTTTCCAGATAATCGATGAGGATTTATCCCTTGCGAATCCCAAAAGACAGTCGCCCTTAACCTTTCCGGCCGAAGAAACGGTACCCTTCACCTTTTTGGTGCAGATTCCCCCTTGGTAACCCATTGTTTAGATTGTTGTTTGGTCTCAGGAGTATAGTAATGTATCCATGTTTCATCCACAGTGACGAAACGACGCTTAAAGTCCTCCGGATTCTTCTGGAACAGCTGCAAACAATCCTTGCAACACTTCACACGATTCCGTTTTTGGTCAAGCGTGAGCAATCGCGGCACCCATCTTGCGGATAGCTTTCTCATGTCCAAATGTTTATGCAAAATATTATGTACCCGTTCAGTCGAGATGCCCACAGCACTAGCAATCTCACGCACCTTAACTCTTCTGTCATGCATCACCATATCATGGATTTAATCAATGATTTCTGGAGTCGTAACCACCACAGGCCGTCCAGAACGTTCAGCGTCACTTGTGCCCATATGGCCAGTCCGAAAATTTTGAAACCACTTATAAACTGTTCTAATCGAAGGTGCAGAGTCACCATAATATTTATCAAGCTTCTCTTTAGTCTTCTGAGGCGTTTTGCCTTTCATAAAGTAATGTTTAATCACCACACGAAATTCTTTTTCGTCCATTTCTTGAAAATCACTCGACTTCCTTGATTCACACGAATGCCAAACACAAAGAAATAGACCAATATGGCTGAAACTTGGTGTGCGTTCATTCAAGAGATGCTAACTAACTAAACATGACCTCGATACGCGCCGGTGGTGCCATCTCTCGGACTTTGCACGGACTTTTCAAACCAGCCTTGTAAGTATTTCCGTTGTGTAACAGAACACCTTTAAAACTAGTTTTTAATGAGTCTGTAAAAAACCTCCAATCTTCCTTGTTGTAATCAATGCCAAATTCGTTGATTACACTTACCAATATCATGGCAGTAAACCAAATCCTCTTCCTGCTTGACAAACTGAGCATACTATTGATCTCTTGTTCAATAATGGTAAATAGATGTTCCAGGTTCCAATAAATGTTTTTCTTTCAGCCTAGAACCAAGCAATTCTGCTTTTTTCCTTAGTCAAACCCAAGTCTCTCACTAAATCATTTGACTCAGCTTGTGTAAACAACTGTGGTTTTAAATTTTCTAGAGAATACATTGAAAAAATCATCATCCGGTCGACTTTCATTAAATTTGGGACTGGACTGTAAGACGTCATCAATAGACTGAGTTGGCTCAGGGACAGGAAGTCCCGGTCCACGTCCTACCGGCCGATTAGCTAAAATAAAGTTAGGATAGACAATTACTTTCTTATTTTTGGAGTTATATCCAGAAACATCAACGCTACAAAAATAACAATCATTTGAATGATTTCCTTGCTCTCTCCATACCATGGGTACTGCAAATCTAATTCTTATACCATTTCCTAAGATCCTCGACACAAGCATAATATACTTTGTGAGGAGCCCAACATTTTTTCTTGATTACCGATTTCTACACCAAAATATGCAAAGTATACTTTTTTTACAAAGTCAGTAATGTTTTCTTTTGATGTTTTTAACTACAAACTCTCCACATATATAACAAAAAGTGTTGGGAGAGTTTTTTACAACTACGATTAGCCATACTTTGAGGGTGCATTAAAGTACATAGGTTAAACACTGCAATGCGAGGTTATATTAACTGGAAGAAAACAAACAGCTGTGACATTTATCGGAACTGCCAACCTAATAACATTTGATTTAACTGCCAACCTTATAAAATTGTCATTTTATTGCCAACCTAATAACATTCGAATGATAAAAAATAAACTTTTCACATTTTGAATATTAAAAATGTGAAAAATGGGTGGGTGATACGACTTTTTTATTATTATTTTCGGACTCAGCACAACAAAAAATACGGGAATCGGGTAAAATTATTAAAAAAGTTTTTTTATCGTTGGCCTGTGTAATAAGCGAAAAATACGTTTATGAACACTTTTTTAAGAGGAAAGTTACAAAAAAAAAGTTTTTTAAGTATTTAATGATTTTCTAATATCAAGTATACTTAAAAAAATTGTCAGATTTTTTTTTTTTACCATTGCTTTTGAACGCGGAATTGCCAGCGGCGCACTACAGCAGGAAAGTTTTCCATGTTTTAAAACTCAACCCACACAGACAATGTGGGTATTTTTAATTTTTCTTATATTGAAACTTAAGGTATAATAATGATATATGCACCAGAATTCGATACTATATTTTATTAAATATTTGTAATTTACTGTATGTCATTTAAAATCATGCAAAACAAAAATTTCGTTTTAACTTTTACAGATTATAAAGCAACAAAAATAAAAACTATTAGTATCATCGGAAAGCTGAAAGTCTCCTCTTCAAAAAGCTGTCTTTTAATATATTTTTTTTTTCACTTTGAAAACATGTAATATCGATTACCCTTCGAGCGGTACACGTAGACTTTCAAACTATCCTGTTTTGGCGCGCTACATTTTTTGATTTACCTATTCGAATGTTTCATAAATTCTCTCGCTTATAAAAACAATCTGGAAAAAATCTATATACTATTTTTTTTTTGTAAAATATTCCGCTCTTTCACGTGGTACTTTTAGTTTTTTCGATATCTTTTTTATTTTTTGAGATATTACCGAAAAACCGAATTTGTTATTTTATTTTAGATTTTGTGGGCTTAGCTTACATCAAACTTTTTTTTTTTTATCGTATTCTACGTCCAAAAAAACTACCTGTGTGCTGAAATGCAGTCTGTTAACATTTAATGAGAGCACGACATCCCTCGCTACTGGGCTATCAGATTGGTTAATATTGAAAACAGAATTAAGAAATAAAAGAAAATTAAATGTCAAGTGTTGGCATTAAAAATAATTTCCATATTAAGTTTATTTAAACTTTTTTTTATCTCTTTTTTTTTCATACCTACATTCCTGTCAACCTGTCTCCCATAATTACTCCACGTTATTTAACATAGCTGTGTATTTTTAATTTTGTTGTTGCTCGTCAAATAGTACGTAATTGTATATATCTTCTAAATATTATTGTCTGTTATAGGCTAAAAAACAGGTTTCATAAAACACCTTTTTCTCATTAAATTTAATAACGGATTTTGTCCATAAAAAATTTAAAAAAAAATTAAATTATATCAAATTTCTAAAACTGCCCAAATATACAAAACAATTGCCGGCCGGCCGAGCCATCACTCGCGCGAGATACACTACGCGGTTGCCATGGAGACCGCCGCCAATCCTGCGAGATCGATGCTCCTATGCCATGCTGCCGGTGCAGAACGTGGGCTGCAGGATAACGGAAGCAAAACAGCAGCTATAGATCGTTCGCCCACTTTCGGTCCCTAAGCCATAAGCTCTATAACCCACTTGCACTGGTAAATGTCCTGTTTTAACACACATTGTTGGTTTTAGCGGAAATTTACATTAGTTTGATAAAAAAGGACAATGTATACTGTGCGTTAATGAATCCAACTATTTCACATCTTCGCCAACCCTGGGCGATTAGGCTATATAATACAGGATGCAGGATTGCTGTTGCCTAAGAATCGCTCATTTTTGCACACTGCTTCATGGGGATTGAGCTGCCAGAGTTGACATTTGAAACTCTTTGTTTACTTGATGGTTTAACATCAAACTGGTTTATTTTAAGGATTTTCTGTAAAAATTTTTGAGTAAATTTACGTATGAGTGATTTTTTTGCCTGATGACTGACATTAAAAACTTTTTTAGGTATTTTTTACCGACGATAAACACACATTTCGTTTATAACTTTTTTTGTCTGTTACAGTTTACCAGGTGATATCTTTTTGAGTTCACAATCGCTAGAAATTACTAAGGTTTAAACTCTATGCAGCGGTTGGCAATGCTCTCATCTAAATTATTATTTTTTGCTGTTACCTCTAAACCGTTAGTACCTGTATGTACAAGAATCCTATTTGCCATTGGCGATAGTAGTATAGTACTATTTTCTCGATTATAGACTTTACCCTTGGATTAAAAGTGTTTGTGGTGTCACATAAGATGACGCTGAGGTTTGTTCGCCTGTAAAATCTTTGTGATCTGCTCTATTGTGATTGTGTTGCGAGATGATTAACACTGTCATCTTCAGTTAGGCTAGCTGACGAGCGCTGAAATGAAAGGAATCAAGGCATGTTCTAGTTTGGTGATTGATCGCCCACACGCTCGGGTTATCCATTATTCTGACACCTCTCATACTTTTGATGCAATGGCAAGATTTACTGAAAGTCTTCGTCCGATAGGCTACCTTATATTTTTTTACATATTTTTCACAGACGCGTTTAAATTTAACAGGTCACTTCTAGTTGTTCCTGGATAGCTGAATGTTGAATTTATTTTATTATTATTATTAATATTATGATCACGCCTCACGTCCGTTCGGTTAGAGACCCATCGACCAAATTCATCTGCCTGCGGAATATGCATCTTCATGGCTAGTGAATCAGCCGAGTCACAGCAAGCTGGTATCTTCTTAAGATTCTTCAGGAATGTTTTCGTAATTCCTCCTAAAATTCCGATGACTGTTGGCATTAAAAATAATTTCCATATTAAGTTTATTTAAACTTTTTTTTATCTTTTTTTTCATATCCACATTCCTGTCAACCTGTCTCCCATAATTACTCCACGTTATTTAACATAGCTGTGTATTTTTAATTTTGTTGTTGCTCGTCAAATAGTACGTAATTGTATATATCTTCCAAATATTATTGTTACTGAATGTCGAGGGAACAAAGCGCGACGTTTGTAGTGTTTGTACTCAGAAAGTTTTATCCTCTTCTTAATTGCTATATTTTTTCTACAAGTGCCGAAGACTCAGTTACGTAAATTTTCTTTGCTGTTTTATCAAGAAGTATTATATCAGCTCTATTGGCTTGCAAACGCCTTGTGGTTTAAAAGGCAAAATTCCACTAGTCTTGGAAATTTTATTTGAATATTTGATGTTTATTTCACCATATCCTTTAACTATGGAACTTTTGTCGTCCTTTTTGCGACTCGATTTCGTACTTGCGTGTCGATATGACCAAAACTCGATATACCTAAATTTACACTTTATTTCTTGTATATTTTTTTCGTCAAGAACAAGCTTGCATCCTTATGATGTGTTAGATGTTGTCATGTGCTTTGCTTTTGCTGCCGATGTTGTTATTCCATTCTTTTGCTTTTTTATTGAATTGATAAAGCAACCTGTAAAGATCTTCTTTGTTCTCTGCTATCACCACGGCTTCGTCACGGTAGTAAAGTATTTTTACCCTTCAAAGTATAACCACATAAACGTAAAACACGATGCTCGCGAGTTTTTGAAATATTCAAATTCTTTCTTTCAAGAAAAAACGAGTTCTAATTAAAATAGATATGCGAAAAACCGGGAAAAAGGCAAAAAATACAAGGAAGAAATATATTTGGCTTCAACGCTTTTTGCACGTTATTCATTTAAATATCTCATTGTTGAATTTATATTTCTCTTATTAGAGATATTGTACTGGGGGAAAAAATGTTCATTTTGAGAATATATCTCTGCACACCTTCAGCTTCGCGCGTATAATGTCAACAATCGTGCTCCTTATATTTCAGTGAATTCCAGTAATCTGAAGGGAATGAAAATAATTATAATTATCATTTTTAAATAAGATCGTCTTTCTTCTGAACTTAAAAATGAAGTAAACACACTTTTTGGTGCATTTTATTATTAGTAAAATCTAATTATAATAATTTTCATACAACTAATGCCTTTTCGTGCTACTACTTAAATTTAAAAAATCAATCCATGATTTCATTCGTGCTGAAGAATTACTACTTTTGCATGCCCAGATTGAGTTTTGAAAGTTTGGTTAGCGAATTTAAGCAGATAATATAACTTAACTCCAGCAAATAGTTTTAATATGAAAGATAATCTTTATATAATATATTGCATAATAGAAATAAAGAATTATGAGTAAATTACCTTTTAGAATCTTTGGGAAATCTAAAAAAACTAACTCCTTTAGAGATACCACATATATCTTTACAAGCACTAATCGCACAACAAAAACTTCCTCTTGACATATTTTTAGTGTACCGTACAGAACACTTATAAGATGACTTCGGTGTCTGTCTGCCGTCTGTCTGTCTATCTGTCTGTCACACCCGATTTTCTCCGAAACTATTTGTCATAGAAAGTTGAAATTTGGTAATAATATAGGAGTTGATGGCCTCATCAGAGCCGTGTAGTTTTGAAAGTTAAATTTTGACTTAAGGGGGGTTAGTTTTGGGGGGTGAAATCAGAAGTGAAAAAAAATTTTTTGTAGGTCATCGAGTGTAGTGTCAAATGAAAGCTTGTGAAAACACGAGTAAAATATATATATATATATATATATATATATATATATATATATATATATATATATATATATATATATATATATATATATATATATATATATATATATATATATATATATATATATATATATATATATATAATATATATATATACATATATATATATATATATATATATATATATATATATATATATATATATATATATATACATATATATATATATATATATATATATATATATATATATATATATATATATATATATATATATATATATATATAATGTAATATTTGCGCACATTTTTCTTTGTATTATTTTTAAAAAATCGCTGTTCCCCCCCTTATCTCGAAAACTACTGATCAAAAAATTTTGAAAAAAATTCTGGAATATTCTCCACGGGGTGTAGATTGAACGAAAATTATCATGCGTGCAATACCTTTAATAATTTATCTGGTATATAGAAAAAAAAAACAAAAATTTCAAGGTCATCAGTTTTCAGTGAAGATTGGAAACAACTTTGTTGAAAACTCATTTGGGGTGTATTTTATGAAGTCACTGATCATTTTATACCTCCCTAACAAAATTTTAAAAGCAATCAACGTACGGAACACTAATTGCGCAAGTTCAACTTGCACTTGACCGGTTTTTTATAATTATTTTCAATTATAACGTCAAACGAATCATTTACTTATTGGAAAATTATTAATATCAAATAATGAATTTCAGAGCACGTTATAAAAAGATTCTCCTTGAAATCCAGATGTAAACACAACCCGTGACTGCGCTGGCAGCCATGTTGTTGGTATGAGAGGGGATGCATGCGTGATAACAAACAGGATCTAAAAAATTTCTTGAGTGTCGCTACTGTGTTTTATGTTTACTATGGTATAACTTTTCAGTGTACGTACTTATCGATTTCATTCATTATTACATTGAACAGTAGTAAATTCAAGGAGTCTCCTTGCAAATTCCTCTCTGTACCGATAGTGGCTCTATGAGTTCGCCATACAATATTAATTTTTAGGTACATATTTACTACGGTTTTGAGAATATTATGCGGTACATGTCTTTCGGGAAAGGAGATGTGCTACATCTTCTGGTTGTACTCAATAAATCATAAGAACGCTGACTTATGGTGTTATATCGATTTTTCTGTTGCTCCTTTGCCACTAAAACGTATTCAGTAACTTTGTTTATTGTTATTTCTGCTATTAGTTGTTGGCTAGGAGATTATTCCTCCTGCAGTTTACTGGTAGTACTGGTTATTCATTCGCTTGGAATTTTTATTTTGAGTGAAGATTTTGTTGATTTAAGTTGTTGAATCAGTTTTCCTCTGCGCTTAAGCAGTTCATTGGTAATATCCTCTTCGTTTTCAATTTTCTGTTTTTAAGTTTTTCAAGCGCTATTTCGACATATTTTTCGTTTGTCTAAACTTTTTCATGTATTGCTATCGCCGATATTTTTATTGCTCCCTCTTTCTCTTCTTTTTTGACCATCCTGCTTTAATTAAGATGTTTGTTCGTAATAGTATAAATAGCAAAGCACTGGTAAAGGAAAATTATATTAACTTTCATTAAAGCTTTTTTTTACAAACTTTCATGATAACGTACTTAAATTTTTAAATTGTTTTAAAAATAAAATTTCAACTACGAGGGCCGCCTTCTATGTTTTTACAAATGGCGCTAATGAGATGTGACGTTGCCTTTGTTGTAAAATTTGACTTTTGTTATTGTTAAAACAGTGGCAGCTCAAAAATTAGCCAAGTAGTTTGTTTACAGTGACCGTTTAAAAAAACTGTTTTGTAACCCAATGTTCCATTAGTCATAAAGGTCGACAAAAATCGGTTGTTGTTCCAAAAAACATCGATGCTGTGGGCAACATGATTGAGGAGGATCGGCATGTGACTTACCGTGAGATAGAAGCATCCTTAGGCATATCGAGGACTGCAGTACATTTGCTTTTGCATGAACATTTAGCTGTGAAAAAGATCTGTTCCCGATGTATTCCGTATAATTTGACCGAGACTCCAAAACAGGCTCGTGACGACTGTTGTAAGGAAATGCTCAAAAAATTCGACCTAACGACTTCTTTTTGTTCCCGAGTGTCAAGAAAATGCGTAGACAGCGATTTTCATCACCTCAAGAAGCTGTTGAATCCTTCCAACACCATGTTTTGGAGGCACTCGCTTCAGAGTCGAAAAACTGTTTCGAGAATTGGTTCGAACGCATGCAAAAGTGTATAAATCTTCAAGGCGATTATTTTCCAAAACAGTAAAACGATTTGTAACAAAAAATGTTTTTCTTTTATTGTTTTGTTTGTAAAAACTTAAAAGGTTACCCTCGTATAATAATCAAAGAAGTTATTCCTTTTTTCAAAGATTCTTTCAGTCATTTTAAAGAGAAAAAAATCCCAAACCCCTTGATGAAAGATTTTTACTTCTCTAATACGCTTTGCAAAATTAAATAATTTTATAGAAAATATTGTGAAATTTGAAATACATTTTTTAACACGATGATAACAAGAAATAATCAGATCTCAAACAATAAAAGGGGGAGAATTATCAGCGGATAAGACAAATTTTAAAAAATCTTCTAAGACTTGTTACTGAAAAATAACTCCTCAATTAAAAGAACACTCTGTTTTGTGTGAATGCAGAACACAGAATTATGTAACATTAAGCATTATTTAGACTCTATATGAGATAACTAATTAACAATCTAAAATTTAATACTCCACAATTCCCAACTGTCACAACTTAAAACACAAATTAAACGGGACTAAAATGCAAGGGTAAGGCAGAATGGCAGTCAAGCAGGAGGATACGTAAGATAAAATAGCAGGATAGCACGACTATTCAGGAAGTTTCATAGCGAAACGGGTGTCAGATTCGCTGTGGTGGCGTGGATATAACTTAACTTTAAAGCTCAGTTAAAACCATTGTTTGTCGTGTGGCTTTACACAATATGACACCTGTATTAATGCAGATGCGGTTTAAAGCTCACCGAATAAGTAGGAGTAAAATAAAATTAAATATTTCTTAAATTAATAAATGTGAAGTAATTTTCTCCCCTCTTTATCAAAAACATACATTTTTAAATTATAAAAATAGACATATATCATCAATAATAATGAGGCTATCAATCAACATCTTTTAAAGTATCTGGAAGGATGTAATATTATTGGCGATCACCAATACGGCTTTCGTAATCAACAGGAAATTTTTTTTTATGGGTCTAGCACATGTGCTACAGGGAAGTCCCTAAAGCGCTCCAGGAACGACACGTGTGTGAAAAAAGCGATTCACGCTGTTCTTGAATCGCTGTAAATTGTACTCGGTGGAAAACACAGCTCTTGGCAAATTATTCCAAAGGACTGCTTGAAAAGCGTTATATGCGGAGTAACAAGCTGAACCTCATACAGATGTGAAGTCTTAGCGCGACGTGTATTTCTAACATGCCCCGCTCCGGGAGGAATTATGCGGGCTACATCCTTCGACTACTTTCCATGAAAATATTTGTAGAACAGACTCAAGTCGCCAACCGTTCTTCGATGTTCCAGCGAATCAAGGTCGCCGGTCAGTTCCGGGTCTCCAATCAGACGAACAGCTCTTCTCTGAACAGAATCCAACAAATGCAGTGTGTATTTGGGAGCGGAGCCCCAAACATGGGAGCAGTATTCCATAGTTGATCGAATTTGACCTTTGTAAAGAATTAATAGTTGTTGTGGAGTGTAAAGCTTTCTGGTTCGAAATAATATTCCCAACGTTTGAGAAACTCTCCTTGCTATGCTTGCAACATGTTAATGCCAGGACATATTTGCTCCCAAATTAACGCCCAACAAATTGGGTGGCGATGTTAGAGGAAATGGAGTGCCCCGACATAACTATGTCGGGTTCAGCAACGTTAACTTTTTTAGAAAAAACTGCCGCCTGGGTTTTTGTAGTGTTAAATTCCACTTAGTTACTGTCACCCCAATTTTTTCCAAGTCTTTGTTAAGTTGGACAACCTCCTGCTATCTGCGGATATTCGCTTGAGTAGCCGCTGTCTGAGCGTTCAAAGTGAATGAAGAGATAAGCGTACTGTCATCTGCAAAGCTATAGATTGGATTCCTTGTCTTTTTCAGCAGATCGTTAATGTAAATGAGAAAGAGTATAGGAGACGGTATGGAGCCTTGGGGCACACCGGCGTTGATAGTGAAGGTCTTAGAAAGAAATCCGTCTACCGCCACTCACAAAGAACGCTCTCTGAAGAAACATGAGAGCCACAAACAGAACTTTTCAGACATACCATAAGAGCGTAGCTTAGCCAACAGTCCATCGTCCCAGACACGGTCGAATGCCTTGGATATGTCTAGAGCAACCGCTCGAGATTCTCCAAAGTGTTCAATTGCGTTGATCCAAACATGTGTTTCATATGTCAGAAGATCTCCTGTTGATCTGTGTTTACGAAAGGCATATTGGTGATCGCTAATAATGTTGAATCCCTCAAGATATTTTAGAAGATTGATAACCTTTTCCATGACTTTCGATATTATTGAAAGCAGTGCGTCTGGTCGGTAGTTATTTGGCAAGGTCTTCTTGCCTTTTTTAGGTATCGGCTGAACTATGGCACAATTCCAGCAGGAAGGAAATATTTCCTTTCTGTAGGATAGATTGAGAAGTCTACAGAAAACTGGTGTTAATTCCCTCGCACAGTTTTTGAGAAGTACGGCAGGTATTCCGTCAGCGCTAGAAGCCTTTTGGTGTCTAACTTCATTAAAATACGCTTTATGATACGCTGTCTGAAGACAATATCGGGCATCCTTGACTGCAATATGGGAAGGAAGGTGGTGTTTTTCCTTGGAAATCGCAGTAGAATGTAAAGCAAAGAGTTCAGCCTACAAGTTCGCTTTCTCAACACATGTTGCAATAGAATTATCTGGCCGTGTGAGTGGTGGTATGGTGGATTTGGCGAAATACTTAAAAAGATATCCTAACCTATCTTAAATATCTTTGGAACAACGCATTTGAGCATCATGAAGAGTCTTGAGCGCTTGCACTAATTTGTCTGAATAGTTTTGTTTATGGCGCACGAGTTTTGTCAGAGATCGTTTATGGTAATCGGCTATGGCTATTGATATATTTCTTTCAGCCACATTTACTATTAGTATCAACGCTGTTTATCACTGTCGTTTTCCACTTTACATTGACGAGCTGGAAAATACCAAAAGTCAAACTATAGCTTTACCGATTATAGCATGTTGGTTTCTTCGTTTACTTTGAGTGCTGAAACTTCTCAGCTGCTCATATAAATATCTGCTCATAGTAAGAAGTTATACAACTTAAAGAGATTCTGGGAGAAATTTTGTTTTGGGGCAAAGGTGGAATTTGATGCTATAAAGTCTTCTCTAAAAAAATTATCGCAATTATGTCGCAAATCTGAAATTCGCCGATGTGCTCTCATGTTCGAATCCAGCTTGGTTGACTTCTTGCTAGAACGACGCATGCTAGAAATTCAAATCGCGCCAACATCGCATCCATCCGCCGCTCTGCTCATCACTGCCAAGAATGCCATAGTAATTAATAATTTAATGTTTTTTTGACAGTTAATGGGTCGTTACCAAGGAATTTGTATAAACTTTCTCTCAGGGAGTCCTTGAAAGACCCAGGAAATGGTTGGCACGTGTGCGATCAACATTGCACGCTCTTGGATGCACATCGCCTCATATCACACAGAAGTGTTCATCCATGAATTTTTGATAAAAATCAAATTCTGTGGTTCTTCATCCCTACTATTGTGCGGCTCTCAGTCTTGTGTCATTTCTTTTTATTCCTTTGATCAAAAACTACTTGAAATTGCGCCAATTTTGATACTTTGAATGATATTCAGAAAAACGTAGCCGACGATACCGAGTAGCATAAATGATGCAAATTATGTAATTCGCCCGAATGGCACCACGGGTTGATATTATAGTATTTCATAAATTAAGCTTTACCAATAAGAAAAGTTATTGACAATTCCACCCCTCACTCCACTTTTCAATCAACTAATTGACGCAAGAATATTCCAGCTTTTTTGCGGATTTTCTTTTCCATATTTCATTATCCTAAACAAGGATCTGTCAAGTACAATCTAAACTTGAACTTTTTTGCGTGCCAATGACGCCATCGAGAAAATTGGCAAGAAGAGGGGAAAATGAAAAAAATGCCTGGAGGGATATAACATAAGGTGTAGCAGTGAGTGCTTGACACCTTTTTTATCTGGAATTTTTATCAGTTTTTATATCTTCTTTCTGGGATCACTCGGGTTATACGCCTACGGCCAAGACATGATTGTTTAAAAGGAATAGGATAAGACATGGGAAGGTTTTTTTTGTGAATAATTTAAGCCAACATTATCGCAGGTAAAACGACTACAAGATATGGAAAAATAAGGATAATATTTCCATTAGTGGTAAACTGAAAATTGAACGAATTAAAGACGACATTGAAACCAATTTTTGTATGGCTGTTGGTTATTGCCCTACCTTTTCTTCGCAGGAAGTTCAGCAACCGCTTGCTTTTTTAGCATTTTTTTATTACTAATATTTGCTCGTGGCCTCGCACTATTATACTACCCTATTAGTACTGTTTAAATATAGGTACAATTCTTCGAGATTTCTCCTGTGTCGATTGACAAAGTGATGCTGACGTTTCGCAGATTATCTTGCCAACTTCTTCAGAGCTTGTCCCGAGAACTGACTTCTTCGGAACATGCTCTGAAGAAGCCGGCAGGAAGATCGCCGAAACGTTAGCTCTACTTTGTCAATTGACACTGGATAAATCCAAAGGAATTTTACCAATGAGCTCTGTAATCTGTGGAAGTTTCCTATCAAAGTTAATAAATAGTATATAGAATATAGAAAAAGTCCAAGAATTCCTGTTTACTATACTACCAAGTCCAGGAGTAGGATTCTGTAACAGTTAGTCATTTTGTAAGAAAGTTCGATTACCATCTGCTAAGCCGAACCATTTCGGTTTTAAATAGTCTTTATTTTTAGTGTTCCGTACGGAGCACTTATGGGATCACTTTAGTGTCCGTCTGTCTGTCTGTCACACCCAATTTTCTCCTAAACTATTTGACATAGACAGTTGAAATTTGGCAAAAAAATTGGAAGTCAAATTTTGACTTAATAAATAATAATACAATAATAACAATATACATAAAGGTCCGAGTCTTGCTGAAATTTAACGATGACGTGAAAAGGAATGTCTAATAGAATACGAAATTTCAAAGATACCAGGACCACTTTTCTTCTGTTTTCTTATTTTCGTTATAAACTACCAGCCCTGATATTCTTACCACTTTTTACAAACGCAGAGAAAAAACAGTGTTAATTTTAATTTGAACAGAACAGAATAATTTGTTTATTTAATCTTTCTCTAATATGAAGAGTATTTTTAACTGTATTCGTAGCTCGGAACATGATTTTTCAAATAAATTGAAAAGCATATATGCTAGTTCGAAATTAACTGAGGAAGTTCAACAGGATTTTTCCTGTTTTCTATTGTTGTTTGCTACAACCGGAAACGTTGCAATGAGAAAAATGAGAATTTTATGTTACGATCATATAAAAATACCCGCAATATGATGCAGATACGTATACAATAAATATCAGCAAAATCGACAAATTTGTGTTTGTTAGGTGCATATCAGTAAAAGGAATTTTATTTATTCAGTTGTATTAAACACCGAATCGTCTAAACTTTCACGATTTAATTGTTTTTCTATTATATGATTTTCTAGATAGCAGTACTGACACCATCAAAATTGCACATACACTATGGCCCTATTAATAATTTTTCAAACTTAAAAGATATGCAGAAAGTAGTTTGTTTATTGTTATTTATGGGTTAAGTTCAAAAAGGGATTTGCTAATACGGAAAATGCTCTTTTATGTTTGAAGGTTTTATACTCTTATATTCTAGAATTGACTATGACCATCAATTAAAGAATTAATAAACAGAAAATTTTACCTTAGATTTTTAAGATAAACATAGAATTCTTTCGTCGTTTTTGCTAAAATATATTAGGTACAGGAATTTCTTAGCATTTGAAAAATGGTTTACTTTATTGCTCATGGTCCCCAACTTTTGAAAAATTTATATAACGTACGCAAGCACGTAAAGAATTTTTGGATTTAGCCTAGTTCGCTTAAATTAATAGAAATTTGACAAGTAGGGCCGGTATGAGTATATTGCGGTTGGGCTGATAGTTGACACTTTAGAAAGCAATAGCAATATACCAATAACATATATATATATATATATATATATATATATATATATAATATATATATATATATATATATATATATATATACAGTCAGTCAAAGTGAAACTCGTACACTAGCTTCAATATAATTTTATTTGTAACACAAAAAGCACACTGAAAGAATAACATTTTATCATTTAACTCCCAATTAGTATAACTAAATAACAATGCGAATAGTAAATTATTCCAAATATTTTAACAGAAAAATAAAAATATTATTTTTAAACCTCAAAATGAAACTCGTACAAATGTAAAAAAATGGCTTTCTATACTGTCTAATATTTTGTTGGTAGGCCTTTGTTTCCTATCACATCTCTTAGTCGATTGGGGACCGACCGCACCAATTTTTCACAATATTCTGGCGATATTTTTTCCCATTCTTCCTGTAATACAGCCTTGACTTGATTTTTATTAGAAATTTCATGTTTTCTGATGGCAATTTTCAAATGGCTCCATAAATTTTCAATTACATTAAGGTCTGGACTTTGTGGTGGCGT
Source organism: Pachyrhynchus sulphureomaculatus (assembly GCA_019049505.1). NCBI lineage: Eukaryota > Metazoa > Arthropoda > Insecta > Coleoptera > Curculionidae > Pachyrhynchus > Pachyrhynchus sulphureomaculatus. Next base: position 168,674,876 of record CM032456.1, read on the forward strand.
TTCGAGTACTTTTGGACAGTTGTATAAGAGCCATTGTTTAACTCGTTGTGCTTTATGCTTGGGATCATTATCCTGATAAAATTTGAATGATCCCTGCAATCCAAACTTTTCCGCGCTTTGCTTTAAATTTTGCTTCAATATGTCCAAATACATATTTTGATCCATTATACCCTCTATAAAATGTAAGTTTCCTGGGCCTTTGGCAGACATACACCCCCACACCATAACGGATCCTCCTCCATGCTTAACTGTCGCTCTTAGATTTTTTCTTTTAGTGCTTCATTTGCCCTTCTCCATACTCTTAGCTGCCCATCCGATCCCCAAATGTTAAACTTACTCTCATCAGTGAAAATAACTTCTTTCCAGAATTCAAAATCCTTTTCACGGTATTCTTCAGCAAACTGTAGTCTTTTAACTTTATTTACTTTACTAATAAATGGCTTTTTTCTAGCAACCCTGCTATTTAATTTATGTTTTTTTAAAAGATTTCTAATTGTTTGTGGATTAACACTTTTATGCAAATATTTTTCAGCTTCCTTTGCTAGCTTAGGAGCAGAAATTTTTGGATCTTCTTCCACTTTTCGCAAAATCCATCGTTCGTCGTAATAATTAAAAATTTTTCTGGGACTTTTCCTAACTTTATTTTTTATTCTATTTTCATTTTTGTAGCGGTCTACAATGCTTTGAACTGTTGTATGACTTCGGTTCACAATCTTGCCGATTTGACGGTAGGACTTACCCATCTGAAAATGATGGATTATCAATTCCCTTTCGGCAACGCAAGTTTGTCCTCGTTGCCGTCCCATATTTTAAAAACAAAATTAAACGACAGTAAATGTTTGAAACTATCACCAGACACTATAATTTTAGAATAAATTTGTTTCAAGGTATTTTTACAACAATTAGATACTAACTGTACGAGTTTAATTTTGGCGTTCTAAATGCAAATTTTATAACAATTTGTTTACATTCCAAATTTTTTTTAGATCACTATATGCTGAGGAATTTGTACTAATACGCAGGTCACACAAAATGTATTTGCTGTTGTTTATTTTACACTGAGATAAAAATATTTAAAATTTTTATAGTGTACGAGTTTCACTTTGACTGACTGTATATATATATGTATATATACGTCAGGATACAGCGGAATGCGTCTCGAGATGGATTGACAAATTAGAGAACTGCGGGTAAACTGCTAAAATGTAGACTTTGTCCATTTTCAGTGGTTTTACATTGAACTACATATACACAGGGTGGAACCCTTGTCGAACCGCGCTGCCTGCGGTGAATGTTGCCAATTTGCTGACCATTCCGCCTTCTAGTGAAGGCAAATATGCTTCTCAGTTTTAGATACAATTTATTGTATCTTACCACGAAATTACGCCAGTACTCGAAATTTTCTTCTCGCTTGTCGATCCTAGCTCGACTAATGAGCCGTAATACGGCAAAACGTGTCTTGAGATGGATTGACAAATGACAGTGTGTAGACTACTGAACTATGAACATTTTCAATGATTTTACATTGAACCATATATATATATATATATATATATATATATATATATATATATATATATATATATATATATATATATATATATATATATACAGTCGACACTCTATACAGTGAAAGGCCAAAATGTTGACCGAAATTTCACTATAGAGAGTTTTTCACTATAAACAGTGTCGACTGTATATATATATATATATATATATATATATATATATATATATATATATATATATATATATATATATGTATGTATGTATGTATGTATATATTTTAAGGTGATTTTTTTTGTTAGCATTACAGTCATAGTAGAATGTTGATAGACTGCCAGCTTGGGCCAGAAATAACCCAAATATTGGACAAATAAAATACAATTTTTAATATCATCAAAATTTGCTCAATTAATCAAGTATGACATAGATGGTGGAGCAAAATTTTTTTTCTTAGAAACTATTAATCCGTTATTATCAATAAAATATTTGTAGTGATTTCATTACTGATCAAAATATCTTCTATGTAGAATTCAATACTAAAAATCACAAATGGTAAAAGATGCATTACCAGATACGATTACACGCACGCAACTTATACCATAAAAAGTTAACAAACCAATCAACAGTTTCGACTCGATCGTAGAAAATTGCTTATACAACTCTTATTAAAAAGTAGTGTGAAGTTACAGAAAGGTTAGTTTAGGTTAGTAGACTTTGCTACTTTTTTATGACCTTCACTATTTCAATGATTCAAATGTGGAGTTTACGCCAGCGGAACTACGGGCATGCTAGTTATAAATAAAATAGGTTTTGAAATGGTAAATATCAGATCAGTCAATAAATTTTGAAAGCAACACCTATGAAGCATCAATTGAACTAAATATTGAACACCATTTTGAAGCTTCATCTTTCATATGAGCACACCTTAAATTTCAACTCGATCTGTCAAATCATTCATTATTTATCAGCTGGTTAAAGTAGACGTGTTTGAGTATTTTTTAAGAACAGAAAAAATCAGTTATCGTGCAATGATAAAATTCTTTATTTTGGAAGGTTTATCGGCAACTGAAATCCATGCTTAGTGAAAGGAGTCTGCTTCTTCATTTCCAACTGTTCATAGATGGAGTCTAGAGTTTAAACGTGGTCACAAGCGTCAATGATGATCCACGTTCAGGACGTCCACAAACTGTAACAACTAAAGAAACTGTTGTGCAACTTCAAGATATAGTAATCGAAAACCGTCAATTAAGCATGGATGATTTAGCTGAGGTTATAAGCATATCACGTGGATCAGTACGTGAGATCTTAACTAACGTTTTGGGTATGAGAAAGCTATTCACAAGATGAGTGCCGCCGAAAGAAACTTTCTGAACAACATTTGGCTCGTTTCACAAGAATGAAACTGATTTTGTGCGCCGATTTGTAACTATGGATGAGACTTGGGTTTACCACTATGATTCTGAACTGTGACAACAAACAGCACAGTGGACTGAGCCCGGTTGTTCAGCTTCAAAGCAACCAAAGTGGGCAAAGTCGTCTAAAAAAATCATCGCATCAGTTTTCTGGGATGCAAAAGAAATTTTGTTAATTGATTACCTTCAGACCGGTTAAACAATTACATGAGAGTATTATTGCAACCTATTGGATCAGCTGAATGAGAAAGTTCGTGAAAAAAGGTCCGGAAGAAATAAATCATCTTTCATCATACAATGCACATGCTCACAAAGGTGCTTTGGCAGCGGCAAAATTGGTCAGATTAAAGTACGAATTGTTGAAACAACCACCCTGTACGCCTTCATCTGTTCCCAAACCTCAAAAGATTTCTATGTGGGAAGCGTTTTTCAACAAATGATGAGGTTATAGCATCCGTAGATGGATATTTTGAAGGTCTTCCGGAAAACCACTTCAGAGATGAGGCAAATGAATTGGAAAATCGTTGGAAAAAATGTATTGATCTTAAGAGAAATTATATTGAAGAATAAATTTATTTCGGCTCATTAATTCAACTTGTTTCATTTCTGCTTTCAAAATTTATTGACTGACCTAGTATAATATATTTAAGTAATACTAAAGTATAATATTAATAATATGCAAACTCTTAGCCGTAGATAAAAGTTTATCTTCTCTGTTTGAAAATATTTTTTATAATTGCTTACAACACCAAACTTTTTACGAATTTATATTATTTGAAGCAGCAACGTAAAGAATTTTCGATTTAAGGTAGTTTCCGCCCGAGGGTTTAAATATTGCGGAATTTGACCAAAAGCAGGCCAGGTGTCAATACACTGCGGGTGGATTGATAGTTTATAGGGGTCGATAGCATCTGATCGGCTCTAAACTATTAAAGGGACAACTGATGATGACTGATGTGGTATGTTTAAATAATAGATGGGCTCCCTGTTTAAAACTATTGTGGAAGAGCATTAGATTAAATGCCGGAGATGAGTGGTCTATTTTGACGTGACTGACGGTTAAACTATAGGATGGAACGCCCAAGTTTATTATTATATTTATAGTTGCACGTTATGAAGTTATCGGAAGTTGCTGTTTATCCGTTGATAAATTTTTATCGCTGTTCCTATCATTATTTTACTGTGATATTAGACAGCTGTCAGTAGGTCTTAACCAGGTCCATAATAACATGTAATTTTCCGTTTTATGTAATTATTTTGGAGTCAGTTCTATAAGCTTATTGATTATTAGTAACACAGGGGAACAGCTGTTTTGGTGTCGAGGTTTTTTGAGCTGATTCTATATCAATTTGATGTCCTGAATTCAAATAACGTACCTAGGAGCTCAAATTTTTAAGATATACAATTTTAGAGAAATATAAGTTACATTATTATAACTCAAATCCGTAAGTGTAGTAAACAAAAGTAGATACGAAATTTTTATTTTAGTTATACAAAATACAATATTATGTCGTACTTACAAACAAAAAAAAAACATTGAAGAAATGAAATAGTCACTCAACACTTGGAAAGCTTCTTTTCTGCGACATTCTTGAATGTTTTTTTAAACAGTCCCTTTTTAAACTCCAGCAGTAATCTGCCATCATGTGCATGTCCCATCTTCCTTGGTAGCGGTCCTCCATAACTTTAATATCTTGGTGAAATCTTTCACCTTGTTCCTCACTCATGTCTCCTAAATCTTCTGGAAAACGGTCTAAGTGGCTGTGTTAATAGTGTATTTTAATACTCATATTGCACCCTAAGGATTTGAAACTATTAAGCATCTTGTTAACCATTTCAACATAGTTTTGAGCTTTATGTTTGCCTAGAAAATTTTCTACAACTGCAACAAATGATGTCCAAGCTTCTCGTTCAACTTGATTCATTGAATTTATGAAGGCAGGATCCTTAATTAATTGTCTTATTTGTGGGCCGTCAAATATCCCTGCTTTGAGTTTTTCTGTGCTCAACTGATGCATTTTTACCCCTATATATGCAAAACAAGACCCATTCTTATCAAGAGCCTTTACAAATTGCTTCATTAAGCCCAACTTTATATGTAACGGAGGAAGTATGATTTTTTCTCTTTCAACCAAAGCGTCGTTAATGACATTCTTTTCCCCAACGTCCATGTTTTCTCTCTGAGGCCAATCTTTTCTAACCCAGTGGTGTGTTTTGTCCCTACTATCCCAGAGACACAAGAAACACGGATATTTCGTGTAACCACTTTGCTGCCCAAGAAGAAAGTTGACCATTTTTAAGTCTACACAAATCATCCATTGATGTTCGTAATACTTTATCTTCTGCAAGACCAAAGCTATGGTATTATATTCTTCTTTCAGTTTCGTTGAGTGAGCTAGTGGTATTGAACCATATTTATTCCCATTATGTAGAAGGACACATTTTAAACTTCGCTTCGAACTGTCAATAAATAGGCGCCAATCATCTGGAATATATTCAGAAAGTCCCATTTCTTTCATGAGTCCCCTAATTTCGTGACAAAATACAAGATTGTCTTCTTGAGAAAAGAATGGTAGCAGATCTTTTTCTCTTGTACGGTAAAAGGTAATTTTGGTTCCTTGTTCCAGTAAATTTTTGTCGTTCAACCTAGAAGCCAGTACTTCAGAAGCTTTTTTCGATAAATTGAGATCCCTGGTGAGATCTTTTAATTCATTTTGATTGAAGCGTTGAAGAACTGATGACGTCCCCTCATAGTCACTGTTAGGTTCATTAGCATCAGAACTTTTATTGGCATCAGAAGAGCGATCAGAGGGAAAATATTCGTCATCAGAGATATGTGGTAGCTGATGAAATGTTGGAATCGGTATTTCATCTGAGTGCGGGATAGGGCGTATTGCCGAGTCTAAATTGGGATAAGTCCACTTACTGCGGTTATTTCGATTGATTCCATTAGTATTTACTAAACAGAAATAACAATCATTGAAGTGGTTTTTTGGTTCTCTCCAAACCATTGGTACGCCGAATTTTCGACATTTTCTTTTCCCGGTAGTCCACTGCCGTAAATGCTCTGTACAAGTTTTACATACGAGATGCGGGGCCCACGTTTTGTCCTGATCACCAAGCTTAACTCCAAAGTATTCAAGATACGCTCGCTTTACAAAGTCAGTAATAGTTTGTCTGTTTTGTTGAAACATGTATTCTCCGCATATATAGCAAAACACATCAGGTTGATTTACACAACTTCTTCTTGAACTGGAACCTGAACTCATTTTAATTCTGTTCAATAACACAAAAACACTCTTTTCTTAACATAAAATAACAGGCCGAATTCGATCTACTCTCATTAGTAAGAACGCACAAACTGACGAGACTTACCCGAGTTAGGTGATTAAAAGGGTTAGTTCAGGTACCTGATAGGCAATGGTTCCACTATTTATAGATTTACCTGGAATTTACTCAATTACAGACTGACAATAAAACCATTGTACCTACATTAATGAATATATAATAATTTTAGAACTCTCATAAATGAATATACTGAATAAAAACCACATTGGTAGATAAGTTGATGTATCTAAAAAAGTAGAGCTGATAGAGAAAAACGGATTGCATGTATAGATTTAGCGTCCCAAATATAGTTAAAATCAGCTCTAAAATCCCAGGCACCAAAACAAAAATATGTTTTTGTTGCCCTGTGTAATGTAAGCGTTGTTTTGAAAACTGCGGATAACGACCGTTAACATCTTTTAAGATATTTGACTGGAAATTTCCATTTACACTTTCTTCTTTAAGGAAAACTAGCCTAAACTACGGTGTAACTGAAAGAAATTGTATATGATTCGTTACATTTCAGATACATTTTATAATTTGTTACTTTTCTTTATATTATCTATTAATACGAGGGTTCTATGATAAGTACCTGGCCTTGGCCAGAGATGGCTCTACTATTATTTAAAAAATTATATTTTTCGTAAACATAACCTATGCGTGAGTTAGTTTGTGAGTGATAGCCATTTAAATAGAACAACTTTTGTGATTTTACAACAATGGAAAAATTGAATATCGAGCAGTGATAAAATATTTGTTTTTTTAAAAAGAAAACGAATGATGAAATAAAAGCGGAACTCGGCGAAGTTTTTGGGGACTCTGCACCTTCGTTATCGATCGTAATATATTGAATAGCTGAATTCAAACGCGACCGTACAAGCATTTTTGAGGAAGAACATGGTCGTCCAAATGAGATCACCACATTAGATTGCTGAGATCGTGGGCATCTCAATTGAACGGGTGCAGAACATTTTAACAATTCATTTGGATATGAGAACGCTTTCCACAAGTTGGGTGCCGCGACTGCTCACAATTGACAATAAACACGCACGTTTGTCAAGTTCGAAGGAATGTTTGGCGATGTTAAAACGCATTCGAAATGATTTTTGGCGTCGATTCATAATTGTTGACGAAGTGTGGATTTATCACAGCACACCAGAGACCAAAGAAAGGTCCAAACAGTGGGTGTTCCGTGGCGAATCGGCTCCAAAGAAGACCAAGGCGACTTTACCGGCCAACAAAGTCATGGACACGGTGTTTTGGGATACACGCGGCATAATTCACGTCGATTACTTTGAAAAGAGCAAAACGATTAATGGAGAGTATTATGTCAACTTATTGGATCGTTTCAACCATGCTGTGAAAGAAAAACGTCCGCATTTGGCGAAGAAAAAATTCTCTTTCATCAAGACAATGCACGCGTGCACACTTTTGACATCGCCATGACAAAATTCCATGAGTTAGGGTACGAATTGCTCCCGTATCCACCATATTCGCCATATCTAGCCCCCAGCAATTATTTCCTAAAATGGAAAAAATTTGGCTCAAACGATGAGATTATTGCTGAAACGAACGGCTATTTTGAAAGGTTGGAGAAATCGTATTCTTTAGATGGGATACAAAAGATAGAAAAACGTTGGACTAAGTGTCTCGTGCTAAGAGGAGACTATGTTGAAAAATAAAATAAATTTTATACATAAAAATATTTTTTCTTGCCAAGGCCAGGTACTTATCATACAGCCTTCGTATTTTCTGTTAATATTTGGGCCATATTTGGTAAGTTTCCTCATTTAGAGCGATAATGATCTTGTTTTTGTCGATCTGTGATAATTTTATTACTGAATTAGCATTAGTATTTTTCTTGAAAAGGTTATCCGAAATTTATCGGTTATTACATTTTTATGAGATATTCTGTTCACTCTACTTTTAAAGATTTAAGAACTTCCGAGTCTAATTTTTTTTGTTAACTTTATGGTTAAAACGGAACAATTGAGGGTATCTTTCTCATTCATAAAATTCATTGACCTATCAACAGATTTTTTGGTCTGTTCGTCTGCAAAAATTCGCGTGCCCTGCTACAATATCATCGTCAATTCAATCGGCAATTGGAAATCGTCCGGTGCGATTTGGTCTGATGCATGGCGCTTCCGGCGGTGTTACCTATGGAATGTCACTTGCCGCCTGCTAAACTTCCGGTCGCTTGTCCAAATATGGCGTTGGCTCCGGTGACGTGTTTCGGTGAAGTATTCCCCGTCATATTAAAAGGTTAACTGATAGCCAGGTAAAACACGATGAAAAACGGAAGGTTCATTTTTGTACTTTGATTGCACTTAAACATATTTGTAATACTATATGTGTAAATATTTTGTTCCTTAATGTTAATTAGGTTTTGCAACCAGTCTCGCCTTAGTAATATTCTCTATATTTAGATTATATGATTTTAGATTAATTTGTATCTGGTGACCACAAAATCGGTAGCCAGACGACTATTCCGTTAAAACTGTCCAATTCTAGCTGTGTATTCACTATGTACACCCTTCTTGTTGATATTTTAAAATGTAAGGACGTGTTCTAAGTACGAGGGAAGAAAGGAATACAATAGGCCTTTTTTTAAGGAAAGTAGAATTATATGATAAGGCTGAGCGACTTATAGGGAGAGGAGGCTTATTTCTCGAACTATAGGGGCGGGAAGCATATGATTCCCTGGGCTATGCGACTCATAGTAATAGTAGACCAACCAAAAAATATGGGTGGTCTAGCATATAAATTTGCAATACTTTAACTAATAATTATTTTTATTTTTAGGTAAGTCTCCTTCAACTCAAAAATTATACTTTTTGACGGTAAGTAATTGCATGTTAAATAACCCAAGTTCACACAGCTACAGCTCCTAAAAAATAGTTTTTCTTTTATAATAGAAGTATTCGGTTTATTTCATGTCCCACAACAAAAATTTTGTACATAAAAATATCAATTTTCAGTTTAAATTATACACTACCGTCCAAAAGTTTGGAAGCACTGAGAAATCTTCAGTTAAAACTAGAAATTCAAAACGATAATGCAAAAACAGTCATAAATATACCCACCCAAAAGTACTCGTATTTAAATCAATTCTTACCTTTATTTTTCTTTACTATCTCACACATGTTAGGTCTCTTATTTATTAATTTATTAATATCCTCGGCGCCCAACTTTTACCATCCATTTTTTAGGTATTCCCTAAGATGTGCAGAGTTGGATGAATAACGGTACTGGTACGATGAAAGGGATATCAAAAGATTCAGGTGGTCATTGCATTATATCTATCAGTGTTTCTATCTTATTAACTTTAAGATACCCTTGATATAGTTTTAAAGAGTGTCGTTATGTTGTTCAAAAGTAAAATTACGACCAATAATAATGAACCCAGATCGCATGGCATGATTTTGCAGCATTTTCAAGTGTCGTTTATTTAATTTTCGGGGTATTTTCACAAACTGCCTGTTTACTGCCACCAAAACATCTCCAAATTATAACACTGTTATATCCAAACTTGTTAGTTGAGCTGCACATCAATATTCTTCTATCAGATTCCAAGATATGGAATCTCGATTTCTCCGGCCAAAGGACTTAGGTTTTATTGTTTATATGTCTTTTAGCCCATTTCAAGAAAATGAGATTTTCTGACCAAACAACCGCTCTAACGATAAATTGAGATAGCTCTGTCGCCTTTATATGCTCAAGTACAGCTGTTGAGATCTAATCCAGAATCTTTTATTGACTTTTTAAGTAGCTTACAGCCGTTATTATTATACAATGATTGATTAAAAAGTGTGTTTACATATTGGGTCTTAAGATATATACATGTCAGGGACTTAACTAACTTTATTTATTTTATATAAATATATTGAGAGAACTTCAGATGTTTGAACTTAGGATACCTTATTAATATAAAACTTAAAATTAAATAAGGTTAACTTCAGCTACTACTGAGTTAGGGGGTCCGAAGGTCTTAGAAGCCGACGTTGGGCATAGCGTGGGGGAGGCAGTAAGAGTTTCTGACGGTGAGATTGGGGTGGCATTCTCCAGGAATTTGAGCTGGGCGTTGCTAATGAATTCCCGGATTGTCAGCATCTGGAGGTCTCTGTGAAGCTGTGTGTTCCGTATCAACCATGGGGCTTTGGCTATGATGCTGTAGGTCTTATTTTGGGCGGTCTTGAGGGTGAATCTGTGTGAACGTGACATTTGGCACCATACCGAAGGAGGTCAGGTCTGCTGATCATTTTATAAATTGTGAACTTGTTGCGAGTTGACAATTTACTGATCTTGTTGAGGGGTGGGTACAACTTACCGAGGAGGTTGGTTAGCTTTTTGGCGAAGGTAACGACCTGATCCTTCCATACTAGCCGCTCGTCGTAGTGGAGGCTCAGGTACTTAATGCTGTTTGATCATCGGAGTCTGAATAAGATCTTACTAAGTATGAAGCTATTTATATATATATATATATATATATATATATATATATATATATATATATATTAGTTTTAAAAAATTCATTGATAACATAAAAATAAAAAAAACTCTGTCACTTGATGAAGTAGCATTATATACTAACATTCCCATTGAACTACTAACCGACATATTGAAAAAAAGTGGGATAAACTAAAGGAATATACTACATTAAGTCAAAAAGCTTGCATAGAATCTATACAGTTAACCTTAAGTAATAATTATTTTCAATATAAAAAATAATTTCTACCAACAACTCGATGGCTGAGCCATGGGATCTCCCATATCGTCTACAGTCGCACAACTCGTAATGGAACATTTAGAGGAAGAAATTCTCAAAAAAAACTCAGATTCCGTTCTTGTTTTTTAAAAGATATGTTGATGATTGCATTACAGCCGTACCAACTAACAAAATAAATTGCATTCTCAACGAATTTAATAGTTTCCATCCGAAAGTCCAATTCACCATCGAGATAGAAAATAACCACCAAATTAACTTCTTAGATATAACTATTATAAGAAATGCACATAAAAATCTTTTGTAATTACATCCGGTAGATGGGGCAATCAATAAAGATTTATTGCTGGTTATGTTTGCAATAGATTTGAACCGAAAATAGTCGCTGCTTCCAAACTTGGATAATAGTGTATATTGTTTAAAGATCTGTTTTTTAGTTAGCTCGTACTTCTTATATTAAATGAAAATAACATACTTCAATTATTTGAATTCGTTTGAAACGAAATAAGAAAGAATCGTTAGCATACTATGTATACTTAACGTTTTAGAATTTCACTGAACCCTAACTTTTCAAAATCCCGGGGATTAATCCATCGTCGTTGTGGATTAAGACAACGTGCTTATCAAGCTATGAAAAATTATACCGTCATTTAACCATGCCCTAAATGGGTAACTGCGTTATAAATTTGCATAATTAACCGAAAGGTGTACCATGTTTCACGCTCGGATTCTGGATTTTAATATTTTTCGAGTTATTCCTTATTACCTTCTTTTAAATGAAAAACAAGTAAATTTCCCTGTTGTGGAGTTACAAGTATTAATAAAGTTTATGTAAAACGCATATCAGGTTCAACGCCATAAAATTCGGTGTGTGTTCGAAAAATTTTTTCTCTATATTACTCCGTTCTTTAATACTTTATTGATAAAAGACATTACACTCTTAATCCCCAAACAAGCATAAAGACAAATGAACCTAACATAACATCGAGTGAAATTTGATAAAAGATATTACATTCTCAAATCCTAAAAGAATCAAAATTTAGCACAACAGAAAGGCAAACGTAAGTTTTATAGTAACTTAGACTTTTCAGAATTCCGACTCGTCATATCGGATCCACCATTTTGAATTTCTTAAGGTTAGGGACAAATCATGGTGGGGTTAAACCGACAACGAATTCGGATTCACCATCCCAAAAATCCTATGATTACACTACTCGCGCCTGCTAGGTAAACTAATTAATTTCAACGGATGATTTCTCCGAGAAGAAATAAAATATCTGAAAAACTCAAATGCATTTTGAAGGAAAAGAGTAGTACTTTCAGATGCCGCAACGAATTTTGTGGAGAAAAATTAATTCGCGGCGTAATATAATCCCGTATACAGCGAAAAACCGTGTTTTTTGCCTTTTGAGGTTAGGATATCTCAAAAACATGATGTGTCGGATTCGGATTCAGTGCACCAAAAACCGAAAAAGTATAGTCTGGTCTCAGGATTTAAAAAAATGTTCGATTGTGTATTTTACTAGCTTTCTTTTTCTAGCATTACGTACATACGTGGGTTGCTATTTATAATTCTGGCCTAATAATGAAAAAACAAATATTTATGATCGAAATTGGTTTTATTGTTTTTCAAAATATTCTCCATGAAGATCAATTCACTTTTGCATGCGTTCGAACCAATTTTCGAAGCACTTTTTCCACTCCTATTGAGGTAACTCCAAAACATGCGTTTTAAATGCATCCACCGCTTCTTCGGGTGTCGAAAATCGTTGACCACGTAATTTGTTTTTCATGTGCGGGAATAAAAAAAAGTCATTGTGTGCCAAATCAGGGCTGTACGGCGGATGACCCATCAATTCGATGTCTTGGTCGGTCAAAAATGCCTTTGCTTGAGCCGACGTGTGAGAGCTCGCATTGTCATGATGAAGAATGATTCGCCTCTTCTTCGACTTTTTCCGAATTTCTCCGAAGACTTCTGGCAAACAAATGGTCGTGTACCATTCAGAATTGCTCGTCCTACGTTGCTTTAACGCCACTCTCGCCATGTGACCGGTAATGCCGAAAAAATAGGCAACCATTTGCTTCGATGTGCTTCTTCCGCGAACAACTTTTGTTGGATTTGGCTCGTCTTGGAAGATCCATACAGTCCATTGCTGTTTTGTTTCGGGCTCATATACATAGATCCATGATTCGTCACCTGTGTAGATATTATACACAGCCTTTGATGCACCTTGATCGTATTTTTTCAACATTTCTTTGCACCAATCGACACGCTTTTGAGCGTTTGTCAGATTATGCGGGATCCAACGCGAACAAATCTTTTTTACAGGCAAATGATCATGCATTATCTTATTGATACTTGTCATATTAATGCCCAAAGATGCCTCAATCTCACGGTATGTCATAAGACGATCTTGGTTTATCAGTTCACGCACAGCATCGATGTTTTCTGGCACAACAACCGATTTTGGACGACCTTCACGAAATTCGTCCTGGTGCGAATGTCGACCACGATTGAATTCGTTATACCAGTTTTTTACAGTGCTGTAGGATGGTGCTTCATCGCCGTATACAGAATTAAGTTCATCGATGCACTCTTGTCTTGATAATCCACGTCGAAAGTTATGAAAAATAATCGCACGAAAATGTTCACGAGTTAATTCCATTTTTTGCCCGTGATGAATTTTTCAAGTTACTGTAAACAACACAAATTGCGCTCAAATCACAAAATGTTTGTTCAAAGGTTATGTTCAACAATGTCAAGTTTTTAATGGAAACGTCAGATGGCACCTGGCAACAGTTACTGTTGCCAAGGCCAGAAATATAAATAGCAACCCACGTACCTAAACAACAAAATTTATTCCTTCTTTTCCTTCTCCAAACACTACATTTAAGTTGTGTTATATAGCTCGTCGAAAATTCTCTACATCGTCGATATGTGCTTAATATTTCTATTAATTTTATCACTGACTAAAATATATTTTTACCCTACTAACTAGCTTTTATCTCCCCCAAATAAAATTTCTCCTGATCTGGTTCGTTAACCTGGCTGATAGCTACCCATTTATCTCTTTAAATTTTGCAGTCTTCTTAAATTCTTATGCTTCAAACATTTTCTCTTAGAGTACTGTTATTATTACGTAACGCTATATTGCAGAATCAGAGACCTGAACGACTGCATAAGACTACAGGATGGCTTTAATCTTATAAACATAAACACACATAAAATTAGTGTAGTAACAACAAACTCCTTTTGAATGTATCCAAGTGCAATGTAATCCTTTACAAAAAAGTTGAGTCCCATACAATTCAATTACAGTATGAACAGTCACGTCCTAGAGCGATGTTAGTCGGTGTCTGATTTGGGTGTTTTGCTGGATACTGCCTTGTCTTTTCGTGGCCATATTGTAAAGATTACGGCGGAGAGTTTTAAACTTTTGGGTTTCATCATACGTAATAGTGCCGACTTTGTTGAATATGATACCCTAAAATTGCTTTTTAATAGTTTCGTGAGATTACGGCTTGAATGAATTGTTTGGTGCCCCTTTTATCAAGCGCACATTCAAAATATCGGAAAAATTCAAAAGCGTTTTTTAAAGTACACTAGTTTTAAACTCGATGGAATATATCCCGAAATAGGTTATCCCTATGAAAGTCTCTTCGATAGATTTTCGATGGAAAGTTTTAGAGGCACGCCGAAACAAAGTCCAAATTATATTATTACATAAGATAATATCAAACAAAATTGATGCAAACAAAATCTTGCAGTATCTGCCTTTTCATGTACCTAGACCCGCGGTACGTAGTCTGCGAACTTTTAATTTACCAATCCCAAGAAAAAATGTAAAATTTTTCTCCCCTTTTTCAAATTTTCGAGAAATATAATCAAATGCAGAACCAGCTTGATATTTTCAACTGCAGCGTGACAAAAATAAAAAAAATGTAGTTTGAAAATATGTTGTTAATAAGCTATTTAGTTTTAATTAGGTTTAGTACATTTCATTATGTTATTTTCCCATTCTATAATTGGAATACTGTAGAATGTGGTAAATAAATAAATAAATAAATTATTTGCTCAGGCCTTCACTTCTAGCATCGAAACTCGTTCAATTTAATTTAGTAAATGTCTACACTATGTAACTCAGTTTGCGTCACTATAAGCCGTCGTTAAACGTCCCTTATGTCCTTATAAACCAAATAATCATCATATAAGCCTAGAGTTGCCTCAGCGTGCGTGCAACGAATAAACATGAGTCTATGCCCATATACATTAGAACTTGAAATCCCTCTGTCCACGCGAGCTAATCCCTAAGCATCCCCAGGTTTGACACATGACATATTTGACACACCCCTAACGGGAGAAGTACCATAAATGGAGAATATTTTGACTAATTTAGTGTATTTTGACTCAATTAGAATAATTTTTATAAGATTAATTCGGAATTTAATTTTGAAATCTATCATCTAGATATTAAACTGTACCATATAGCTTATCCCTGAAAAAAATAGTGTTTTTTCGTACTAATCATTTGACAAGGGCTAGAGCAAAGTGTAAAAAATATCACGCACTTTTTATTTCCACCCGGAAACATGACAGTTTTGCTACAATTTGCAAATTTATACCGTATCGAAGACCAGTATAGATGCACTGAGTCGTACAGAAATTTAAATTAACTACAAATTAAGTGCTCTATACCAAAGAAATATTCATATCTAGTACCCACACTTCCGTTTACTCTCATTGTGCCAATTTAAATTATGGTTTAACATTGCTGATACTAAATAGCTTTATGTTCTTGGTTAATCAAACTCCATAATTTAAGTTAATCTTTATAGCGTCAGTCCCTGTTTAGGCAAGCTTTAGACGAAAAAATCTAATAAATAATCAAAAGTTCATAGATCTATGTTGTGCGACTTGTGAAATTAAAAATTTTGAGTCATATTGTATGTAAAATTTCTTGCTAAGCAATTTTCTAAACTACCTAGTAAAATATTTTTCCTTATAAAAAACTGTAGATTGGGGCTCCTAAATGTGTACACACATAATAGATGGCGTCACATGGTAAAGAAACACAGTCTTAAGGCAGTTACGGAATCTTTGATTATTTAAATCTATGACGATATTAAGTTATGTGTGGAAATAGTATTTAAACCGAAATATTATCGAAAAATACTGGCAGGACACAATAGGGACCTTTTGTATTTCTGCGGTAGAGTTTACAAAATCATAATAATTTTTTTCCCTAGTTCCCTAAGATGATGGTACAGATATGCTATAGAGTATTAACGCGATGTGTATACTGACTCTGCCTCCCTCTGAGAGATCAGACTGCATCAGTGAGAATGCTGAAGATATGTTTTAAATTAAATAAAACCAAATTATATGACTCTACTCTCTTAATTGATAGGAAAGTGGGTTTTTAATTTAATTGATGGTTTATGTATGTGTGTCTGCTCATATATCGCACCATTACTGTCGTTTCAGCAGAAT
Organism: Pachyrhynchus sulphureomaculatus; assembly: GCA_019049505.1. Taxonomy (NCBI): domain Eukaryota; kingdom Metazoa; phylum Arthropoda; class Insecta; order Coleoptera; family Curculionidae; genus Pachyrhynchus; species Pachyrhynchus sulphureomaculatus. The sequence goes on from CM032456.1 coordinate 168,691,338, forward strand.
TACCGGATTATCATTAAAACATAAATTAATATGGCATACTACGCGCGTGTATAAACATAAAATAATGTCATTCTACGTTTTCATTTAATAGCATTATTTAATTTCGGAAGACTAATTGCTGGATAGAGAATACACTACAGCCAAAATTAAATTCTGACCTAGAATAAGTTTGTTTTCATAGGAATTTGTCGCTAAATCCAATTATAAAATTATAACGAATATATATATATATATATATATATATTTATTTCGCAAGAGATCTAGGTACCCATTAGATTCAGTACCAGGCTAAAGTTTTTGAAAAAATGGCAGAGTTAGTGGGGTTGTAGTACAAGCGGATGGGTTCAGGGACATAAGAGACAGGGCTACCAGCAGTAACAGGCGGGCTGCAACGTAGATAAAGTAAATCCCAAGATATAAGATCCTGCCTTTTTGCTTTTTCAATGGGGCAATAAACCACCCTATTAAGGTTTTGTGCATAGTTGCCAGATGTTACGATAAACGTATTTTTATTTTACCTGCTTTGTATACCGCCCTCACTTGCACCTGCAATCATATTGGATCTATTTTTACCTATATATTTACTACCTGGCAACCCGGTTTGGAGCACTTTAAGTATTTGATAATATAGGCCTAATGACCACAGGTCCCCATTATGATTCGAAAGATGCTTTTTATTATTTTTATTTTTAGTTTTACTTACAACTTACAACGTAACGGTTCTATTTTAATTATGTGGCTTCCGTGGGAAAATTGCAATAGTGGCTATCGCAAGAGAAAACATTTATCACTTGACGCTAAACAAATAAAAAAAGGTTTACGACAGTTTGGTGAAAAGAAATTTGAATAAATAAAGTACTTTGCAAGAAACCAGTGAACTGACAAAAACCCCAGTTTCTACGATTAAAGGTATTGTAGGAAAACCATCACTCAGGAACAGGAAAAAGCGGAAAGATTTTCAAATGCATCATGTAAACGCTTGTGAAAAAGACGTCATTAGGAGAAAAATATATTCTATGTATGAAGAGCAGTTGATGCCGACACTAGACAAAACAAAATTAAGACTGGTGCAAGACGGGACCAATATACCCAATATATCAATCAACCCTTCACAGAATTCTCTTAAGAATGGGATTCACGTTCGGAAAAATCAACAAAAGGCAAGTAGTGATGGAGTCACAAAGATTACGAATCTTGCGACATACTTATTTACAAGAAATTAAAAAGTATCGATCAGAGAATTGGCCAGTAATTTACCTTGACGAAACATGGTTCGATACCCATGACACTGTGCAAAAAGGGTGGGTTGACAGCAGTACAAAATGCCAGACTAACGCACTTTCAAATAAAGGTAAACGAATAACCATTTTGCATGCTGGATCTGAAAAGGGCTGGGTTTCAAATTGTCTACTATTATCTGCAGAAAATATAAAAGATTCTAGTTTGGACTATCACGAAGACACGGCCGCAGAACTTTTTGAAAATTGGTTTCAAAATTCCCGTTTGCCAAATGTTCCCGAACAAAGTGTTATAGTGATGAGCAATGCAAGTTACCATAGCGCTACTAATTTTTTTTTTTTGTTTTTTTTTTTTTTTTTTTTTTTTTTTTTTTTTTTTTTTTTTTTTTTTTTTTTTTTTTTTTTAAAGTTCCTAATGCAGCCAACACCAAATCGGAAATACAGGAATATATGTTAGAAAATGACATTTATTTGGACTTTTGTTTAAAAAAAGTGATCTTTTGGAAGTTTTGAAAGACTATAAATTGAAAAAGAAATATGTTTGTGATAGTATGGCTGAGAAAATGGGACACACTGTTTTGCAGCTTCCTCCGTATTATTGTGTGTTTAATCCAACTGAACATATTTGGCATTAAGTTAAATCAAAAATAAGGGCACAAAATGTTTCTCCTACTTTAAGCGTGTCAGTGGTTGATTTAGTAAAAAAAATTATAAATGATATACTTTGTGACAGCTGGAAGAATTCCATTCAGCACGTTGTTAAAGTTGAAGATTCATATATTTCTATAAATAATATAAAACCACTGATAATTACCTCAGCTGATGACAGTGATAGCGAAACCGAATTAAGCTTAAGTTAAAATATATTTTTATTTATATAAACTTGTAACTTGTAAACCCCATTCATTCAAACTGTATATTTGTACTTCTTATCCATTTGTTTTTACATACATCTATAAATAAACATCTCCATAAACACAAATTTTATTTATTTGCATTAATGAATAAAATTCTTCAGTCCATATCTGCAACCTATCATAAACAAAAGGTCAGAATTATAATATTACCCACTTAAAACGGCAAAAATCAGGATCTTATATTTTGGGACAGGCTATACAAGGAATGCAAATATCTGTAATGATATTTGTAGGAGGCGGTCAAGACTGCCTATTATTCCCGTAATATTGGGTGTGTGAATTAATTTTGAGAGATTTTTCGGTAAAAGTATCTCTTTATTGTAAAAAAATGGTTACGAAATGATTATTTAAAGTATTGTCCATAGATAGCCACTTCTTTCTCTCATCTTTGTGGCAGCATATAAATACCATCTTTTGAGGCTATCCACGAATCGACCCATGTTTTTGTATCCTTATAAGAATGGAAGCGCTGCTCAGGCCGGTCGGAACAAGAAGGAGCAATGTCTGGTAAGTTCGGCGGGTGAGGTAGAACATCCCATCTAAGCGCTCCTAGCGTTTCCTTGACGGGTTTTGCAACTTGTGGCCGAGCGTTGTCATGTTAAAAAACCACTTTGTCGTGTCTTTTGGCATATTGCGGTAGTTTTCGTTCAACGCTCGGCATCAGTTGCATCAGTTGTTGCCGGTAACGTTCCCCAGTAATAGTTTCGTTGGGTTGGAGTAGCTCATAATACACTACACCCAGCTGATCCCACCAGATACACAGCATAAGCTTGGAGCTATGAATATTCGGCTTTGGCGCACCGGGATTTACCCATGTTTTTTTGCGCATTGGGTTATCGTAGCGTACCCATTTTTTATCACCAGTTACAATACGATGCAAAAAACTTTCCGGGTTAAAGCAAGTGTTCACAGGTGAAAAATCGCCTTTCTTTTCAATGTCTCTCGGTTTCAATTCGTACGGCACTTAATTTCCTTGCTGTTGAATTACTCCCAATGAATGTAAGTGCTTGGAAATGATTGTACGATCAACTCCTAGTAATTCTGCAACTTCTTTTTCCATTTAGCACGGGTCTTCATCGAGTAATGCCTCCAATTCTTCATCTTTAAACTTTTTGGTCTGCCCTGGACTATCTTTGTCTTCCGTATCAAAATCACTATGTTTAAAACGTTGAAACCAGTACTAACATATTGTTATCGATGGAATATAATCACCATAGTTTTCCGACAGCAATCGATGACTTTCAGCAGAGCTTAATTAAACAAGAAAAGTAACGTTTCTCGCAAATGATGTTTTGTTGGTACGTAATTCGACATATTCAATACTCAAAAAAAATTGTTATTTACACTTTGGCTAAATAACATATCCTAAAAGTTAAAGCCTAATGATGGTGCCTTACCATGAATATAGCAACAGTACGTCCCGATGTGATATAATACAAGTTACACCCTCTCTTAAAATCCGTCAAGATTAATTCACACTCCTTATATATTAAAACTGGTATATCTCTACAGTAAAAGTCATTATAGAAAAATATTGATAAATACGTCCTTCCACATAAAACTAACCTAAAGGAGTTTCAAATTTTTAATCTAAAATCATCGCAGCTACTTTTTAACTGCGGCGAATTCAGTTACTTACCGATACCTATTTTACAAATACAATCAGCTATTTCATATTATGCTTCAAAATAAGTAAGAAACACGGTATTTCTTCTTGGCGATTAAAAACAAAACGTATTTGACACTTGACTGACCTGTTCTGTAAAAACTCCCCCAATAAATAACTGTCTTAATAAACCTTACTTTTACAAATACCGTATGTCATAAGTACAGAGTTATTGACGTTAAATGGACCACCCCGTTAACTAGCTTATTTGGAGAGTTAGATAAAATTCGTAAATAAGAAGCTGCAGCGTTTTTACCAAATTGTTTTTAGGGAATTAAAACAGAAACAATCATACTAAATTTAAATTTTTAAACGAAGCATCTCATATATATACGAGTATATATATATATATATATATATATATATATATATATATATATATATATATATATATATGTATATATATATATATATATATAAGGGAGAAAACACACCTTTTCTAACTTTGCTGAAACTTGGTTATACAGGTTTAATAATAACACAAATTGACAATGACGTTTGTTTATGTTAAGAATTGTAAAAGTAGTAGGTTAAAGCTAAGTGTTAAAATGTTTGTTTAAAGAGTAAACTAACGGGACTTATATGAAATATTTACTAAAAATAGTAGCAAAGGGCAAGCACAACGGGAATATACAAGTTTGTGGTAAGCAAAGAAGAATCCTTAGCTTAAATGCTTTCTTAAGAATATGTAATTGTACGCTTTAACTGAAACAACTTTCAAACAAAAGAAAATAATAATAAGAAGTGACATCTCTAAACCTTTTTATTACATAGGTCGACAATAGAGACTTTGTAGGAGCTATGACGTAGCTCTTTGGATTCATCACTCTCCCTTCCCTAGAACCTAACTACGATTGTATTTCATATTCAACAATTTTTTTTGCTGTTATTTTCCCTAAAAATTTGATTTTTGATAAAGTATAGTAGTGTTTCTGCAAACAGCATTCTACCTAGGCAATACCAAGCTTACGGTGATATTGAACAATATCAGCGGAGAGATAAATTGAGATATCCGTGACCAACTATTTCCGCATCCTGGGGAGAACATACCGACCTTTATAGCGCACCAATAAAAGTTATCAGGTGTGACAAACAATTTTCTCTTATCCGCAAAAGAAATGGATCAGTACGCAGGTGATATGAGTCTGTTTTTTAAAATCCACCTAATAATAAAACTGTGTACAACCAACCTCGGCAATCGACGTTGGTTTGAATATTTTATGAGTGCGCATTAGTTTTGTCATTTCAATATCGGCATAGTAGCGTAAATGTGTCACTTGCGACTGCTATTTGTTTATTTGTAGATAAGTTATTGATTGCCGAATTCTTCTTTTATGTAGCGTTCCAATTGCTCCAAGATTTAACAGGACAATCCGATGCTATTATATTCTCTCGAAATCTACTTGTAGGTGGGTTTAGACCATCATTGTCTATAACACATGTTACTTGCAACGTTGCAAACAATTATTAAGATTCTTATATTTCGCATAATATGGCCCCTTTTGACTTATGTTGACAGTGTTGCAAATAACAGGTTTTATTAACAATGGTATCATTGATCCAAACCAACACACACATCATATGCATTTCGAGTCAGTCTTTAATGTCATGATTTGCTTTTGTTAAACTGGATCGGAGGGAAAATTCAAATGATAAATACAAGAAACAACTGATTTCTTTTTTTTTGTTACTTTATATTAACTTAACCTATTTTTAGCTTTGAATATCGATATTTTTGAACAGAAGTTGTGTCATGTAGAAATGCCCATATACAACAAAAATACATATACGATTTTTATTGCTAATAAATTCTAACAAAAAAACTAACAAAACCGGCTTACATACCATATGTGGCGGATGGCCCTGTCTAAAGCGGAATTTACCCAAAAAATTCATTTCGCAAAAACAGCTGCCACCCGATTAAATGACATATAAATGCCACGTGAGCCATAAGAATAAATATACCACACCGGATGTTAAAATTGAAACTTAATTGTGTTTTGTAAAAACAAACACCCGTACGAGTTTCTAATACCTTAGGTTCCAGATAATGTGATTGTTGTAACGAACGAATGTTTTCCCTTAATTGTTTTTTCCCAACAATTAGTGTTTAATTTACATCTAAATTCTATTTGACACGGACGGAAATTGTATATGAATTTTATTTAATGTTTCTAATCAATTTTTAATGCTCAAATTTTAATATTGAATGGGAAAGATGGAAAATATATTGCTTAATCCTGAAAAGTACGTTTTTATTTCATTCATTTCTAAGTAAGAAAATTTTAATTATTTATTAAAATATGTCAGTTGGCAAAATGTAAACTATATAAAGGATACTAGTTTATTTGCAGTTTTAAGTGCGGTCCTGTTCAACTTTATTATTTATAAATTTACCTGCTGGCGATCTTATTTACTACTTCTATTCATATTTTTAGTATTCCCAAAAATTATTTTATTGAAATTTTGCAGAGCTTTTCTTACAGTTAAAGGTCACTGGATTCAATATTTAATTTTTTCTGAAAAGGATACGACGAGCTTAATTTATTTTGCAGGTGATTTTATTGCAACAGATATATCGGCTTTTTTCAGGTTTTAATGGTAGGGCTCTACAGTTAAATAATATACAGGGAAGTTTTAATCAATTTTGGTTACTGATGATGCAGTATTTAGCAGAAATGGAGTAAACAATTTTCAACGATATGGATGTTTATTGTATATATCTTGGGACATACTCTGCTGAGACACCTTCCTTCCTTTCTACATATACACCACCATCCAAAAGTTTGGGAGCAATATCTGTTTTAAATTAAAAAATAAATCTTGCAAAATTTAACAACAAATTACCTTCAATAAATCTTTATTGATTACCTTGGATTGTTGTGGGCACTGTAGGCAATTGTACGTGTTTGTGCCCTACAGCCTCTTGGCTTATTATGTTGTCTTAGGCCGTTCCTTGATTTGTCGGTGCGGAATCGTTTTTCTCGGTGTGCTCGGTACCGAATCGGTAACGAAAACATGTCGAACGCCTATATTTCAATAAAACCGACCTAACTTGCCCCGCGCATCTCGCGTAAGTCAGGCACACCGAGAAAAACGATACCGCGCCCACAAATCAGGGAGCGACCTTAGTTACATGAGCGACGTTCTTTAACAAGGTTTGTTAGCCTCGTTCCAAGCCTTCTATGTGGTAATTTATCGCCACGATGTAGATCTTCAAACAATTGGTCTGTTCCGAATTAAGGCCACACATTTACATAGTCTGCATGTCGCGGGACCATGGTTGATACTTATTTTCTGTAACCTTGTTAAACAAAGAAGTTGTTTTTTCAATGGATCGCCAATTACGTCGCTCGAATTTCTTTGACCAGATATTGCGAGCCAATGATCTAGATGTTGCTGATATGATCATCTGTTGGTTGTCGTTTTTACCACCTGTCCTGTCCTGGAACCCACAGTAGTTCAACCCTGTTGTTCCTGGGGGATAGTTCTAACAGGTCGCGTTTCACGTCATCGTGATCTTGCAATTGGCCTGATGGGCGTCAAAGGCTTTTAGAACAGCTTGACTCTGAGAGTATATATATATATATATATATATATATATATATATATATATATATATATATATATATATATATATATTTCTTGGTTGTGGTAGTCCCGTCTAATGTACTTATTAACACTTCCTTGTATTTCTGGACTATTGTTGCACTTGTCCCCAATGGAATACTAAAGCTCTATTTGGGCTTTTTTGCATCTATAGCAGGGAATACTCCGCTCGAAGTCATTGGTCCGTCTGGGTAATAGATCAGATCCGTTGCCTTCTTCGGAGTCTCCACCTCCATTCATAAATTGATTGATGACCTTAGTTACCTAATGTGATTTATTGTTTCGTTTCTTAGAATTTTTTTATAAATTTTTTCCTCCAAACCTGTTTTATTAGCTTTGTATTAACCAATTCAAACAGACAGACCGGCGAAATTCTTTGTGATCTAAAAGTAAAGAAATGCAAAAATTTCGAAGTGTGTTTTTTCCACGAATACAGTACTTCCTATTAGCAAGGAAAGTAAAAAAGGATAGAAATCAGTACCTACATTATTTTAAAAGGTTATCCTCATACTATAAATTCACTACACCTTAAAGAAGAATATAGCCTTTGAAATTGCATATGTGCTAAAACTGTATCGCATTAACCTGATAGTGGTCAGCACTAGAGTTGGGAATTTTTTTCGACATCGATATATCGGATAATGATTACCGATTTATTGATGTGTCCATACCTATCGATATATCTCTAATTATCGATTATTATCGATATATTGAACGTTACTGGTATTGTAGGCATCACTTATTTTCAGCATCCGATTATCAATTTTAGAAAGGAGATAAGAAAAATTTACATGAAAGGAATGTTTTTTGCAAGTCTTCCCAGCTCCAGTAATCAATTTTTGAATAATAATTATCGATATGTTGATTGTTCTCGATATATCGATAATTATCGATATGTCGATGAGAGAAAATTATCGATGGGTAAATTAGCAGCGATTATTAATATTGATTGATTTTGATCCATTATTACGCATCCGTCGTACTATTTTTGTAGCTAGATAGTTAAAAGCTCAGATATCTTAAAAGTAACTCAATATATGACGACACATATGCCGAAAATGATCTTAAATACTTATTCCTATTTAGAAAATACATGTTGGAACCAATTTATTAGCCTTGTTTTCCACCACCAAACAAGTTTTTAAAATTGTCACACAGAAAAAGAACTTGCAACCATTTAAAGAAAAAGCGGTAGTTTTCGATCCCTATTTTAATTTAGCATTTAAGAGATAAATATAAAATCCCTAATTCTGCGTTCTTTTGTTTCAGAAACGCTATCTCCCTAATAAATAATTGATCGCAAAGTTAAATGAGCGTATCTTTTATTTATATCCCTTACCATCGCCACGTCGCTTAAAAGTTTTATGTAACAAATCGAAAAAGCTATTATAAATCGTTTTAGAAAAGAGATGAGAAAAATCCTAAAAAAAACTTTTCATTTTTATTCACATTTCGTCATCTCTCTTCTATTCGATTAGTTCAACTAATTTTCACTCCATTAGGCGTTAGAAAGTAAGAGTTCAGATAGGAAAAGACAATGAGCATGGCTTTATTTTTTCCCTTAGGTCTTTTTGGTATTTATTATATTATTCAAAGACTATATTACATTGCATCAGTAACCATTGTAACTAAAAAAAATTAAGGAGAGGAAGGACGCCAAAGAATATTTTATTAAAAAAACGTATACTCAAATATATTTCAGGACCTTTCGGATATTGCACTATTAAAATCGTATTTAAAATTCCACATAATTTTCTCATAAAACTAGTTAATGTCCCAATGAATGTTACGAATTTAAAAACTATGCAATTTTAAATCTATAATCTATATATCTATAATTTATAATATACGAGGCTGGTTTGAAAAGTCCGTGCAAAAATAAAAACTACTTATGTGTTTGTGGTAAACCTTTTTTATTTTTCAACATAGTCTCCTTTTAGGCTTATACACTTCGTCCAACGATGTTCTAGTTTGTTGATCCCTTCCGAATAATAGGATTTGTCCAAGTCTGCAAAATATCCAGTAGTGTCTGCAATCACCTCCTCGTTTGAATAAAATCTTTCTCCCGCCAGCCATTTCTTCAAATTGGGGAACAAATAGTAGTCCGAGGGAGCCAAGTCTGGAGAATAGGGGGGATGTGAAACGAGTTGGAATCCTATTTCCATTAATTTTGCGACCACAACTGCTGAGGTGTGTGCTGCTGCGTTGTCGTGATGGAAAAGGACTTTCTTGTGGGCCAATCGCGGGCGTTTTTCTTGCAGCTCGGTTTTCAAACGGTCCAATAACGATGAATAATATTCGCCTGTAATAGTTTTACCCTTTTCCAGATAGTCGATGAGGATTATCCCTTGCGAATCCCAAAAGATAGTCGCCATAACCTTTCCGGCCGAAGGAACGGTCTTCGCCTTTTTTGGTGCAGATTCCCCCTTGGTAACCCATTGTTTAGATTGTTGTTTGGTTTCAGGAATATAGTAATGTATCCATGTTTCATCCACAGTGACGAAACGACGCTTAAAGTCCTCCGGATTCTTCTGGAACAGCTGCAAACCATCCTTGCAACACTTCACACGATTCCGTTTTTGGTCAAACGTGAGCAATCGCGGCACCCATCTTGCGGATAGCTTTCTCATGTCCAAATGTTTATGCAAAATATTATGTACCCGGTCAGTCGAGATGCCCACAGCACTAGCACTTCACCTTAACTCTTCTGTCATCCATCACCATATCATGGATTTGATCAATGATTATAAACTGTTCTAATCGAAGGTGCAGAGTCACCATAATGTTTATCAAGCTTCTCTTTAGTCTCCTGAGGCGTTTTGCCTTTCATAAAGTAATGTTTAATCACCACACGAAATTCTTTTTTCGTCCATTTCTTGAAAATCACTCGACTTCCTTGATTCACACGAATGCCAAACACAAAGAAATAGACCAATATGGCTGAAACTTGGTGTGCGTTCATTCAAGAGATGCTACTAACTAAACATGACCTCGATACGCGCCGGTGGTGCCATCTCCCGGACTTTGCACGGACTTTTCAAACCAGCCTCGTATACACAACGCTCTATCTGTCTGTCTGTTTCTCCGTTAGTGCACTAATCACTAGAGAACCACTTATCCGATTTACGTGTTTTTTTTTTAAATACATACATATGTTCTCTGGCCAGGTGTTAGTATATATTTTGTTAAGTTAGATAATATAAGGAATAAGCAGGGAGGATAATAGTGAATCGAGTCGAGCGGAGCCGCGGGCACAGCTAGTCTATAATATATATAAAACGCAACGTCTCTTTGCCTGTCTGTCCGTTAGTGCGCTTATCGCTCGATCCGATTTACGTGTTTCTTTTTTAATTCATACATATGTTCTCTAGACAGGTTTTAGTGTATATTTTGTGACGTTAGGTAACATAAGGAATAAGCAGTGACGATATTGGTGAATCAAGCTGGAAAAAAGTTTACCGCTTGCAAAAAAACCTAAAAAATAATTCTGTAATCCACGCTAGGCGTCCGTCCGTCACAACCGATTTTCCCCAAAATTATTTGACATAGAAAGTTGAAATTTAACACAAATGTAGGAATTGATGGCCCATTCAAAGACGACTAGTTTCGAAAGTTAAATTTTGACGAGAAAAAAAATTTCTACCATAAGGTCATCAAGTGGAGTCTCAAATGAAAGCTTGTGAAAATACAAGTTCAAAAATATATATGATATAATACTCGCGCAAACTTTTCTATTATTTTTAAAAAATGGCCAAAAATCGCTGCATTACGTTTGATAATTTATCTGGAATATATATAAAAAAACTCTGCCTTGGCACTATGATGAAGGTTTTTTCGTCGAGAGTTGTGAATTTAACCGGGACTAAGAGCTACAAAATATCAGTACGTATTCGATGCAATAAGTAATATACTTATATACTTTTTAGTACATTACTGTACTTGGCCAATCACAGATAAAATAAATTTTAATGACGACAGGTGACTAATGGATATGTACCGAGACAAAATCATTTAATTTTATTTGTTTATTAAACAAATATTTTGGTAGTAAATATTTGTTTTAAACTTTTCCTATTAGATAGTAGATTGAGCTAGATTCAGTTATTGGCTATTAGGTAGCTAAGAAACTATAACTATTACACATTATTAACTAAGAAAAAACGTAACAACAAATATTGGATACGAACCATGAATTAGGCAAGTCTGACTTGTACTTGACCGGTTTTATTCATACACAGATCAATAATAACTTCTTTATTAAGACCTTGTATGTGCTGTGGCGTAGTTACCGTGTGGTCTTCGGAAGCATAAACCCCATCTTCCCGCCCCTCCCTAACGAGAATTAAATAGTATATATTATTTAAAATCTATATTACATTATATCAGTAACCATGGTCACAGAAATTGAGGAGAGCAAAGACTCCAAAGTGAAAGTTATTAAAAAGACGTATATTCAGATAAATGTCAGGACCTTTCAGATATTGCACTGTTAAAACCGTATTTGAAATTCCAGATTATTTTCCCACAAAATTAATTGATGTCCCAATGAGTGTTACGGATCTAAATCGATGCAATTTTAAATATTAAATAAAGCCTTATTGTTATTAAATATTAATTTAGAGATGATAAAAAACATATAAAAGCTGTTCATTTAAAAAGGTCATGTAATAACCCAACTACGAATTTTAAATTCATTTTTTTTTTGTTTTTTGATAAAGTTTGCTTTCAAAGGCCGATTTTTTTTGTAAAGTTTAGTGCATATTCTAAGACCTGGTTGAAGGTACAACTCAGATACTTTGATGCAAGCACTTCCCTGTGAATACAGCAATCGGTCCACAGTAAATACCTCAGAGTAATTGGTTGGATTCCTCCATAACAACCAGATATAGAATGAGCACTATTAGTCTGCTCCAAAATATTTTCAGATATAAAGGTATTAAGAATTTCGAACAAGTCTTGAGCATTAGCACCAGCAGTGATAATTTTACGAGAGAATGTCTTGTACAAATTAGTATTTCTAAACCGTACATAACAAATCCAGTGAACATCATTATTATTATCTGTGGCTTCAGCATCCAGCTGCAACTCAAATTCCTTATCTTTTATTTTTTTAATTAATTGATCGTTGTGCTCTATGGTGACACAGCCACTTTTAAAAGCGGCTCCCCGACAAACTCATCGATCATAATGTTCACCATATTTACAGTAGCCGGTAGAATGAAGGCTTCTGCGATGGTATGAGGCTTCTTACATACCGCGATTCTATGTACAACCTTGTAAAATATTGGTACTATTTTTTTATTGATGCAGCTCTTAACTTTCTAATAAAGCACTAACAGTGGCGGATCTAGTTCCGTGATATCTTGTCTGTTTACGGCGTCATGAGTCCCGGTTTCCAATTCCGGCAGGTCAGTGTACTTATTAATTTATTTAAGTATATTTGGTTTGGCTACATAGGTAGTAGTTATTGCAGAAATACATACGCCCATGGTAGTTCTACTGCGTTTCCTAAAAGGTGCCGTGAAATACAAGTGTATCTTCTCGCAAATATCTATCGAAAGAGAGTAAAGGCGGGGAGGTAACCGATAAAAAAAATTACAATGCTGGGATGATTAGTTTTAAATGGCGTTTTAACTTCCTTAGTAGCACGCACTCTGGTGCTAAAACATACAAAGTACACACTGTGATTTTCCGTCACTTCTGTCGGCGTTAAACCAAAGCCGAAATAAGTGTCGTCATATTTTTGATAGTTACGCTTTTTCCTACTCTTGCCACTATTTCACAGTGTATTCTCTTAATTTTCCTTCTCAGAAGGCTTGTTGCTATTTAGTAAAGCTGAGGCATATTTAAAAATACACACGAGAAAAAATACTATTAAATCTTTTCCTGACTTTATCACGACAATATTCAGTTGATACAATCTCTGAAAACGAATTTCACTTTAAGGCCGCTCCCTGATTTGTCGGTGCGGTATCATTTTTCTCGGTGTGCTCGGTACCGATTCGGTAACGAAAACATGCTGAACGCCTATATTTCAATGAAACCCACCTGACTTGCTCCGCGTCCGCGCATCCCGCGCAAATCAGGCACACCGAGAATAACGATACCGCACCGACAAATCAGGGAGCTGCCTAAGACTGTGCGATACCGAGCAAGTTCGAGAAAGAATAAGAACAATCGGGGATCTTAATTATTGTATGCGCCATCTAATATCCCTTTGTAGAGGCCTCTGCAAACAGTTATTATTAAGTAAGTTACTGGTTTGCGCTAGGTCCGCTCTATATCGGATCCGATTACATTGAATTGAAAATGGAAATACGAGTAAAATTATAAAAAAATTGTAATATTTACTAGCCATGACTGCCCAGGGCTCGGCGACGCACATTTTAGGAACTACTCCGAACAAATTCACTGAAATTTACTCACTTGAATTAAAAGTATGAAAATTCAATAATATTTCACTAAAAATGTATTTGTAATTTTCAGTAAATACTATTAATATTCCATGAAATATTATTTTGTCAAGTGTACCTTATACGAGGTATTTTTACATTAACTGTCGATGGCGTTTAGTTAACTGGAAAATTCAAGTAATTTATTTTCTTTTAAAAAAAAACAATGCCTAGAAGTAGGTAAGATAATTGATTAATCAGTCATTTCAATTAACCGACTATTTTATTTCAGGTATTAATTAAATATATAATCGACTATTTTTCATAATTATAATATATTACGAATCTAAATAACTTTGTATCCCTAATCCCTTGTTCTAATTAACCGAATTAATATTTATTAAACGGTTGTCTTATTTTTATTTACACTAAATGGAAAAGGACAATCGACTTTGCTGGGACCTTCGTCGTACTTTTCGAAAACTACTTATCTGCGCAATTAGTGTTCCGTACGTTGATTGCTTTAAAAAAAAAAATAAAATGATCAGTGACTTCACAAAACACACCCCAAATGAATTTTCAACAAAGTTTGTTTCCAATCTGTACTGAAAACTGATGACCTTGAATTTATATATATGTATATATATATATATATATATATATATATATATATATATATATATATATATATATATATATATACCAGATAAATTATTAAATGTCATGCACTCGTGATAATTTTTGTTCAATCTACACCCTGTGGCGAATATTCCAGAATTTTTTCAAAATTTTTTTGAGAAGTACTTTCGGAGATAAGGCGAGTGGACAACGATTTTTGGCGATTTTTTAAAAGTAATACAAAGAAAAGTACGCACAAGTATTATATTATACATATATATTTTTTACTCATGTTTTCACAAGTTTTCATTAGGCACCACACTCGATGACCTAGTAAAAAAAAATGTTTTTCACTTCCGATTTCACCCCCCAAAACTAACCCCTTAGATCAAAATTTAACTTTCAAAACTACATAGCTCTGATAAGGCCATCAATTCCTATATTATTACCAAATTTCAACTTTCTACGACAAATAGTTTCGGAGAAAATCGGGTGTGACAGACAGACGGACAGACACCGAAGTGATCTTATAAGTATTCCGTATGGAACACTAAAAACATATTGTATTTGTCTTTTGTGTTCGAATTTAGATCGACTAAATTAACTAATATTCTGTAGGCTGCCACTAGCCCTAATTTTCACTTTGCAAACTTAAAAACTTTAAAAAAAAACAATGATCTTGTTTTTTTTTAAGTACGTGCGTGTGTACCATTAGAAATGCATTTATTTTTAATTGTAGCCTTTGCATTTTGGTCTGTTAAAATGATTCTCCGGGCCAGAGGCTAGAAAATCCTTCAGCCTTTCACCCGGAAGATAGGCTCATTAGACCGAAAAGCATAGGTTAGAAATAAAAGTAAATTGATTAAAAAAAGAGAGAAGAAACTTTCTCCTACATTAATCCTAGATTGTAATGTCGCTTTTGCACACCCGTTTTGACTTTGCCACTTAAAAAAAAGGAATGTCTGACTTTTTTGACCGAATATTTTTCATATCATTTTTTTATGGCTCCATAAAACCTTGTCCAATTTATGGCGGTGTGCGTATACTAGTGATTTATATATAAGATCGCAGCTATTATGAGTAAGTTATAAAACGTATGTTTTTTTATTACTTATGTGATGTATGTAGGTACGAGGTTCGTTTTTAAAGTAAGTACCGTTTTAATATTTAAAAAAAACAAGACCATTTTTTTTTAACAATTGTATTTTGCATGAACCCCCGGACCTTAATCTACTTTTTAACATAATTTCCACATATATTAGAGCACTTGTCCTATCGTAAGACCAGCTTCTGTATTCCATCCTCATAGAAATCTGCCGCCTGGTTTTCGAATCATTGCAGCACGGTCTTTTAGGCGTCGTCGTCGTAGCGCTGACAGCCCAAGTGAGTTTTTAAGTGTAGGAACAAATGCTAGTCACTGGGCGCTAGGTCATGGTTATATATACAACTTCCGCTAATTTAAGCATTCTGCCACAATCATAAAACTTTTTGAAACTTGAGGAAACATATTAGGTCAGGGGTTCCCTATCTTTTCTCCCTTTACAGGTTACAATTTTTTTGCGACGCCCTTCTAAAAGAAGATGCCTGTGTGTAGCTCTAGCAAACAATAAAATTACTTTATTATTCAAAGAAAACTCCAAAAAAATATAGAATCTTAATTATTATTTATTAGAAAACATAAAAAAACTACAAACAATACTATTAATGAGAAGGATGAGCTTGCTTTTCTGAGCATAACTTCTCAAATCGGGGCTGAAGTTTTGAAATTGCTATTCTCATTTCTTTTTCTAAATTTATTTGTGACGTGTATTTCGATTTGATCACTGCAACTGCAGAAAAGCCAGTTTCACACAAGTACGACGTAGCAAATGGTAAAAGAACCCTCAAAGCCGTTGTAGATAGTAGAATATTCTTGGGATGCATTGCTCCAAAATTGACAGTTTGTCTTTATCGAATCGTGGTTTTAGGCTTTTCTTCCTCGACTGTTGAAAGTGTAGATGGTGGTGGGGTCTATTGGAATGGGTTTCTAATCCACTCGTATTGATTTAGATTTCTCTGGAAAATATTTATTAAAATGTAAGAGGCGAGCAGTGCTTTGGAAGGAATAGATGCTCTGAAAAACAAGGATGTCGACTGAAGTTTCAATTCTCACAATTTTTTTGCAAAAAAAAAATCTCCCAGCTTTTCTTGTAAATTACTGCGAGTGGTTTCCAAATGATGTTTCAATTTATTAGGAAGCATACTTTCAACAGCCAGCACCTTATGACAAAGAACACATTGGGGAAGTTCCATATTTCCTTTAGTAACGTAGGTAAATCGAAAATCTAAATATTGGTCATCATATTTTCTGTACTTTTTTCGTTTTTCTATAGTTTCTTTTCTATTCTCTCCTGCGTCTTCAACACGTTTTCTAGTTAGTTGAATAAAGTTACCCATTTTAAGTAATGAATACGCACGCGTAAATTAAATACAATACACTTGAAATCAAAAACACTGCATTCGTCAACGCTTGTAATCGACGAAGAAATAAAGCACCGAAAACAAAAGACAGAACGATGAACGAATAAAAGCGCGAGAAAATGGAGGGGCGGGCTTACTGAGTCGCTGATGAGGCGCGTACCGCGCCGCGCAATAGCTGATTACGACGCGTGCAGGCGACCTGTGCATATCGTCTCACGACTCCTCTAGGATAGAGTCGCGGCTCCCAGTTAGGGAACCCCTGTATTAGATAAACGAAATCGTAAAGGGTCTGTTTTCTCGAACTTTTTCATCAACTTTCCTCACCAGGTCATCATTAGTGACAGACGGTCGCCCATTTCGACCCACATTGTGCACGTTTGTATGGCCATCTTTAAATGCTCTAACCCAATTTCTTACCATTCCATCGCTCATAGCGTTTTCGCCATACACTTCATTAATTTGCCGATGAATTTCGGCCGCTTTTACGTCCCTTGTATTTAATAAACGAATTGCAGCGCATATTTCACAAACTGCTGCTTCCATAATGGCGTCTCTGTATAGCCAGTAGATCCAGGTATTCGGCACGCATGCAGCGACCGCAAAGCGCACATCGTATTCAAATTTTTATCATATAGGGACTATGGGAGAGGTAAATATTCTTGCTTAATGACTAATTACAAAATCATTAGAGATATATCTGTAAAATTTAAACTCCATGACTACATTCGCTTACAAGTAATTTCTACAGAAACAAGTGAAGTAGGTGGAAAATTACAATTACATAGGAAATCGAGTATCCTGCAAACCATTATGACTGAAATAGGAGCTATTGACGAGAACAGTATAGAAATAGATATTAGAAGACGCTCGTTTGAAGAAGAAACAGTTCTGTATTAGTATTTTGAGAATCTTATTCGACGACCTTGTCGTACCGAAAGTCCTCAAAGCAGCGGCGGGTCGACGCGTCAAAGCATTTTTTAAGCCTGTAAAGAGCAGAACCTGATCCGGTTTTGAAGAAGATTCTTACTGGTGATAACATCGGACTTCATGGGTATGATCTAAGTCCAAACAAGAGGCTAATGCAATAAAAGAGCTTAATACTGCCTAAGAAATTCACACTTCAAAAAATGTCTCTATCACCGTAGAATACTGAGTAAGGTGAGGAAAACGAAGACATGGGTATTGCTTTTACATGTCTACTCACAACAGCAATGTACGACTGATCCTGTTCACAACTCATCATTACACTCTGGACATGGCTTCTAGGGTTATTACATTTAAGAGGGAGATCCAGGGGGAAGATATTTTATTTCTTCCACATCCCCTTCATTTCTACGAACTTTTGACCATCCCTTGTATGTTACATCTACATGTGCTAGTTATAGTTTTAAAAAATCTATTATCCTGTAGCAAACATAACCTCAAAAGAACTACATCGACATGTTATTTTGTTTCAAAATACAAATCCAATAATCTTGTTTAGACGAAATAAAATTGTACTGGGGCTACGTGTTTTGTATACAAAACAATTCCGCGTGTGTAAGGGAAAAATAAATAGGTATCATTGTAAATAAAAATAAAAGTTCGTATTTTAAACAAAACAATATGTTTCTAGAATTCCAGTAGTATTTTTCTGATTTGAAGTATATTTACACAATCTCCTACGTAGGACTAAACAAGTGGCGCCATGAGAGTAAATTTTTTAAACGACCTAAAAAAGTCTATATTTTAATATGCGACTAGCATTGGTCATTAGAAGGTTTTTATAAGGTTGTCCTAGTTGAGCTATTAATTTTTGCGACGAGAGTGATGTATGAAAAATAAAGTCATGAGGACACACAGAAGTGATAGGATGCTGAATTATGTGACTACGGCAAGTGATCTAACACACAAACTTTCGCAAAAATTGTCTCCCAATGGCTGGATGAGAAAATGATCTGTCATCTTTTTTAGGAAAATTCAATTTACTCAAACTTTTTGTCAAAGTGTTGCATACAGTTAAAGCCCTACCAGATTTTTCTTTATCTTCAGTAGTATTATGACCTCCTTGAAATCGACTAAAACACTCGTTTTTTACGCGTTTTGGTAACCAAATTTAACACAAAATTCATAGTAACAATTTGTGTGATCGTTTATCAAAACACACTGGCACTCCTACCACTGCACCTAGACACTTGTTCGAGCAAACATCAATAAGTAACTGACACAACATCAATGAAGGCCGTCTCTTTTGGCAACAAAAAAATACATAGCTGCCCCTATAATTTCCTTGGATTTATGAAAAGTTCGTTTTTTTATTATATTCAGTAGTCTGTTAATTGACACATCTAAAATAAAACCTTAGCTATTGTTATAATATCTTTAAATGGAAAGCTTAAAATAAGAAATTTAGAGAACAAAGGTATTCAGTTTCTTATAAAATTTCTCGTTATCAAATATCTTTTAAAAGTTTGAGAAAACAGTACACAGAAGGAGTTTCTAATTTGACTTTTGTTTGCAGTCCGAATTGGGGAGAATTTCCATTTGATTAATTTATTTAATTTCCCGCCCCAGGACGTTGGGAAAAAGAAAGGGTTAAGATATTTTAATTAAGTGTAAAGGCAGCAGTTTTTAAATGCGATTTTTTTTAGAACGGGGAAGACTACTCGGGGTAAAAAGATGAGATTTTATTGATACTTTTGTTCTATACATTGTAAAATGTATATTTTTCGTACTGACTGTGATGGCACAAGAAGATTAGAAAAAATTTTAAATCTACTAGTCTACGTTATAAAATGTATATTTTCTCTACTGACTGTGATGACACAAGAAGATTAGAAAAAAATTAAAATCTATTGAGATACAAGGTAGTTCATGTATTGAATGCTGTTTCAAGCCATTCGCGTATACTTGATGGAACTATCTAGTTATATACATGGTTCAGCTGATTTGTATTTATTATACAGGGCGGTCAAAAGACTTTCCAATTAACAGGGAACTTGTTTACAGGCAATTTACTCCAATGCTACTTTTAATTAGAACTTGCCGCATTAAGAAAAGCCTTTTTTGACCTGTAATAATCAACGGGATATACAAAGAGTAAAAAAGTGTAACAACAAAATTAGAATTATTCAAAATTGACATCAAAGCATTATTTAAAGGACATAAAAATGCAAGTAAGAAAGTTATTATTAAAGTGTTAGCTACCGATGTATTTGACTATAAGAATTGGCCTTCTTTTCCATTTTGGAACTAAATTATTCAAACCTATGCTTTATGTAGAAAAAAGATTTTTGTGATATATTAATGAAAACTACTTTTGAAAAACAAGAATTACAATTTGTTGCAAACTTTTTTCAACAACTTATATTTATATATATATATATATATATATATATATATATATATATATATATATATATAAAATTTCGTTTAAAAATACTAATTGATTCCCCACAAAAACACATCGGAAACTAGGAAATCGTAAAAATTTGACGTACTTTCTTAGGGCATAATTTGTAAGCGGTTTCCGAGGCGTATAATTCAGCAGTTTTTTGAATATGAGTTTAAAAACAATCCGCATCCTATTTTGTAAGGTTTTAGAAAAAACTCTCTCTTTTTTGCCAATTGCAGTTGATTCCATCCTTTGATTATGTCGTTTAACTTCAGATGATCTTTCTTTGGCCGCTTTCGCATCATTTACAGCTTTCGCAATAACTCCCGCTCCTCTTTCGAGAGCACCCAAACAGACAAACTAGCAAATATGGGTAAAGTGGTAAAAACCCACTAGTCTTGGGAATAGGCATTACCCTTGTCGTAGAATTTACAACCTTCCCTCTCTTTCTTAAGTGTTGTTTTGATACTACCATCTAAATTGTGAAATTGTTTTCTCATAATTCCTTTTCTAGCTTCAAATATAGCTTTAGATAATGACATTCCTCGTCCTACACGTAATTTTTTTCTCCCCTTGTATAATAGGTCCCATTCCTAATTGTCTCTTCACTTTCAATGCTTTGACTATATCTAGAGCAGAAGTTTTTTCTCCAAAACTAGCGTCGGTAGCTTTAAACCTCGCCGAGGCCTCTTCAGATAACTTATCAGCAGAATGTCTCATATTTACATCATTTGATCGGGAGTAAGAAATAATTAGAAAGCAGCTTTTAGCTCTGCTTCAACTAATAGAATAACTTTATTGTTCCTTACACTCAATTTTATTTTTTAGATTATTATTTATTAAGCAGTATTGTACATTTTTGACTTCCAAAAATTAATTGCAGTGAGAAAGTTATGTCAACATTCTAAAAAAATATTTTTCACATTTTTAAATTTTCTTCGTTATTAAATAACGTCTATGTCTACATCTTTTTAATATCCCAATTACAATACAAAAACAAATGTTTAAAGTTTATTAGGTAGTACTTAGGGTGACAAATATGGTAACAGTAAATGGGTTCTAGTAAGTAAGAAAATAAGAATGTATATTATAGAAAAATTAAAACAGAACTCTCTTAACAATATACAACCTCAACCTCATCTAATTGCAAATTTCTAGATAAATTTTCAAAAATATCTTCATCCTTTCCATTATTGTCCTAACATAATCAGTGCAGATGAGCGCTACCCCTTGATATTAATTTTTTATATTATGGTAATGCAAAATGGTAATTTTATTGTATTTTATGTTTCTATAAATGTTATTTATTCTCTAATTTATTTCCATCATAAATTTACTCGATTAAAAATGGAATAAACATACGTCTAATAAAATTATTTTACCGAGATTCTGAGAACATACAAATATGGAAGCTGCACCTAGAAATATGAACAAAATTAAAATTTAATACTTAAATTAAAAGGGAATATGAAATGAAATCCTATGTAAAATTCATGTGCATTTCGTAAATCTCCGAAAATGTGTGCTTTCATATTCTAAATTTCATCTAACATTGGTGCAGTTATCAAATTGAAGAAATTTCCACACGATTACGTCAAAATCAGGCTTATTTTGCATTCAATGAAATATTCAGAAGCGACAGGAACGAAATAACAAAGTTATATTGTTAGCTGTCGGTTGTAGAGCCCTTTAATAAGATTTGAATTTTTGAATATAATTAAATGTTATAAATTTAAATACAAGTATAAACGAATGTTGAGTTTTAAACTAATTAACATTTAACTAAATATGATAAATTTAACTCGTTTTAGCAACAGCGTTAAATACACAAATACGAGGGTTGTTTGGTAAGTACCTCGGTCAGGGATGCCGCTACTACTATTTAAAAAAATATATTTTTCGTAAACATAACCTTTCATAAGAATCCTGTCAAATTTTCAAGTCGCTGCGTGATTTAGTTTGTGAGTGGCAGCCATTTAAATAGAACAACTTTTGTGATTTTACAACAATGGAAAAAATTGAATATCGAACAGTGATAAAATATTTGTTTTTGAAAAAGAAAACGAATGATGAGATAAAAACGGAACTCGGTGAAGTTTATGGGGATTGTGCATCTTCGTTTTCGACCATAAAATATTGGACAGCTGAATTCAAACGCGGACGTACAAGCATTTTTTTTTTTATGAAGAACGTCCAGGTCATCCAAATGAGGTCACTACATCAAAAATTTAAAAAATCCACGATATAGTGATAAATGCTCGGAGAGTGCAGATTACTGAGACTGTGGGCATCTCAGATAAATGGGTACAGAACATTTTAACAACTCATTTGGATATGAGAAAGCTTTCCGCAAGATGGGTGCCGCGATTGCTCACAATTAACAATAAACACGCACGTGTGTCAACTTCAAAAGAATGTTTGGCGATGTTAAAGCGCAATCGGAATGATTTTTGGCGTCGATTCATAATCGTTGACGAAACATGGATTCATCACAGCACACTAGAGATCAAACCGGCGCCAAAGAAGGCCAAGGTGACTTTATCGACCAACAAAGGTATGGCCACAGTGTTTTGGGATGCACGCAGAATAATCCACGTCGATTACCTTGAAAAGGAGGAAACGATTAATGGAGAGTATTATGTCAACTTATTGGATCGTTTTAACCATGCTGTAAAAGAAAAACGTCCGCATTTGGTGAAGAAAAAAGTCTCTTTCAAAAAAATGCACGCGTGCACACTTGTGTCATCGCCATGGCAAAATTGCATCAGTTAGGATACGAATTGTTTCCGGTTCCATCATATTCACCCGATTTAGCCCCCGGCGATTATTTCCTATTTCCGGATAATAGCCCGGCGGAAAAAAATTTGGCTCAAACGTTGAGGTGATTCCTGAAACAAACGCCTATTTTGAAGGGTTGTGGAAATCGCATTTTTTAGATGGAATACTAAAGATTGAAAAACGATGGATTAAATGTATCAAGCTAAAAAGAGACTATGTTGAAAAATAAGATAAATTTTACACATAAAAATGTTTTTTTCGTGTCATTGCGTGATACTTATACAACCCTCGTATTTTAAAGAAAAATGGTATGTTATAATTTAACAATAAACAGCGCCTTCAGAAACAAAACCAATATTTTCTTCTGTTATCGTATATTCCCCTGAAAATCCTCTCAATTGCGTTCGTTCTGTTTATTCAGAGATTGGAGGAGTTAGGAGAATGAACCTGGACGAGCACGCTTCTTAATTTTGGAAAGAAGCTTAGTATATTCGTGATGACTGCTAATATTATCTTCATTGTTAGTTACAAACTTCAGATCAATATATTAAGCAACTTATTTCACATAGTATTATCTTGTCCTTAGATGTGTTGTATTAAACGTCCGATGTCTTTCGGCAACAGTCATTCTTCGTTACGATAGTCCAGAGAAACAAGGATGCGGATATTGCCCACAATACTCGACGTTCTTTCAAACGGAATCTTAGATTGTAATTTTCCAGTGTTTTGTATGGTATTCCGGATTTTGCAATTTATACAGTGTTTTCATGTTGTTTATTGAACCCGATTGCGTGATATAAATTATGGAATATGACATATTTTGAAATCTACCAGCAAAAAATAAAACAGTGGGTTCCAAAAAAATCCTAAATGATTAATTAAAAGAACTCCACGCTGCCGACCATTTCGCAAATTTGGAATAATAGGTCTGTCAAATCTTAAGGTCCGTAAATACCGCAAAAAGGAAGTTTTCACGGTTTTTGTCAAAAAATAGAACCTTAAACGATGACGATAATTTAACGTAAAAAGGTCATAACAGAATGGCAAAATTGATGGAAAAACTTCAGAAGAAGTAGTAATACATATTTATCCCAGATCTATCAAGAAATTCCAAACAAATATTGACACAATCAATTGAACGCATCCAGAAGATTTATTACTGCTGTTATAAGACTTAAATTTGGCCATGCATATTACCCTGCTCATCTTAGAAAAAATAATGTTATAGAATCCGACTTGTGCGAGTTATGTTAAACTCTGAATTCTGGATATAGCTATTAATTTTACTTGTAAAAAATCCTCATATAATCCCAAATTTATATATTACCCCGGGCCTACCTGTTCTGATTGGCCCAGACCGAGAAGAGTGTACGAGGGGCGTCCTTTTAAGTTTTAACAAACGACCAATAGATGGTGCAATTAAGATGTGATATTACCTTTGTTGTAAAATTTGATATTTGTTATTGTTAAAACAGCGGCAGCTCATAAATTGGCCGAATAGTGTGTTTACAGTAAGCGTTTTAGAAAAAAAACATTTTGTGAACAAATGGAAATTTCACGTGAATGTTTTCGTTGAATGATTTTTTACGATTTTAGTAAAAGCCTAAATCAACAACAATGTCTCGAATCGCTTCGTTCAACTTTTGGTAATGAATCACCATCAGAAAAGACTGTTTACAACTAGTTTGCAGAATTTCGTCTTGGTCTTGCTTCCGTCAGCGATGAATTTCGTAAAGGTCGACCAAAATCGGTTGTTGTTCCAAAAAACATCGATAGTGTACACAACATGATTGAAGAGGATCGGAAGAGGATCGGCATGTGACTTATCCTAAGATAGAGGCACCCTTAGGCATATCGAAGACTGCAGTATATTCGATTTTACATAAACATTTAGCTGTGAAAAAGATCTGTTCGCGATGGATTCCGCATAATTTGAGCGAAACTCAAAAACAGGCTCGTGTCTGTTGGTGTAATTAATGTAAGAAAATGCAAAAAAAAAAATTCGACCGAGCCGGAAACTAAGCAACAATCAACTGTTTGGGTATTTTAAGATGGACCTAATCCAACAAAAGTGGTTCGTACGCGAAGCACTTCCAAGAAAATGATCGCTTGTTTCTTTAGTTATAATGGACTTGTTGCAACCATTGCTTTAGAGGGTCGAAGAACAGTTAATGTTGAATGGTATACAAAAATTAGTTTGCCAGAAGTCATCGATGAAATCAGGAAAAACAGCGGTAAATGTCGCATCATTCTTCATCATGACAGTGCTCCCATATAGCACGTCAAAGAATTGATTATTTGACGAAAAAAAACATCTAATTAATGACTCATTGCCCGTATTCACCTGATTTATCGCGTAACGATTTCTTTTTATTCCCGAATGTCAAAAAAGAATGAACAGCGATTCATCACCTCAAGAAGCTCTTGAATCCGTCCAAAACCAAGTTTCTGTGGTATCAACTTCAGAGTGAAAGAAATGTTTCGATAATTGTGTGAACGCATGCAAAAGTATATAAATCTTAAAGGCGAATATTGTGAGAAAACATAAAACGATTTGTACCAAAAATTTTTTTTCTTTCATTGTTTTTGTAAAAACTTAAAAGGTAGCCGTCGTAAATCTGTCTATAGTCCTTATTAGGAAAGGTTTTTTTTTAAAATTTTGTAATAAGTAGCAACCGTTCAATCCATGCGAATAATTTTTGATACATTGAAAATTTAGTAACAGTATTCCAATTGGAGACTGACTGTAGGGCAAAACGGCCTAAGCCAAAATGAAATATATAAAAAAAAAATTAATGTAGCTATGGAATTTTTGTTTCGATGTTTTAAAACTAGTAATCATTTTTTTAAACTTTTGCGGTAAAAAAATTTGGTTGTTTTCGACATTTTATCTATGATTGCATGACACATCTTCAGGGATCAGAATAATACAATGTCTGAAGATGTCTCGTGCAGTCGTATGCGAAACATCGGAAAGGTGCTTTAGATTTACATGGTTTAATCCCAGTAATCTAACCAAAAGTTAATAAGTATAAAGGATTAATGGTTTTACAACATTCAGACAACGATTCCAAATCCAGTTCAACATTATCTTTTTAAAATTAGCGTTTTTACGCTGGTTGAAAATGGCAGCACTTCTCGCGTTCCTTAACACTACTCCGCGCGCAATAGGAGACCTGTTCTGTAACCCCTCTGTTCGCTTTGTTCGATATGATATTAGTTGTTTTTAGTGTTCCGTACGGAGCACTTATAAGATCACTTCGGTGTCTGTCCGTCTGTCACACCCGATTTTCTCCGAAACTATCTGACATAGAAAGTTAAAATTTGACACTAATATAGAAATTGACGGCCTTATCAGAGCCGTGTAGTTTTGAAAGTTAAATTTTGCCTGGGGTTAGTTTTGGGGGGTGAAATCGGAAGTGAAAAAAAAATTACTAGGTCATCGAGTAGGGGTGTCAAACGAAAGCTTGTAAAGAGACGGGTTCAAAAATATATATAATGTAATACTTGCGCACAATTCTCTTTGTACTATTTTCAAAAATGTGCGAAGAATCGCTGTCCCCCACCCTTATCTCGAAAAGTACTGATCAAAAAATTTTGAAAACATTCTAGCATATTCTCTACAGAGTATAGATTAAACGAAAATTATCACGAGTGCATTACCTTTAATAATTTATCTGGTATATAAAAAAACAAAAAATTCAAGATCATCAGGTTTTACTAAAGATCGGAAAAAGCTTTGTTGAAAACTCACTTGGGGTGTGTTTAGTGAAGTCACTAATCATTTTGTACTTCCGTAATGAAAATTTTTATTTTAAAAGCAATCAACGTACGGAACACTAATTGCGCAAGTCCAACTTGCACTTGACCGGTTATTTTGCGTAGTATAGGTATGACCCATGAACCTACTAATAGCGAATGCATAATTTGTTTTACTCGGGTACCTCTAGGTACAAGAATTGTTTAACTTTCTGTTCCCAAAAACCGTATTACTATAAAAAATACACTATTTCTTTGGTCATTTATAATATTGCCGAACAAATGTGACATTCCTTTCGCACAAGAATAACATTTCAGGGAAATATTTTAAGACCGTCACGCCTCTCAAATAACTTAGCGCCAAAGTCGGCATTTTTCAACACTCCAATTTTCCTTTCCCTTGAATTTTTCACCAGGTCGGGAATTAGATAAATGAGTCGGATAGAAATGCGCAGATTTAGTTACACCCTTTTGAGCAAAGTGGATATTTGCAGATTGTTTTACGCATTTGTATGGTTCCCTTTACGTTTGTTTTGCTAACAAGTTAACGTGTGGCTGAATAAGTTCATTGATGCACCCCCTCACAGTTTTTAGGCGTTTTAGGATTTACTCTTTTATTTATTTACGGAAAACAAATTTTACACTTTGCCACTTTTAAGTATACTCGTAATTACAAAGAAAGTACAGAAAACTTCAAAAATGAACTTAAACAATTTTCTCATTTGTTTCGGGAATGACGAAAAAATGTTAAATACAATAGTTTTAGGGAATGTTAAGGTGCACAGTTTAAAATTATTTTTGAGTATACAGGGTACTTCAAAAAAGTGTGGCCGATATAACATATTCTTTTTTAAATGTAACATCCTATTTTCTAATTTATTTTTAAATTCTGCGTTAAATTTTATAACTTTTTTATTAATAATGTTATATACCTAAACCTAGTAGTTTTTTCTAATATTTCAATTTTTTTTAAAAAAAATACTAGTTTTCAGTTATGTAAAAAATTGCCAGTAGCGCCATTGTTTCTGAAGGTGGAATACTCATAACTGGTACGAGCATTCTATAGAGATGAAAAAAAGATATATGTAAAAAAAATTGAGCTACAGGGTGTTCAAAATAAATTTATACATTTCGACTATTTTAAATTGAAAAATCTCAAATTTTCTAAATGGCACACCTGTATATTATTATTTTTCTGACAGATTTAAAAAACCCTCCAACTTTTATTAAGTATGTCAAGTACCTATTTCTAATAGTTTTCGATTTATTTTGAATTTTTCAATTTTTACTTTTGTTTTTAATACACATACGCTATTGTGAAAACATAAACAAATAGTTAATAATAATTTTAATATAGTTTAACTTATCTAATGATTAATTATTATGACGTAATAAATGTTCAAGAATATGCCCGTCTACTTGAATACACATGTTTAGCCGTTTTACTACGAGGCTGGTTTGAAAAGTCCGTGCAAAAATAAAAACTACTTATGTGTTTGGGGTAAACCTTTTTTATTTTTCGACATAGTCTCCTTTTAGGCTTATACACTTCGTCCAACGATGTTCTAGTTTGTTGATCCCTTCCGAATAAGAGGATTTGTCCAAGTCTGCAAAATATCCATTAGTGTCTGCAATCACCTCCTCGTTTGAATAAAATCTTTGTCCCGCCAGCCATTTCTTCAAATTGGGGAACAAATAGTAGTCCGAGGGAGCCAAGTCTGGAGAATAGGGGGGATGTGAAACTAGTTGGAATCCTATTTCCATTAATTTTGCGACCACAACTGCTGAGGTGTGTGCTGGTGCGTTGTCGTGATGGAAAAGAACTTTCTTGTGGGCCAATCGCGGGCGTTTTTCTTGCAGCTCGGTTTTCAAACGGTCCAATAACGATGAATAATATTCACCTGTAATAGTTTTACCCTTTTCCAGATAGTCGATGAGAATTATCCCTTGCGAATCCCAAAAGAATCGCCATAACCTTTCCGGCCGAAGGAACGGTCTTCGCCTTTTTTGCTGCAGATTCCCCCTTAGTAACCCATTGTTTAGATTGTTGTTTGGTCTCAGGAGTATAGTAATGTATCCATGTTTCATCTACAGTGACGAAACGACGCTTAAAGTCCTCCGGATTCTTCTGGAACAACTGCAAACCATCCTTGCAACACTTCACACGATTCCGTTTTTGGTCAAGCGTGAGCAATCGCGGCACCCATCTTGCGGATAGCTTTCTCATGTCCAAATGTTTATGCAAAATATTATGTACCCGTTCAGTCGAGATGCCCACAGCACTAGCAATCTCACGCACCTTAACTCTTCTGTCATCCATCACCATATCATGGATTTGATCAATGATTTCTGGAGTCGTAACCTTCACAGGCCGTCCAGAACGTTCAGCGTCACTTGGGCCCATATGGCCAGTCCGAAAATTTTGAAACCACTTATAAACTGTTCTCCTTCACTTTTCTTAGCATAAAGGGGGTTATTGTCCTGCACGCATCCCGTATCCTATTTTCCATATCTACTGGTGTTGTAGGGGCATTCACATAAACACGGTCTTTAATGTAGCCCTACAAAAAGAAGTCTAAAGGTGTTAAGTCACATGATCGAGGGGACCACTGAATGAATCCATCCCTACCTATCCATTTTTGTGGGTAACGATCGTTTAAAAATTCCCGAACTTCCCGGTGGTAATGAGGAGGAGCTCCGTCTTGTTGAATCCACATTTGTTCCCTTTCAAAGTTATCTACTTTTTCAAGAAGCTGGGGTAATTCGTAAATTTTGATATTTAAGCCCCTTAAGCGGTTCGCGGAAAAAATATGAACCAATAATTCAAAAATTTAATATTCCACACCATACATTAAGCGACCAGTGATTTTGGTTTTGAACTCCCCGGACCCAAAATGGATTAACTGTTGAATAATAATGCATGTTATGGCTGTTAATTGCTTCATTACTGCGAAAAGTAGCTTCATCAAAAAACATTATTTTGGATAAAAAATTTGGATCGGCATCTGTTGCTCCATTCATGGTGATGAAAAAGTTTCAGACTGTAATATGGTAGTAAAAGTTTAAAACAAATATTTACTATCCAAATATTTGTTTAATTATAAACAAATAAAATAAAATTATTTTGTCTTCGGTACCTATCCGTTGGTCACCAGTCATCATGATATTACTGGTCACACCGAATTCGTATTGATATTTTGTAGCTCTTAGCCCCGGTTGAATCCCCAACTTTCCAAACCTTCACCATTCTGTCATGCAACATAGTTTTTTTTATACCAGAAAAATTATCAGACCTAATGCACGCGTGATAATTTTCGCTCAATCTGTGCTTTGTTTAGACTACTCCAGAATTTTTTCAAAATTTTTTGATCACTACTTTTCTAGATAGGGTGGGGGAACAAGGATTTTTGGACATTTTTTTTTTAAATAATACAAAAAAAAAGTGTGCACAAGTATTATATATATTTTTGAACTCATGTTTTCTCAAAATTTCATTCGACACTCCACTCGATGACCCGGTATTTTTTTTTTCACTTCCGATTTCTCACCTCCCAAAACTAACCTTAAGTCAAAATTTAACTTTCAAGACTACGCTGCTCTGATTGGGCCATTACTATATTTGTACTAAATTTCAACTTTCTATGTCAAATAATTTCGGAAAAAATCGGGTGTGACAGACGGACACTGAAGTGATTCAATAAGTGTTCCGTGCGAAACACTAAAACACTTCTGCACCTCCTAACTGTTCGTGGTAGGAGCAAAGGGCTAAACTATAAGCCATTTTGTTGGATAGGTTTAAAAAAGATTTTGTTTCTGGCAGATTCGGTTTTTTTTTCTTATGATCTTTGAACAATAATGCAAATTTTTCATGTGACAAGTTGCGCGGATTTTATCTCATATAGTAGCACATTATTTTTGGAGTATTTTACGATTGCACACTGTTACTATTTGCGATTTTTTACCTCACCACCACATTCTGAGAATACCATCCGTTGCTACGTTAAAGTGGTACAGTAGTGGTATTTTCATTGTTTTCTATGCGTTTTGTAGATGCGCAGAGGTGGAAAAAAAATGACGCAATTAGTCTCTGCCACTAATCGCGCCAAGTTTCATTAATGTCCGAAGAACTTATTAGATTTAGTAGATGAAGCTTTCAATCTTTACGAGTGAAGTTTCAGAATTAATTAATACTTCTTTTTGCGAACTTAACTATGATGAAATGTGTAAATACAAAACCGTTTGGCTAATTTAGTCCATTGTTAATTTCGTTGAAGCCAAGCAGTTGACGGTATACAGTGCTTAAATTTAACGACTTGAACTATCAGTCTGATAATAAGACGAATTGTAAAAACTAGTCTTTGTTAAATTTAATACCAAACGTTTAATGTACAGACATCGACATCGTCCATCATAGAATTGAAGTATCCAAAATAGTTATCTTTCTCTCCTTTATACTTATCTTGACATTTTCAATAAATAACTCTGATTTAAGGCAGTAAAGACTCGATAGTATGACGGAAGTTTTTGTTCAAATTAATGAATTGAGATCGATGTTATCCTATTACGCTATCAGTTTTTGTTATTGAAAACTGTGGGTAGTTATCAAGAATTAGTTAAGTTCGTGCGCTTGGTACGTAATGAGTTTTTAAATCAAAATGTTTTCTTTTGGACAAAATCATATACATT
Source organism: Pachyrhynchus sulphureomaculatus (assembly GCA_019049505.1). Classification (NCBI taxonomy): domain Eukaryota; kingdom Metazoa; phylum Arthropoda; class Insecta; order Coleoptera; family Curculionidae; genus Pachyrhynchus; species Pachyrhynchus sulphureomaculatus. The sequence continues at coordinate 168,722,834 of CM032456.1, forward strand.
TACATCCTATTTAGGAATAGAATATACTTTTGGATTTGTCCAACATTAAACAAACCATAATATAGTCATACTCGTCGTGCAGTTGCTCTATAATAAAAAGTTTTGTCTTTGTAGTAGTTCTTTTTTTGGTTCTATATATGCGAGTAAACGCAATCACAACAGCAGCAAATCGCAGTGCCTGCCATCTTGTGTAAAATCCCCAAAACATTTAATCTAAGAGCAAAGCTCATGGGCGGGAAAGTGATACTGTACTACTATCGCCTCACACAGATAGGATACTGGTTGGTTGCAGACGGTGTAGGCGATCGCGCCCGTTTGATTATAGTGATTTACTCTCTTGGTTACATTAGCGTCGTTCGTTTTAGGAAGGAATTATCACGATGTACATCTCCGAACAGTTAATATCTGTTCCGAGTTAAAGCTACACATTCATATAGGATATTCATAGAGGTTTCGTCCTCTTCACCACAGAATCTGCATATCGGGAATCATTATGGATACTCATTTTCTATACATGTTTCCTCGGGTGACAACGGCCGGTGATCACTCTCACCACCAGTTTGGTTTGGGCTCTTGTTAAAAACAGGACCTCAATTGTTAGTTTCTTTGAGGGGCCGCCAATTACGTTCCTTGTATGTCTTTGACTAGATGCTGCGAGCCAACGATCTAGATGCTGCTAATAGGGCCATCTGTTGATTGTTGTTTTTACCAGCTGTTTTGGTATTCCAAACGCTGGTTCTAGACGTAATACATACCGCTATTAAGAGGGTAGGGGTAACTGTAGAAAGGAACGATTTAAAGAATCGTATTAACGATCTAACCAGAGGACCTGTTACACATAACCAGAAATTATAAACAAAATATATATTTAATGTTCGTGAAAAATTCGCAAAATCAAATATAAGTGGCTTATCGGACGAGGACCGTCAGTAAATTTTGTCTTTCCGTTAAAGGTGTTCCCGTGTAAATTGTTCCTATTTACAGTTACCGCTAATCTGGTAATAGCAGTGTGTATCAATCCTCATCAGAAACTTCCACAGGTTACAGATCTTATAGTTACAATTCGTCTGGATTTCTCCTATGCCGATTAAAAAACTGATGCTGATATTATCTAGGATGAAACAGTTTTGTGCTAGACTCAGTCGAGGTCAGTTCTAACAATCTCTGAAGAAGCAGACGGAATAATCGGTTAAACATTAGTATTACTTTTTGAATTGATTCAGGGGAAATCCAAAAGAACTTTAGCTATAAGCAATACGTATTATTGCCCGATTTGCCTATATGCAATATTAGTACAATATCGAGTCCGTAAGCTTTGCTTTCCAATTAAAAATTTTGGCAATTTTACAATACATAACATAATAAAATATATCCTATAACCTGGCCAGAGAACATATGTAAATCGGATAAGTGGTTCTCGAGTGATAAGCTCACTAACGGACGGACAGACAGACGTTGCATTTTATATATATTGTTATTATTATTATTACAAAAAAGTTCTTTCTCACATTTGGTCAATGTGGTTCCATGTTTGGCTGTATTGTATGTATTAAGGAATGACCTGACAATGTTACATGTTTTCAAAATCACTGACTTCTGAATGTTTCTGTGTATGTTTATGTTGAGTCCTAATTGTACTAAGTGAATGTTATTGGTGGCTGATATAATGAGGGCGACAATGATGACTTTTTCTTGCTTCCATAGCCTTTTTATTTCCATTGCAAGGTCTGTGTATTTGGAAATTTTTTCTGTGTATTTCGTTTGGATGTTTGTGTCGTTGGGGACAGCTATGTCAATTAGATAGGTGACTTTTCCTTTTTTGCACTGAAAAGTAATATCGGGTCTATTGGCAGAGACTGTTTTATCTGTATGGATACTGATGTCCCAGTAGAGCTTGTAATCTTTATTTTCAAGTATGGATGTTGGTGTGTATTTGTATTAGGGATCTGTGTTTTCTATGAGTTTGTATGTTGTGGCCAGTGTTTGGTGAACTACTTTGGCAGCTGAGTCATGTCTGGCTGTGTATTCCGTTCCAGCTAATATTTTACATCCGCTTGTGTTCGATCGTTTCTTTCTGCTGGTGGCATTTCCTGCATCTGTCTTCTGTAATAGTTGGGTCTTTGATGATAGGCTTTTGGTAGTTTCTGGTTAATATGACTATCCTGGATCGCAAGGGAATAGCTGACCATCCTGTAACCAGGTGTATGATTGTTTTTTATTTACGTGGTCTTGTTTTGTGTGGTATCTGTGTTTTCCGTGGAGTGTTTTCTCTGACCACGTTTTCATCTTTTCCTGTTGTAATTGAGTGTGACTGTGTGTGTCTGCTGAGTGGTCTGCCCGGGATAAGTCGAGAGGTGTGTAGTTTTTGTCTGCTTTCACTGTCGCTGTGTGGAGGCTGGTTTGCTTGCTGTGAAAGAATTTCCTAAGTGCTTATATTTGTTTTGTGTGTAGTGATCTGATGTCTATGATTCCTCTTCCTCCTGCCCCTTTTGCTGCATGATATTGTTCCATATTGAATGGTTTAGGCAGTGTATTGCAAGAGAACGCCCTAGCAGCAAACTTTTTTCCGAGTTGATTCACTATTATCGTCACTGCTTATTATGTTACCTAACATAACAAAATATATTCTATATTACCTAACGTAATAAAATGTATCCTATAACCTGACCAGGAAACAAATGTATGTTTAAAAAAAAAAGCACGTAAATCGGGATAAGTGGTTCTCGAGTGATAAGCGCACTGACGTAGAGACATACAGACAGACAGAGGGACGTTACATTTTATATATCTTATAGAAGATTATAGATAACCTGGCCAGAGAACAAATGTATAAATTTAAAAAAATCATGTAAATTGGATAAGTGGTTCTCAAGTCATAAGCGCACTGACGGACAGACAGAGAGACGTTGCATTTTATATATATTATATTCTTTGTTAGATGATATTGTTCCTTATTATTATTGTTTTAGGCAGTGGATTGTAAGAGAACGCTCTAGCGGCAAACTTTTTTCCGACTTAATACACTATTACCATCACTGCTTATTCCTTATGTTACCTAACGTAATAAAATATAGCCTATAACCTGGCCAGAAAACATATGTATGTTTAAAAAAAAAAGGCACGTAAATCGGATAAGTGGTTCTCGAGTGATAAGCGCACTAACAGACAGACAGACAGAGACGTTTATATATATATTATAGATAAAAAGTTTGCGTAAATAGAATTAAGAAGAAAATTCGGAGGCTAGCCCGGATTTAAAAGCTTTTTTTGACTGGAATAAAGATGAATGGTATATAGAAGAGCTGAAGGAAGAACACTGCATATTTCTTACGGTATTATTTTATTATGAGTACACGTTGTTTTTCGTTCTTATGTTTTCTTTTAAACTTGACATTCTACACTTAACAGTTTAAGTGTTTATTCTAATGCGTACTCTAAATTCGAAATCCGATACCTATGTTTACAAATAATGAAGTTCTGGGGTTCTCTGTCGTTTTTTCAATTAAATTGTGTCAACTTGAATGACAGACGTGATTAAAAACCCATTTGTTTTAGACGTTAATCTTCTTGGGATTCGCCTTAGAAAGGGTGAGTCTCAGAAATTAGTTTGTGTTCTGTCGTCAAAACTTTTTTTTGTTTCCTTGTCATTGTATTTAAAAGATAAAGAAAAACATTGTGATTTATTAGAAGTTTTTCGATTTCTAGACTCTAAGTTTAGTCGTAAAACAATTCCGTTTGGCTTATAGTTGTTTAATAGTTTGTATGTGTAAGAATTTTCTTAGACTTTTTATTAAAGAGTCATAAGAATATTTTTTAATAAAATTTAGTTTTTGGCTTAAGATCGGATGGTATGTTTCATAAATTGTAAGATCTTCAAGATTTTTACAGTCCTGGAGCCCCAGTATATTCAATCATCGGGGTCCTATTTGATAATATGTTACTTTGTGCTTTAGCCGTTATCTTGGTCAAATTTTAGTTTTTTTTCATAGACGTCGAAACCGTTGTAGTTATCAAGAAATATACTCATTTGTACTGGTCCCTAAAATATTCAACAGCAAAGTTTTTAAAGAACCAACTTTTTGAAAACATAATTTTCCAAAATAAAATTTTCCAATTGAAATATTTTCAGACAACCAAATTGCGAATCTATCGAAAAGAAACTAAACATAGAAAGATGTTTTGTAGTATAAATTAAAACAATTACCAGGTGTACAAGTATGAAATGCGGATTTTTTTTTCTAAAAAAACTTGTTAAATTCGGAAGGATGATAAAAAGTCCTTTATTCAAAGTATGCTCCATCGCTTGTTATACATTTTTCCCTTCTTTCGGGCAATTTGTGAATACCACGCCAGTAAAAATCTTCCCCTTTTGCTGCGAACCATTCATTGAGCCATTTTTTCATTTCTTCGTACGAACCAAAACGCTGCTCAGCAAGTGCGTGACCCATCGATGCAAAAAAGTGGTAATCGGAAGGAGCCAAGTCTGGTAAGTAAGCCGCATGGGGTAGAACTTCCCAGCTGAGTGCTTCCAACGTGTCGCGAACTGGTTTTGCCGTATGTGATGGAGCATTGTCATGAAGAAAAATGACTTTGTGTTGCCTCTTTCGGTATTCTGGCCTTTTTTCAAGCAGCGAACGGTTCAAATCGGTCAGTTGTTGTTGGTAACGTTTAGTATTAACCGTTTCCCCAGGTTTTAACAGCTCATAATAGACCACGCCCCTCTGCTCCCACCAAACACAGAGCATTGTCTTTCTGCCAAAGCGATTCTTGGAATTCTCAAAATAACTATACGACGCAAAAACCACTTCCTTTTGTTCCGAGCGAGCAAAATGTCACACGTGTTTTTGCGCTTTTCCATTTGCCTGTCGTTCAACTCATGTGGTACCCATCTACCGGTCTTCTGAATCTTTTCCATCTCTGGAAACAGCTTGTTGACTAACGCCCAATTGCTCGGCGAGTTGTTTTTGTGTTTGCGAATCATCTTCGTCCAACAATGCTTGCAATTCCACATCTTTGTATTTTTTTGGCGGTTTTCCACGTTCCTTGTTCAACATCGAAGTCATCACGTTTGAAACGCCGAAACCATCGTTCACACGTATCTTGTGATGGAGCATGTTTACCATAACCTTCTCGAAGTAATCGGTATGATTCAACAGCAGTTTTCTTAAAATGAAAACAAAAAATTAATGCTGTCCGCGAATGCTCTTTGTTCGGTATAAATTTCGACATATTGAACACAACAATACAACACTATGCACATACTTTTCCAATTTATCACTTGTGCGCGTCTGACACTTGTTGATGACACAGCAAAATGGCGCAGTGTCAATTCTTTATAGCACAAACTGCATTGGTGCACCATCTGTTATCTGAAATCCGCATTTCATACTTGTACACCTGGTAAGTTGTGGTTTTATTTAGATTTATCTCAACATGAACTAATCTTTATCCATGATTAGTTCGGTTATGAATTCACGGATACAGGTTAGTTCAGGTAATCTTAAATTAAATTCTAATTAATTTAATTTATACCACGCGAACTAACGCGACTGATGAAGAGCCACCAAACTATAATTAAAAATCAACATAAAATTTTTCGAGATAATTTTAGGGAATTTATCCATTTTTTGACTTTCGAAAATTTTTCATTCGGATAATTTGTTTTAATTTTCTCAATTAAAAATTTTGCTTTCGAAAATTATATTTTCAAACATTTTGTTTTTCGAAAATTTTGTTTTGTAAAATTATTACGGCATCCAATTATGCAAGACGGTCTTGATTTAGTTGTAGGCACTAGTTTTTCAAAACTGTCAAAAGTTTTAACCTGAACTAACCTGAGCTAATACAAATAAAATTTTGCAGTACTTTGCTTAACAAGTGAGGTAAATAAATCTGTGGAATTTTTAAACTCGGGAATATAAAGGTCAAAAATAATGAAAATTACGTTTATTTTAATTAACTTTCCGTATGTAACACGTAAATATTTATTCGGATTCAATTACACTTGCTTGTTAAATGATTTTATATCCCACAGATACAAATACATATTGATCTGCAGGTTTATTATAAATTTTCAGTTTTTAACCATTATATAGAGTGTCTTTAAATAATTTCATATTTGTTTGGCATTTTGCGTGAACGCAACGAGCAGGATTGGCAAGGTGGCGGTACAGACCTTGGAAATTTAGTTACCATCAAGCACTTTACCGGAATAGCATACACAACAGCGGACAAAGAAATTCGTACTATAATTGAACTTTTATGAGTTTCTGGCATAATTTGACGTTTAGACGTTTTTTTGTGGCAACGATCGCGAATAGATCCTTACCGCTCTTGAGATAATCATCTTCAAGTCTATAACAAAATTTTTGTTTCTTGACAAGTATATAATCACAGAACCCTTATAGTCGGGGTGATACAGGTAAAGGGCATTTTTTAAGCGTCTCGCTCCATTTAAAAGTTTCATATTTTCTATATTTAAAAATAGCCAAATATGATGTAGAGAAACTTGTCACTTGTCAAAATTATTATAGTGTCAAATACGATTTTATTAAAAGACAAACTTTATATACTACTGTGATAAAAAAATAGTAAGACTTTTAAATTTAAATCGCCCGGGCATTTCCAAATGGGATTAATTTTTTTTCGTTAGGTTGGTAGGACCTTAACTGCCATCTGTGTCAAATTTTAAACCATAGCGTCAGTAGTTAATAAGATTCGCTTGCATTCGTTTAACAACAAAAGTGCGTTTTTGATTTTTAACATGAGTGAAAAAATTCAGCAAAGAAGTTGCATTAAATTTTATTTTAAACATGGTTTTTCGGCCTCCCAAACTCTCGAAAGAGGCCAGAATTATGGGCCGATAACTCTTGGTTTTTTTCATCACGGCAATGCGTCTTCTTATACAGCATTAGTTCTTCGCGACTTTTTCATCAAAAATTCAACTCATATTATTCTACAATCGCCCTGTTCGCCTGATTTAGCTCCGTAGGCCTTCTGGCTATTCCCGCTTCGAGGACATCGTTTTGAGTCTATTGAGGAGAGATTAAGACCGAATCGAAGAAGGCTTTAAAGGCCATTCTAGGCCATTGAATTCAACAACTGTTTGGAAGACTGGAAAAAACGTTGGACATAAATGCATTGTATCCAAGGAGGATTACTTTGAAGGGTACGAAATAAATTTGGAAAAATAAATAACCCGTTTGCCTTTTATTTCAAAAGTCTTACTTTTTTTTGATCACAGTAGTATAACGTCACTATTAAAGAGTATGGTTCAAAGATTTTATTATTGAAAGATTCACCATTTTCATATATAACAGAAATCCTTTTCTGACTCGTGTTTTTTCCTTTTATGAGGCATAAAACTTTGTCGTACAGGAGGCTATTTGCAGATTAGAGCTTAAAATGGAGCATATCGAAAAAAAAAATCAGAGGTATTTCCGTTATTACGAAATTTAAAAAGAAATTAGGCAAATAGCACCCTGACCACACGTAAATTAAGCACTTTAAGATACATGATTTTAGTATACAATTGATATTAACATAAAAATAAGAAAAAAAAGCACCTTAATTACTTAAAAAACGTGTAAGCAATTTGGCAACGTTGCCATAATAGGCTCGGAATACATAAAAGAAAAACAAAATTTATCTGCCAAACAGATGAGCAGAAAAAAATTGCTGAAACAAATGTAAGTACTTACTTATATAATAACTAATTTTGAGTAAATATTCCAGTTAAAAATTTTCATATTAACATCACTTTACAGCTTATAGGCTAAGCATAAGAAAAACTCGAAAAGTTTCATTCCCATCAGTTTCTATGCCTTATAGTCTACTAAAGTTAAAACGATGTCATTTTTTCGCTAAAACTATGAATGAAAAACGGGTTTATAGACAATTTTTATAATTCCCATAAGTTTCTTTCGGTTTTCACCAAAGAAATTGTGCTGTATAACCTGAACCTTAGACCTTAGTAGACTATAAGCCCAATAAATTGATGTGCGCAAAATTTTGAATTTTTCTTTTGATTAGGAGATATTCTAAAAAAATATAGTTTTTATATCGTGAGGATGCAAGTGAAAGAAAGTCACAATTTTCTATTTCATCTTTTAATTTTCTAAAAAAAAGTTATCGTAGATACCACTTTCCAATTATAGAATTAAGAAAAACTACATATAAATAGCAAGTTAAAAAAAACTTATTGAAAAAATCATGATACCGCGGCGATATTGTTAATTAAAAACAATCCTTGCTGTACTGATACCTATGTATATTAAGAGATGCAGAAACCATCTTTTTACGTCAGGCAAACTTCGGTTACCGAGCATAGATTAGGTTACTGAGATTTAAATTGCCGGCCAGTAATTAATTACGCAGAAACATAAATTCTAAACTTTACCACGTAAAGATAGACCACGTTCTTAATAATACTTTCCAGCTTCTTAATATTATATATATATATATATATATATATATATTATATATATATATATATATATATATATATATATATTTATTTGTTTTTAGTTGTTCTCTAGACGCTGGTTATTAAATATGTCACAAAAGAATGCATTATAGCCTGTCCCAAAATATAAGATCCCGATTTTTTTTGCCGTTTTAAGTGGTCAGTATAAAAATTCTGCCCTTTTGTTTATAATAGGTTGCAGAGATGGACTTAAGAATTTTATTCATTAATGCAAATAAATAAAATTATAAGTGTTTTTGGAGATGTCTATTTATAGATGCATGTAAAAACAAATGGATAAGAAGTACAAATATACAGTTTGAATGAACAAGAGGCGACGTATAAATAAAAATATATTTTAACTTAAGCCTAATTCGGTTTCACTACCACTGTCATCAGCTGAGGTAATTTATCAGTGGTTTTATATTATTTACATAAATATATGAATCTTCAACTTTAACAACGTGCTAAATGGAATTTAGCTTTCACAAGGTATATCATTTATAACTTTTTTTTACTAATTCAACCACTGATACGCTTAAAGTAGGAGAAACATTTTGTACCCTTTTTGATTTAACTTGATGCCAAATATGTTCAATTGAATTAAACACACAATAATACGGAGGAAGCCGCAAAACAGTGTGTCCCATTTTCTCAGCCATACTATCACAAGCATATTTCTTTTTCAATTTATAGTCTTTCAAACTTCCAAAAGATCACTTTTTTTATAACTAAAGTCAAAAATAAATGTTATTTTCTAACATATATTCCTGCATTTTCGATTTGGTGTTGGCTGTATTAGGAACCTTATTTAGTAGGCGATTATGGTAACTTGCATTGTCCATAACTGTAACACTCTGTTCGGGAACATTTGGCAAAGGAGAATTTTGAAACCAATTTTCAAAAAGTTCTGTGGTCATGTCTTCGTGACAGTCCAAACTAGAATATTTTATGTTTTTTGCAGATAATAGTAGACAATTTGAAACCCAGCCCTTTTCAGATCCAGCATGCAAAAAGGTTATTCGTTTACCTTTATTTGAAGGCGCGTTAGTCTGACATTTTGTACTGCTGTCAACCCACCCTTTTTGCACAGTGTCATGGATATCGAACCATGTTTCGTCAAGGTAAATAATTAGCCAATTCTCTCATCGATACTTTTTAATTTTTTGTAAATAAGCATGTCACAAGATTCGTAATCTTTGTGACTCCATCATTACTTGCCTTTTGTTGATTTTTTGGAACGTGAATCCCATTCTTCAGAGAATTCTGTGAAGGATTGATCGGCCACAATGTATGTTGGTCCCGCCCTGCACCGGTCTTAATTTTATTTTGTCTAGTGTCGGCACCAACTGCTCTTCATACATAGAATATATCTTTCTCCTGATGACGTCTTTTTCACAATCGTCTGCATGATGCATTTGAAAATCTTTCCGTTTTTTTCTGTTCGTGAGTGATGGTTTTCCTACAATACCCTTAATCGTAGAAATTGGGGTTTTTGTTAGTTCACTGGTTTCTTGCAAAGCACTTTGTTTATTTAAATTTCTTTTTACCAAACTGTCGTAAACATGTTTCACTATTTGTTTAGCGTCAAGTGATAAATGTTTTCTCTTGCGATAGCCACTATGGCAATTTTCCCACGGACGCCACATAATTAAAATAGAACTGTTACGTTTTAAGTTGTAAGTAAAACTAAAAATAAAAATAATAAAAAGTATTTTCGAATCTTCATGGGGAGCTGTGGTCATTAGGCCCATATTGTCAAATACTTAAAGGGCTCCAAACCAGGTTGCCAGGTAGTAAATATATAGGTAAAAATAGATCCAGTATGATTGCAGGTGCAAGTGAGGGCGGTATACAAAGCACGTAAAATAAAAATACGTTTATCGTAATACCTGGCAACTATGCACAAAACCGTAGTAGGGTCGTTTATTGCCCCATTGAAAAAGCAAAAAGACAGGATCTTATATCTTGGGATTTACTTTACCTAAGAGAGTACAATAAAATTATATTTATTCAAATATTCCACACTTTGCATAATTCAAATAATCAAAGACAAAAAAGGTACAGCAATCCAATTATCTATCTATCCACGGCTAACCCAATCTGTTCTCCCAGCATACCGATTTTGAAAAGTGGCCGGTTAAATAACAAAAGGCGAAAAAGGCGTAGCAATCCCATTACCTACTTAACCACGACTAACCCAAGGTGTTTTCCCGTTGTACTGGATGGAAACGTGATCGAAATTAATGTTCGTTTTGCCATCTACAATCATTTTATATATATTTCTCTGGGTGAACTATTCCAAAATTTTTATAAATTTATATGTCGGATGGAATTTTAGTTTTCTGCATTGCCTAAATAGATATGTAAATTGCGCAATTTTACCTTATTGTAACTGTCAAATATATAAACATACGTGTGGTTATTTATATTATTCTTGATTAAGATGTAGCTTTAGAGATGTCACAATGTACTATTTTTTACAGTTTCAAAAGCGATTCCTAAATGGCCTTTGAAATACCGTCTGCCATCTATATTAGAATGGATCAATGAATTGGAAAAGAAAAGCCTTCCGTTTTATTTAATGCTGTATTTTCTTTGTTCGTGTGCCAATTCTAATCAAATATTATAATAGTCATATTGTAAAATCTTTCCAAATTATTATTATGGCATTTCCGTTATTTCTGAATCAGTTTTAATTAAATATCTACTATATTTAATTAAAATTGATTTAAAGAAGCCTAACTTCCCCTACACGCGAAAAAAAACTGCATGAAAATTATTCATTCTCGGGTTATAACATATGTATTTACCTACATACAAAAATACATACACACATGCACATACACAGACGTCAGTTCTTCAATACAATACCATTCAGCTTATTACCTAACAACTTTTTTTATTATAATTTTCTGCTGAGACACCTTACACTACTAAGGACTAAATAGGATGGTTTTAAAAAAATTGGCCAAGTGCAAGTCGGACTTACGCAGTTAGTGTTATGTACGTTGATTGCTTTTAAAATAAAAATTTTTGTTACGTAGGTATAAAAAGATCAATAACTTCACAAAACACACTTCAAATAAGTTTTCAACAAAGTTTTTTTTTCTATCTTTACTGAAAACTGATGACCTTGAAGTTTTTATTTTTATTTTTATATACCAGATATAACACATGGGCTGAAAAGTCCCGGGCCTAACAAAGAAAACACGTTTTTTTTTGGTTCAAAATTAGCTTTATTCATCAGCGTAATCTCCATCAAGAGCAACGCAATCATTCCAGCGCCGCTCTAACATTTCAATACCACTTTTGTAGAACGATTTATCTTTTGCCTCAAAATAGGCCTCAGTTTCAGCGATAACCTCTTCATTCGTGCGAAATTTCTTACCGGCGAGCATTTTTTTCAGGTCTGCGAACAGCCAGTAGTCGCTGGGAGCCAAATCTGGCGAATACGGTGGATGTGGGGAGCAATTCGAAGTTCAATTCATGTAGTTTTTGCCATTGTTTTGATTGACTTGTGACACGGTGCGTTGTCTTGATGAAACAAAATTTTTTTCTTTGCCATATGCGGTCGTTTCTTTGCAATTTCGGCCTTCAAACGCTCCAATAACGCTATATAATATTCACTGTTGATGGTATTTCCTTTCTCAAGATAGTCGATGAATATTACACCACGCACATCCCAAAATACCGAGGCCATAACCTTTCCAGCCGATTGTTATGCTTTCGGGCGCTTTGGACGAGGTTCACCAGTTGCTGTCCACTCAGATGACGATCGTTTTGATTCCGGAGTGAAGTGATGGATCCATGTTTCATCCATTGTCACATATCGACGCAAAAATTCCGGTTTGTTACGTTTAAACATGGCCAAACACTGCTCAGAATCATCAACACGTTCTTGTTTTTGATCAACAGTGAGCAAACGCGGCACCCACTTTGAACAGACCTTTCTCATAGTCAAATGCTCATGCAATATAAAGCCAACACGTTCTTTTGATATCTTTACGATATCAGCTAACTCACGCAACTTCACTTTTCGATCATTCAAAACGATTTTATGGATTTTTTTTATGTTTTCTGATGTTACCGCCTCATTTGGACGTCCACTGCGTTCTGCATCATCGGTGTCTCTACGACCACGTTTGAAGTCAGCAAACCAACGTTTTATTGTTGTTTCTGATGGAGCGGAGTCCCCATAACACTTTTCAAGCCATTGCTTCGCTTGAACGGTATTTTTTCCCATCAAGAAGCAGTGTAAAATTAAAACACGAAATTGTTTTTGATCCATTGTTTTGAAAATAACAAAAGTAGCGTCACTCTTAGCACAATAACTCACAAACTAATGAATAGAATATCATGAAATTTTAACAGCTGTCTTTTGAAGGTTAGTATTAACTGAAAAAAAGGTGACTGCAATAAAACTAGCGCCATCTATGTGTTAGGCCCGGGACTTTTCAGCCCATGTGTTATTATTAAAGATAATGCACTCGTGATAATTTTCGTTAATCTACACCCTGTGCAGAAGATTCCAGAATTTTTTCAAATTTTTTTGATCAGTACTTTTCGTGATAAGGGAGGGACAGCGATTTTTCGCAATTTTTTAAAAATAGTACAAAGAAATGTGTGCGCAAGTATTACATTATATATATTTTTGAACTCGTGTTTTTATAAGCTTTCATTTTGCATCACTCGACGACCTGGTTAAATTTTTTTTTCACTTCCGATTTCACCCCCAAAACGAACCCCTTAAATCAAAATTTAACTTTCAAAAACTACACGGCTCTGATGAGACCATAAATTTCTATGTTAGTGCCAAAGTTCAACTTTCTATGTCAAATAGTTTCGAAGAAAATCGTGGGACAGACGGACACCGAAGTGATTTTATAAGTGTTCCGTACGGAACACTAAAAATAGGATTGGCGCAGGGGCGTAGCTACCTCCATATCAGCCGTATTAATGATACGGGACCCCCGAGCTACAGGGGCCCCCGACCTACAGGGGCCCTGACATGTGTAAGCTGTCGGGTAAGAAGAGCCCTCAAAAAAAATTTTGATAAAGGGCCCATTTAGAATTAGCTACGCCACTGGTTTGGCGTCAGGCTTTCCTCGTTATCATCCTCCTAATTCCAGTTGATTTCTTATTTATTGGAGCTGACCTTTTCAAAAATTCACTTCATATCATTGTTTTATTGGGTAACGGTAAAAAACTGCTGACAAGTGTTGTATTCGTGAAAGAATCACCCTCCAAAATTTTTGCATTTCTTAATGTTTTAAGGCCCCTAGATCATGAAATGGGGTTGATTTCAAATTTGATACACCTACAGTACTTGATGTGGAGAAAAAAATCTATAGCTTTGCACAATATGGCTTCAGTAGCGGAGTTTCTTCGTATATACAGGGTCTGTCCCAAAAATAAGTAAAATAAATCCGGGGAAAAAAAAAAAAAATTTATTGCATATCAAAGTACTAAAATTACTAAAATTGTTCACAATAGCACCCTTGTACTTCGGCACACCGTTGCCAGCGCCTCTGAGAGTCGCAGTACACCTCCTGGAAGACGTCGACGGGAACCTCGTTCAGGCACCTCGTCACGTCCTCTTTGACGTTATCTACCGTTCCAAAATAGTTGCGTTTCAAGCTCCTTTGTATTCTTGGAAATAAAAAGAAGTTCGGCGGTGCCACATCGACGCTGTAGGGCGGCTGGGGCAACATTCTCATGACTAAATCTTCTGTAACAATGCGATGCACTGTGCTTTTCGGAATATTGCGATCATTCTGACCCTCAGGCGTCTATCGGAATTGAGCATGACTCTCACTTTTCGCACATTTTCGTCGCACTGTGTCGTTGCTGGACGTCCAGGGCGTTCCTCGTCGTTGCCCCATGGAACATGGCGTCGTGAATTCATGACGCGACCCTCAACAGGGGTCCAATCTAGCAGCGATCCGCACTCTATAATGACCCGCAGGTCGTGTTGCTTTCCCAAGACCTCCCACCACAAATCGCCCCACACCAGCCTAAAAAGCGGGAAAAAAATCATTCTACTTATTTTTGGGACAGACCCTGTACATACCATGTTATATGTCCCCCTCAGGATTCACGGAGTCCATGAATCTGAAGACTATATTTTTTTAACTTTTCAGTTTTACTAGTATAAGTCTGTACTGTAAGTTATTTTCTACAGTCGGACAATCAAATTCTGTACCTATTTTAAAACTGCGCATTTGCAAGGAAAGTAAATCACTCACCCTTTTTTTTGTAATACCCCACCATCCTTTCTTATTCTCTGTTATTGAGTTGTATGCTTGGATTGTATATATCTATAGTGTGACAAAGTTCAATTTAGTATCTATTCAGAACCAAATGTAAGCAAAGAAAATACCGAGTATATTACTTTACCGTTTTTTTAAGGGTATGTAATATTTTGTAAAGAAGCTAATTATTAAGTTTGGAAAACCACCTTCTGAAGACCTAAATAAATTAATTTAAAAACTTATAAAACAACTTTTTTTTCCTTTTTAACGTCAATTTGGAAATAATAAGGAAACAAAACTTCAAACGATTTAATTAAATTTAAAAAAGGTATGTTTTAAATTGAAACATCCATAATTAAGTTAATAAAACTGTTTACACTGTTTTCCGCACCCCTGCCATCCCGAACAAGTTTATAACCCCTTTTGTATCCAAGTCGATTTATTACCCTTAAAGTCTACCTAATTTTCAACGTAAAACTTAAAAGTCCCCCATTATAACACCTACTATATCTACTTATAAAGTGAGCTTCATATAGCATCATAGGCTCGTTAAAACGCTTGTAGTCCCGGTCTGCTTCTCAGCTTTTCGAAAATTAATTCTAAAACCCTTACGTACAGTTACATACCCTTAATTAAACTTTCATGGGGCGTAATTCGTCTGATATTTGAACAAGAGAACTCACTTAATCTTCAGCTGTGTAAGGGGATTGTCGTGCTTACTTATCGTTTCGTGCTTATACAAGATTTAAAGTCTCCAGGTATAATATCGTCTTCTTACATCAAGTTGTTAATTGGAGAATTAGATAAAGCGGTACCTGGACAATACTGGGCGTCTTGCTATATTTTTTAAATTAAAATAATTTTATAATAGGATATCAAGATGCAGTTGTCATAGATAAGTTTCAATGTTTCACCTCTCTTTATCATAGTCCAAATTTGTTATGGTTGTTTCAATATTATTCGGTACAGAAATGTAGGAATTTTTAACTTTTATATTATGATTTACACAATTTTTTCACTGTGCACTATTTACAATCATATTTATAAAATGTTTTGGACTTAAAATTGGCATTGTATGTTCGGGTCTTATTTCTGACTTAATCTGGTGCCATATATATCCTATAGGGTCAAAAATACAGTGATACGGTGGCAATTTTAAAACAGTTGTACAGTACTTGAGCATATTATCGCAAACATATTTTTTATTGATATTAAATTCTTTTTATATCCGTCCCAAATCAAATTTTTTATAATATGTGTCATTTGCTAACATAAATTTTTGTATTTCAGATTTTGTGTCGACTGAAATTGGTAATTTCGGCTGATACGGCTGTAGCTACGCCCCTGCGCCAAATCTATTTTTAGTGTTTGGTACGGAACACTTAAAGATCACTTCTATCTGTCTATCACACACCCAATTTTCTCCGAAACTATTTGACATAGAAAGTTGAAATTTGGCATTAATATAGGAATTAATGGCTTCATCAGAGCCGTGTAGTTTTGAAAGTTAAATTTAGACTTAAGGGGTTAGTTTTGGGAGGTAAAATCGGAGGTGACAAAAAAAATTACCAGGTCTTTGAGTGGGGTGTCAAATGAAAGCTTGTAAAAACACGAGTTCAAAAATATATATGATGTAATTCTTGCGCACACTTTTCTTTTTATTATTTTTAAAAAATTGCGAAAAATCGCTATCCCCCCTTCTGGAATAATCTCCACAGGGTGTATATTGAATGAAAATTGTCACTAGTGCATTACATTTAAAAATTCATTTGGTATATAAAAACAAAAATTTTAAGATCATCAGTTTTCAGTAAAGATTGGAAAAAAAACTTTGTTGAAAACTCATTTGGGGTGTCTTCTGTGAAGTCAGTAATCAACGTATGCGGAACTAATTGCGCAAGTCCGTCTTGCACTTGGCCAGTTATTTTATTTGTCAACTGTGACACTGTCAAGGTCGATAACACTGTTTTCTGCAAAAAAAAATTTCAAAAGCAGACTTTAAACTAGCTTTCAAAAAGTTCAGCGGCCATATCTTGTTGAAAATCTAAATTCGAATCTTTAATATTTTTAGCTGACATGAGTAGACAATTCGGGATCTATCCATTCCCCCAACCAGCGTGTATTATTGTGATTCTTTACCTGTGTTTAAAGGAGCGTTAATCTGACATTTGTCACTTGTATAAGCTTTTTTGTTATAGTGTCGTGGTTGTCGAACCAAAATTCGTCTATATAAATGAGTTAATTTTCGTCTCTATATCTTTTAATAGATTGAAAATAATCAAACATTAGCTTTCTTAATCTTTGAGAGTCCAGTATAGTTTTTCTTTTGTGTATTAACCGTTATTTAAATCCCATCTCAAGCAAGGCATCCTAGAGGTCAGTTCTGCTGCATGGTTTCATCGGGATTTAAAGATAATTTTAGAGAATCGAATATAGAGACACTGTTTTTTTGAATATTTGGTACACTTTTCTTCGAATGAGCTATTTTTTCACTTTTATCCAAAAACAACAATATCGCTTACCTTGGATATTGGAACTTTTTGTCATGTGACTTATTTGTTTCACAGCACTTACATTATCACAGCTTCTTTTCATTAGCAATTCTCAGAGATTTTTTATAATTTATTTTGCTTCTAGCGATAAATATTAATTAATTTAGAAGAAATTGTCCGGGATACCCGCACGTTAAAAGTATGTAAGTAGGATTCTAATTTTTTCGAAGTTTCTACATAACAGAGGTCAATTTCTCCAAACCCCTTGTATTAAATCTATACTCGTTAGTTTTATTTTACCTGATTAAGCTTATGGATTAAGTACGAATAGGCCGCTGCGTATGGGCTTGTCACCGTCAGGTATTAAATACAAGAGTGATTAAGAGTCAAACGGTATATGTTTGTACGAACTGCACGTGCAGAATTTAATAAATCAATTTATTTACCATCAGAATATTAGGTTTATGGCAACGTATTTTATTGATTATGAGAGAACCATTAAATATAAACAAATCTTATATCGTTAGTTATATAATACAAAAAGTTTAAAATTAATTTACAAAAAGCAAGAGTTTCAAGCAATTCTTAATGCCATTATAAGCTACTGTTTTGTGGTGCAAGCCGCTTTGGATACTTTGACAGTGTTGCCGCCTATATTTATAAATTTGACTATGTGATTATAAATAACTTGTTAAAACATAAATTTAGAAAATATTTAGCTGTTAATTATAAATATATTATTATTTCCTTTCTTCCTATTTACCAAAACTAAGGACCTTATTAGGTAAGGCTTTTAGACTGATAGTGTGAAAGCCAGTGTGCCAATGAATTTTCTTAATTTTGAACGTCTCACAACACTAAAAATTCGTCACCAGTCGATGCAATAAACCAATTTTGAGTGCGCATTGAATGATTAATCGTGTTTTGATGTAAATGTACAGAAACTTATTATATACATTGATTTCCGAAAATGTTATTTAAATTATTATTGTTAACTTCTGAAATTACATGTTTCTACTTTATTAGGTGAAAAAATCGATTTTTTTTTCCATTTTCTTAACGCTCAGCCTAGATATTAAATAAAAATAATTTTATTCCAACAAGAAGAGGGATTTAAATACTACAGCTCAAATTATTTTAATTTTACATTGATTACAACGTTTTATAATTTGATTGATTGATATTACAAATAGTATAATATTCAATTCAAGCATTAACAGTTCTTCATCCTTTAAAAAATAATGTAAAAGCTAATTGAATAAAAATATTTTCCATGCTGAAAAGAATCTCTACTCTAGCAGTAATTATAAAAGCTGAATTTCTGATGTCAACTTAGCACCACAATCAATACATTGCGATTTGCCAGGTCAGGATAATGAGGAAATCCCTGTGAGTCATTTCATTATTTAGGCAACCAGCCTACATATTAAATTAACTATTTAGATACATCTCAATCTCGCTGGATATATCGTACTACAACTGCTCAAGTGTGAAGAGCCTTAGACCAGGGGTGCTCCTACTTGAACTGCTGGCGATTTACCTCAATATTGTTAGACTACGATCGATCGACTCTGAGAGGCTGCAAGTAAGTGTGATGCAGGATTGTCGTCTAGGTAGGGTATATCGTGGCATAGATATTAGTTTTCCGCACAATATGCATTTTTTTAGTCAAGGTAAGTTTAGGTCTGCTCGAAAATGTCAATGAAAAAACTCATAATTATTCAAAATTGCGAGTTTATTGGTTCTTACAAAAAGTTCTAGTGTCTAAACTTAACTAAAGAGTGACTTTGGATGTTGAAGCGTGGCACTGCATGTCCTCAGCATACTTTTTCATAAGATGGTACGTAATTACCGAGTGCTAATCGCAAGCATGATGACATAATTTCGTCAGTTAGTCGATTGCGATATTTTGACTTAATTATCTTCATTTCAGAAAATGCAGACTCGCACAAGTAAGTTGACCCAAACATTGCCGGCAGTTGAAGGGCGATTTGCCTTAGATTCGGATATTTATCTTCAGATATAAAACACCAGAATTTTGTATCAGATGGCTTTGAGATGTATATCTGATATAATCTGCACTAACTCATTTTCAACAGAACATGAGTCCATATTAAACTGACTTGCTATTTCAGTAGCTAATTCCTCAATGTTTTTACACGAAAAAGGATAACTCATAAATGATGCGATATTTGCCAATTTACTGAAATCATAAAAACGTATTTCGAATTGGCCCAAAATATTTAATAATTCTGCCTCATAAATATCATAATTCAACTGAGGAATCCTTGCTTTCAAAGACGGAAAATTTTCCAGACCCTTTCTTTTCAGTTGATCTATCATAAGTTGCAATTTACTTTTGAATGCGTTTATTGCGCTAATCATCTCAATAATAGTTTCTCCTTTACCTTGAAGCTCCAAATTAATGGTGTTTAAATGTATTGTGATGTCTTTCAAAAATGCCAAATCAGCCAGCCATTTTCCGTTTTTTTTCAGCATCTGAGTGTCATCACCTCTTTCGTCCAGAAAAGTTATTTCGGGCAATAATTCTTGAAACCTTTCTAGGAATTTTCCGCAACTCAACCACCTGACGTCCGTGTGAAGAACTAAATCAGTGTATTCAGCTGACTCACTATCTTCCAACTGCAATTTAAAGAGCCGTCGTTGCAAGCTACGTGCACGGATAGAATTCACAATTTTTTATTGCAATGCCCATAATTAATCTCCTCCATGTTTAGAACTTTTGAACACAAAACTTGTTGATGTATAATGCAATGGAAGGAGAAAAATGAAGGAAAATCATCATTAGCTCGACACAATGCCACAAAACCGTTTTCGTTTCCAGTCATTGCTGGTGCTCCATCGGTTGTCATGCACACTAGTTTATATATTGGTAGCTTGTAGTTTGTTACAAAATTGAAGAAAACGTCATATATATCTTCGCCACGGGTCTTTCCTTTCAGAGGAATCATTGTCAAAAACTCTTCCTTAGCCGACATGTCATTGAATATCATTCGAATAAAAATACACAGCTGGACAGTGTCTGTCATATCGGTGGATTCGTCGAACTGTAAAGAAAAGTATGTACATTCCATGATATCATGTTTTAGTTTATCTGCCATGTCCTGACTCATGACTTCAACACGCCTTGTGACAGTCGGACGAGATAACTGAAGTTCTCTAATAGCAGACATAATCTCTGTTTTATTTTTAAAATCTCCAAATAAAGTCTCACCCGCTTCAATAAATGCTTTCTTCACAACCAATCCATCATCAAATGGTTTCTTGTGTTTCGCCAATATGTGAGATATTTTAAATGACGCGATCGTTGCAGCTTTTGATTGTTTGGCTGGTCTTGTGAACATGGTTTGTTCTTTTTTCAAACAGGTTATCAAATCACATACTTTTCGTTTTCTTAATTCACTCTGTGACGGAAAATCCTTTTCATAGTTTTTATGAACCGTTTTATGATGCCTCTCTAAGTTCCCACGCTTAGGTATTGCAACTGACGCACGGCAAATGAGACAAATGCACTTATCCTTTACCATACAAAAGAAAAATTCTTCCTCCCAATCGTTATTAAAATGATAAGTTTTACTTTTCTTCGCCGCACTCATTTTGGACTATTTATTAATAAACTTTGTATCGATGTATCGCCTTCAAGTTACAACTCAGACTGACTCCTATTTCTGCAGGCGCAACATTTATATCGGCGCGAACGAAGTCTCGAATGTTCCCGTCAAACACGCCGCCCGAAGTTTCTAGAAAAATCGGCGGGAATCAAACACGCGACTTTTCTTTGACAAGTACCGCGCGTTCCTTTGATAAAGCCGCCTTTTGCCGCTAGCGTTATTACGATATAAAAGGAGGTGATGAGGGGGTTATTCTGGCCTAATTGTGGATCGAATAAATTTTAGTAGTTTATTCATTACATTTTGTTTTAGTTGCCTAAAACAAAATCTGTGAATAGTTCTATATCGGAATTTTTTTCTCGAGATCGACTTAAAAAGCACTCGCGATCGACTTGTCGATCGGGATCGACCGTTTGAGCACCCCTGCCTTAGACTAATTGTAATATCTAGTTTTTTAGGAGGGCATAGTGGCCAATTTTTTTTCCTCCTGTACCAGAGATGAAATAAATAGTGAATGAATCAAACTCAAATTATTCGCGTTTAACTTTAAAATGTTTAGCTATTTAATTTATTTATTTTTCTCCATTGTATACGAGATTGGTAAAGTCTGTCCAGTTGCTTTGAGTTAAGTTTCCAATGCCTTACAGTGAATTAGCTGTCTTGAAAATCTTAAAAATATCCAACTATCTGAATAAACAGTATAGTTAGCGTAATAAAAATTATTGTTGTTTCAATACTCCAGCTGAAAATTAGATAGTGTCCTTTGGACCTCTTATCCATGCCGGTCAGTGAACCACTATACCAGTTTGACTACCCAATAATCCTACTATCATGAGTCGGCAAGACAAAGATATAATTTACAGAGAATATCGCTACCCTATAAAAATATACTATCGAGTTGCAATCGCAGAATGTAACCATGTCCCACGAGTGGATGCTGTAAAATACCACTAGTCAGGCGACATCTACAAGAGTAATAGAGGAGTGGGTAGTTGTTGTAAATTACTCTCTTGGAATCCCATCTATCCCCATGGATATCTCTATACCGGTTTAGTCCACTTAATGCTCCCTTCAGTAGGGTGAGTAAAATTTTCGAGATTTTTACGGAATCACGACAGCTTCCTCACAACATCTACATGGTTTTACAAAAATGGTATGGATACACAAATTGCGGAGAGCCAATTTGTTAGTCCATTTCAAAATTGATATAATTTCATTTAAAAATTACTACACAGATATACAAATATTTCACGCCTTTCTCACTTTTCATCCCCCCACACTTTAACTTTGCGAAAGTCGTACAGATGCTTTGCCATTACCATTATGCAAAAATTTCACTCATCTAAGTATACTTTAAACGGCGTTATTAACTCAATTCTAAATGTTTTAATTTAATATTATTTACTGATATGAAAAAATAAATAGAATATGCAAATATTGTTCTAAAAATAAGACTGGATTTTAACCATAAAGGAGTATCGAAAATATCTCGTTTTGCATTTTAAAACAACAGTATAAATAAGAACTATACTTGTATTTATAATTTGAAGTAAAATACAAAGTGGTTTACCAAATTAATAAAATGCTAATTATTTATTTTCACTGAAAACAGTGCTTATATACCTAGTACTCCCATAAATAATGTTACAATGAAAACATTGCCTAAACATTTAATTTATATGAAAATTAAAACAAATTATTATGGAATTAATTTGTATGTTTATAATGACAAAATTAGTTTAATATCTACTCAAAATGTCCTCCTCTTGCTTTTACACAAGCCCTCAAACGACTAGGCCATTCGTCTATGACAGCACGCACTTGATCCAGCGGAAAAATTGTCCACCGCTTTTGCTAAAGTCAAAATTGATATGTTTAGAGCAAACCCTACCTTCTAAGAGGGATCCTGGTTCATAATCTAAAGGATTTAGATCAGGACTTGCAGAAGGCCAATCTTCAACAGTAATAAATGAAGGCATATTTTGTTGAAGCCATGCTTGTTTTTTTTAGCTTTCTGTTCTGTTGCAGAATCTTGCTGAAAGACCCAATGCTTATTTTTGAAAAACTATGATTTAGTGGTTTCACAACATTCTCTAAAACTATGTGTTGATATATTTTAGCCGAGGTTTTTACATCTTTTTTCACAAAAATGAGTACTGGTAACCCCATCAAAACTGACTCCCCGCCAAACAATAACTGATGCTGGATGATCACCCCTCTGAATTTTTTGAACAGTTCATACGCTTCCTTAGAAGATCTGGCATAAATTCTATCATTTTGCTTATTGAAACATTGTTCCACAATGAAAATTTTTTCGTCGGTAAACAAGATTTGTCTGTTTTTTAGATTTTTGCCACCGTTTTCGCTTTAAATCTTGTTAGCAAATGACCAGCGTGTCTCCTATAAGAGCAAAGTCTTAGGTCTTCTTTAATAATACGAGACTCAGAATTTTTCGAAATTCTCATCTCACGAGATAAAATTTTTTGTGTTTGCGAAGAGGATTTCGGTCAATTCGCGATTTTACAGCTGTAACAGCTTGTGACATTCGAACCATCCTTGGTCTTCCTGAACGTTGCCTATCTTTTATGTCTCCCATCTCAATAAATGATACATAATACGACTTATATTAGGCGGTTTTAAGGTTTTAAAAATGTAGCTTTTTTCCATATCGCACTTAAATAAAGCTATACAACAATCATATTTTCTCGATCACCCCACTGTATTGTTTAAAGAATTCAAATTGTAAATATATTTACACACAATAACTGTATAACAGCTGAGTGACATAACCTATAAATAATTTCACCAAAAAAGTGTTAATGTTTATAGAGGGCGTACGTGGAAGTTTGTAACAGTATTTATAGGAGTACTATGTAGTGTATATCAGACATATTTGAAGACAATAACCTTGACTTATTTTGGGGTCATTTAGAAACATATCTGGTGTCTACATATTCCATATTTCAAGGAACATTTTATGTACATTCCTCAGCAACAACCATTATCTCCTATTGTTCTAAATATTTTCTTGGAACTCTTACCTTAGTTACCGTTCCTTTAAAACCAAAACTTTGGTATAGGTATGTTGATGACGCGTGATAAAGCCACATGGTTATGAACATCTGGATATCTTTTTGGACCACGTCACTCAACAATATTCAAACATAAGATTTTAATGGACTCATACAAATATACATCTGTATCTATCTGTCATCAACACATTAGTATTTGGGATCGAATGTTCGTCACATTCGAGCCCACCAGAAGTAATAAAATTGATCAGTGCTCTGAAAAGCTATGGATATTACACAATATAAAATACTATAGAGAAAATAGCCAAATTACTTAAGAAACTAAAAGGTCAATATCCTCTAGAAGGAATATAAAAGATGTTTAAAAAAACAACTTGTATAATCAGGTGTAGCTGTACATCAATACTCATCAGAATATAGCATCAATATAAAAGAAAACAAAGTTCTAACGTCACTCTCTGCTTTGAAATTAGATTTTGTAATTAAGATGGAAATGAGGTATCGTTGACACCATCCTCGAAAATCGATTATCACACTGGCTCCCGGTTTGGTGATTTCTAATCTGGTATGAATATTTCTATTTCTATTAACACTAACTGTTTTAATCTCAGAGACTAAATAACCCTGGAGATGCCTAGAGCAGTCGTAGCAAAATACACGATCTAGCTACAGAAAGCATGATTTCTTATCTAGGCAAAGCAGTGAAGCTTTCATTCTATCATAGGTTTTGGAAATAAAGACCTTTTTGCCATCTTGAATGTATTACGTTTTGAATTTTATTTTTTGTACCTGGTTGCAGAAATATTGACCCGCCGCTGTGCATCAGCTATTCAAATGTCAAACACATTATTTTCATTTATCCTTGAATACCCGCGTTTAAATATAACTTTAAATAAAGATCACTTGTTGCGCCTTTTTACACCATGTATATCATGTTAAACCTTGATAGAGAATATTAACACCAAATAAACAATAAATTTTATGCTTTCAATATGTAATGAAGTTATTAATAAAAATACAAAACGGCTAATTTGAATATCCGCGACGTTTTAACGCCTATAACCAAACAGTAAAGAAAATATCTATACTTGGTATTTCTAAGTTGGAACATTTTTAACAGGTTACAGTTCTCACAAAAATAAATCACTTCACCCTCTGGTGGTCTTATTTGTTATTACTATCGAAATTTTATTTATAATTTACAAACTTTTGTGCCTATAAATGCAATTTATGTTTTCAGTTAATAACACTACAGGTCGTTAAAATTGAAACTTTATTTTTTCGAAATGAGGTGCGACCGGCCGATGTCTATTTCGCGTCAGTATAAAACATTTTGTGTTTTTGTACGCAAATACGGCTTTTCTAAAAAAGCGTGATATGTATTACTAGTTGCTTTGATAGTAAGATAATCCACCAAAATGGTTGTGATGTTCAAAACTGTCTGAACACTAAAAAGGATAAACGACAAAAAAGCTGCTGTGGAGAATTTTAAAAATAGAAGAAATAAAAAAACCGGCCAAGTACAAGTCGGACTTGCGCAATTAGTGTTCCATACAGTGATTGCTTTTAAAATAAAACATTTGTTACCCTAAATGAGTTTTCAACAAATTTTGTTTCCGATCTTTGTTGAAAACTAATGACCTTGAAATTTTTATTTTTTTTATACTTACTTGATCCTTATGCCTTTCTACTCCTTTAGGGGTGTAAGGCCCGTAGAGTTGAGTTATTCTGTATTTGTCTTTTCCATATTTCCTTCCACCTCTTTTTATCTGTGTGGCTCGTCTTGCGTGTTCCCACTCTATTCCTCTTCTGGCCACCGCCTCTCTAACATCCCCCAATCATGCCCTTCGAAGTCGACCTCTTGTTCTTTTCTTGCTCTTTTTGGCTTCAAACACTTGTCTAACTATTCTTTGTTCAGGCATGCTTTCAACGTGTCCATACCATCTTAGTTGTGCTGCCTTAACCTTTTCCACCATTGGTTTCAGGTTCAATTTCTTTCCGAGTTGTATATTCCTAACAATGTCCATCCTTGTTTTGTCCTCTATTTTTCTTATGAATCTCATTTCTGTAGCCGTTATCTTTCTCTTCTATCTTTCTGTCATTGTCCATGTTTCTCCTCCATATACGTGCTATTTTATATTTCTGGCCTAATAATGAGAAAACAAATATTTATGATCGAAATTGGTTTTATTGTTTTTCAAAATATTCTCCATGAAAATCAATACACTTTTGCATGCGTTTGAACCAATTTTCGAAGCACTTTTTCCACTCCGATTCAGGTAACTCCAAAACATGCTTCTTCGGGTGTCGAAAATCGTTGACCACGTAATTTGTTTTTCGTGTGCGGGAATAGAATAAAAAAAGTCATTGGGTGCCATATCAGGGCTGTACGGCGGATGACCCATCAATTCAATGTTTTGACCGGTCAAAAATTCCTTTGTTTGAGCCGATGTGTGAGAGTTCGCATTGTCATTATGAAGAATGATTCGCCTCTTCTTCGACTTTTTCTAAATTTCTCCGAAGACTTCTGGCAAACAAATGGTCGTGTACCATTCAGAATTGGCCATCCTAACGCCACTGTCGCCACGTGACCGGTAATGCCGAAGAAACAGGCAACCATTTGCTTCGATGTGCTTCTTCCGCGAACAACTTTTGTTGGATTTGGCTCGTCTTGGAAGACCCCTACAGTCGATTGCTGTTTTATTTCGGGCTCATATGCGTAGATCCATGATTCGTCACCTGTGTAGATGATATACACAGCCTTTGATGCACCTTGATCGTATTTTTCCAACATTTCCTTGCACCAATCGACACGAGCCTTCTTTTGAGCGTTTGTCAGATTATGCGGGATCCAATGCAAACAAATCTTTTTTACGGCCAAATGATCATGCAACATCTTATTGATGCTTGTCATACTGATGCCTCAATCTCACAGTATGTCACATGACGATCTTGCTTTATCAGTTCACGCACAACATCGATGTTTCTTGGCACAACAACCGATTTTGGACGACCTTCACGGAATTCGTCCTGGAGCGAACGTCGGCCACGATTGAATTCGTTATACCAGTTTTTTACAGTGCTATAAGATGGTGCTTCATCTCCGTATAAAGAATTAAGTTCATCGATGCACTCTTGTCTTGATAATCCACGTCGAAAGTTATGAAAAATAATCACACGAAAATGTTCACGAGTTAATTCCATTTTTTGCCCGAGATGAATTTTTCAAGTTACTATAAACAACACAAATTGCGCTCAAATGACAAAATGTTTGTTCAAAGGTTATGTTCAACAATGTCAAGTTTCTGATAGAAACGTCAGATGGCACCTGGCAACACTTACTGTTGCCAAGGTCAGAAATATAAATAGCAACCCACGTAAAAGTATTGGTGTTGCAACCTTCTCGAATACTTGGGCTTTAATATTTTTTGGTATCTCTTTTTTTTATATACCAGATAAATTATCCAAGGTAATGCACTCGTGATAATTTTCATTCAATCTGCATCTTGTGAAGAAAATTCCAGACTTTTTTCAAAATTTTTTGATCAGTACTTTTCAAGATAAGAAGAGGGACAGCGGTTTTTGGAAATTTTTTAAAGATAATACAAAGAAAAGTGTGCGCCATTATTACCTCATATATATTTTAGAACTCGTATTTTTATAAGATTTCATTTACCACCTCACTCGCTGACCTAGTAAAAAAAAATTTTTTCACTTCCGATTTCACCCTCCAAAACTAACTCCTTATGTTAAAATTTAACTTTCAAAACTACATGGCTCTGATGGGGCCATCAGTTCATATAACATATTAGTGCCAAAATTCAACTTTTTATATCAAATAGTTTCGGGGAAAATCGGGTGGGACAGACACCGAAGTGTTGTGTACGGAACACTAAAAATTTTGTTAATTCTAATAGTTTTATTATTTTTGGTACGTTAAAAGAAATTTACTCAGAATAAATTAATGAACTTTTGGTAACACATTTAATTTTTGAAACCATACAAATGTTTCAAAATAGCCCAATGTTAAACTTCAAAGTCACTGTCACGTGAGCTTTTTGTGACGGATGTGCACGAAAATCGATTTTAGTTATCGCGAACATTTACTAGAACTAGACCAGATCATTTTCGAAATACCCCCGTTTTACGGGCTTACAGTATCTGACGGATCGATTTACAGGCTAGTATGGAAGGACCAGGTCACTGCTTCCGCCAAGAAAGCCAACCAACTCCTAGGCAAGCTCTACCCCCTACTCAAGTCCAGGAAATTGTCAACACGAAACAAGTTGACAATCTACAAGATGATCATCAGAGCAGGGATGACCTACTCTAGCCCCGCGTGGTGCCAGATGTCACGCACTCGCAGATCCACTCACCAGACCATCCAGAACAAGGCCCTCCGAACCATTGCCAACGCCCCGTGGTTTGTCAGAAATACCCAACTCCATAGGGACCTCCAAATGCCAACCATCCGGGAATTCATCAGCAGCACCCAGCAGAGATTCCTGGACAAAGCCACCCGTCACGTCAACCCCACAATCAGGATCACTTAACGCCTCCTTCCCCCCCCCCCCCCACGCCATGCCCGCCGACGTCTAATAAGACCCAGCGACCCGATGACCCAGTATTAGCTTAATATTAAGTACTATAAGCTCATGTTAATGAAATATCTTAAGTATATGTTTAAGTTCTGTTTTAAAGTATATTCATGAAATATCTTAAGATGAAATATCTTAAGTTTGTCAATACCTAGGCTAAGTATTTAGGTCCATACAATGTCAATATCTTAAGATCCAAAATGTATACACGCTTATTCTATCAATGTATATTAGTTATAGTCTAGTTACTAGCTAATTTTGTCAATAAATGAAATGTGAAATAAAATGTGGGATCGATTCACATTTTAAGCTCATTACTCATAACTGTTATTGACTACTAGCTAGTTTCTATGCTATAACTATTATACACTGGTTTGAGTAAAACATGATTTACATTTGGATCTTAACGATAGGAACTTAACTAACTTAGCCTAGGTATGGAATTTATATAAATGTGTTGAGGAAACTTAACATATTTCAGCTTAAGATATTTCATGAACATAAACTTAATATTAATTAAGATTAACTTAAGCTAATCCGGGGCAGGCTTGGTGTGGGGGAGGGCGGTAGGCGGTCCTGAATGTGGGGTTAAAGTGGTGGGTGGCTGCTGATGAATTCCCGAATTGTGGGCATCTAGAGGTCTCTATGAAGTTGAGTGTTACGGACGAACCATGGGGCTTTGGCGATGATGTGGAGGACCTTATTCTTAATGGTCTGGAAGATGGATCTGCGCTGGGCTGGAGTAGATCATTCCGGCTCGGATGATCATCTTGTAAATTGTCAACTTGTTACGAGCTGACAATTTGCTGGACTTGTTTAGGAGTGGGTACAGCTTGCCAAGGAGTTGGTTGGCTTCCTTGGCGAAGACGGTAACCTGGTCCTTCTATACTAGCCGCTGTTTACTACATTTTAGGCGTGAAATACTCAATGACTTAAATATGACTAAAAATAAGTTGGCCGAAAGAAACTAATTTTTTAGCCAAGCATAAGGCTGCAATCCTAATTTTTTTATTTAAATTATTAACAATATCATATTGTCCATTCAAGAGCATTAATCACACATACTGGATCTGGAATACGTGACCGACACTTGTCTGTATAACAACACGATGGAAAAAAGAAATACTTATTTATTAACCATTATTATGCTTCCCTCCGTGGTAATTATATTAATTAATCGTTTTCACCATTGTTTTAAAATAATACCAAGAAATCGACATGTTAATTCGAGTATACAAATATACCGCCAGAAAGAGTATAGAATAATTTCAGACACTAGAGATACCTTTTAAGTTTTAACAAAAACAGTGAATGAAAAAAAAAATGATACAAACCGTTTTATTGTTTCTGAAAATATTCGCCTTTAAGATTCATATAGATTTTTTCCACTCTGAAGTTGGAACCTCAAAAATATGGTTTTGGAAGGATTCAACAGCTTCTTAAGGTGGTAAGAAAGTCACATGCCGATCCTCTTCAATCATGTTGCGTACAGCATCGATATTTTTTCTAACAACAACCCGTTTTGGTAGACTTCTACAAAATTCACCGCTGACCAAAGCATGACAATGACGAAATTCTACAAGCCAATCGTAAACAGTTTTTTCTGATGGTAATTCATTACCCAAAGGCGAACAAAGCGATTCAAAAGATTGTTGTTGAGTTAGGCTTTTACTAAAAATGACCCAACGAAAACCTTCACGTGAAATTTCCATTTGTTCACAAAACTGTTTTTTTTTTTTAAACGCTCACTGTAAATAAACTACTCGGCCAGTTTCCGAGCTGCCACTGTTTTAACAATAACAAATGTCAAATTTTACAGCAATGGTAATGTCACATCTCAATAGCGCCAGCTAGTGGTCGTTTGTAAAAACTTAAAAGGCGACCATACTTTTCAGTAGCTTGATGAAAGCAAGAAGAAGGCTTTCACACTTAACAGTTCGAGAATAGCCGATCCTTGACCAGTCGTGAAAGTTTTGTTTTTATGTCAACACGTGGTATGGACAGGGATGCAGCGGATTAAAAAAAAAATATAGAGATAAATTAAGTTTCTTGTATTTAAAAGTAGAAATTAAACTAATTTTCCTTTTAATTTTTTATTAATTTATTCGAGAATAACTCGACCTATGTTTCGCCTTGATAGTGCTTTTTCAAGAGTAATCTAAATTTAAGAAAGAATCAATTATTGGAATTTTTAAGAATTTTTGTTTGTTTTTTAGTTTTGGATAAACTAGTTTACAAACCAACCTTGCTCCTCACTCAGTCTCCGCTCTTTCCATATTGTCGTCTGTGTTTGAAATTGAAGATCTTCCCGCATAAGGCTCGTAGTCGAACTCACCTCCACCCTCTAAAAAGGGTTTGTACCATATGAATACTTATACCCTGGATAGCGCATGTTCTTAATATGCCCTTTGTTACACACAATTTGATAGAACAACGTTACTGAATATTTTGCTGGCCTCTTTTTGTAACGCTTCTCGTAAACACAACTTCACTTCAAACGATCGTGTAATAGCTGTTACTAGTTTAAATTTGCCGGGAGTCTACACCAGTGGTTAACCTGACTGCGAAATAAAGCGGGGGCGGCTGTCGGTTCCATTATTTTTGTGCCACACCAGGTATATCTGTAAAATTTTATGTAAAATCAGTCCAAAATCCGGTGACTTACACTTTAGTTATAGAAAAACCCATATTTATGAAGATACCTTTTGGTCATTACCACGATTTATCTACATTTTGCAACGCCAACAAGAACTAAGCGAGGGATAGAGGGCGTGAAAAATACACAATAGTTAAAGAATGGTGGAGAATGTTTTAATTAGTTACACTGGCAATTTTGAATTCACAACGTTATAGTGGTCTAAGGAAACTGTTTATCTACAGTATCGTTGGTAATATAGCTCAGGTTAAAATGATCGATGATTGAAACTTAAATGATAACATGTTAAATAGTTTTTTTATAACGTCGAGGAAGCCTGACTAAAGATAAAACTTACCGATAAGTACTAGTTCGTTTATTTCTATATTGTTATTGGTCTTGGTCATGACAGTGGTTTCAATAATTAATGATGTTATTCTCGTTTCTGATAAGCTCTGGTCATAATATATATATTCATTAACTCTTAGGAAGGTCAAATTTGAGTTCTTTAGCCTCATAAATTTTTGCATTATAAACGGAATCAATAACTGAATGATAATACAGAGAGAAAACATTATTTCACATACAGATCGTCTCTTTAAATTGTCTTGTTATTTATATTTTTTGTATTTAAAGTAAAAAATTTTAATTTCCTCGCTAAGGGAGTTAGTGGTTTTGTTAAAATTCATCCACTGGTATTTTTATACTTTTTCTACGTTTTAAGGTCCCCTATACCACGATAACATATTTCAAATTTCCGGCTGCCTGTCACTTTACTACGATAATTCCTGAACCAAATGATACATCGATTTTAAATTGATATATACCAAAACCCCAATTAATAAAAAAGTAACATACTCTACGAAATCAAATGTAATAACTGCGAAGGAATATACGTCGGGCAAACAAGCTTATACCTAGAAAATAGAATCAAAGGCCATAAATACGACAAAAAAAAACAGTACAGCTCTTACATAAATCATGAAATTAATAAAAATTCATACCTTTGACTTCAAAAACATCAATATTATCAAAACCGAAATAAATACAAAAAAAGAGAAATACTGGAATCTATACACATACAGATGACACCCACTGCAATAAACGAAAAAACAGATGTAAATAATCTAAACTGTATCTACCTACCAGTCATGTAAAGTCCTTCACGTTAAGCGGTTGTTTGTAGAATGTAAAAATGTGTTTTTGATAGTGATTCAAAATTAATACCCCAATACAATGAACTACTTTCTAAGGTAAGGCCCTCATTAATTTATACAGTTAAGGGTTTAAAATTAAAAACTACGAAAAGCTACAAATATTTTAACCCTGAAATGCACGACAAACAGATTAATTACTTATCTATATTTAATTCTTCTAATGTCATCTTGTAGAGAAAATTTTGAAAGAAGGTTGAAACGTCAATAAAGAAATATATAACAAATCCAAGAATAGTTTTAATGATCTAAGTTCAAGAACACGTAAATAATATATATATATATATATATATATATATATATGTATATATATATATTTTATATATATATATATATATATATATATATATATATATATATATATATATATATATATATATATATATATATTATATATGACGACGACGCACATATATGCAAAATTTATATATATATATCCATGTATATATATATATATATATATATAATATATAAAATATATATATATATATATATATATGTATATATATATATATATATATACACTATATATATATAAATGTTTTATATACTTATATATTACTAGAGGAGGGGAGGAAACAAACCAATCAGCCAAGGGAATGGGTATTGAGAAATTTTATATTGTAGTTTAAATATATATATATACATATAATATATATATATATAGTTTCAATAGTACTATATAAAATTTTTCCTAGTAAAAAATTTTTATTTATTTGCAGAATGAACTTAGTTGAAGCATCATTATCTAAAATCAGTCGTATAAGGGTTGGTGATAGGCCAGGCTCTGCATATTTACATTTCGCGATCCAGCATTAAAAGTAGACTAAAACTAGAGCGACTATACCGATCTTAATCCCGAGTAACGATTTGGTTAAAATACTCAATAGCTCGCTGTCTTCGCAATATTACTAAAAGATAATCTAATGCAGTAAAATTATCCTGCGTAGTTTTAGCTAATAGAGAAGAAAATAAATAAAACCAACAGGCAGCTAACGATTTTTTTTTAATTTGTACTTTAATAAGTTGTATATAACCACATAGAGCCTCCAACACCGGTAAGCATCCACAACCCGCTTTACTAGCAGACTACGAGCAATCATTCGGGTTTTTAGCCCCATCGCATCCAAGATAATACCAGGTAATTTTTTCCATAAGAACTGGATTGGAATTCTGTCCAGTGTTTCTTACTTGTCTTTACCGGACTCAGACTTTGCCTCTTCTTTTTTAGTGTCTAAGGTGATAGATTTAGATGAATTTAAATATATGATGTTAAATGTCCGTTTCAGGGTTTACCTTAACAGAAATACTATATTATATAAAGAGAGATGCGATGTGATTAGTGGCTCAAAAAATGCCTAGCACTATTTGATTTTTCTGTTATTAGTAAAAATACCAAGATTTTGCAAATATTAACAGACTTTAGTATTACATGATTCAGCTCAATATTCAAATTTGCATTTTCAACATTTCTTCTCTTTATCAACTATGATTATCTGAATTTCACTATCGTTAAGCAGCAGACCAGGTGCAGAAGAGATATTACTAAAAAATTTTACATCCGAACAAATTGCTGTAACTTATTTTCACTTCAATACTCGCACAGAAAATGTCTTCTTAGGTACAATTTTACGATGGCAACGTACTTTTGGTGTTTTGTAGGTCTGAATACCTACATTCACGCACGTTACAACGCACAGTGTGGACATTCGAGTGGTGTTGTTTTAAAAATATCTACAGGTGTCAGGATCCATCCGTTTATTTATTTTTTGTTTTTTAATAATCCTGATCAGATTTCGAATAGATCTTCGGAGCCCGATTTAAAAAAAAAAACCTAACCTAACTTAACCTAACGTAACCTAATCTAGCCTAACATTAAGTAAAATAATGAAAAATTAGGAAATGTAATAGTCTCTGAATCTAAAAGCCTTAAATATGACCCAACATAACCTAATCCAACTCAACACGACTTAACTAAACCTGATCTAACCTAACCTAATCTGAACTAGACTAGCCTAGCATAACAAAATAAATATATGTAAGGTAGGAAATGAAAAATAATAGTCTCTGAATCTAAAAGCCTTAAATACAATAAAGACTATTATTTTTCATTTGCTACTTTACATATATTTATTTTGTATTTTGTTATGCTAGGCTAGGTTAGTTCAGGTTAGGTAAGGTTAAATCAGGTCTGGTTGTGTTGGGTTGGATTAGGTTATGTTGGGTTATATTTAAGGCTTTTAGATTCAGAGATCATTACTTTTCATATCCTAATTTTTCATTATTTTATTTTCTATTAGGCTAGATTACGTTACGTTAGGTTAATTAGGTTAGTTTTTTTTTAAATAGGGCTTCGAAGAGCTCTTCGAAATTTAATCAGGATTATTTAAAAAAATATATATTTGAAATGAATGAATCCTAAGACCTGTAGGTATTTTTTGAAACAACTCCACTCGAATGGCCACACTGTGCAACGGGGCGCAGCCAGCAAATAGTCCAAAAATTATACGTTGTTTGATACACCTAAAGGTGGTTAATTTGAATTAAAGATTGAAAAACTTTAAATTGTTTAAACTGTTATTTTGAGCAGACTAGATTATGGTAATATTTACCCCAAGATTATCAGTTGTTATTACCAACAAAAATTGCAAATACTTCAAAATAATTGTATCAGATTTTTAACAGAACTAAAAAGATACAATTAGGACGAAATTTAATCAATTTAACTTGATAAAACTCGAATTTAGACGCCAAATCCTCTTAACTTGTTTTATACATACTGGAATTTTGATATCTGACTACTTATTTAATATGTAAATAAATTAATACAAGATATCAAAATAATAGGTATAATTCTACTAAATTCCTGCTCTGTCGATTGTTGTCTGTTTCGCCGATCATCCTGCCTCCTTCTACAGAGCTTATTCCGAGAACCGACTTCCTCGGAATCTAGCACGAAACTGATTTAAGTCAACTTGTACATGCCTGTTCTATTAGCAGGCTGGGGTAGAGGGGGGTTAAAGCGTCTTAAATGATCTGTTCCCAGATTAGTAGGAGGTAAGGACCAGTATCACGATTAAGGTTGTTGGGATGTTTAGATATTTCGGTAGACTCCCAAATTTTCCTAGAATAGAAAAAGGAACTTGTTGCAAGGATCTTTGTTTGGTCAAAGACAACAACAACAACCTTAATCCTGACACTGTTTTTACCTCTCACCAATCTGGGAACAGATCATCTATTAGATCCTCTCACTCCAGTTCACTAATATAAAAGGCATGTGTAAACGAAGTCAAATCAGTTTCGTGCTAGATTCCGAAGAAGTCAGTTCCCGGAACAGATTCTGAAGAAGCGGGCAGGATGAATACATTAAACTGAGAAATACAAATTTCCATCTAAATATATTTGTTTATTAATTCATAACAATATACCATTTGATCTAAAAAATGTAAACTATATTACTTTTAAAACTAAATTTAAAAATTATCTACGTAGCGTCAGATTGGAATGATTAATTACTAGTCAAAGTTTTTCCCATTTATGTTTACTGCGGTTTTTGTTTCCTCCATGTTTCATTTGTTTATTTTTACTACTTTATATATTAGCTATTAATTTATTTATTATTCTTTTTGTTCTAAATAAGATTTTTTAATATTATTATGGCAAGAAAAAGTTGTAATATTTGAGATGATGGGAATGAATATAAATGAAAATAAAAACTAAAATAGGCCTTGAAAATCTAATTTCTGAAACTAACTTTTCAGAAAGACGCAACGGGCTAACTTTGAATATCAAAAAGTTAGGAAAAGTTATGAAAATTTAATTTCAAATTCTCGTCGGTGTCGAGTAATAACAGTAAACTTTTGATAACATTTGGGTAAAATGGCCAGAATAAGCTTCCATTTACACAGTTTTGTATAAAATCGTTTGATGAAAATTGGAAGAAGAATAATCATTTATATGCTCTAGTATATCTCGAGAGGTGGGTAATAATAATTCTTGACAGCTGCATTATTGACTAGGTAATGTGTAAGGCGTGAATTTTTAAACATAAAAAACAGAGTGTTAAGACGATAGATCAATCATAGTGAGAGATAAAAACTGTTGCTTTAATGTTAGGTTTATCATGTTGAGGTAAGACTTAATTGCAAGCGGAAGCTGTCAATATTGTCAAAATAAAGTTGCTGTTACCAGCCTAAATAAATTAAAAATGCTGTTTGTATAGAATTAATAAGTAATGATATTTTTGCGTTTAAAATTTCCCACTAACCAATAGCAAGAATTCAATAATATAACTTTTTTAGTATTCCGTACTTCGATTTCTATCTGTCCATCTGTCTGTCTGTCCGTCTGTCACAACCGATTTTCTCTTAAACTATTTCACTTAGAAAGTTGAAATTTGACACTAATATAGGAATTGATCCTCATCAGAGCCGTGTAATATTGAAAGTTAAATTTTGACTTAAGGGATTAGTTTTGGGAGGTGAAATCCGAAGTGAAAAAAGAATTTACCAGGTCATCGAGTGGGGTGTCAAATAAAAGCTTGTAAAAACACGTGTTCATATATATATATATATATATATATATATATATATATATATATATATATATATATATATATATATATATATATATATATATATATATATATATATATATATATATATATATATATATGTATGTATGTATGTATATATATATATATATATATATATATATATATATATATATATATATATATATATATATACATGCGATGTTTCGCAATTTTTAAAAATAATACAAAAAAAAAGTGTGCACAAGTATATATATATATATATATATATATATATATATATATATATATATATATATATATATATATATATATATATATATATATATATATATATATATATAATACTTGTGTGCACACTTTTATATATATTATTTTTAAAAAATTGCGAAACATCGCTGCATCTCGAAAACTACTAATCAAAAAATTTTGAAAAAATTCTCGAATATTCTCCACAGGGTGTAGATTGAAAGAAAATTATCACAAGTACATTACCTTTAATAAGCTATCTGATATGTAAAAAATAAAAAAGAAAAAATTCAAGGTCATCAGTTTTCAGTAAAGATCGCAAAAAGTTTTATTGAAAACTAATTTGGAGTGTGTTTTGTGAAGTCGCTGATCATTTTATATGTACATCCGTAACAATTTTTTTTTATTTTGCAGCAGTCAACGTACGGAACACTAATTGCGAAGTCCAACTTGCACTTGGCCGGTTATTTCATCTATCATCATAGCCGAATAAAAATTACTGATGATCTAACATTATTTCAGACTTTACATTAGTATTAGAATCATGCGTCAATCGAGTTGATGCGAT
This sequence comes from Pachyrhynchus sulphureomaculatus, assembly GCA_019049505.1. Classification (NCBI taxonomy): domain Eukaryota; kingdom Metazoa; phylum Arthropoda; class Insecta; order Coleoptera; family Curculionidae; genus Pachyrhynchus; species Pachyrhynchus sulphureomaculatus. The sequence goes on from CM032456.1 coordinate 168,760,524, forward strand.
GTAAATATGACAAACGTAATATTTTAATATTAAAAATACATAGTTGATATCAGCAATATCGCATTGTCGTAATAATAATAATAAAAATCTGTATTTTTCACTCCGTTAAGTTCAATAAAAAACTGCTAGGTTAAACCGAGTATAGTTCGAAACAAAGCCCATATTCTTAATTTCTACAGAAAATATAATACACTGGTGAGCAAAAAAAACCGACTCAAACTATTTAGCTTCATTTAACATGGATCCTAGAATTTAATGTTCATATATTTTTACGAATTTTTGTATCGTTTGAAAGCCCATTCTATTCTCTTTCTAATGATATCAAATTCTATAGCACACCTCATGCTTTTTACTGATTAAATTGGTTGAAAATGGAAACAGGGAGAAGAAGGATTGGCAGTAGAGGTAAGAGAAAGGAAAAATTAAACAATTTTGAGTTTAACAGTTAAATTTATTGATACAATAAACCCAGCGTAAGGTACCACGTGTTCCTGCACGATCTCCTTGATGTATCGGTGAACAGTTAATCAACCGCTACGCGTCTCATCAGTCACGAAAACCAAATCGATTTTCGCATCCAGTGAGATGCCTCCCCACACCATGATAGAACCTCCTCCGTAGGCGACCGTTTCAGTAATGCAGCACTTCGTATAGCACTCCTCAGGCCTCCTATAGACTTGTCTTCTTCCATTATTGCCATGTAGGCACATTCGGGGCTCGTCGGAGAATAAAACGGAGCGCCATTGCTCCAAGGTTCAGTCGACATGTTCTCAAGCAAATCTGAGTTGCGCTTGTTGAGGGGCTGCTGTCAGTTTGGGTCCGCTAACTGGTCTCTTCGAAGTTAGGTTAGCTTCTGTAAGTCTTCTTTTGACTATCCAATGACTGACAGCCTGACCACGAACTTGTCGGAGCACCTGCTAGACCTCAACGTCGGTCAAGTGACGATTTCTTAAATGTTGTGTTGACAATGAATCAGCCGTCTCGCTCAGAGGTACATCTTCTTCCTGGTCTCCGTGTAAAGGCGCCAGTCTCTTGGTAACGTCTCCAGACTCTGGAGACAACTGGTAGGTGTAGTTGCGCAGCGACTACATTTGCATGTGTTTTTATAAGGATGAATAGCGCACAACGAGTATGTTGCTGAGCGAGCAAAAACGGTTCTATTGAGTAAAATCGTTTTAATTAATAAAACTTTTTAGAAATCCAAGTGTTCTTGGTATTGTTGGAAAAAGTAGCATCAGCATTCCAATGGTACCAAAAATAATACCACTGTTTGAAAATTAAATTCAAGGATCGGTGTTAAATGAAGCAACATCGTTTGAGTCGTTTGTTTTGTTCAGCAGTGTATATAAAGTAAAGTAAAATAGCATATAAACAGACAATAAGATAAATGAAAACTTTAAAAAAATGTATACCTAAATAGGAATATAGGAAGATGTACATGATTGAGCAAGAGTCAAGTAGGTAAAATAATTTAATAAGGAACACATAGGATTAAAGCAGACTTAGAAGAAATCTTTTAAAAAGAAAACTTTTATACATTTTTTAAAGGTATAAGTTGACATAGATTGGAAAAAATGAGGTATCGAATTTTTTTTTTTTTATGGGTCTAGCATACATGCTACAGGGAAGTCCCTAAAGCGCTACAGGAGTGACACGTGTGCGGAGAAAGCGATTCACGTTGTTCTTGAATCGCTGCAAATTGTACTCGGTGGGAAACACAGTCCTGGACAAATTATTCCAAAGGGATGATGTTCTCCATATAAAAGACTGCTTGAAAAGCGTTGTACGAGGAGTAACAAGCTGAACCTCATACGGATGTGAAGTATTGGCGCGACGTGTACCTCTAACATACCCCACTCTGGGAGGAATTAAGCGGGCCACATCCTTCGAACACTTTCCATGAACATACTTGTAGAATAGGCTCAAGTCGCCAACCGTTCTTCGATGTTCCAGCGAATCAAGGCCGCCGGTCAGTTCCTGGTCTCCAATCAGGCGAACAGCTCTTCTCTGAATAGAATCCAATAAATGCAGGGTATGTTTGGGAGCGGAGCCCCAAACATGGAAGCAGTATTCCATAGTTGGTCGAATTTGAGCTTTATAAAGAATTAACAGTTGTGGTGGAGTGTAAAGCTTTCTGGTTCGAAATAATATTCCCAACTTTTGAGAAGCTCTCCTTGCTATGCCTGCAACATGTTCATACCAGGACATATTTGCTCCCAAATTAACGCCCAACAAATTGAGTGACGATGTTAGAGGAATGAAGTGCCCCGACATAGCTATGTCGGGTTCAGCAACGTTAACTTTTTTAGAAAAAACTGCCGCCTGGGTTTTTGTAGCGTTAAACTCCACTTGGTTACTGTCACCCCAAGATAGAATTTCTTCCAGGTCTTTGTTAAGTTGAAGGACTTCCTGCTGTCGGCGGATATTCGTCTGAGTAGCCGATGTCCGAGCGTTCAAAGTGAATGAAGAGATAAGTGTACTGTCATCTGCAAAGCTGTAGATTGGATTCTCGGTCTTTTCCAGCAGATCGTTAATATAAATGAGAAAGAGAGTAGGAGACAGTATGGAGCCTTGGGGTACACCGGCGTTGATAGTGAAGGTGTTAGAAAGAAATCCGTCGACTGCCACTCGTAAAGAACGCTCTCTGAGGAAACATGAGAGCCACAAACAGAACTTTTCAGACATACCATAAGAGCGTAGCTTAGCCAAGAGCCCATCGTGCCAAACACGGTCGAATGCCTTGGATCAGTCAAGAGCAACCGCTCGAGATTATCCAAAGTGTTCAATTGCGTTGTTCCAAACATGTGTTACATAAGTTAGAAGATCTCCTGTTGATCTTTTTTTACGAAAGCCATGTTGGTGATCGCTAATAATGTTGAATCCTTCAAGATATTTTGGAAGATGTTGATTGATAGGCTTTTTCGTGACTTTCGATATTATTGGAAGCAGTGTGATTGGTCGGTAGTTATTTGGCAAAGTCTTCGTGCCTTTTTTAGGTATCGGCTGAACTGTGGCACATTTCCAGCAAGAAGGAAATATTCCCTTTTTATAGGATAGGTTGAAAAGTCTACAGAAAACTGGTGTTAGTTCCCTCGCACAGTTTTTGAGAACCATGGCAGGTATTCCGTCAGCGCCAGAAGCCTTTTTGGTGTCTAGCTTCATCAAAATACGTTTTATGATACGCTGTCTGAAGACAATATCGGGCATCCTTGACTGCACTATGGAAATAGTAGGTAGTGTTTTTCCTTGGAAATCGACAGTAGAATGTGAAGCAAAGAGTTCAGCCAACAAGTTCACTTTCTCAATAGGTGTCGTTGCAATAGAATTATCTGGCCGTGTGAGTGATGGTATGGTGGATTTGGTGAAATTCTGACTAACTGCCTTAGCGACTGATCAAAAGGACCTGGAATTGTTGGGACAAGCGAGAAGCTTGTGTCTAATCCGTTGATTGTGTGCCTGCTTGGTTTCGTCGATAATTTCTTTGCATCTGTTCCTGGCACGAACAAAAGTGTTACGATTTATGGTGTTAGGATTTTTACGCCACTGTCGATATGCAACATGTTTAGAAGTAACAGCTTCTTTGCATTTTCGGTCAAACCAAGGTTTGCCGTTGGAAGGCATTTCTTCGAAAAAGGGATATAAGCCTCCATACCGGCCAAAATAACATCGGAAACCTCCCTGGCGCAGTCAGATGGGTCGTCGGATCGAAAACAAACGTCTAACCAAGGGAAAGTGCGAAAATATTCCATTCGAATAATAGATATTCACTGCAGCATAACTAAAAGATCTTTGAAATATGGCTTTTCCTTGTCGAGGCGTTTCCAAACAATAAATATTTCAAGTACTTACACAAATAACGCAATATATAATTTTCGTCTGTTGAATATATTAATCCTGCCAAATAAGCAGAAACACATATCCTTTGTAGACTACAAACAAACAGAAGGTCTTGGATTTTTTGAATTTAAACAAAAACTCAAGCTCAAAAACAACATGAGCAATTTGGTATGACTTAAAAATAATGCTTCACATAGCTTGTTTTTTAAATCCCTGTTTCAAGTATGTCTGTGTCACTACAAACTTTTCAAAGCAGAGTATGCCTTTTGAATCAAAAGTTTTACGTGACTGCTGAAACGCAAGTCCTTATCAATGACAAGCCCCATACAGTTCACAGTTTCGCTCGCTTGAACGCAAAATCCATCAAAAATAATCTCCAAATTTAATCCAGCGAGGGCATTCCCAAAGTTAACTGCAGCTGACAATATACTAAGATAATAAACCAAACAAATAAAAATATTAGTAATAAATAAAAATATAAATCTACATTAAAAGTATAATGTCATATATTCTGGCGTGGGGTGTGGTAGAGTGTCAAAATTCATTCGCTTTATTTTAGTTAGTAATGATTATAATGAAATATTTGTAATCTTCAGACACTTCACTGGCCAAGAGCCATTAGTTGTTTTTGCTAAATACATGCGTTTGTTGCAAGGCATCATAGCTCGTGCTTTATCTTACTTGAAAACTTACAAAATTAGACGATTTTATATACCTACTAAAACCAATGAAACCCTGCACTTTTTCCACGTGATTACAGCCGCAAATTAACGAGCAAAACGTACTATTTTGATATAAATCGATCAGGAATTTGACTTTCAAGTGAAAAATTATACGGTTCTCAATTCGCTCCAGCAAGTTGTCCACCAAAACCAAACTCATGGTCTACAACACAATTGTGACGGCAGGCCTCAGTTACCCCTGCTCCACATGGTGCCAACTCTCAAAGACAAGGAGAGCACAAGTCCAGGGAGTGCAGAACAACGCCCTGTGGATGATCACAGGAACTCCATGGTTCATGCGAAATAACCAATAACACAGACACCTCGGTGTGCCAAACATAAAGGCACACATGAGGCAAACTCAAATGAAATTCCTGGCCAAGATGTCCCAGCATTATAATCTACCTTCCTACCTCCCTCCCCCATGCCCACAACCAATTCCCGAGACCTTCAGTTCCTTTCTCGGACGAAGACCATCGTCTTCGTTCCAACCCACCATGACAGAAGATTGAAAAACTAGGTTAAGTTAGCATAGGCCCTGGATTAAGCTAGGTTAGGTTTAAATTAGGAACATATTGTAAATACTTACGTTAAGTTAGAATACGTATACGTTCTAACGTGATAACAATGATTATTTAAAAGAAATAAGAGCCTATGCCTTATTTGCAAGTCAATAAAGAAAATGAAAATGACAATTCTCAAAATATCTCTCAGTCAATGCTATTAATTCGATGCTTATTACTCATTATTAAAATTAGAATACCGAGTGAAAAATCAACTAAGTACTCGAGCGATCCCTTAATTATTAAAATCACTGACGTACTAAGTAGCTGATTAATGAAATTTTTAAGTTTTTACAAAAATTAAATATTACGTGGAACCTGTAGTTACTTTTAGGGCAGGCGTGCACGACTGGTTTTCAATCGCTTAACAGCGGCCGTAATTTAACCGACCTTCTGTTTAAGAGCCCGTATTAAATAAATCTACTCGCACGGCTAATTTCATTTAATCCGTGATATATTGAAATTGGTTAAAAACTGCGAGCCGAGAAAAATTTTTTACATGCACTGCGCCCTAAACAATCATCTCGTACTTACTGATGACCATGTATAAATAAACAGTAACAGTAATAAGAAATTTCTAAATTTGTGTTATGTACTAATTAAAGTCAAAGAATTCTTTTCCAAAAAGTTTTTTGTTTATCTCTCTGAAGCCCAAAGAATTATAAAAGAAAAATTATCATATTACTTAAAAGACAAAAATTAGTTTTCGTAAATATAGGGCAACCGAAGGTGCTCTTGTGGATTTTGTGAACAAATTTCAAGAAAATGTTGAAAAAAATGAACGCCATTTGGTATCTCTATACTTATGTAAACCTTTTGATGTTCTAAACCGCAATATTGTATTTAAAATCTTTTTATAATATAGATTTCAGAGACACATGTATGAATGGTTCAGAAATGATTTAATTAGACGTAAGCAAATTGTTCAAATTTAAATATAATTTGTATGCAGTGTATTAGTAGTGTTTATTTTAAGTACTATTTTACTTCTAATTTATAGAAATTGTATTTCAAATTTGAGTTTTAATGTTTTTAGTGTTCCGTACGGAACACTTATAAGATGACTTCGGTATCTGTCTGTCTGTCACACCCGATTTTCTCCGAAACTATTTGACATAGAAAGTTGAAATTTGATAATAATATAGGAATTGATGGCCTCATCAGAGCCATGTAGTTTTGAGAGTTAAATTTTAACTTAAGGGGTTAGTTTTGGGGCGTGAAATCGGAAGTGAAAAAAAAAATTTTACTGGGTCATCGAGTGTGGTGTCAAATGAAAGCTTATGAATACGCGAGTAAAAAATATATATATAATGTAAAAGTTGCGCGCACTTTTCTTTGTATTACTTTTAAAAAATCGCAAAAAATCGCTGTCCCCTCGCCTTATCTCGAAAGTACTTATCTATCTTGGGGTGACAGTAACCAAGTGGAATTTAACGCTACAAAAACCCAAGCTGCGGTTTTTTCTAAAAAAGTTAACGTTGCTGAACCCGACATAGTTATGTCGGGGCACTCCATTCCCCTAGCATCGTCGCTCAATTTGTTGGGCGTTAGTTTGGGAGCAAATATGTCTTGGCATGAACATGTTGCAGGCATAGCAAGGAGAGCTTCTCAAAAATTGGGAATATTATTTAGAACCAGAAAGCTTTACACCCCACAGCAACTGTTAATTCTTTACAAAGCCCAAATTCGACCAACTATGGAATACTGCTCCCACGTTTGGGGCTCCGCTCCCAAACATACACTGCATTTGTTGGATTCTGTTCAGAGAAGAGCGGTCCGTCTGATTGGGGACCCGGAATTGACCGGCGGCCTTGATTCGCTGGAACATCGAAGAACGGTTGGCGACTTGAGTCTGTTCTACAAGTATTTTCATGGAAAGTGTTCGAAGGATGTAGCCCGCTTAATTCCTCCCAAAGCGGTGCATGTTAGAAATACACGTCGTGCTGGTGCTTCGCATCCGTATGAGGTTCAGCTTGTTACTCCGCGTACGACGCTTTTCAAGCAATCTTTTATATGGAGAACGTCATCCCTTTGGAATAATTTGCCCAGCGCTGTGTTTCCCACCGAGTACAATTTACAGCGATTCAAGAACAACGTGAATCGCTTTTTTCCGCACTCGTGCCGCTCCTGGAGCGCTTTAGGGACTTCCATGCAGCACGTGTGCTAGACCAATAAAAAAAAAAAAAAAAAAAAAAAAAAAAAAATCAACAAATTTTGAAAAAATTCTGGAATATTCTCCACGGGGTGTAGATTGAACGAAAATTATCACGAGTGCATTACCTTTAATAATTTATCTGGTATATAAAAAAAAAACAAAAATTTCAAGGTTCAGATTTTAGTAAAGATTGGAAACAAACTTTGTTGAAAACTCATTTGGGGTATGTTTTGTGAAGTCACTGATCATTTTATACCTCTCTAACAAAATTTTTTATTTTAAAAGCAATCAACGTACCGAATACTAAGTGCGCAAGTTCAACTTGCACGTGACTGGTTATTTTTTTTTAACTTTGCAGGCGCAACAAAAAAATACATCAAATAAGTATTTACCACCATTATTAAATGTTCAAGTAAAATCAAATTTCAAGATTTGTATCCCGACGAAAATTTGAATTAGAAAAATCATATGGAGCATTTAAAAAAAAAAGCATATCTTTATTAATTGACGATTTATCTGATGTAAGAAAATATATCCCTTCAAAACGTTAATAAAATATTCATTTATTTTCACATTCAAAATTTCAATATCTAATTTCTATTTGGAGTTTTGCTTGCTTATTGATACTAAAATTACTTTTAAAAATCCCCTATAACGCTGTAAAATATACATATCGATTACCTTTATTAGAACTAACTACTAAATATTTTAACATGTTCTGTAAATTTGATTTGAAAATAAAATATCAAATGACCGACTAATAGGAAGATTATATAAATGTAATAATATATATATATATATATATATATATATATATATATATATATATATATACTCATATATATATATATATATATATTATATATATATATATATATATATATATATATATATATATATATATATATATATATATATATATATATATATATATATATATATATCATATATATATATATATATATATATATATATATATATATATATATATATATATATATATATATATATATATATATATATATATATATATATATATATATATTATATTCATATTCATGTTGATCCGGGATTGTTCTATTCCGAGTGGAAAATTTTAAGACGTTTCGCCAAGGTGACATTTTCAAGGCTAACGTCGCTACCAAGTTGCGCCGAAAGTTGTAATGGCTTCGATTGTTGTAGTTGGCTCCGCCCGCTGACATATAGACAGGGTATGTCATTCTAACATCGTTTCCTGCCAAACGAATGATCCGGTAGAAATTATAAGAAGTGCGGTAGGGACAAAAAGAAAACACCGGATAAAATTTCAACGGTGTCTTGCAAACAAATTACCGTATTCGGCGTCCATGCAACGCCGCGAAAAACCCAAATGATCGCTCATGGTCTGCTAATAAAACATGTTGGGAATGCGTACCGGTATTTGTTAATTTTAATAGTAGGTTATATGTGGTTATATGTAACTTATTAAAGTATAAATTTAGAAAATATTCAGCTGTTATTTATAAGTATAATGTTATTTACTTTACTTTTCTGTTAACTAAAACGATGCCCAATAATTTTACTTCATTAGATTAGACTTTTAATAATATAGGCAAAGCCGGTAAACCACTGAATATTTAAAAATGTGACAACACTTACATTTAACCAAAACGTATCCTGTCGCCCTTACTTGGCTCTGCTGTTAATCTTGGGTCGCATTTAATAAGCGAAACCTTGAAGTAAATGGATTTTTTTTTAATTATCCTTTTCGACGTGTTGGGTAAGATTGTGAATCAAATTTTTCGATTTTAATGGTTATACAATTGAATGCTGTTATAGTAGATTTTATTATCCGTAGTAAGCTAGAGTGTTCGCTCAATATGTACTGCCGGTATTAACATATGGCACTAAAACGTAGGCTTTAAATAAAAGTATAATAAATAAACTCCAGGTAACCCAAAGAGCAATGGAGAGGAGAATGCTAAATATCAGACTCCAAGATCGTGTTCCTAACATCGAGATACGAAGAAAAAAAAAAGTGACAGATGGAATACAACAAATATATATATTAAGGTGGAATTGGGCGGGAATATAGCAAGGATGAATAACAGTTGGACACGCTGTATCGTGGAACGGAGGCCTAGAGAACATAAAAGATGCAGAGGTAGACCATAGAAGATGGATGGGGGACATAAAAAGATTAGCGGGACACGATTGGATGCAAAAAGCAAACAACAGAGGTCATTGGAGACAACTTTGGGAGGCTTGGATGGAATAAGCTAATGATGATTATATATATATATATATATATATATATATATATATATATATATATATATATATATATATATATATATATATATATATATATATATATATATATATATATATATATATATATACAGTGACGTGCAAAAGTTTCCGGCCAGTAACATTTCGTACTCTAATTTATTTAAAAAAAAAGACTAATGATTTT